>OX421859.1:11127334-12344751 GCA_949127965.1 Pandemis corylana | reverse complement strand
AATCTGGAATATTTCACGAATATTTCACGGTTCAATTAGTTCAAACTAAACCACTCTGTCTTTCAGGATTGTTCAACTGTGGTTGACAGAATTTTTCCATACATTGGTCGAAGATCAAAGTATACAGCGTAAAAAAGGAATGACTTTATTTTGAATCAAAAATTACCACGAACAACCTTAACAGGAGGGTTCAATCTAACATTCGGTCGGAGAATTGCAGATGTGTCCAGCCTAGCAGCCGAGAGGGATATGATACATATAGAATATTTTTTTGTGCCGGTGATTTCACCGGCTGTCTTACATACGCTGGAATACAGTAGCGCAAGCACCGCTGCCTGGCAGAAGGATTAGCAGAGCTGCTCGATTTGTCGATAACCAGGCTCTTTCTGGTCGGCTCGATTCTCTGGCTGTGCGGAGGGATGTAGCATCCCTCTGCATACTGTACCGTATGTATCATGGGGAGTGCTCCGATGAACTCTTCGGATTGCTGCCTGCGGCTAAATTCCACTACCGTACTTCGCGGAACCGTCTGTCCTTCCATCCTCAACATCTTGATGGTTGGCAGTCAAGTACCATGCGTTTTGAACGCAATTTCTTTCCTCGTACGGTAAAGATCTGGAACCAACTTCCTGCTGCAACATTCCCTGAGCTGTACAATTTAGGGATCTTTAAAAAAGGAGCCTTCCTGTTCCTCAAAGGGCCGGCAACGCACTTGTGATTCCCCAGGTCTTGCAGGTGTCCCTCGGCGACGGTGATTGCTTTCCATCAGGTGACCCGTCTGCTCGTTTGCCCCCTCTTATATAAAAAAAAAACTATTTAAGAGGACATGCCAACATTAAGAACGTACCATAGATACAGCAGTGCACGTGTGCATATCAGACTGCCGCGGGGGCGGTGACAGGGACGCGTCATATCGAAGGTCCAGCTGCACCATGAAGACTGCAGCAGCCAGGGTCGTGGTGGAGAAGGACAGCTGGGCTCCCGCCACGCCGACGCAGGTAGTGCTGCCGCATCTAAAAGGATGAGTCGATTGTGTTGGGAAATAGTGATGTCACAGATTGTTAACGGATCGGCGAAAATTATGTTACAGGTGTCACAGGTTGAGGCTTTTACACGTCGTATACACTGTCTTCCAAGTACTTCCGTGCTGGTCTGGGAGCAAAGAAATAACATAGAATGTACCACTTGTTCCCGCACAGATGGCAAAAGGACATCGAGGAAATGGGCAAAAATCTTAGGTATCATGTTATAGGCAATGCGGCCTGCCCATCACCTTTCCACCTTTACGGCCACAATCATGCTAAACGTGGCCCCATTTTGCCAGGATCATAAAATGTTCCTATAGGTACTCCAATGTCGGCACCTTTCTCTTGAGTCTAAGAGTTTTTCTTAGATCCTAAGCTTGGCCAGCAATCTTTAAGTAAATACTCCTCCAGGAAACTCACTAAGCTTATTATGTCGGCGTCAACGTCTTGATTATAGACCGACCAATTAAATAAGTCCTCGCCCGCGCGGTGCAGGGGCGCGGGGTGGGACGACAAAGGGGGAGGAGAGACGCGGGCGGCAGGCGCACTACCTGCCCGCACCTCTCTCGGTCCCCTTTGTCGTCCTACCCCGCGCCCCTGTGCAGCGCCGGCGTCATTACTAAGTTAATTGATTGCGGTACGCGTTTAGACTAATAAGCGTCTGCTTATTACCCTAGTGTTGGGATTTCCTTGAGAAACTGGGTCTGACAAAGCAAATGACATGATGTAATCCCTATTCATTTACCTACTCGTACACAGTTGTAGTACACAAGCCGATGTTAATTGGTTAATGGATTGTTGTTTCTTGTTGTCCCATTTTCCAAATGTGACTCCAGAGGAATTTGCATTAGAGTGGTAATATGTGCTCTCCAATTATTCAATAAATGTTAGTCTTTATCAACTACAAATCCATTCAAGTTATGAGGATTTTGATTTTGATTGCCTGTATACTAATTTTCAATACAAAAACGTTTGACATTTTCAGTAGGTATTTAATTTACCAAGGACACGCGAAAACCATTTTTTTTAACCTAATTGGCTTGCTGTTTCAGTGGAGTAACAAACTTATATTCAATTTATAATCACTACATAGCATAAAACAAAGTCGCTTTCTCTGTCCCTATGTCCCTATGTATGCTTATATCTTCAAAACTTCACAACGGATTTTGATGCGGTTTTTTTTAATAGATAGAGTGATTCAAGAGGAAGGTTTTTATGTATAATTAGAAGTCGCGGGCAGAAACTAGTACTTATATAATTTATCTCGTACTAAACTATACGTATAGGTACGTAATAATTGACTATAGTAATAGGTAAAGTGCATCTATTTTCTTAACCTTTTCGACACCAAAGATTCTTTCTTATATGAGCATCGCTGGTTGAACGCCGACGACCTATATAACATACTCGTACTTCAAATTAAGGCATCACAATAAAAAAATCTGGCGTATAGGTGACGTCTGACGTCTCTGTATTTGATGTGGCGACGAAAAGGTTAAAGTCTCTCGGCATCATCGGACTTCTTAACATTTTCAACTGTATTTGAATCCGAATGGTATATAACAGTAGCAATCGGAAACTTGTACGAACATGTTCTTCTATGCGGTCACCAGCAACCGGCAACAGTCGAAACACGAAGTTTGAGGAGGGGCATTAAGATCATGGCTTTAGTGAAATGGAACAGAGTCAAAGCTCCTAGGTAAATTGGATGGAATTGTTATTTGTCCCACTTCGGCAATAGGAGCTATTTGCTAAATGCGTCGTCAAAGGTAATCCGGATTCATTAAACTGAGTACGTTGAAATTTACCTAATAGCTGACAGTCAGCCATAAAGTGGTCGTTAAATTATATTGAGGTTTAGTTGGATGTATGAAACTACAGCTCGAAGGCTCAAATTAGTTTGCATGTGGCATCATTCCAGCGCTAACATTGGAAAAAGACAAGATTTAATATGTAGAAAATAGAACGTTAGTTCACCAAATAACCTATTAATTAAAAACAACAAAATTAAGGAAGCAAAATGAAATTCGAAAGTCTGTTCAAGTATTGAGTAGAAAACTAACACAGAATTAGCTAATACAGTTACCACAGTTCAACAATCAAACTACACTATGATATCAAATTTTCCACTTTGGCGATGCTGAGGGGTATGTGAAATATCGTTAACGGTTTTTGTCGAATCCTTTAATATTCATGTGTAATGTTTGTATAAGATCATTTATCAAAAATCCTTTTTCCTCTGAAACCGTAATTTTTTCAGGATATTTGAAATGGCCAGCCTGTAGAATTCTATAGGACACGTTAGGTTAGTTTTATAAAAATACTGAACAGTGAAAAAAGAGTTATGGCAAATGATCATTATAGCAAACGATACATTTACAGCATATTAAATTATGACAAACGATAGTGAATCGCTCACACCTGGTAACCTGGTATTATACCAAATAATAGGCAACATAACTGCTTTTATACAGTATCCAGCTCCAACGGCTTCAGCAGTCAACCCGGGCCATGTTCAATCGCCTATAAATAACAGTAATCGCTGGAACTCGGCAGTCTGTACACACTCGCACATGGCTTTCAACAATGCGCCATTAAGCGGAGTGCTGTTTCTTGTATTTTGCTATAACGCTGTTACAACGTTTATTAGATCCCTGATGTGACGAGTTCATTGCATTAACGGGTTTATTTTAAAATGTAGGCACAGCTATAATATTATTTTGATATTGAAATTCACATTTACACGGCCCAAATTATAATCATAACTGTCGTCAAATCAAGTAGTAAAGTTGTAAATGTAACACTTCTTACTTCACTTAATTATTCGCCAAACTACAACATAGTTTGTTGGCAAATAATACATTCTTAACTTTCGTATCCAAATTAATTTCCCCATTATTATGTAATGATTTATACTCCACTAACTTCTGCCCGCGACTTCGTCCGCGTAAAATTAGACTTAAGAACTGATGTTGTTAGTATATTCAGCAATAATTATTAAAGGCGCGACTCTTAAGGCAGCTACGACCTTTGCAAACTTTCATCACCTGTTTTATCCCCTTAGGGGTGGAATTTATCGAAATTCGTTCTTAGAGGATGCCTACGTCATAGTAGCTTTATGCATGCAAAGTCTCAGCCCGATCGGTTTAAAATTGACAAAGTTTCATACAAAGGTTCATCCCCTATTTTATCCCCTTGGGGGTAGAATTGATCAAAATCCTTTCTTAGCGGATGCCTACGTCATAACATCTACCTGCATGTCAAATTTCAGCCCGATCCATCCAGTGGTTTGGGCTGTGCGTTGATAGATCACTATGTCAGTCAGTCACCTTTGAGTTATATATGAATGTTTGTTACACATATAACTTCCTTTTTGAACTTAGTCAAGTAAATGTCAGCGTGCTATTCGACTTAATGAAATATTTTAATAATTCTCTGAAAAATAAGGTTTAGCAACTAAATAAGATTTTAAAACCGACTAAAACTAAAACAGTAAAGTAAATACGGCGTCAAAAAAACCGTCACAGGCAGGCATCAACCCCAAGACGCTGGCCGCATTGCCTCTCTGAACTGCTATTCCTAGCCTTTGAGAGAAATAGCGCCATTACAAGTATGCCTTAGTTTAGACTTAATATATGAATGAATGCAATTGTCAATAAGGGGTTTGCAGAGCACGCTGGCGTTTCGAATTTTAAAGCAATCGCTTTAGCAAACACAGCAGTTCGTAGAGAACTCAATAACGTACAAGGTTGCTTTGAATTGCTCTAATCCTTTGAAATAGGGTCATTCTATTTAGATGATTGTGTACATAGGCATGTCATGGGTCTTCATACAAATGGCGAGCACACTTTAAACGCAAAACGATTTTGACCAAATGTTGGCAGTTTACATGAATTTAGTTTTTCCAATTGAACCAGCGTTGCTCAGACATTACTGTCTCACACTAGTGATGGTGACAGAGCTGCACACTTATAAATCTAAGTTCATAGATATGGCCATTCAAACAATTTACCCAATATTCATCAGCGATCTGAAACAAAACGCCAGCATGGCTACATGGGCCGCTATAGCGGCCGTCCACAGCAAGGTGAGGGGCACCGCGGCGCACGGCGAGGGCCCCAGGGCCCGCCAAGGGGCCCCCCATGTCCGAGTACTGGACCGGCTCGACGTCCAACCGCCGAAACCCCGACTGTAGTAGACTGAGATTGCTGAAAAATGAAGTGTCCTTTAAGCTTAGAGGTTGAAGGTAGGTACAGTCGAGTTCTATGCAACCAACTGTTCAAAAATATATAAACACGCTTCCTATGTAACTGAAAATAAGGTTTATGTGTAGATATTTTTGAACGATCAGCTGTATAGATATTGGAGAACTCGACTGTACGAGTACAGACTTTGTCTTCCTACTTTCTTAATCCTATTTATTCAGGGTTGAGTCTCCTTTTCGGTATCAAATTATTCTTGACTTAAGTTGAGCATTCAGCCAACTGTAACATATAAACTGCAGAAACTAGGTAATTCGTCCTATTTACTCTATTCTTCTTCCATGGTCTTGTTACCTTAGGCTCTGTCTACCCCGTAAGGGATAAAGACGTGATTTGTGTGTGTGTGTGTGTGTGTGTGTGTGTTCTTCCATATTCTTCAAAAGCGTTCTTTCAGCCACATATAGTTTACTCAACAATATTGTTATTTTTGTTCACTTGTACAAATACAGTCTGTGTGCTTAATATTATCATCATCATCCCCACCCAGCAGACATTGTATACATTTCACTGCTGGGCACAGACCTAATGGGCAATCTCTTGCTCGTAGTGGCTTTTAGATTCTCGTAAACTATAGAATAGATTATTGAAAATATCAAGGCACTAAAATGTCCAGTTGAGCAACATTATAGCTCGACTATGCATTTTAATCAAAGGAAACTGCTATTGTGTGCACATATACCTTTGATATTCGCCAGATCCCTAGATAAAGACATCCAATTAATGATACTTGAGAACAGACCTATGACCTTATCTCAAGGGTCTTAACTGGGCAAAAACACTTAATTTATGACGTAGTATTGTAAAGGTCACATTCAAAGTAACATAGGTACTTATACCTTCGGTATGTTATTCCCGTTAAGAATGGCTTCAACGGCATTAGGAGGCCCCGAGAGCATTCCCGGGTTTTGATAAAGCTTTAAAAGGGCAATATAAATCTTTGGGAATCAAAGGATTACACAGGTATCGACAAAAATACTGTATTTCAAATATAGAAATAAGGAATTTTAAAAGGTCATCTGACTTTTTTTTAAGTGGAAGTGTTGATTTATTTTCATTTTGTATATTGACGACGTTTCATTATTTTTGAGAAGAAGAGGGACTTTTTTTTAGAATAAGTTGTCCAAATATGTATGTACGTACGTAGAAAACATTCTTAAAACACATTGTTTTTAGTTCTGTAGCTACGAGTAAAAGTAGCGTTGTTTGTCAGTCAGTGTTATTGTTGTGTTGGTCAAGTACAAATTTTGACATTCAATAAAGTTTTAGTAATTTTGCTACACGTTCCAAATTTAGGACGCCCGGGAGACAAATAATAATGGCTACACGTAGTTTGAATACTGAATTTATCAAGCATTTTCTATGCTTTGGGCACAGAATATTCATCTACAGTTTCTTCCAAGTTACTATGTATAAAATGGCATACCTACGCCTTCCTGCAGTCTACGCTTAAATGTATTTTGAGGATTGCTCGTTGGCCGTGCATAGTGCTAAGCAAACCACATTCCTACGCACATTATTAGCGAGGGGATAGACTTCTATGATGATAATTCCTTGCGTTTCATTAAAATGTCTCCATTCTTTTGTCCTCCGTTCTTTATATTTATATATTTTTCTTTTCCACAGAGCAGCGCGTGAGATAGAATAACGCTTTTACGATGGATCCGAGGTTTCTGGAAGCTCGACGGTTGTAAAAGAACCTCCTATCACTTGGGATGCTTTTGATTAATGGACTTTACACACATAGTCAGCAGTTTTGTCGACTGTTGTCGCCGAGAAAATAAAATGGCGGATAAATGCAAAATGATCACGGGTTTAACTTTGTGGAGTAGAGTGCCGTATGTTAAAGGATATATTCAATGTATAAATATTCGTCATTATGTAAATAGGGCCTAAAAACCTTGGCTATCTGCTTGACACCACGATCCTACTACATAATTAAGTGTGTGCTTATTATGTATTGTGTTCACTTATTTCTGAGCACGGTAATCGCAACTTTAACTCTACAAATATGTTATTATTGTACTTGGTATATATTTAGCACCCAAACATAGATTTGAACTTTACTGTTGTCCTCAATATTACTTCTGATAGTACGTACTTACATTGAGAATCCCGCTTCGAGACAAGTCAACATTTCAATTGTGCATTACTATCACTATCGATTAATACGATTTTAAAAACCTTTCCAAAATTAGTGTAAATTTATTTTTCCTTCATTATTATTCTGTTCGCTCAATCTTATTTTATGTTGACGACGTCACTCAACCGAATATCGTAAAATTTGTTACAAAGACTATATTATTACGAAGAAACACATAAAGTGGCCATGATAACGAAAACACTTACGGAACAAAAATAAAATAAGAAAAAGAACCGTCTCAAATGTGTTGAGATCTCAGACTTTATACTCGTATCAGACTACATAAAATATAAATACAGTTTGTCGTGAATGAAGCAGACTCGACACCGCCTCGAGGGCTACGAAATAAAACGTTAAATTACACCGTTTCCTCTACCACTAAGATCAATAAGGATACAAATCTTAGATTTGCATTGAGTGCTCACTATGTTGATACTACGATGTTAGATATTGTTTTAACGAATTCTGTATGCTAAGTGTAAGTTTTGGTTACAAAATACGTAGGTATCGAACAACGCGTTTGCGTTCAAATGTAAAAAAACTATGAGAACAGTTTGTTGCCGTTTTGATCCGCTAGTGGCACTGCCAATAATTCCATAGTAATTGAGACGTTTACGTGAACACGTTCGAAACGTTTTTATATGCGAAAACTTACACTAGAGGTTCTCAAGTCCACAAGAACGCTGCTGTATTTACTTAACTGTTGTACCTATAGAATTTACTGCATTTTACTATACACTGTATCTTAAGATTAAATTGAAAATACTTCTGCAGAGAGTTCTGTTTAACTGAACTCCCAAGGGTAAATGTTTGTCAATTTTTTTTTCGTTGATAATATCTTACTATCTTACTAATATTATAAATATGAAAGTTTGTGAGTATGTTTGGATGTTTGTTACTCTTTCACGCCAGAACGGCTGGACAGATCTGGATGAAATTTGGAAAATAGATAGATTATAGTCTGGAATAACACATAGGCTACTTTTTATCCCGGAAAATTGAGAAATTCCTGCGGGATAGCGATAAACGAATTCTATGCAGACGAAGTTGCGGGCAACAGCTAGTGTTTCCATAAATTGGTCGATCTTCAAATTTAAGGGCGTCAAAGGGTGCTGAAACGCCCCAGAATAAATTTAAGTCTTTTATTACTATGGCCCTGAAAGCTTCAGATTTCAGCTCTACAGATCAAATAGAAAGCACCCTCAATACGATCTCGAAGCCAAAGTCATCATTCTCCATGAAACTTAATTTATCCGTAACTTGAGGCATTTCGCTTCCACTTAAGGCTAACGAGCTCCGTTTGTTGACAATACTCGGTGGATTAAGATGCCGAATCGCTAAGTAAATAACGATTTCATGGTGGAGTAAAATAGACGTTTAAGCAATGTTTAGCGATGAACAGATGTTTACTTGTAAGCTCAGTAGCTCAGTAATCTTCGTGGATATTTTATTGAAACAAAAAAGGTCTTATTATTTTCTTTTAACCTAATAAAATTTTAAAATTCTAAACAACACTGAAAAGTCCGAAAAGTATAGCTGTGGCCGGGAATCGAACCCGGATCCCCGTCATTCCGTGACGCGTGCACCCCTACACGACCCATAGCAGGTGGGTAAGCCTTCGAATTTTTCTATCTGTTACTAGCTGTCACGTGACTTTGTTACTATGCGAATTTTTGTCGCCAATCTGTTTCATAAAATGGAAAATTAAGTAAATTAGTCAAATGAATGAAAGTAGTTAAATTTAATATACCTACTAAAATTTTCAAAAATAATTTTCCACTTCATTTCTTTAGTTGTGCTGTGCATAAGAGCTATCTTCACTCCAAATTTAAAATTTCAAAGACAACCGGTAGGAAGCACCCTCATTCTTTGGGAGCACGGCATTTCGTATGGAAACACCTTTTATAATGACTGTATCTTTTGATTGAATTGACTTCACGGTTGATATTTTCTCAGCTCTAAGGAACCGTAGACCTAAGCATTGCTATTCATTTCAACCTTATGCTACGCGTTTCTGAGAAAAAGGGTTTTGACAGACAAACTGATGGACGGACGAACGACAAAGTGATCCTGTAAGGGTTCCGTCGTTCTTATTGATGGACGGAACCCTAAAAAGATTGGTGGGAGTTGAGCTACCTAGGGGTATACCCGAACTAAAAAGTCTCCGGCGTTGCTTCAATCCGGGGTGAGGGCCCGTACGCTGGGCCCGTCTTCCCTTAGACAATGAGACCGTGCAGTGCAGGTAGGTAATGTCCTGACTCCCTGGAGTTGAGCTACCTGCCGCGAGGACTGTGATTGCGCCTGCGGGGACTCCTAGGCCTAGTTCTGGCTCTTTCCGCTCCTCCAGCCACCCGACCGCTCCCACCACCAACCCGCCAATGCCGCAGACGATCTAAAACAAAAAAATACATAAATGGAATAAGGGTGCATTTTAACTCCATGGAAACATGGGGCTGAATATTCACAACGGAAGTATCTACTATAATTAATATAATTTAAGGCTCGGGGTGAACAAGTCACTGGTTTGGGGTCTGATTCTGCGTGGATCTTTATTTATAGAAATAAAGAACTGGATGGTGCGTTTCTTCGTATATTGTCGGCAGGCAAGGGGCGAGAGTCCGCTTGGACATATTATTTCATTCAGCATTCTCGAACTTTGACGCTTCGATAAGAAGTTTACTCGTTTAAACTATAACATTGCAGGTCACAGCAGGTCAACAGAGATGATACCAAAAGAACGCTCATAATAACAATGAGAATGGGCTCTTCTTGTGGACTGTAATGATAGATGAGAATGATTCAATGGGTTAACGAAACCTAGGTATGAGGTTATATGAAGTTGCTTTTGCGTTGTCGCGCCTTTTATAACCCCAACGCAAAAAAGGGAGGTTATAACTTTGACGTCGATGTCGTCGATCTGTGATTTTGTCATTCGAAAGTTAGTTTCCTTGCGGAGGTTCTAAGTCATGTTTGGTAAAAATCAGTTCAGAGGTTTGAAGAATACCAGCTCTTTTCCTAAATGCCATGCTGGTCTGGGAGAAAAGAAAAAACATACAATGTACCAGTTGCTTCTCTTCCCACGCAGATGGTAAAATCCCATCGAGGGAATGGGCGAAAATCACAGGAATCATGTATGTCATAGGCGATGCGGCTAGCAACCCATCACTATTTTGGTTCCCCTTTCCACCTATACGTCTACAATCATGCTAAACGTGCCCTTTAGGTCTGGTTACCTCAGGCTCTGTCCACCCCGTAAGGGATAAAGACGTACGTGATTTGTGTATGTATGTCATTTGAGTAAGTTTCTCCGTGGTAAGCTATGGAACTGTTACCTGTAAAACTCGCACCCTCAAGGCTATGGCGAAGGGGTATATTTTGACGCCGCCAGCGAGCGGTGAGTCGCCGTCGTCGCATTTGGACGCCCCGCTCACGGCGCTGCACACCGACTGCTTGCGCGACCACATGCTCGTTTGCGGGAACACTGGGGAAAATATAAAACAGTTAACACCAAAAAGAAGCGTGATAGTAGAGGTGACTACGAGTATTAAAGCTAGATTAACGCCAAGTTTCTTGCGGCGCATTCTTCTTGGCAATGTCTTTCCGAATGCGCTGGTAGTTTCAAAAAGATACATGCATAAGAGCCCTTGCCGGCCTATATTTGGAAAATAAAAGTTTTGATTTTGATTTTGATTTTAGACTCACAGTGTCAGAGTGACGACATACCCCATACATCCACTCATGGCTCCAAGTATAAGGTTTTTATTTCCTATCCCGTGGGAAATTCGGAACATCCCTTCTTAGAGCATCTACATGATCCTCTAGGAATATTATCTCCTAATTATGGTCTTAATTATTTTCCTCGTGTTTTTATCCCATGTAAAATTTGAAAAATTCATTTGTAGTGCACCTTTATACTAATCAAGGAATAATAATGTAGTTATGCCAAATTTAATGTCTGTAGCTTTATTGGTACAACATTTCGGTATTTTCCAATCCCGCGGAAAAATTTCGAAAGTATCCTATGGCCTTTTCCTGATTCTAAACTACCTCCCCACCAATTTTCAGCCAAATAGGTTCAGCCGTTCTTGAGTTACAAATAGTTTAACTAACACGACTTTCTTTTATATACATAGATGATCGAGCGATAGTCGAATCTGCTCTAAAGAGTCTAAAGCATTGGAAAACTAATAAAAGTACACTGCCGTTTACTTTTAAACTTTTTTTTTGATGCGTAAAGTCTTCAGATGGTTATTTAGGTTGCTTAGTAACTATGAGCTACGAGCTGCGTGTTCCTAAAGCCAGGTACTTATCTGCGAGTTGTAACCGTAACAGTTACACGGTACAGTAACCAAAAACTCTAGGGGACGGGGCGTGCCCCTCGCAGCAGGCTCGCGAGCCAGGAAGTAAATATTATAAAGATATAAAAACAAGGAAATAAAATCCTACTAATATTGTAAACGCGGATGAATGGACGCTTTTACTCTTTCACGCCAATACAGCTACACGGATCTGGATGAAATTTGGTCTGGAATTACATGGGCTACTTTTTATCCCGGAAAATTGCGTAGTTCCCGCGGAATAGCGACAAACGATTTCTTTGCAGACGAAGCTAGTATTACATAATATTAGTTCTTTATTTATCGTCGTTTAACATTTCTGCTGAACGTTATTAGGATCTACTAAACTTAGCCCAACATTCGGCTAACTTTGCCCGCTTCAACATGAGTTAACAAAAGCCTAAAGGATCATTAAATTGAAATAAATTGCTTGCTTAAAGGGATAAGACAAAAAGTTCCCAGCTTTTTGTTGGCGAACAACCCGATGAGAACAGAATGAAGGTTCGACGCAATGTTCTCTATTAGTTGTTCAACTAATTATACTTAGGTAGCTACTTAGATTAAGCTTCATGTATGAGGACCTAATTAGTTTTGGCTTAGCGTTTCAATGACACTAATAATATAAGAAAATCTTACAAGCAACAATGTCTTTTTATCTCTCCGGTATCTGACTGCCTTTAATCAAATTTCGCAAGTAAATTTTGACTTAATTCCTGTGGCCAGGCTGACGTGAAATATGACATTGTAAGTCTATACAGTACACGGTATTATTTTTTGCCCGTTACTAGATTAAGAATGCTTTTATAAAATCTATCGTCAGCTACAACTTTAATAACTAACTAACTTAACTTAACTTTAATAACTTAACTTTTTTAATAGCTTAACTTTAACTTTATTTAACTTTAATAACTCATCTGTTTAGTTTAAGGATTTAACGTGAGTAACTAGCAGCGGCAGATAAACTCTGCTGAGTTTCTGCCCGCTGTCATAAACATTTAAAATGTATATTTAAATTTGTTTTCAATAAATTAAAAAAAAAAAAAATAGGTATATTTATCGACAACACAAAACACTTTACTACTCTTTCACTGTTCAAACTTAATACCAAACAGTCCCTTAGAGTCGCACCCTTTTACCTCGTCTCACGCATCTGTGCCAGGCTTTTTACTTAGGTTAGAAATTTGAAGGTCATTTCACACCGTTCTGCTCACAACAATAGTATTCAAAATTTAAAAAAAAACTCTATTTTGCAAATAGGCCGCCAAGGGCTCTTTTAAAACATGTTTTTTTTAAACTACCAGCGCATTCGGAAAGACCATCATTGTAAAGAAGAATGCGCCGCATGAAACTTGGCCGAGTCATTTTTTCAAAATAAAATAAATTTACAACAACACTTAAACTTCTACTTAACTTATAATTACATACCTTAGTTAAAAAGGATATAAAAGATATAGAATTTACCAGTTGCTTCTCTTCCCGCGCAGATGGTAAAAGCCCATCGAAGGAATGGGCGAAAGTCTTAGGAATCATGTTATAGGCGACGCGGCTAGCAACCCATCACTATTTTGATTTCCCTTACCAGCTATACGCCCTTAATCATGGTATTCATTGTAAACGTGGCCTTAAGGTTTTGTTACCCTAGGCTCTATCTACCCCTAAAGGGATAAAGACGTGATATATGTATGTATTTTTATACATATAAAGCCCCCAAGTTAAGTAGGCAGTTAGGTATTTTAAATTATATTAGTCTATAGTAGAGATGTCTCTACTGGTCAGAACTTCGAATTTCGAATATCATAGTAACTCCCAAGGGTAAGGGGACATGATCATCCGTTTATTACAGGGCGTAAACCTTTTTGAAACAATTTCAACGGATCCCCTTCGGTGTCATATATCAGAGCTCAGTTCAGGCAGATGTCATAAACAAAATCGGAATAGCATGTTGAGCCGGCCATTATGTCGCTGGTCTGCAATCGAGGCGCGTACGGCTTCTATAAATTACATTGCGCTGGGTAATTTCCATGTAGTCACGCCCTTCTGTAAAGTACAGTCCAGGGCATAAATAATGTACGTTACCAAGAAGTCAAAAACATCTGTACACCTTTATGCCGCAATAAGGTTGGTGACACGTATATTTGATATTATGGGTGTATCGATATTTATGCGCTCGACTGTACGCAATCGCAAAGCTAAAGGTTGGCAAGAGTCTAAAATAATAAGATAAGATAAAGATAAGATAAGAGATGATTTATTGCCACTAACAACGATTACAAAAAAAACAGTTATATACAACTTTAACCTTATTTTTACTACATAAAATATAATATTCATTCATAAAACATACAAATGTGGCAAAGGGGATGTATGTACTCAGCATTTGCTGCGGGTTAGAGCTCTCAAAGGAGCCTCCAACTGACACAGCGCTGATTTTCAGTACACCCCCATAATACATCCCTGTTGCAAAATTTTAGGGTTATACAAAGTTGAAAGCAATAGGGAAACAAAAATAGGATAAAAAAAAAAAACAAAAAAATGGAAGAAGACACATCGACATTCACTAAGTAGCAACTTGTCTTGTAATGTGTAACGTGCAGGACGCGGCAGCCAATATTTCAGTCAAGTGAGTCCGGACCACGCATTGAAGAAAGGTTGAGGTAGGCTTAGACTACTTTTGATGTATACCAGTGGTATGGCGTCAAATGTATCAGAAGGTACAAGCAAACTAGCCTTTTCATTCTAGCTCATTCTTCACAATAAAAGTGCCCAACTGCCTTAAAATAGGCAGGCTGGTGGGAACCGAGTTCTATGGACGCCAAGCCACTGATGTATACTCTCAGTCCGACACCCGCATGTCTGTTTGCGCTTGCGACATATATCGTGACATCTTAAATGTTGCGCCTTATACGGAACGGACATTAGTGTCTGACATTTGTCACATTTTTTATCGTACGTATCGTATCGAGCTTTTATAGTTTAACTAGCGACCCGCCCCGGCTTCGCGCGGTATATTATGCATGTATTATACATATAAACCTTCCTCTTGAATCACTCTATCTATTAAAAAAACCCGCATCAAAATCCGTTGTGGATTTTTGAAGATATAAGCATACAAACGGACTTGGGGACAGAAAAAGCGACTTTGTTTTATACTATGTACAATACAACAATACAATACAAATACTCTTTATTGAACACCACAAATCAGTACAAAACAATACAGAAACAAAGAACAATGTAGACAATAGGCGGTCTTATCGCTTATGTTGTGACTTAACTCTAAGCAAACGAAGTGTAAGGATACCACAGCAATAGCTAAGCTGCTAACATAAAATGTCGGTTAATGGTGTGTCAGGAAATGGCGGTGTTATCTTTTTTTTACAAAGGATAAAATTTCTAAGCGACACTGAGAACTAGAACACATAAAAATCCGAAAATAAAGCTGTTACCGGGAATCGAAACCTGATCCTCAACATTCCGAGATGTGTGATTACCCCAACACCACCCATAGCAGGTGAATAAGCGTTCAAATTTTTCTAACTTTACCAGCAAACAAATAATTGTAAATTTAATCACCTAACATAGTACCATACAAACGATAGTTTATTGGCGAAATATCTGAAACTATAAGATAAAGTCACACAAAATCACGTACCTATTTTAAATCAAACAAAATCCGTTCATCTCAGGTGCCAGCTGTAACTCAAAATAATACGAAATCTAGACTGTTACGGAGGAACATTAACAATATTTTCTTACTAAAATATTTTCAACAATGTTTCGGTAAAAATATAACTCAAACCTCGATCCATTAGATAAAGTTGTGGTTAGCTACCGATATTACAATCGGGGCTGATAAGCGTCAAGTGCAGAAGGGCTGTAATTTTTTTGGTACGATAAAGTACTTATCCTCATGTTTATAATTAGTTTGTGAGTGCGGACATTCACATTATGAACCAAATAGGAATTAGTAAGTCTCAGTGCCGAATAGGTATAACTTTGTCTTTTTCGGTGTTGAGACACGGTCCGTGGGGTCTTAGCTATTAGCCCATTAGCCTTTTCAAAGATATTTCCTATTTTTTTTCTTATACTCTGTTACGTAATTAGTAATCTGATGTATTTAATCTACCTAATCTTATTAATCAACTAGAATGTCAATCTGATGATCTGATCAAAGAGAGTCAAAATTTGCTCGCAAGGTTTACAAGAATCATGTAGTATACGAGAAAGTTAACCAAAAAACTTGTACAAACGTAATAAAATTCGTTTTCGTCGTGTAAAAATAAAACACGTTCGTGAAGTTAATTCGGTTTCAAGTTTTTATTGCATTTTGCCAGATGAGTATGTGAGCAAAGTATGTGGCATAAAGCACCTGTCATTCGCACGTTTAATAATAAACCGAAATAAGTCAAAATTTAATGATTTCTACTTTTTCTTATAAAGTGAACTAACTCGGTCTGAAGAATAGGTACACTTTACCGCGGCTCGAAAATAAAGAAAGACGGCCGAGTTAGTGGATCACCCTTCTCTTTTTTACTAAAGCGCGCGTCAATGCGTTTCGTGAAATAGTGATACAATCAGTAATGCACCAGCCGTGATGTGAGGTCGACGTTACATTTTTTTGACGAGGACGAAGTAAGGCGAAATAATTCAGTTTATTTGTTAGCGCACGTAAGTTTATTCCGCTATTTTTACTTCTAAACAAGCATGATTTTGATTTATTTCACTTTAGCCGAAAACGTTGTGTTATTGCAACGTTCATTTTACGACTTATTTCAGTATTTTATTAAATTGACTGTGAATAAGTATGAAAGAGTACGATTTTGTGCGTTTTACTTCAAAAGTATAAGTTAAATTCAGGAAACAATTATTTTTATTTCACTTTACTGCAAACATTATTGGAAAATATAAAAGTATTTGTGTTTATTTCTGTTTATTTTTAAAAATGTCCAAATTCTTTGTGCGACAGCGGTCGCGACGGTGCCTCGACTTCAGACAGGCAAAGCAGAGCTTCTTCTCACAGGCCCAATCCCATCGCTTATTGACATCGAACTTTCTGTAATCAGAGCAATTGTCGATTGAGTGTTCTGCCTTACCGCAATAAATACAGGTCATATTAGGCTTTTTTTATTTCAGCGACGGCGTTGACAGATGGCTCGTCGTCCACTTCCTCCGTGACAGTAAGTACGGGTCGCTTGGATGTTGATGGGATGCATCTCGCTGTAGTTCTTTGGGGTAGTTCGACTGCACCTGCATTACATACCTTCTCGGCTTCTGACATGAGACTTGGCAAGTGAAGATAATCTGGCTTCACGCTTATTCGATGCTCCCCAGAAGTCCAGCCAACGGTATACCAACGACTCTGTCAGCTTGCCGATCACTTCAGTCACCAGATCGGGGCTGTGTAGATACTCCAACCGCTCTGTTGCCTCTATTGCCGCTACACAGTTAGATACCTTGGTCGCCAGGACGAGTAAATCGGAGCGCGTACCAGTGAGCTTGGGCAGCCTCTTCATACCGTCTATCAACTTATGTAGCACCAGGTCGGGACGGCCGAATCGCATTTCCAGCGTCTTCATGATATCAGCGGCGGAAGAGAGCATGGAGACTAGTCTGGCGGCCACCGCCTCCCATGCCTCCCCTGTCAAGCAACGTTGAAGGCGAGCCACGTTTTCTTTCTCTGAATATTGGCCGATTACCGTCGTGGTTTCAAAGGCGCTCTTAAAGCGAAGCCAGTCAATCGGGTCTCCCGAGAATGTTGGCAAATCTCTAGCTGATATTCTTCCGATAAGCTTGTCGCCAGTGGGTGCGGGTCGGCCTACCTGCTTGACTGCCTCGGTTATCGCAACAGCCAACGAAACGATGTCTTTATCCGACCAATCCTGTGGCTTATTCTGCCCAACTTCACATTCCTGGTGAACGGACTGACCTTGATGCTCGTCAGCCCATTCTTGCACCCTCGACGTCGCCGAAGCACGCGATGACTTGTCGCCCTCGTCGAGGAGCGCTAGTTCTTCCGATAACCGCGCCTCAATCAACTCATGCTCTACATCCAGTCGTTGTTGTTCTAATTTGCGCTTAGTGTCTAATCTTTTCTTTTCCAGCTCCGCCTTCTCCCGGGTCGCGCGCGCCTCCAGGAGTCTCTTCTGGGAGGTCGTACTCCGCGCCGTGCCCGTGACAGACGATTGGGCAGTATGCATGTCAATTCCGGTTTTTGTTTTTTCTCGTACCTGATTTTTCTCGACTCCGGCAATTAGTCCGCACGAAGTCATATACGATACGAAGTCGCATTTACTCTTTTTTTACTATCCAATATCCGGCTCGAAGGACCAATTGTAATGAACTAAATCTAATTTACAATAAAACTTGTCTCCTTCGATAGCCTCATTTTAATCCATACGTTCAAGTGACATTCAGTATCCATCAAAACATAAAAAGTAAAGCCGTCGGAAAGGGGTTTGCAACAATAATTATACTACTTTACAAAAATAAAACGATTTTTCACTAAATATTTCTTCTCTTTTATATCCTAACTTTTTTTTAAACTGAAGCAAGTCTTAAATGTAAAAACAAACTAATAAAATATATATTACTAAACTGAATTATCAAGTATTATTGCAAATAGATTCAAACAAATTGTCACCATTTTTAAAATTAAACTGAAATAACTCGGAACTTAAAAAATTAACTGTTTTTTTTAATGGAATATAAAATAATTTAATATTTCCGATTACTTATTTTAATCTGCTACTTATTGCCCTGTAATTTAAGACCAAATGCTTCAAAATAGGATCGTAAATACGTGAAAGCGACGGCAATGTTTCCAACACGGTAGAAGCTCAAAACTTTGACAGCGATTTCCCACAAAACTGTTTTTTTGAGTTATTCCGGTTTATTATTAAGCGTGCGATATATAAAATAATAGCTGTTCTGTCGCAGAATATACGTGACAAGCTTTGAAGGATCCCACTGCTCTATAACAGCACATTACTTTAAAAAATATTAGTGTCCAACCGGAACATGTTTTTTTGCCAAAACCGAAACAGAAACAGAACCTTTTATAAATGTGATTAAAACGTTGAAAAAAATGTCAGTGAGCAGATTTTTCCAGATATATAAAAATTAAACTTCCCGCTGGTCCAATATTACCTACAGGTTCTACGTTTCACTTTTTTCTGATTGAAATTTCGACACTACCATAGTGATTTTTGGTCACAAAATACGTCTCGAACGTCAAATATTATGAGAACATTTGTTGCCATTTCGATCCGCAAGTGGTGCTGACAATTTTCCCATAGTAATTGAGACGTTTACGAGAACGCGTTCTAGTAGATTATTTATGTGAAAACTTACACAACGTTCTCTAAAGAAAGGTCTCAAGAAAGTTTTTTATGTAAGTTTAATTAACATCCCCTAATGTCTGTGTCGATACGCAACCCAACACTTTTTTAAATTCCCCACTTTAGGTAGTTTTAGGTATTAAAAGTAACTTTTTTTCCGCCGTCACGAAACATTTCTCGACACACAGTAAATAGCTCTGTTGATGTACGCGATTCAATATCGAACGAAACCCTTGAGACTTGAGCTGTGTGCCGATAAATAGACCTGTCTAGGAAATTGGCTGCCAACGTCAGAAGCAAATGAGGTTTTCGGAACATACTCTGAAATGTGATATCATAATCATATCAGCCGCAGTCTCCTCCATAGACCTCCAGTTGCCTCGGTTGGAAGCGGCTTGCACCCACCACTCACAACTTTAACCAGGTCATCCGTCCATCTCAGGCAGGCCATATAGCACGGAGAACAGATGGTCGTTAGGGTCGAATGGTTCTCGTCTCGAGTGGAGGCCGCGGATCGGCAAGCGAGGCGTCCACCAACGAGATGAAATAAATCTGTTCTCTGTTATATGCTTAGGTTAATCTGTTTACACTGACACGGGAGTAAGCGACTTAGAAGAGCAGGCCTCAGCACCTAGCTTCATGCCAACTGAAGGCTCAGTGGCTCAGCCACGACTATACTGTGCGATAGAAGGCGCGGCGAGTGTTTTCTCTGTTGATTGCGTGTTCCCAGGCTCTATGCTTCGAAATTCGGAAATTTGCCGCTCCTCTCGCACAATTTTTTTTTTTTTTTTTTTTTTTATGTCAATAGGAAGGCAAACGAGCAAGTGGGTCACCTGATGGTAAGTGATCACCACTGCCCATAGACACCCGCAACCCCGGAGGGATTGCAGATGCGTTGCCAACCTAGAGGACTAAGATGAAATGCCTCTTGTGCCCGTAATTTCCCCGGCTGTCTTACTCTCCACACCGGAACACAGCAGTGCAAGCACTGCTACTTAGCGGCAGGATTAGCGAGTAAGATGGTGGTAGCGATCCGGACGGACCTTGCACAAGGCCCTACCACCCGCAAAATGCTATTTAAAAGAAGAATGAAAGGGATGGTATAATACGAATTTCGAATTTAGGAGTAGGTAGGTAGCCTCCCTGGTAAGCGTTTGGAAAATGTAGCCGTTCGCGGAACTTTTTACCACGCACGGTTGAACTCTGGAATCAGTTGAATCTTCTCCGGGCAGCACAACTTAGGGTCTTCAAAAATCGAGCCTACTTCTTAAGGCCCGGCAACACAGTCGTAACCCTCTTATGTTAAGGGTATTCAAGGGCGGCGATCCTCATAACCGTTTGCCTACCCCCTACCATATAAAAAAAGATTTTAAAGAGTGTATGTGTAAGTTGATTGATAAATACCTACTTGGCTAAGGCTTGGCTGAGGTAAGTCATACAAAGTAGTCGCGTTAGCATTATATTGGTATGCGAAGTACCATTTAAGTTTCCAAATATGACAGGCGTTTTGTACCACTTAGAACGAGTATTAAGTCATAAGTAATACGTTGTAGAAAATTTGAGCTTACTGGCAGCAAAATCTGGATACTGCTACCCACTTTGAAGCCTCTGGCTTCGCTTTGCTTATTACTTTGGAACTTGGCTTTGAGTTTATCAGCAAACAAAGACAGCAATCTAACTCGTATAACTTGCAGCAAAAAACGACAAACACAATAAGTACTTATAAAGTGGCTTAGCAACTTTCAGAATATATTTAACGTCTTTCTTTTGTTTTATAAGGTTTGTTGGGCTGAAGGCTCCGTCAGCCATGCTTGTCATCATCATCACTTGCAGCCGATAAATTCAATAAAAATAAATAAATAAATTCGATAAATTCAATTGCGGCGGATTTCAATATAAGTTCTCGTAACTTGACATTGTACAATTTATGATGTAATTTTATATTGACTGAATAAAAAAGTCACTGGGACAAACAAAACACAAACGTTGACGGAGCTACACGAAATATGATACACGGAACACAAATATAGAGAAGATATATCTCCAAGGGATTTTGGGTGGGAAAACCTTCGCGGGTCTCATTTTCGAGAACATTCGTTTACACAAATGCGAAGCTTTCTCATTCAGGTGGGTGCTACGATGAATAACTTATTTCCGCATAAAGAAACTCGTGTTTGAAATGAGAACCAACTTAGCAAAGACAAATGTTGGGCAAATTAATACAAATGTTTGGTTTGCGCCGGTCTACCCCATTTTACTTCAGGCGTCGTGCACATAAAACTTTATTAAAGAATGTCTCGTTAAGAAATCTGGAAAAGGGTACGAGTATATATAGGTCAGCGAAAAGTAATTTCAGTTTTCATTGTTTTCTAGGTCAGTCTACAGCCAAAAGTTCTGAGAGTTGTGTCCTTAATTTAACAAAAGTATTCGTTATTTAATTAAAGATTTTCTTGGTAAGATTTTATATTTTTGTACAAAACTTTTGCATAGCATGTAAATATAATTATAATCAATCGCCGATTAACTTAATCTCTTTACGGAGGTCCATTTCAATGAACAAAAAAAAAAAAAAATATTTGCCTTGCTACTCCGCTACTCACGTGCAAGATTTATAACCGAGCCTGTGTGAAATATATATGTTTTTCATGCAATCCCTCCTTCCACTAATGCCACATGAAATACATATAAATCCCACAAACTTAATTATCCCTTACACCACACAAACACTGACGCGTTTCGATCGCTCCACGGGATCATTATCAAAGTGTAATAAGCACAACTGTTACACATGCAAACCAACATCGTACTTAATCTTTTTGTGCATAAAAGAAATCGAAAAAAAAAACCCATAAATTAGTTATGTCTATACTTTTCATAAATACCATCTTACCATGATTTTATTTCTACAGGATAAGCGAAATAGCACGTTTAATGAAAAAGGGAAGATTAAAAAGGGCTCAAGGTGGAATCAAATTTATTGCTGCCAAACCGCCGTGCTTCGGGAAGGTCATATGCTTCGGGAAGCGGAATTAAGGAAGATTTACACAGGATGCGTACGAGTAAATTTTACTTAGGACGGTTTATCTACGGAATGGTGCCAATACGTCTCCTCCTATCCCGCAGTCGACAATCTCACTGCCGTTATCATCAACACTGGAGAGTTCTTTTCGTAATGTGAAAAGAAAATTGTATTGCTCGAAAATCTGTTATTCTCCGGTGGTGATTTTTCAAAGAGACTTAAATTAAAGTTTAATATGGACCCAAATAGCTACTCATTATGCAAACGAGGAGCCAAATGACAAAGTCACCCAACCCACAGACAAATACTACCTGAAAATTTCTTCCACTGCCATTAATTTGGGCCGCGAATTATGTTCATTCCTGCTTATGTCAGCTAAGAAAACTCAGCTTATAAATTAACACTGTAGCGGTTGAGTTGGATTTGAATTCCGCAAAAGCCATTTTTTTTATATCGATATGAAGGCAAACGAGCAAGTGGGTCACCTGATGGTAAGTGATCACCACTGCCCATAGACACCCGCAACCCCGAAGGGATTGCAGATGCGTTGCCAACCTAGAGGACTAAGATGAAATGCCTCTTGTGCCCGTAATTTCCCCGGCTGTCTTACTCTCCACACCGGAACACAGCAGTGCAAGCACTGCTACTTAGCGGCAGGATTAGCGAGTAAGATGGTGATAGCGATCTGGACGGACCTTACACAAGGCCCTACCACCCGCAAAATCCTCATTTGCGTTTGGAACAGAGTATAAAGGCTAGATTCCTAGTAATCTGCCTGTGCCTAGTGCCGCCATTAAAATCAGTGTGGTATATTTCAAGACTAGCTGTTGCCCACAACTTCGTCTGCATAAAATTCGTTTATCGCTATCCCGCAGGATTTACGCAATTTTCCGGGATAAAAAGTAGCCTATGTGTTATTCCAGACTATAATCTATCTATGTTCCAAATTTCATCTAGATCTGTCAAGCCGTTCTGGCGTGAAAGAGCAACAAACATCCATCCATACTTACAAACTTTCGCGTTTATAATATAAGTAGGATTAGAATGAAAGACAAACGGACTGAATAAAATTCTAATAAATAAATACGTGGATGCGTTTTTAATACTCCCAGAGTAGATTTATCCTAATTGCTTTCTCATTTAGTGAAAGCCATATAGTCCAAGCTGGTGCTCTTAATGGCATTCACCACCTCTATCTAATCTCATGCATTAAGTACCAATTGAGAGTAAAACAAACAATCCTAATTATGTATCTTAAATGAACTGATATTTATCTCTACTTCTTTAATTAATAGGTTATCAGCAAGCTAAATGGTTATAGTATAATTATTATCCAATATCCATATAAGGACAAAATGTGGGTTCATTACGCCCCTATGAAACGCACAAATGAAATTACATTCAGATCTCAAACGTAATAAGGTCTGTTGACGTCATGGGCTTCAAAGCCCTTTCAAAATGATCAAAGCCTTGTTAGCGTCTGTATACGAATTGTAATAAGCTAGTAATTGTTAGTGTGGTCTTCCCTTCAAACGAAGAGGAGCTTACCGTCCACCCATCGATCATTATGTGTAGGAACTGAAAAATACCACCAGCCACTCGATGTGCCAGCAAAACCACTTTCAAAGTCGCTTGAAGCGAGAAACTGTTACGAGTACGGGCGAGGAAAACTTAAGAAAATGACCTGCAGGCTTATCACGTAACTCGCTCGCGATCGTATTCGTCGTCGAAGTTGATTGTGATTACGATTCAGAGCGCCTTGAAACATTGGTTTTACGTAAAAAAATGATTCCGATTACCCTCGCAATCGCTTTCAAAAGCGAAAGTCAACTGTCAAAAATGAAGACGATGCTGATTGCGAGCGAGTTACTTAATAAGTCTGCTGTTGTATGTGTGAGTAACGTGTGCGAATAGACAATTTGACGTTCCAAATCAGAAAAATGACTTAAGTGCCATATCAGTTCTGTATACTACTACATACAACAGGTCATTTACTTAAGTTTTTCTCCTATTAGTACATACAGTCCGTGAGGTCTTAGAATGCCATTCGGGTTTATCTTGCTGTCTCACTCATTCTTATGGGCTTGATACTTGAATCGGCCGGTGGTACCCGAGACCTAAATGGCATTCTAAGAGCTCATGGAATGTACCTACATACCTAGCAGGGAGAAGAACTGGTATTGCTATACCTGTTAATATCGTTAATTTATTTCGTTCAATAATATACCAGTTAATTGATGGAACAAACCTAAAAAAATGAAATGGTCTTGCTTACCGTTAAGTACAGAGAACGAAATTTTAAAAGAGATAGCAATACAAGTTCAAGTTCTATCTTGTTTCGTAATATTCAGTTTAACCGGTTAATTTTGTTCCCCAAAAACGAGTGACGAACGAAATGCGCACAAACCGGTAGGTATCTCAATTGGACAATTCTTTAACCGGTAATCGCAAACGGAAACGAAATCCTTTTCGTTCTCGGGCGAGTGCAAAATACCGGTTTCAAAATAAAACGGTTACCGGTCCTTGGTACCTAGCGCCAGTGACCTCATTCGTGTTCTGTATTGCGCTATCGAAATTCCAACAGGCATGCATAAATAAAACTACAAACTTTCTTCCTTTGGATTTAATTCCCCGGGCATATCAGCTGCCTAGAGAGAGATGGCTATTGTGGCATCTCCCCACAATGGCAAAATCAGAGATAGCAAACCGCAAAGGCAATCTCGTTTCATTTAAAACATTGTTCTGGTGAACAAGGAAATAAATTTGAATTTCTCGTTTGTTAAAGTTTTTAGTTTTGGATTATCCATAAAACCGCTGTCAAATCTACGTGTGTCAACTAACGCAAGTAAGGTAGGTGTGCCCGTCCCAATTTACTTTTGTAGGTACACCGCGTGACTTTGACATGGGTTTCACAATATTTTTATTTATTTCGCCTCCAACGACATTTCTCACAATGTATTGATGAACAATAAAACGTTTACCACGGTAGCGTAATAGCAAGGTACAGTACTTCTAGCTTCTTGATGTTTTTTTTGCAAACTTCGTGTTTCTTCCTCCAGATCTGACGTTGGTCGAAAAACAAAGATTGGGGGCGACATTAAGAAAATACCCAAGAAAGTTCCCTATTGTTAGCAAAATAAGAGTTACCGTTACAAGAAAGAAATAATAAAGAAGACATTTAGTCCTTTTTGCAAGACACACCTAATAAGAGCATGTATGTACACCCTTATTCATAAACGCTCTGTAGGCTTTTGTTAACTTAGCAATCGTTTGTCCTTATCTGTGAAAGGTAAAGGTCAAAGTGACAGATAAGGACAAACGATTCCTAAGTTAGCAGAAGCCTACAGAGCGTTTATGAATAAGGGGGTTAGTGTACACACTATTTTATAGAAAAGACACAAAAAACACAGTCATGAAAAATATATCATCAGTGTTGAGTGTGTCTTCGGAAAAGTGAAAAGGTTGCTGGCTCAGCATTACGCTGAGGCTGAGGCCGTAGTTAGCGTAGTGTACGAAAACAAACGATAATAAACACGACGAAGTAAAAATGCGACCATCCCCAGATAATAGGCTCCTTCTAACATAACGCTTTATTGTAGGTATTGTGTTAAGCTTGGGTAGTTCACATAAAATAGAAATCTTATGTTATTCGCGAACATCGCTGTAACAAAACAGCGAAATGCGAACATCTAAATTCATATTCTCAAAGCCCTGTGTCGTAAGATTGAATAAATTGGAGGTACCCTTCCTGTTATGAAAGCAGATCAAGCGTGACGTGACAAGACTTTGTAATGCAGTGTTGATTACAGTTCATCTATACATATAAAATTCAAAGTCCTGACTGACTGACTTAACTATATATCAACGCACAGCCCAAACCACTGGACTTAGAGACTTGAAATTTTGCACATAGATACCTTATACAATGTAGGCATCCACTAAGGAAGGATTTTTGGAAATTCCCACGGGATAAGGAAAAAACGGGAATTATATATTCGACTCCGAGTGACGCTATCTCAGTAACTATAATAACTAGACTCTTCAAATTTGATACAATAGTAGGTGATTACAAAACGAAGAAATTAATTTCAGGATTTTTGGAAATTCTCACGGGATAAGGAAAAAATCGGGATTTATATATTCAGTTTAACGAAATCCTGTGAACTATAATTACTAGATTCTTCAAATTTGGCATAGAAATAGGTGATTATAATAGTAAAATAATGTTTAAATGATTTTTGTAAATTCCCACGGGATAAGGAAAAAAACGGGATTTATATATTCAGTTCTACGGGATCGATTTTTCGTTTTACTGGTCGTATAAAACTGAAATTTGGCCTTCAAGTTCCCTTGGAGAGTGTAGGAGAGCACTAAAAAAAGGATTTCCCGAAATTCCCACGGGAACGGCAAAAACGGGACTTTTCGTTTTAATGGTTGCAGAAAGCTGAAATTCGGCATGTAGGTTGCTTCGGGAGTGCAGAGGAGCATTAAGAGAGTACTTTCCGAAATTCCCACGGGAACGGGAAAAATATTTATTTACAAAGAAATACTGCGGTAGGCATAATATGGCTAGAAACTTGAAATTTGGCACACATATACCTTGAGTATCCTAGAGGTGCAGTAAGAAGGTATTTTTCGAAATTCCCACGGGATAGGGAAAAAACGGGATTTTTTTGTTTTACTGGTCGTAGAAAGCTGAAATTTGGTAAGAGCCTTCCTTGATGAGTGTATGGGAGCACTAAGATAGGATTTCCAGAAATTCCCACGGGAACGGGAAAAACAGGACTTTTCATTTTACTGGTTGCAGAAAGCTGAAATTCGGCATGTAGGTTGCTTCGGGAGTGTAGAGGAGCATTAAGAGAGTACTTTCCAAAATTCCCACGGGAACGGGAAAAATATCTGTTTACAAAGAAATACTGCGGTAGGCATAATATGGCTAGAAACTTGAAATTTGGCACACATACCTTTAGTATCCTAGAGGTGCACTAAGAAGGTATTTTTCGAAATTCCCACGGGATAGGGAAAAACGGGATTTTTTGTTTTACTGGTCGTAGAAAGCTGAAATTTGGTAAGAGCCTTCCTTGATGAGTGTATGGGAGCACTGAGAAAGGATTTCCAGAAATTCCCACGAGAACAGGAAAAACGGGATTTTTCGTTTTACTGGTCGTAGAAAGATGAAATTTAGCATTTAGCTTCCTTAGGGAATGTAAGGTAGCATTAACAAAGGATTTCCTAACATTTTTACGGGAACGGGAAAAACCGGGATTTTACGTTTTACGTACTTGACATAAAAAGTTGAAATTTGTCACGTAGGTGTATTCGGGAGTGTAGGGGAACACTAAAACGGGAAATAATGGGATTTTACGTTTCCAGACGAAACAGCGGAATAAAGAGACTTAACATTTATAACGTGTGTTTCTTTAAAGGCTTTAAGTGTACTCCGAAAGCACTCCCCAAAATTTTCACGGGAACGGGAAAAAACTTATTTTTTCGTTTTACATCTTAGCGCGTACGAAGTCGCGGGCAAAAGCTATTTGGGGTAGGTATATTTTAGGACAGCCCTTTAGGTTAGGTTAGGTTTGTTTTATAAAAATCCTGCAATATTTACAGTTTCAGAAAAATTAAGGCAGCGGGGCAATGCGGGGGCTTGCTTGCATGCTTGCTTGAGTCCTTGCTTTGCATGCTTGATTGCATACTTGCTTTCAAGCACGCTTGCATGGTTGCTTGCATGCATGCATGCTTGCGTGCTTACTTGCATGCATGCTTGCTTGCACGCTTGCTTGCACGCTTGCTTGCCTGCTTGCATGCCTGTTTGCATGCCTGCTTGCATGTCTGCTTGTATATTTACATGCTTGCAGGTTTGGGTGCTCGCTTGCTTGATTGCTAGCTTCTTTGAAATGCTCATGGTTAACGCGTGCGAAGCCGCGGGCAAAAGCTAGTTTTACTATAGGGCTCTACATTTTACTACAGGGCTCTACATATTCTGGAAGAGGACATATATTTTGTTTAGAAATCAGAAAACAGTGCCATTTCTCAAACTTTTTTTACTTGGTTACTTTGTTAAATACTATTTGTTTTTATACAGCAATGCTCCTGCTCAGTGATAATTATGTTGTTAAATTAACGAAATGTATCACCCAAAAAAACTTTTTCGTTCATTAAAGAAAAACTTAGTATAAAAAAACGTAGTTTTTGTTTAGTTCGTTCTAAGTTTTTTGTCATATAGGTACATAATCATAATTTTCATGAAATTTAGTAAGCAGGGGGGTTCCGATCATCGATTTCGAGGTACTTATCATTTTTAGAAAACGTAGGTACTAAAAAAACACAGAGCATAGCTCGGTCATCCAGGTACTTTTGTTATTGCCTAGAACTATAAACAAAACGCTAGTTTTTAGGTAAATAATCGGTTGTCAACAGGTTTCAGTCGACCAGCTGTGGCGGGTACAGGCACGTTTTATAAACATTAAAATCCCTTTGCAAATTCAATTTAGTAAGTATCCGTCCCTTTTTTTGCAGCAAAAGGGATAAAATAATACGATAAAATGAAAAACGATGACTAAAACGTTTTATGAAATTTTTGGGTGTAGAATTACGGGGGAACGTTGGGGCGTCTCCTATGGATTTCAGTTCTAAGCTGATGCATTATTTGAACTGGCGGTCATTTCATAAGTATATAATCACAATGGGTAGGTTTAGTTTTCGTAAAATTACTTTTCTAGAAGTCAAAAGGTTCATCTACTTGTAACATAAAAAGTTTTTTTTTTAAATACCTATAATGCTTAATTCATAGTCTTGTCACTAGATTTTGAATAGGTACTTACTTAATACTACGTAGCAGAAAACTTGGGGGCTTATCGTGACGTCTTAATGCGATTCAATTCCGAATCAAAGTTGGATCGCTCGCTGTCAGATCCATACTAGAAGTGTCAAAAATGACAGCTAAAACGCAAAACTGAATCGGAATTGAATCGCATTAAGACGTCATGGTAAGGCCCCTGATATTTTCAGCTAGTGTATGACAAACCGAAGCTTTACCAAGCACCCTTTATAATTTTTAAAGGCTTCCGTAACCCAAAGGGAACTCTTACAAGATCACTTTTTTATCCGTCAGTTCGTTTCTCAAATAAAAATCGAACATTCTAAGTTCATGCGGACAAAGATTGTCTTTTGAACATCACACAGTCGGCGTCATATAGTATGAAACATCCAAATTGATCAAAAAGTTTGACGCACAATACTATTTCTATGGTGAACCGAACTATTTGGCCGACTTGCTAAACGTGACCTTTTAGGGCTTGTTTCCTTAGACATTGTCTACCCCGTAAGGGATAAAGACGTGATGTATGTAGTATGTACTTGTATGTATGGATGCTTCAAACTATATGACGTTGACTGTACAAAACCATGAGAAGCTTAAGCTAATTAACTGTTCATAACATTCAAATTATAACTATGGAATTCGGCAAAAAGTAACGCATCATAGCACAGGTAATGCCCGAAAATCATGGATTGACAAGAAATACTTTTCACTGAAATACTGTGAAATGTAAAAAAAAACATATTTTTCTTTTCTCTTCTTTCGACTCAACCATATATCTGATCGTCACACTCACCTATCGCAAAGTAATAAGCGATTTCAAAACCGCGACTTACCAGGCATTTAAAATTATCCAATCACTTAATAAGTTCACATCACAATTTCAAAAAAATCACTCCAGTTTTGCAAAACCACAAAACACTACAATTTTGTATACTAAAACTTCGATGATCGAAAAGTTCGCACGAAATGGGCCAACATTACAGACGTCTGCCTTCCAACCTCTCTGGAGGAAAACTGAACTGAAATTTTTGCTTTCACCGATATGGTGCCGAAACTAACAGCCCTTGCAAAGCCAGGGTTTAATTCTCCAACTACAACATACACACCTTTATACGTGTAAGCTATACCATACACATGCACACATACACTGTACCGATAACCGACCTGTTTGTATTTCACACACGGCATTTCAGTTGATATTTTCTCGGTTAAAAGACGCGTATGCCCCTTGAGACTTGATCCTAGTTCTTCTGTAGATAAATTACTTATTTTCCGATTACTTTTTCCAGGTAAAGCTATCTCTTTTGGGAATAAAGTTTCATTCAAATGGTGCAGAAGTTTGCAGGACACAAAGAGTTTAATGTTACGAGTTGGATCACGTTCCCTCAATGCTTTTTAAGTTATGAAACCATTTGTCGGCGAATTTAAAAGCTAAGTTACCTATTTTTTGTTGAGACCGTAAGACCGCACACCAAATAAAAAGTCAAGACAGAGTTTTGTGAACGGCAAAATGAAGCCGATTTAAACTAGGTACGCATTGCACGGGTGGAACAAAATTTTACCAGGCAGGCTATAGCTACACCCGTTAGCTTCAACCCACCCATCAGTACTTTTAGTACGTGGTTCAAAACACCATTCCCTACAACTATGCCAAAGTTCGCTTTTACACGAGTTATTTCTCCTGATGGTCAGTTTTTGGTCTTCGTTGGGTGGGTTACCATTAAAGCGAGTTTCACTTTGGTCTTAGGTCGTAGATATTCTATTACAAACGACTATTTTAGTACAGAATTGTGAGTCTGACCTTTGAGTTCTAATGAAATCGACTTGCATGATTTGGCTAACACAAACATATCAAGCGAAATTAAAAACAGCTTGAAAAGGGTGCTTTAATTATACCGGATCAGATATTTTTGGAACAACCCTCACTGAGTCACGTTCACGTAGAAGGAAATCCTACCAAGTTTCTATTTTTAGATGAAAGCAGCAAGCGGTTCAGTTTTTGTCGGTCAGTCTATTTATTAGCATAGCATATAATACGGAACATACATATAATCAGCTTTTTTATTTGTTTCATATTTTATTCTGTTACAATTTACGTTGGAAAATGTATGCTTAGTCGGTTTGGTCACGTAGAGAGGATGGGTGAAAGAAGGTGAACTAAACATATTTATCTGGGGAGTGGAATGGGTGCGTTGGGAGCGGAAGGCCTAGACGGAAGTTCCGTGACCAAATTGTTTTGTAAAAAGGTCAGGTCAAGAAGACCCGAAACTGACGAGCGTTTATGAAGAGATTGATGAATGTGGATGAAGCGAAGGTGATTCAGGATTGTAGCAAGTGGAACAAACTAGTTTCTGCCGACCCCTGTGGGAAAGAGCCTTGATGGTATGTATATATGTACAATTTTAATTACGTTATTAGTACAACGCATTCGCTGTCAGCTGTCAGACTCGACACGCCTAGCGCATGTGCGTACATTTTGGCATTTCGCTAGACTGCGTCTTGACTTTTTATTTATTTGGTCTGAACATTAAGCCCACAGTTTTCCCGTGACCTAGCACTACTGGCCTACTCCGAAGTAGGAATTTCGAAGTTGGTATCATTCCGTCTCGCTCACTTTCATAAATAACCATTAGTGAGAGCGAAAAGGCAGTATACGAAATTCCAATTTAGAATAACGGAGTAGTTCTGGTGATGGCGGTTGCTCGCAATGATTTATTTATCGACGTCTATTTGCAGCGCTATTTGTGTTGATTTTGTGATCGTTACAATGCGATTTAAACTGATGAAAGGGGAACAGCAAATACACGATGACGTAATGCTTTATTAGTGGTCCGACACTCTGTACAGAAATTACGTTGCTACTACTACATTAGCGCTGTGTATAGCGTTGGTCTGTTTAGGGTTAGTTTATTCTATTTGTCACTAGATGTCACTGTACCATGCCCTAAACATTCCTGAATCGCGGTGTTAAAATTTTTCTTGGCAAGTTTAAATAGTTCGACTGACTTAGTTTGAGTGAATGTTTATGACAAGTCTAAGATTAGTCTAAGGCGCTTGTGTATGTGTCGTGAGTGTCGCTGAGCAAGTCCAACTAAACTAATGTTCTCGAAGTACCTACTTAATCATTATTGTGACTTCGTCACTATAAAACAAAGTCGCTTTCCGCTGTCTGTCTGTCCCTATGTATGCGTAGATCTTTAAAACTACGCAACGGATTTTGATGCGTTTTTTTAATAGAGTGATTCAAGAGGAAGGTTTATATTTATAATTCTACGCAGACGAAGTCGCGGGCAGAAGCTGGTTACGTTATAAATGGCAATCGCAGTTATAGGTACAAATACAAATGTACCAAATTGTTTCGTACAACGTTCTCTCTATATTATGTTTATGTACTATCGCAGTCAAGAAAGGAAGAACCAAAAGCAGCAGACCCGTAAAGTTAGGTTTACATATGCCAGCAATTCGTAGAGTTCACATGTATTTCTTTACATCCTATCTCAAGCTCGGTCGGGGTCACATGTGGCCAGTCTTTGTGCCCGAGCAAGGGTTACGTCAATAATATAGTACATTGAGTATTATTAAGGGTGGTAAGTAAATAATTACGATCGAGGCTCTAGTAGAAGCCCAAAGTCAAAGACTGGTTCTGGACTCGTCGAGGTTCGTAATTCCCGTACCGCCCGTGAAACAAAATGTTTTTCATCACATTTTGCGAGTAAATAAATAAAATTATAGGGCAGAAAAACCGCGTGCTGGAGACATTGCGGCCAAGTTAACCTGTATGTTTTGATACCGTTTATGAGTGTGATGAACAATATAAAACATCCTGTTGCCCTTACCATCGTGGTATAGGTACAGTCCGTGAGGTCTAAGAGTGCTATTCGAGTTTGTCTTCACTTTGACCTTCCATTTGACCGCATCCAACGCAGAGCTGCTCGATTTGTCGATAACCAGGCACTTTCTGGTAGGCTCGATTCTCTGGCTGTGCGGAGGGATGTAGCATCCCTCTGCATACTGTACCGTATTTATCATGGGGAGTGCTCCGATGAACTCTTCGGATTGCTGCCTGCGCCTAAATTCCACTACCGTACTTCGCGGAACCGTCTGTCCTATCCTCAACATCTTGATGGTTGGCAGTCAAGCACCGTGCGTTTTAAAAGCAATTTCTTTCCTCGTACGGTAAAGATCTGGAACCAATTTCCTGCTGCAGCATTCCCTGAGCGGTACAATTTAGGGATCTTTAAAAAGTGAGCCTTCCTATTCCTCAAAGGGCCGGCAACGCACTTGTGATTCCTCAGGTCTTGCAGGTGTCCCTGGGCGACGGTGATTGCTTTCCATCAGGTGACCCGTCTGCTCGTTTGCCCCCTCTTATATATAAAAAAAAAAACACTCTTATGGGCTTGATACTTGAATCGGCCGGTGACACCCGAAACCTAAGGTCCAAAAAGTCTAAGAGCTCACAGATTGTAGGTAAATGCTTGACAGTTTTTTTTCGTTGATAAAATACATTTATTCCTCACGGGGTGGACAGAGCTTAAGGTAACATGACCTAGTTCACGTTTAGCATGATTGTGGCGTATAGGAGGAAAGGGGAATCAATATAGTGACGGGTTGCTAGCGCATCGCCTATAACACGATTCCTAATATTTTTGCGCGTTCCCTCGATGGTTTTTTTTTCATCTGCGCGGTAAGAGGAGCAACTGGTACATTCTATGTTTTTTCTTTACTCCCAGACCACCGTGGAAGGAAAGCATTGATAAAAATGTTTTCATATATTGGTCGATCTTCAAATTGTATTGTAGGTTGAGTACTCTTGGCTGTAATAACGTTACTCTAAAGCTATTAATAATAACAAATATAGACGCATAAAGCAAATAAACCACCTCAATATAGAAATAAACCGCAACCCCCAGGCTAAGCAGAGCTTTTCGCGCTGATCTCCAAAAATCCAATTTGAACGCTACGACGAGTCGTGGCAAAACAAATCCCTGTGCAGCGTTTATCTTCATTGGTCTCGGAGGGCGAACCCATTTGGCCCTCGCAATCTGTGGCTGGGAGTCGGCCATCCGCTGATATTACCGCTTTAGAGCCCGCGGTGGAATGACCAATGTCGACCGAAGGTTCCTTGCACTGCTTGAATAAAATTGAAAATGATGCAAGTACAAAGCAAATTCTTGGATGAATCTACCTAGGTAGGGGACACCGAGGCAAGTTGAGACAGAGGTGAGTTGATACAAAGCCTTTTTCTCCGCACCTATGACAGTTAGCGAGGTCACAACTTCACACAAACTGTGGAGTGTAGAAAGAGCAACGAATTAGCGAAGTTACCAGCCCGATAAATTGTCACAGTTCTGATAAATCGGCTTTGTATCAACTCACCCCTTTTTTTTTTTTTTTTTTCGGCGGAAAAATGCGTTACGCATACGACCGCGCCGTGGGGATGGCGCGGAAGTTATGTGGGACTCTCCCCCCCCCCCCCCCCGAGCGGGGGGAAGCGGAGGAGGCCTACCCACTAAAAAACCGCCGGTATTCCCTCTCTGCCATTGGAGGGGCGCCGTGGGAGCATATTGGTGTCACCACGTACACACAACAAAATAATGCGGTTAGCACAGCCACGCACACGTCTATGCGTGTTGAGTATCGACATGAACGTTAAGTAGAATCTATGACATGTGAATGTGTGAGTGAGTTCGATCATAAAATCTACCCCCTAAGTACAGATTTTTTAGCAACAAGATGAATGAGCAATGTCACTGTAAATTACCTGTTTATTGAATAAACAACAACTAACTATAAAATAACAATGAAGAAAGTTACAACTATTTAAGTTAGTTTATAATAAATTAAGTAAAAAATAATTACAAATTAAATGAAAATAATCCCCGCCGGTATCGTGTCACACTCAAAGGCTGAAAATGAAATATCTCCGGCTTCAGTTACTTCTACAAAAATAATGTAAAGTATTTTTTTTATTTAGACTGTCCTAAAAATATTTTACCTAATCTTACATTGGATATTGTCATCCCCAGTGTAAGCGAGAGAACCGAATCGAAGCTTCCTTCGACCTTGAATCTTCAAATTTATGCAATCCCACGCATTGAACTATTATTACTAGCGAAGAGTAGTTACCATCTCACTGATGCGACGATGTTATATTATTATTTCTCAACAAGTCTGAGATTCCAATTCCAAAGCAATATTCCTCACAACCAGCACGGCCATCGAAATAACATCCAAAAATGTCATTTTATTATTACTATTTTATATTCCGTTTTCTTCGGATACGAACCCGGTTCACTAAAGCAGAAGTCAAATCTTCGACCTGTCTTTGACCGCTAGGCCACCGAGGTATGCAAGTTACATGGTGAATTTATGAATTATGTTCAATCTGCGACTACTGTATTGCAATTTGTGTAAATAGCTGTTTTATGAGCTTTGAAATAAGGTTGAAATTATAATTTATTTTTTTCCGTAACTATTTAATTTTATGGTGGTTGCAGTCTGTTGTATGTTTAATTTTACTCTTATATAATATGTTAAAAACGCAAACGCATTGTGTTTTATTTTAATATAATTATTAATAGGTATGACTCTTTTTACTGGAGTTTAAAAGTTGCTAGCTGATGGCTATTTTGGTCGTTATCGTCTTAAACAATATAAAGTGTTTTCTACCCTCAAATTTCTAATAATATGATTTTGTGAACTAACAACTGTCACCGCTGGCAGCCATTATTGGCTGCGGGATGAACCGTGTGTTATACTTACGAACTGTTTAATTTTGCCTTTCGAATACCTTGTGATTTGCAAAACATGGATTTTCATTTATCTTTGTTGAAAAGAGCAAAACAATATAACTATTTATATAAGGAATCGCTAGGCGTTTTTTGATATGGGTAAGTAGACAAACGGTGATAAAAACAATGACTTATTATTTTATCGGTAATGTTTTAAACAACTTTCTTTGACGAAAAATGTTTTTATTTAAACTTCATTTATTTTGCAGCGGAAGACTGTGCCATTATGGATTCACCCTTACGCAGACTTCGGACACGATAAAAATATTCGTTCCGGGCCTAAACCTGAAGCCTCATCTCCTGCCATTTGATTTGGACATTATGTAGTTGCCGCACCCGCTAGTGACCCATTTCACAGCAACGAGACACAATGCTACGTTGCAACCTGTGCGAAATCATCTGCATGCTGCAGGATTGCATTGCCGTAGACCAGCAAAAAACATGCTTTAACGGACCAGCATAGAAGAAACCTTTGCTCGTGAATATCTTGACTTTGATTATTACATCAATCAAAGTCAAATGTAGTGATTTTTAGTGATGAAGACGAAATATATTAACTTAATTAAATATATAAACACAGTAATGTTTTACAGTGCAGAACGAGTGGCAGTGTTACTTTAGGCTATGGGGTTGGATGTCATCGATGGGCCCTGGTGTCCAAATCCAAACCAAATCGAGATAGGTAGCTTAGTCGCTTCAAAGGGGAGATTATAACCCAGTGTGAAATGATGTTATTGTTAATGGCTGTCATTTAACATGTCTATTCATTTCACCACTGACTTACACGTCCGCAAATAAAACGTTTCGTTCATCTTTATCAGACTTAAACCTAATAAAACAGAATTTAAGATATTAATTATGTGTCATCTTAAAAATAGCCCTATTATGGTTGTGTATTCAATTTGCAAGATAATTATTATGTTAGTGACATAAGACTTTTTAGTAAACATAAAATCATACTGGCCTCTAAAGTGTGTGTTATTTTATGAATATTATTCTATAAGGAAAAGTGTGCAGTTTTATTTAGCTAATTTAATTACTTTTGGTAATAATAATAATAACACAAATAGAGGCTAATACAATAAAAATTAAATGTTGCAATAAACAATTTGAACCAATTATTGCATTTCATTGTTTTATTCTTTTACGTCCTTTTTTTTCTTGTTTTAGGTAAACATGAGTTTATTTTGAGATTAGTAATTTAAAATTAAAAACAAAAAAAGATACACTTGTGCAGGATTCGAACCAGGTTCTTTCGGTTTCATAACCCTAGGTCAATACACCTGAGCCACCACGCTTATAATTCTGGTGGCAAAATTATGCTTCCATTGAACAAAATACCAGCAGGTTTGAATAATTATGCGTGAAGGTAGTCAGAAAACACAATTAGCACAGATAGGGCATTTTGTTGTGTGCGTAATAAGGCAGCGGATAAGTGCGGATGTGTGTATAGAATGACACACGTGGATAACTAGGGTGCTCACCGATTCGCTTTGCTGTGTGTACATCAACTCACCCCTGTCTCAACTCTCCTTGGTCTCCCCTACTCGTATTTCAATGTTATTATCTCGGTTGCCCTTCGTTTCTTCGAATATTTTTTTGGTGTAACGTATTGTTTGATCGAATTACCAAACGTGGTCTAAAACACTCCAGCTGAAACAGAAAATATTTCAAAAATATTTTATGTAGAAGAATATTTATCTTATACCGATTTAAAATGAAGTTTATGTTTTTACCAGTTTAATGTCCTTTCTAAATAAATTCCACTTCACACTTCCACGCTGGTCTGGAAGCAAAAGAAAAACATAGAATGTACCAGTTGCTTCTGTTCCCGCGCAGATTGAACATAAAAAACAATGCGAATAAAATTTAAAACCATTTCACCAATCATTCGTTAACTGTATTCGGTAACTGTACAGTTTTTTTTTTATTTTTTCCAAAATATTTATTCATAACAACCTTCCATGTGCCTTAAGGAACATATATGAAAAAAATAATTGCCGAATTGATCCGCCCGCTCTCGAGTTTTGCGCTTAGGAATATTCATTTTTATTTATATGTGTAAGTATATGTTAATTATGGTTTGTAACTAGACTTTTATTCTTTCTACGCTTTTATTAGATGACAAGAAACAAGCAACTTTAAATACCACGACTATCACTATCAGCTCGTAAGTATACACACTTCAAATTACTAAACCTTTTTCCTTAGTATCATGACCAATTTGATGACATCTAAAACAATCACGGTTTTCAATAAATGTCAACGTCAATAATATTCGCGACATGAAATGTAAAGTGGTAGAATTAAGTTTTAATTAAATTATGTTATTATACTGACGATATGTCGGATGGCAAAGAAGGGAAAAAGGAGCCGACCCCAGGTTCTAAAGAGACGGGACGTGAGAAAAACCGATCTGAAACGGAGTCTGAAACGACTGAGACCACCGAATCGGACGATGATAAGCAGAAAAAAGCAGCAGAAAAAAAGTCACAGCAGCCAGAGCATTCAAAGCAAGTCCTACAAAAAACAGAATCCAAAAATGATAACGCATCAAAAACAAGACAATCAAAAACACGACTATCCGAAGCACATCTATCAAACCTACCTGAACAACTAAAACCAGAACTACCAAAACCGGAGCTACCAAAACCTGCGTTTCATCCTCCAGCACGAGAATCACCTGAACCTCCTGCAAAAAAATTATCAAGATTAGGGGCTGTCCTCTTGAGACGACCGAAAGAACAGCCGCCTGTCGGGGATCCGAATCCGGGAATCCAAGCCAAAAATAAATGGTTTAAGAACTGCTATGATAAACAAAATAAGACGTGCTGTGGTAGAACATGCAAAAGCTGGATGCATATTCTCGTGTACTCTATTATGTATCTTATCTTCCTCAGTACGTACACAATGATATTCCTCTACGTGTCCCTGGTTATTATAAAATCACACGAAGTCTACTTAGACAAAACAGATTTTCAATTCCTTAAAAGTGGCGTTGGCTTGACGGCCACTCCGACGTCTGAGGACAAATCTCCGATGATTTGGTATCACAAACATCAAGCGGACGGGTATCAAAAATATGTGAATGCTCTTGAGAAGCTTATTAATCAGAGGAGAAAAAACGAAAGCGACTATAAATATTTAGGCCCCTGCGGCGAGGCTCCTTTTGGATATGGGGATGCACCTTGTGTTATTGTAAGAATAAACAAAAACTGGGGTTGGAAGGCGAAGCCTCTGCGGCCTGCTTTTGCGTCTGATGTTCCGTCTTCCGTTCGGCATTGGGCTGAGAAGGATGCCAAACTTTGGCTAAATTGTGGTGGCCATCATCCTTACGACGCGGAACACATAGGCAGCATAAAGTATTTCCCCGATCCACCTGGGTTTGATCCAGCAGTGTTCCCTCTAGCCAGGGACAGTGAGTCACCTTTGATAGCAGTTCAATTCTCCAATTTCACGTTAGGTATGTCAATAGTGGTAGAGTGTAAACTTTGGTATGAAGACGGCACATCGGCGTTAGATTTTGTACTTTTTGTTGATACGTAATAGTTCAAGGAAAAGTAAGTTTTAATAAATATAATTATATATATGTACAATAATCTTTTATTATTCTTACAATACATTTAAATTAGAAATTGCAATTGGTTATCGTGGCTTATACGATAAAAGAATTAACAACTGATGTTGATGAAAGGAAACCCTGCTTCGAGACTCGCAAGTTCGAAATTTAAAGTTGATATATTAGACTACAGGCCCATGTCCAAAAAATGTGGGTCATATGAACCACCAGGTGACGTATATAGGACGATATAAGAGCATAAAATAATAAGATTCAGCACTATGCCGTCACTTGTAAGCTGTCCAACTGAGTGCTGGTGAGAATTCAAAAGTGCAATCCTCGATTTTTTCCCCTTGTCGCATGATTTTTGTACGGCGTTGCGGAATAATGGATTAGAAGCTGTATTGAAACAGTATGAAACTGATGCCGTACAGAATGAAATGACCAAATTTACCCTGGAAATTGTCAGAAAATAAAAATAAATTACCGACTTTGTGGCGCACCATTTGTACGGCATCAGTTTCGTACTGTTTCAATACAGCTTCTAATCCACTATTCCGCAACGCCGTACAAAAATCATGCCACAAGGGGAAAAATCGAGGGTTGCACTTTTGAATTCTCACCAGCACTCAGTTGGACAGCTTACAAGTGACGGCATAGTGCTGAATCTTATTATTTTATGCTCTTTTATCGTCCTATATATACGTCACCTGGTGGTTCATATGACCCACATTTTTTGGACATGGGCCTGTAGTCTATATATACTGTACAGTGACAGACGAAAAATTGTATGGTCATGGTCTTGTTCTTCTATTATGCGGTCACTAACAAACTGCAACTGATCCCAACCCGACACCAGTCGAAAAAGGAAGTTTTATTGAACGTAAGAAAATAGACGCACTGTAAATTAGCGGCATAGTTTGATAATTGCATCCATTTTTGGTAGGAACTTGTCGCACGAGCCAAATGCGAGGGCGATACACATGCGACCTGACGCTTTCTTTATCACCGCCCGAGGTGTGTACGCAATTTTACGTCTTCCCCTAGCCAGGAAGTGTAATTTTCGCGGTAAATAGCTACTTACTGCCCGAGGCGATGTAAAATTCTAAATAACAGAAGATTCGCAGGGTCAGGCTGTCCTAAATAATTCCTAGTCCATTCCTAAAGTGCTCATTTCGTTGTAGCAATTGCGAGTAAACGTTGATGTTAGACAAATAATCCAATTGGTGTCGCGGCTGGGTGCCTCAAATGAGTTGCATTTGTCAATATTATTATTGCTGCAGACTTGTATGAAGCCAAATTACTTAGGGAGTGTTTGCTGGGTATCATATTGTTTAGAGAAACAAAGGGAAACTTACAACGTACCTACCTGTCTGTAGTTCTAATTAATATGATGTTTTTGGCAAAAACAGATAGAATATGGAACAGTGTATGTAGTTCGCAAAATCAAATCTATTTTTTATACGATGTTTTCCTAGTAGGCGAATTGACCCTGCAGAACCCAAAGATGCAGTTTGCCAACAAACAGATAAAAGAACAACAAAAGGAGTCCCTTTCCCCCATTGCCCCTACAATAAGTTACTCGTTGTTTTTTTTATTTTTCAGAAAAAAAAAGATACCTAGATTACTAACTTCCAGTTGCCATAAAAAATAAAGTTGGTGGTTAACCTCCTTATTCACATACGCTCTATAGGCTTGCGCTAACTTAGCAATTTGTCACTTTGACATTTACCTTTCACAGATAAGGACAAACGATTGTTAAGTTAGCAGAAGCTTACAGATCGTTTACTTATGAATAAGGGGGGTTATTCTTTTTTGACGATAAATTAGCCCGTCTGTAACCATTGTATGTATGAAAAAACATTGCAAGAGCCACTTTGTAGAGGGGAAAAGGGGGAAGGGGAGGAGATGTCAACTATAGCAGTTTCTGATTCAGCGGGGTCGAATTAACCCCTCGTATGGTTAAGATACGAATTCATGTGATCCTTTTTCCACAGAAAATGTGCTATTGTGGATTACAGGTTACAATTCATAATATTTATATAAAAACAAACAATATTTTCCGCAATAATTTATTGATAGGTACTCTAATAATTCAATAATTTATTTTATTTCACACTATTTTTATTATAGACTTGTAAGTAGTGAAGACAGTAACTTTTCCCTTGTCCTAAATAGTTCTCACATTAAATAAAATACATTTTACAAAATGTATCTAAAACGAGAATTTATGGTATCTTTTATTTTATTAGTTTTGAGATTTCTATTTACAGCGTTTTATTTAGCATGTTTACAATATTCGTTTAAATGAAACTAGGCATTTTCATTATCATTTCCCGATTGGAATATTTTAACTAATCATCACTTGCATAGTAATTTTAAATTTTGTGGAAAAGGACCTTCAACAATTTGGCCATTTCGTATTACGTCAATTATTTCATCATAGTGACAATAATTTATCAGGATGAAATAATGGAAGTGATCCAATCAGTATTTAAAAACACATCAGGTAAAGTTATTGCCAGGCTGGTAAAGTGCACTATCTCACTCTTATACGTAATGCTTGAGAGAGCGGATCGACTACCCGTCTGTTTCTGACTATTCGTCCTAAAAACAGACGGGTGATCTATTTCGCGCACACTCGTACAGTCAGCGTCAAATTGTTCGTGACAGCCAAAGCAGCCAAATAGTTCGCAACACGTCTTTGTCACAGTTGAAATAAGGTCGTGTTGTTTTTGGCCACTTTGGGTGTCACGAACTATTTGACGCTGACTGTACTAGCCGTGCACAGTTGATAGTAGGCATATTGATTAGGTCCTTAGGTTTAAGATTAACAAATTCTCATTTATGGAACTAACCCACATTAGTACTTACTATAATATTCCAATCGGACAAAAATACAACTGAGCTTAAACAATATCTACGATGTCCTAAGATTGCTTTTACCTTTATTCTCTAATCCATTGGCACTAGCTATCTCTATCACATGGAACCTTGCAAAGTGATTGAATTAATTTAATTTTGTCGATGCAAAATATTTTTACAAAGCCATTCATAATAGCGCGTATTTAGTTTCGAGTTTTTGTAAAGGAATGATAATTGTTTCAAGTTATTTAAAAAATCGTTAGTATGAAATATAAAATTGTCGTCAAGATTTCTTTAATACTTATTTGAACACAATCGAAAGTGAACAACAAACGGTGTAAGATTAGGCAATACAGCGTGTCATTGACGTAACGCTATTTACAGACAGACACAATCATTTCTGAATAAAATTACACTTTTTTTTTAATTTCCAATAAAAATGACATTTTCATCTTTTTTATATTCCTTAACAATTTTATGTTATTCCTAAATACAATCACGAGCTTTTTCCATTCCTGTAGAAGCGAAAAAAAATCCCAAAATTGTCATTTTTTTAATGTTCTTCCTTCCTTTTTCGTTACACCATACTATAAAAAAACTCAGTCATTTTTTTGCTATATTAATATTGCATGATCTTATTCTGAGCGGGAATAAAATAAAATTGTTAGGAAATTATAAAAAAATAGTAGCTTTTTTTTGAGAAATGCTCAAGCTCTAACATTTAAACAACACCGTCCCAGGCTGTAAAGTGCGTTTATACAGGGTATCTCAGATTTTTTTCAATATTTCAGCGGGTAGTTGCGTTAGTTGCACCGAACACCCCTACAAAGATGTTTCATTTAATTTTTTAATTTTAAATTTAGTCCCACCCTTTACGCGGGTCACTCTGAACATCGATCGATGTATAGAAACGATTACAGGGCTATTTAGTTAAACAACCCAACCACCTACTAAAATATTTCGGATCAATTTCAAGAGACCCAGTATTCTTTGGAGACAAAAATGACATATAAAAGTCACACTATACGCGGAGCAAATAGTATAACTTACATCCTTCTTCAACGACATGTGTTAGTTGTCATTTTCTTCTCCAAGATATAAAATACACTATAAAACCAATTATAAAAATGTCGGCTACGTCAAAGACACTGCCCGTCACGCGCGAGATACAACATTCAACATCTATTCGCTTTTTACAGTTAGCACATGTTGCCAATTATTTATTTTGCCTTTTTCTAATTAAAGGGGCATACGTTATGACAAATAAGACGTATTCCCAGTGCTTTCTGAAAACAACAATATTTTTCTCACCAGCAAAAAGTGGCTGTTGCATGTGATAATATTTTGAAATGAAAGATTGCATTTCACTACCGTTATAAAATTAGCCATTTTCTTTGCCATTAAGTGGAACATCGACGGCTCTGACCAGCAAGTTATGAAGTTCTTTATTCGTAATCAAAACCATTAGATATCTGAAATAAAAACCCATGTGAAATCATAACCGATTCCCACAAATTATTCTAATAATTTTTAATAGAGGTGGAATTTTAATAGACTATTTATAAAAAATCCAACAACCATAGCCACGAATAATCCGTTATAATTTCATATTCATAACATCTCTGTCTGACTCAACCTCGTATAATTCATACATACACTCATACGAGGCTGAATCTGAGTCGTCGACATTGTTCTTGAACTTATGTTAAAAAAAAAATAACTTGAATAATCACGACATAAAAGTATTAAAAAAATTGAGTCATAACATAACACAAAATAAGTTGTAAATAGGTATACAAAATGATCAGAAACAGCGTCGGTACTTAAACTAAAAATAGATGGCTGTATGAAGAAACTAAGATACTTTACATAAGTAAAATTTAATTCCCATACAAACACTTATAAAAGTTCACGAGCTTTGAGTATAAAAATAATTCAGATCCTGAAGTAAAATTAAGAAATACCTTAATGATTATTCGATTAATAACGATTGAAGACCAATTGACATTCAAAAAGCTACTTTAACATTAAAGAAGCGTTATAGTGCATCGGGGTAAATTCGGAATTGGGGGAATTTCGTAACTCGTGGATATCCACAAAACGCGGAATAATTATAATCTAGCAACGCTTACCTAGAAGCTCCAATGCCTTTGGCTTCTAGATAAGCGTTGCCAGATTATGGAATTGTTCCCCGTTTAGTGGATATCCACGATTGTCGAAATTCCCCCAATTTCGAATTCACCCCAATGCCCCCTATATTAATGATACTATTTAAATTCAGCTACCATTCCCGAAAAGTTCAGCAATATCCGTATTAGGCATTATCAAAAATAGAATTAGAGTAATATATATCACAAAATATATTCATTGTTACATCGATATTCGTTTGTTTTCAATACCAAATCGAAGGTGTTAAAACGTTCCTAATTATAGATAAGAGAGTCGGTCAGCCACTATGGCAGACTAAAGAAATTAAAATCTGTAAACGAATACTCTTAATTTATGATTTTTAGTACTTAAGGTATGCTTAGATAATCATCATACATAGTGCATAATCTATTTAAGTCAAAGTATGCTCAAGTTGTCAATTAATATTATATCCATTAATTGTTAACATACGTCTGTTAAAAAATGGAATAGTTAGGGTTCGTTCGATCGCAGTTAATCACTCTCATGTTCTAGCAAAATCGATTAAGAAAATGATGAAAACGTTCAATGGACGATATGGTATTGAAAACAAAAGTTAACATGTAGGCCTGACACCGCGCTCAACTGGACCACTGAAGAAGAGGTATACGATTGAAATCACTCACGCTGGCTAAGGCATTCCAAGAAACCACTTCTTATTCTTCTATAATGGTTAAGCAAGAACCAACTAGCTTCATACTGTAATGCAAATCTAAAAGAAGCTTTGAAGTTGAAGAGAGCAAAACGAACAAAATTAAATCTTTCTAATTTTGAAAAGATGGAAGAAATTAAAAATTAAAACATGTTGCCAGTGATGTCTACTAGTTAGTGTAGTACCTAAATAATCAACAGGACAAGTGATTTCTTGCAATACGCTGATGCCATACATTGAAGTAACCGAGCTAGGCATTTATCTACACATGCTACATAGAATTGTAAGTTTTATGAAAAGAAACGCAGAAGAAAAAAGCTTGCATCGCTAAGGCATACACATTTTCATGTAGATAAAGTAAATGTAAGATTGTTTAAAGAAACAGCATAAACGTAAATAGAGTAAGTAATTGGTATAGACACAAGAGTCAAATGAAAGCAATACATGGTTTGACTAAATTCAACACAATTCATTACTCATGAACCAGTTGTTTCTAGTACAGACGTAAAACACGTCGTAGCATAATTTACTTGGCTTTTGTGAGCTATTGTGTTGTTATGAGCAATAAACACTAGCGTTTCAGGGGACCAAAACAACAGGCTATCACTCCATATTATGATGGGGAGTATAAACCTCTTAGTACATAAGGTATTATGGACACTGTACAGTCAAACCATCTGAATCATTTCATTACAAAGCGCATGATTTTTGTGGTAAATTTTGCTGCAAGCCATTTAAACGTTAATTGTGAAAAGGTTCCACAGTGGATCACGTTTCAAATGGTCCGTTTGTACATAGCATTTTGTCGTTCTGAAGTACAATTCAGTCGATAATCCTAGCTTATAACTTGACTAAATTAGAGCATGCTTCGTAGATACAGTAATAGCTACTGACATTTAAATATGTAATAAAATATGTTTATTCAACGAGTAACCTGATAGACTTTGTAAACAGCTAAACAATGAAGATGTACAGCGTAAACATGAAATATACATCAATTCTGTATTTATTATAAGTAAAAATGTACACCGGAATTCCGTAAATAATATAATTCCGAATCATAAAATTTTACTTTTAATAAAACAGCACAGATATAATAAATTTAAAGAAGATAGTGGCTCTGAAATAAGAAGGTAAGTATAATAAAATGTTTATTACAATAAAGTTTACTTTTGTACAAATATGGGAATTACTGTTCATAGTTACCTAAAGTGGTATGTCTTGATTTACCTTGATAATGACGATGAACATCAGCTCGACAATCGTAAGATACCTAAGAATTGTTCAACCTACGACTAAAGGTTACTAATACACAAACGAATACACCTAAAAATTATATTGTTAACCTTATTAATGGACGAACACATCTCATTCCAGCGAATGCAGTCTACTTACACGATCATTATTAAGTCATTGCTTTCCTGTGAACATATCTTAAACCGACGTAAATGCAATTTCTAAACGCATTAAGTGCACTTCCACACATAAATGATTAAATGTGTCAATTCTTTGATTCCAAAAATCATTACAAACGCACGTTCGAGTTGGACAGTCTCTGGACAAAAATCACAGAGAACTTGTTGTAAGAGTTGAAAGGCAGTGCACGAAATGAGAGAATTCTGGAAATTGGATCTTAATTCTATACACTCAAAACATGGTTTAACGATACATACATACATTTGGTAGATCCTAGTGTTAGAAGAAATAAGAGAAACTCCAAAGTTGTAATATTCAATCCCTTGAGATCACTCCTGCCGTCACTTCTTTTAAACCAATACTTAATCACATATATTACGATAGGCAACACTAGACTTTCACTGCAATCATTTACAAGTTCATCGTTTTTAACTTTATCAAGTCACGTCTTTAACACCATCTGCACTTTGCTCCAGATGACGCCGTTAAAGTGTCCATATCACTAAGACTAACTAGATTTGGCTATTTGGGATCACATCTTGGGAGATTCGGTAGGTAGATAGGCCACGCATACAGGTACATTCACATAAAAAATCGTTTTCAAAATCTAATAAACCATCTCACTCTTCTGGTATTGGTAGATGGGCAATTTTCCCTTTGCCCCCTTGTTGTCATTCAACGAGCAATTAAAAAATTACCCACGGCGTGAACGGCACGTTACTAAAAATTATATATCCGTGCCAGGATAAGGTGGAACTCTTCATATACCCCAAGGAGCCAATACAGTCCTCATACGTAAAGGCAAGTCAATAGCAACATGCCTATCACTATGAAGGCGTTGGGTAATCGTCGGAACGCACTGCTCCAACCGCAGTCTAAGTCTCTTGTTAAAACCTGAAATAGATGAACAAATGATTGAGATTTGAGAGGTGTGCAAGTAGTTTTAGGAGGGGTCCGGTAACTGCGGGGAAGCTTTAACGTCATACTTACGTCATTTAAAGTCCTGTTGTCATAATACGAACACCTCGCCAATCTGACGTCATCGCGCGTTGCAACACACTTTGACGGACCGTCACAGAGGTATTGTCTCCTCTGGCGGTCCCAAGCTTCTATCCACCTATTAGGAAAAAAAGACTTAATTGCATTATATCCAGCTTACATCTATATACCAGAAAATCAAGTCAATCCGATCTCTAGAAGTGGGCCAAATTATACTTGCAAGATTTGACCCGTCGAATCATACACAGCAAGTTAAATACGAGTAAAAGCATATAAATAATTAAACACGGAGATAAAATCCCTATCTTGAACATCCTGATCAAAAACAAAATTAATGTGCATTAAAATCAGGCAAATCAGCGTATCAAACAACTTATCTTACCCTATTCCACAATCACAGTAGAGAGGATTATTCGCTACCAGGATATCATGAAGGAACAGGCTATTTGGTACACCTGGCCATTCCTTCTGACTTGGGTTTGGCGCCTTCATCAAATAATTTGACCTCAAATCAAGAGTTAAGTTCTTGACACGCCCTGGTCTCCAAAACACTTCAGGGGCTACTTCTTCTATGCTCGTATTATAAATAGTCAGTTTCAGAACTTTTGAGTGGACGCCCTGAAAACAATTCTCAAATTAGAAACCTTAGGTGAAATGATTAAAGCACATTTTTTTGAGACGGTTCCTAAAATGATACTAACACTCAGCAGGTATGGTGATAAGTACTTCATCCCTCTTCCTGTTATTGTAATATTGCTCAGCTTACAAGGCAATTGACCACTCATTTCTTTACCAAGCTCGATTGCTGGGTTTTCAACTTCCAGCAATAAATTTTCTAGCGCCGCATTTTGTGTAAGCATCTTTGGGATACTAAATTCTCTCACATTGTCGTAAACGGTTATTTTTAGCGTTCTCAAGCCATACATTTTGCTGAAAACGCCGTGCTGAAAGATAAAAGTAACAATAAGGTAAAGTTTGTCATTTATCGTCGTTTACTTCCTGAAAAATTATTAATCTTGATACATACCTCAAGAATTTTTATTCGAAGGTGAGTAATGTCGAGATATTCGAGCCGAGGTGATATTCCATAAAGGCTGGTATTCATTAGAGCTGTTATGGGATTGCCAGAAAGAGATAGCCAACGTAGTTCGTTCAGCGAATGTGTTGCCTGAAATAAAAAGAAAGAGGGAAATAAAGCAGAAACCTTCGCAACATGTCATGCCGAAGTTGTTGAAGTAACATGAATGACACTTACAACTGGAACTGTGCTTAGATCATTGTAAGATAGATCTAATTCCCTCAGGTGTGTTAATTTGGCGGTCGTGTCTGGCGGTATGGATGGTAGATTGTTGTATGACAGATCTAAGCTCTTTAATTTCGGCAAAGGCATCGGCGGCACCTGGAAGTTAATAATCACTTGAGCACGTTTCTAAACTTCAAACTTGAATGGTTTATTCGCTCTTGTTACTAAAATACCAGATTTTTACTATAAAAATTAGCCTCTCTGATAATAAAGCGTTATAACTTGATGAATGGGAAACAACCTCTCACCATTAACGGATATACCTACCTTCTCCGTTCCGTTGTAAAATTTTTACTTACATTTAATAAGCTGACATTTCTCAATCCCAAGTGAGACAACTTTCGTTCCAACCCTTTGAAGATGCTGTTTTCACGGTCACCAGAATTAAATGGAGAATTATTGCTAAGATCCAACCAACGCAGTTTCGGTAATGCCGCGAAAGTGCCTCCCTCTATGCGCACGAGGTGATTATCCGACAAATCCAGCCAAGCCAGAGACTGAAATGATAAATTCTACGGTAAGTATTGGAACGAAGTAATATTGTTGTTGTTCATGAATAGTACAGGATATGATGTAATAATTGATGACAGTGATGACCTAAATGAAAAAACATTATAAATGAAGATTACGATGACGAATATGACGATGAGGTGACACAAGTTTAAACGAGGTAGAATTTTAAATTGATTACAAATTCTAGGTTCAGCAGCAACTTTCGAGTAAACAGAAGACTTGTGCCTTAAAATTATCGAATTGCATCGATCGTCAGTCAATTTATTTAGTATTTCAATTTTTTTTATCGAAAATTCTACGTCGTCTAAGTGTATAATTTGAACTTCTAAACGCTCTACCTTATACAAAATATTCTGCGGATATTGCTTTTTTTGATGGTACACTCTGGTTTGATCTCGTCTAGCCGTGTGGTACATGTACTCATCGCTGTAGTCTTGTTCGTCGGGCCAGTACTCGCCCATCTGATCGGGGTGCTGTCATGCAGGGATAGGACAACACATTAGCAAACTACGCACACACTGGCATTATGTAACTACGGAGCTTGTTAGTCGTCGAACACACGGGGTTGCAGTTACAGCAAACAGTCAAACATGTTAATCAGATCACTAAGGACTGATAAAACAAATGAAGTATCATTTCAATCATCACACACTTGAGCTCTCGTTTTTAAATTGAATTCAAAAATGTTGTTTTAGAATAAGAAATCGTTGCATCAAAAATTTACAATCAATTACGTATCATATTCACAATTTTGATATCAAACAAGCTGTTAGTTTCAAACTACTTGAATTAGTATTTCAAAAGTTCACACTACAAAGCAAGTTTATATATAATTAAATTAAAAACTCACCCGGAAACGTTGGACCAAATCAGAAATGGCGATAGAAGGTATGGTATTTCTACTCAAATCGTATTCAACAAGATTTGCTGCTGCTGCAGTCGACAGACAACTTGTTGGAACTCTTGATAGTTGATTTCCAGACAGATCCAGCCTAGAAATAAATACATGGAATGTTAGTTTATCAAATAGGCATTAAGAAGATTTTCTTTTTGTCCGTGAGCGCATGGATAACAGAGTTGGAGTAGTCTCTGTTAAACTCACAGCGCTGCACGGACGTGAAGAAAACCCACACATGAGGCTTGAAAGTTGAACAGAAAATACCTTTCTAGCGCTGGAGAAATGATCAAATTATCAGCCAAGTTTCTGAGCCGATTGTGAGACAAGTCCACTGACGTCAGATACTGCATGTCATGGAATATTTCTATTGGTATCTCTATTAAGTGATTATGTGACAAATCCAATATCTGAAAGAAAAATACGTCACATTTATGTTCAATTCACATTACGGAGAATTCTAATGAGATGCAAATGTTAATAACGTCTATAAATTTCATTAAAATGGAAATAGTCAGCTAACCTGTAAGTTTTTCACTTTTTTGAAGCAGTCATATTCCATATCGTAAATTTCGTTGTGGGACAAGTCTAGATACTGTAACATATTCATAGATCCAAATACGTCTCGTGTGACGTTCCTGATCTTATTGTGAGACAAACGGAGTTCAGATAGAGTTAAATCCGCATGCCTGTGAATTCATATGAAAAGTTGTTAAAAATTATGCCCAACTTAGATTTGGTTTGATGGGTTCTTTTAAATATAAACAGTGCGTTATTACCTGAAGTAGTATGGTGCTATGTATGTAATGTTATTGTGAGAAAAATCCAAAACTCTGATATTTACTGAAACTGTCCCGAGATCTGAAAAATTGTAAACATTAGTAATACATTCAACAGTACATAACATTCACAAGAAAATGACAAAAATATCTTTTAACAAATCAGGACAACACATGGTAAGATAATAATAATGAAACCACCTGGATTGGCTGTGATTTCTTCGTCAGAAATCAATCCTGTTCGCAAAGCAGAAAAAGAAAGGTGCAAAACAAAGTTAAATAGAAAAGAAAATAAGAAGAGAGTTTTTAAAGCATTACAGATGTAGATAAAAGAAAAATGCAGAAAATTACGAAGAAATAACGGTGCAATGAATAAGCACAAAGATGTTTATGAAATTGTTATAAAAACATTCTATAAAATAAATTGTGGAAATATGATGTGATTGTGGTTTGTCAATAGCCGAAAGACTAAATTTAGAGACACCAATTCAAAATAGTAGTGAAATACTTAATTATGCTCACTTTGGGCTTTAGGAGGCGCGTAGAAGTTTGAAGTGAAGAAACTCGGTGCATTCGAATCCGTGAGGGAAAATATTTCATTGTACGACACGTTGACTTTTAATGCTGTTGCTGATCCAACTTGATCAAAAATGGAGAATTTAAACGTGTACAAACGATTAAATGATATATCTAACCTGAAAGAGAAAGACGTTACGTAAACATCATTACGTTATTAAAAAAAAAACAATGCCTCTTTTACTTTTTTGATGTCACTTACTCAGCTAAAGCAGGCAGATTCTGGAAAGATTCTTCTGTGATTTCGTTAATTCTATTCCCTTTTAACCTTATGACTTTTAGATTGTCGAGACTTGTAAATGCTCTTCTCTGTATGATTTCAATGAGGTTGTCTTCAATAAGAACTTCCTGGAGCTCTCTGAGATCAACAAACGTGTGCTGCACTATTTGCCTCATTTGATTGTGAGACAAGTAAATTGATTCAAGTTGCTTGTGGATATCACCCTGCAAATATATTATTTCAAAGTTTTATTCGAAAGTTGTGTTAGTAAATTCCATTTACTTTGATTAAATTATCGTGCACACACTTTACCTGTAAAGTTCCTTTAGAAAAGTGGTCAATAGAGTTATCTTGTAAATTCAATGATCTTAACTTGTACAAGAAATGGAACGACGTGTCTGGGACATTCTTCAGCTTGTTGTTACTTAGATCGAGATATTGAAGCTCAATAAGAGCCTTCAATGGCTCAAACGGAAGAATTTTTACGTTGTCCGCTAGACCATTGGCAATTTTTAGCGTCGTCAGACTGTGCAACTGAAAACAGAATTTTGATCAAATTAGTCACAGACAATAATGCTCAAGTATAATCTATGTTATTTTCTTTTATAGATCTTACCTCAGCAAAAGCAAATGGGTCTATGAAATCAATATTGTTCTCGGAAAGATCCAAAGTCTTGATGGATCTTACGTGTTCGAAAGCGCTCGATTCGATCCTATCAATAGTGCTTCCATAAATTTTGAGATCCTCTAGCTCTACTCCAAACTCTAAGAAATCCTCTGCTCTAATACTGCGCCTTATTAGTTTTCCTACTGCCAGGTAGCGCAGGGACCTCATTCTGAAACGATTTATTCAATGACAAACAGAGCTTCCAGTATTTAACCAAGAAATAAAAGAAGATCAAAGCGTTCTCATACCAGATTAGGAAGAACACAGTGTGAAATTTCTCAGTGATAGTATTATATGCTTACCTTCGAACATCCTGCAAAGTCATATCAATAGAAGACGCACCGCTGATATCTAAGTAGAATAACTTGTACTGGAAGTTGTTGAATGAAACTTGCGAATACTCCGAGGGCGCGTTAGTAGCTATCAAGTTTATGTCCACCTGCAAAGTTTATTCGTGCAGTGATAAAGTGTACATTTTGAACGGCACTTTACAGTGATTTCTCTTTCAATTTGTTAAGCGAAATAAAGACAATCGTCTTGTAGATATGGGAATTAAAAGTCTGTGCAAAGTATTTTTTATCAACGACCCTAGAAATTAGTCTCCAATAACGGACACAAACCTATCTTTGTCCACATTCCTAAAGAAATTTCTTTGAAGAGAGTTATTTTATTCAGTTTTTTTAATCGTACTTACTTTATTTTCTTTAAGGTTTAAGAACCGTAGTGAATCCAGCTTATTAAGCATGAACTTGGTTATCATGGTCAAGTTATTCTCGGATAGGTCCAGCGACTGCAGACTGTTCTCCAGCCCGGCGAACGCCGCTGGTGACAGGTCCGACATACCGCAGTCTCGGAGGGAAAGGGAGCGTATCTTGGCATTTCTGAACGCATCTTCCTGTAACGTGACGATAGAATATTGAACAAGGTGTACTTCATTTTTTAAAGTTCAATAAGATACCGCAAGCCGACTTGCGCCCTGATAATTCTAACGCATCCACTGCCACCTTCGACGCATATAATATATGCGTGTTCGTGACTTTTACCCAGTGCCGCTATCATAGTTTTATGGGCATTAGAACGCACCCGATTTCATAGGCGTTCGAACGCGCGTGTCTGTGGCACCTAAGAGTAAGTCTCGGGTTTGGAATCTGGCAGTGAATGCGTTAAATTAGAAAAAAAACAAACGTAATACCCATTTTATCGATAGAGTTATAAACAGTTCTATACGTGATTTTATTATTAAACTAATTAATGTATAATACGCTTACCCTTAGAGAAAAAATCGGATTTCCATCAAGTGACGTCTGATTCAGGACGTTGAAGTGCTTGAATGATCCAGGATACAGGACCTTGATGACGTTGTTGTCCAGTCTGAAATATAATGGCGATACATTTAAAAGAATATTAGAATCACAGTCATGGTAGGTAGGTACAGCGACAGTAATGCAGCCTAAGCACAAGACCAAGACACGTGGAAGTTACAAGTGCAAGCCAGTTCTTGATGATAGAGGGCAGTTTCATCATCATCATTAAGTTTACAATCACTTTTTACATACATACATACATCACGTCTTTATACCTTACGGGGTAGACAGAGCCCAAGGTAACAAGACCCAAAGACCACGTTTAGCATGATTGTGGGCGTACGGATGGAAAGGGGAATCAAAATAGTGATGGGTTGCTAGCTACATCGCGTATAACATGATTCCTAAGATTCTAACCCGTTCCCTCGATGGTATCACTTTTTATATGTAATATTTTCTAATTTCACCAGCCAACAACGCAAGACACGAGTCAAAAAATATTTGAGAAATTGCTTTACGGCAAACGGCTAGACTGTTAAGTTATGAATCGCTAAATGTTTCTACTAACTTCAATGAATCCAGGGACAATTTGATGCCATTCAAATCGTGGAGGGGCGGCACTTGCTTGATGACATTGTTGGAGAGATCCAACACTCGCAGCTGTCGCAGGGGTGCTAACTCTTCGTACGGGATGTAAGTTAGCTGATTATCTCCAAGTAGCAGCTGTAAGAAAAAAGCAGCTGTTTTAGCACAGAGCAAATTATCATAAGATTTCCTCAAGCCTCTTTGAGAATTAATACACACACACATACACAAATCACGTCTTTATCCCTTACGGGGTAGACAGAGCCTAAGGTAACAGGTACCTACAGGCCACATTTAGCAAGATTGTGGGCGTATAGGTGGAAAATGAAATCCAAATAGTGATGGGTTGCTAGTCTCATCGCCTATAACATGATTCCCATTATTTTCGCCAATTCCCTCGTAGAACTAGTTCAACTTTGGATAACAGTTATTTATTGTGCTAGAATTTGAACGAAACGTTCAATGAATTACTTTGAAGTGCAATATTCTTATAATTCATATCATAATCATTCTTCAGCCGAAATTCTCTTGATAATATCATAACACCGGAGATGACGACGCAGCGGAGCCACAACGTTTCGTCGCCTAAATAATATTTATAATATTTTTTGAATTTTATAGCGCATTGGTTTCGACTGTAATGCTGTAATTTTTATTGACTAAATAAATAAATAAATAAATAAATAAATAATAACTCTCCCACAAAAAGTGTCACAAAGTAAGGCCGGGAAGCGTCTCAAACGTCGTATCCCGTGTCCAGTGTGATACGGAGATTGACAGTTGTGTCATTACTTTGCTACTCACGACCGCATACATCACACACGCATGATACACGCGCTCGCGATGTAGCTACTGGTTCATGAACGTAACACACAGGATATGGCGGTTTAGGTGCCTCGCGGCCTTACCCCGTAACAAACAGTTAATCCTCCTTCCTACTAATATTATAAATGTGAAAGTTTGTGAGTGTGAGTGTTTGTTACTCTTTCACACCAGAACGGCTGGACAGATCTGGATGAAATTTGGAACATACATAGATTATTGTCTGGAATAACATATAGGCTACTTTTTATCCCGGAAAATTGCGTAATTCCTGAGGGATAGCGATAAACGAATTCTATGCAGACGAAGTTGCGGGCAACAGCTAGCTGGATGAAATTTGGAACATACATAGATTATCGTCTGGAATAACACATAGGCTATACTTTTTGTCCCGGAAAATTGCGTAATTCCTGCGGGATAGCGATAACCGAATTGTATGCAGACGAAGTTGCGGGCAAAAGCTAGTAACAAAATATAGGTAAAATTATGAATATGGCGTCACACAGATGTGATTATGTTTTCTGATTTCTGTGCTATTCCAAAACATTCACTATCAGTAGGGTGGCTCAACTATTTCTTGTTGTTATTCTTGTCCCGTCAGCGAGAGGTCAGAAGTAGTCGTTTTTTAGAAGAAATGTTGTTTCGCATTAAACCGACATGCTTAGTAGACGACCAAATTAAGGAAGAGGCTTAAATATACCACGAAAATACGTGTTTGGCAACTATAAACTAATTTAAAGTGGCTATTGAAAACGTAACCATAGCAACGAGGAATAAGTTGATCCAACCATTAACCAAATACAACCAACCTTATTCAGCCTGCTCATGCCATCGCGAAACACTCCGGTTTCAATAATAGCCAGATGGTTCCCCCGCAAGTCCAGAGTTTCGAGCATCGGTAGCCCAGTAAACGCATCCACGGGCAGGTTGGCAATGGAATTGTCAGCCAGGATGAGCGTGTGCAGCGTGTTCTCTAAGCCTCGGAAGTTGTCGCCCGATATGTCCGTTATTTCGTTGCCTGGAACGTTAAGATTTAAAAGTTTTGAAACTGTATTGAATTAATCTTTTGTTAATTGATCTTTTGAACTTTTTTGTTTAAGACTGAAAATATATCGTGCCTCTAATTTATTGATACTTCTGTTTGAAATCGAGAGCCAAGGGATTGCTTGGTATTGTTGATTAAAAACAGTTACTTTGCTACTCCAAAAAGCACAAAACGTGGTTACAATACAGAGTAGCACGGTAAATGTTTATTTGTTCGTTAATACGGACCTCAGCAAAGTCACGCCTGATTAAGTCAATTACACTTGAACTAACTTAGTTTCTTTCATTCTTTCTTCCTTTAACCTTTTCAACACCAAGCCTGGCGAAGTAGTCAATCTAAATTAAAACTTATGCCATTGCGTAAAGGTTACTCTTACGCTGTGCTTGCCGACAGATGTAAGTCGTTGGTGTTGAAAAGATTAAAGTTGATCACTGTAATAAATACATGGGGCCATCCATTAATCATGTTGTGATGTTTTTTTAGCACTTTTACCCCCCCCCCCCCCCCCTTACCCCTTGGTGATACGTGGTGAGGTCACAAACTACCAAACTACCCCCCCCCCCCCTTCCCCATCCAAAATCACGTGTATTTTTAGAATATTATCTTTAAATACATAAAAGTATAATCTAATTTTATTCTAGAAAATTAAGGAACATGATAAAAATGTCTAGACAGACAGTCAAGGTCACACTACACACCGCTTTTCGGTTTAAAAATCGCGGGTCAGACGAATAAATAAATACACGTGATATCTTACTACACCCCCCGCCCCTCTTGTGATATTTCGTGATTTTTGCCGAACCCCTCCCCCCCTTTCGGAGCCTCACGTGATTAGACGGCCCCCAAGCAGATGTTTAAAAATAACTATTGATTAAGTTAACCTGTAAGATCCAATAGCCTGAGCTTCTGCAAATACCGCAAAGAGCGGCTAGGCACGCTGGTCAAACGGTCCTGCTTCAGTTCCAATTCCCACAGTGTGTTGTCCAGACCGTAGAACGCTTCCTCGTGGATAGTCTCCAACGGGTTCTGGTTTATCGCCAGTCTGTAGAGACCTGGAATGAGAAAAGTCACAGTTCAGTAACGAGTTTGGATTAAGCTGGAATTGGTAGCCTCTGATTCCAAAAAATCGCGCAATTCTGTCCACAGGGCTTATGATTTTATGTGTAACTAGCGACCCGCCCCGGCTTCGCACGGTATATTATGCATGTATTATACATATAAACCTTCCTCTTGAATCACTCTATCTATTAAAAAAACCCGCATGAAAATCCGTTGTGTAGTTTTGAAGATATAAGCATACATCGGGACATGAGGACAGAAAAAGCGACTTTATTTTATTGGGACCGTGCGCGACGACAGCGCCACGTGACAGTCGGCCATTATGGACAATATTGTCACCGCTGTCAAACAAGAAATAAGTAAATATTGTGAAAAATATTAATGAAATTTTGTGTTATTTTACTATATTACACAATTTTGGACAATGGTAGTCAGTAACATTATTGCCAATAATATTAAAATTGTTGTTTTCAGTGAAAATTTTAGAAGTTAGTAACTTACTTTTTTTTTCTTACGGCAAATATCCACTTATTTCTTTGGTCTCGTTTCCACCATGGTGTTGGAAATTGGTAAAATTTACAGTCGCTATTCTTCTTGGTGTTATTACAATTCACAACAACACATCTTACGAGGACCATATTTTTATCTCAAAAACGATTAGAAAATGTTTACTGCAATATGGATTTGACAGCTCAAGTCAGCGACAAAAATGACAATTTTAGCCATAGCGAGCGCTGTGATCGTTTAGGCTACCCCCTCCACCCGCTTTGCACTCTGCCAATACTATGTAGTGATAATCAAGCGTACACTTCAGCGTATACTTACCAAGTGTAAAATGACAAATAAGCTACGTGTTCATGGACCCTAATGTCACTAGGGCCAGTAAACTGCATACATACTTGTTGCAATTTGACTAAGGTTTCACCACTCTCTGTTAAGTTCCAGTTATCTTAAGTGTCAGTTATCTATGATTTTATTACTACGAAACAGATAATGTCCATGGCAAAACATTACTTTAGCCATTTTGTTGCTTATGCTATATGCAAACCATTTACAGTAAATAGAATAAGTATGGGATTCATCTCAAAACCATCAAGTGTAAAATGGTTTATGCAAACTTATAAATAGATGGGTACTAAAGAGTTCTTAATATTTTCAAGTTGACAATCAGCTTCAACTAGTAAACAACTCGTAGTTGAGGAACAAAAAGAAGGTAGCTGGACTAGAGCTTTTGACGGAAGATTTCTATCGTTTTCCAGTTTCAAAATATACATACTATACTACGACAAATCACGTCTTTAATCACCCTTACAAGGTAGACAGAGCAAGCAAGACCTTAAGACCTTGTTTAGCATGGTTGTGAGCGTACAGGTGGAAAGGGGAATCAAAATACTGACGGGTTGCCAGCCGCATCGCCTTAAGATATCAGCATCAAAAATAATTAATCGTACCTGTAGCTTGAAAGAAATGTGGTTCCAGGTCCCTAATCCTGTTCCCGGTGAGCTGCAACGTGAAGACCTTAGAGCTGTTGACTGCCGCAGGCACACGCAGAATGGGCACGTGCTTGCAAGTCACGATGCCGAGGTCTCCAGCAGGCTTCGAACATGTGCACAGAGCTTGGAACAGGCATGGTGGATGGCCTGTGTCTACGTGCAGCTGTGGAAAATAAAGGGCATTGTTGTTATTTTGTTCAGGAGGATGTCCTTTCTTTCATAATGATATATACCAGCCAAGGTTATGGTATTACCTTAAATCTTATAAGACACCACCATCTAATAAAATCATCAGTGTCCGCTTTTAATAAAGCTTCGCTGTTCCAACATGTTCTCCGTTAAGAAGGAACGAAGTTGGAGTTTTGACAACTTGGATAAACATAGTCTTGGCAATTGGGGTACCTCCCATTTGTTCTATGGAACTGTGACGTCATAGAACTGTTAACATTTTTCTTTCCCAGCAGTTCCTTGGTAGAACTATTGAAACAAAAAATGTGCTATTTGTTCTATAGAACTAAAAACACCTCAAATTTGTAATGGGAAACTTGAGGTGCTTTTAGTTCTATAGAACAAATAACACATTTTTTGTGTCAATAGTTCTACCATGGAACTGCTGGGAAAGAAAAATGTTAACAGTTCTATGACGTCACAGTACCATAGAACAAATGGGAGGTACCCGGCAATTGAGCCAACCTTCACTGTCTGCCACTGTCAAGATTATTAAAGAAATCATAGACAACCTCCGGGCATGGCTCAATGAAGGTGATCGTGCCCATTATCGCGATATCGCAACGTCGAAAAAGATCGTAATCAAACTTTAATGCATCTTAAAGCCGGAGCATTTTCTGGTCAGATTCAGACACGAATGAAACTTTTTGAGAGGCTGGCGAAAATTTAAACTAGAAATGAATCAAATTTTCCTTGCATGCCTTCATTAACAAATGTTTTGAACAAAGGAGACTGAGTGACTTGCTGACACCAGTAAGCCAAGCGTGAACTCTTGCATCGGGAAAGCTGAAATTTTACGTTATGGTCTCTTATTGACCGATTTTTAAAAAGCAATCTAGGCAGATTTAGGCTACATTTGATGGCGGTTCTATACACACGGAATACGGACCATCACCATTGCTCTTTGAAGGCCTTGTGCAGAGACGTAGTGGTGCATCGACGGCTGCAATTATTTGTAGTCATTGGGTCACCTGCCACGTGCTCATTTGCCTTTAATATTGTCCTGACCTATTAGACGACAAGTTAAGGATGTTGGAGCTCTTATTCTAATTAGGTATCTATTGTAATGATCTCACCTCTAGCGCTCTCGACAGCGACGCCCATATCATCAGCAGCAGTGTGACCACCACCAGGGTGTACCCGAACTTGATGATCGTCATCAAACTCTGAAACAATCAAACAGGGGTCATTAGTAAAGTTGAAATCGTGGAAATAAGTCGAAAGGTCATAGAAAATTATGGCTATAATTTGACTTTGTTCTACGGACACTAATGACCAATGTAGTGCAACGGTAGAAATGGTTTTCCCTCCCCCGTCAAGATATTGAAAAAAAAAATTAAGTAAATGTTTATCCGTTGAATTTATTTTTCGATCCGGGCACGGCAGCGCTTGCGCCAAGTCAAACAAAGCAAGCTGCTAGGATATCAAGAGCAATCCCATCTTAACACTTATTCCATTGAATAGAAACTAGAAGAGAATACGGCCATCTATTTACCGTATGGCAATGATAAAGTGTTTCTAAACATATTCCAAACGAGTTACGTAAAAGAACATGATCCTGCCCTAATTTTTAATAAAAAGGACTTTTCACTGAATTGCTTGCCCAATAAATGAATTAGAAAGTACACGCATAAATAAACCACAGAATTGTGAGGTTTGGAATATTACTCCGGTAGAAACGGTACAATATTAGCACCACAACTCAATTAACTTGCATGCATGCATACGACGATCTTCTAGTCGCCAGCGTGAGCGCTAAGAAGGTCAAGGCTACTACACTCTAAGGTATTTCTTCGGGATAGGGGGCGTTCAAGTATTACGTAAGCGCTTGAGGGGGGCGGGGGGGGGGGTCTTTGCTTTGCTTATTTTTGATGACATGAGGGGAGGGGGGTCGATATGGTGACTACGTCAGCAGCTTCGATTCGAACTGCTGCTCACAAATCAATAAAAAACAGAATCCATTAAAAGAAAAATGCATGTAGGTGATGATTACGTAAGCATATGGGAGGGGGGTAAGAGGTTTGCTTACTTTTGCTGACAAGGGGTAAATAATTGTAAAAAATCTGCTTACGTAAAACTTGAATGGCCCCATACGGTATATAAGTCGCATAAAAAAATTACAATTTACTTTTTCCAAGTCATACCGCGATTTTGATGTTCTTAAGCCAAGTAATGTTTTGAGTCACGCCTCTTTCCCATAGGGGTTTGAGATGAGATACACTTGTTTTCTTTTTAACAAACGCAGTCAAGGTCGCAACCTTGGGAAATTGAGTAGCTCTTCAATTTGGTTGTGAAATCCTTTGGTCTCTTTCTTAAACTAGTTGGAAAGGAGGTTCTGTACGAAGTGACAAATAAAACTGTAATGATTAATTAATCTTTGATGCTTAAACTTGAGGCGGTTTTTGAGAGTGGGTGCCACTAAAACTAAAACTTAAACCAAGTTTGACTTGCAAGATTTGACACACATAATTAATATGCCTACATAAACATAAAAGCTGGTAAAACGGCCTGTACTGCTAAATAGGTAAAAAAATCACTTTTATATAGCCATTTAGTTACCACTTGGTCTAGTTTACCTGAAAATACCGTCGTTTAAAATAAAGATAACATGTTTTGGATACTTGATTAAATAAATTGGAACTCAATTTCAATACCAATACCAGTACGAATGACATGCAATATTCTTTAGATGCTTCCTTACGAGTATTTCCCCTATTCTTGACAGGCAGCTTCTTATGTGGCAAATCGGATATTAAAATATACGACTGTCGACGTGTGCGAAAAATTTATATTCATATTTAAAATCTTACAGGAATTATTGGAGCCTGACGATAAAGCTAACAAATTGTTTCTTACAACACTTGTGTTGTGTGTTGTGTTGTTAGGTTAACTGGTAGGGATTTATTATCCCTTTTTTATGTGATTTGTGTCTGTTATTTGTACAATAAAGCATTTATTTACTTACTTACTTGTTCCTCTTATGAGTTCTCTTTTAGTTAGAAATTAGGGTTGAATGTCAGAGGAAGGTCGAGACGTGCGTTTATGTATCAAAGGAAAAAGATGAAATGTAATGTCATATATCAGAAACTCAAAACAATGGCAGAAAAAATAACTGTAAAATGATGATATTCTTAACATAAGCTTGACCGACGCATACACGCAGCTCTGTATTATTTTTTAAGCATTTTTAAACGAAAGACGTGTACTGTTGGAACTTGCTGGCCTTTCAAAAATTAACCACCGTTTGCCGTCACCAAGTCGCATCCTGTACTACATTTTGTATATTCAGTGTTTGTCAATTATATTTGTTCTATGTTTATTTTGCACAATAAAGAGTTTACATACACACATACATGACGAGCCTAAAATATGAAATGACTGACTTAGGATTTACATTTCAAGACAACGTAGACTATTGATTTAATACTATTCGCACACACAGCACGCACACAAATCATGTCTTCATCCCTTACGGGGTAGACAGAGCCTAAGGTAACAAGACCGAAAGGCCACGTTCAGCATGATTGTGGGCGTATAGGTGGAAAGGGGAATCAGGATAGTGATGGGTTGCTAGCCGCATCGCCTATAAAAGTCATGATTTCTATGCCTATGAGGGAATCCTCGATGGGCTTTTACCATCTGCGCGGACTAATACTATTCGGATAGCATAAAATAACCGAATCATTACATGAACCTCAAATTATGCCGTATGCCATAAAAGCTATCAAAAGTGATGTCGTGTTCCGTGGCCGAGTAAGAGCAATACTCCATGATAAGACCATATATAGCGTCAAAGAGTACCTCAGCAATGATTATCGTAAATTTGATAAATAATAAATATCTTCTCTGTGTTACAATCTTATTATTTTGATATTTTAATTTGTATTAATGACATGTAATATTAAAGTGACTATGATAAGTAATAATTTTATAATATGAAATATTTGTGCAAAATTTGTGTATCGACATTTGTAATAATAATTGTACCGAACAATAGTAGTATTTATCTCTAGTTTTAAGATGTTTGATAATAGATAGATTTATGCCAAGTAAAATGGAATGGCAATTTGTGCTACATCCTCAATGACGAGTCATTCTTGTTCTTTTTGACGTCTGTATTTACACAATGTAGTGTCCAATCTGTAACAATGATGACAATAAAAAATTCTGATTCTGATTCTGATTCTGATTACGTGCTAGTTACGAATATTTATTATAAAAAGAATACTCGTGATGGAGACTCGGTCTTATTGGAGATCTAAAGGGAGAGGCCTATGTCCAGCAGTGGACTTGTAATGGCTGAAATGATGATGATGATGACTCGTGATGAGTTTGAAAGTCAGTGATGCGAGAAGGCTTAGCTTTGAAGGCTTTCCAGCTTTGGATACTGAAGCCCTAGGAGTTTCAAATCAAGCCCTAAAGGCTAACGAACCCTAAATGATTTAAAGGCTCAAGAGCCTTGACTCGAGCTCGGAAACTCAAAGCTATAATTTAGAACGATTTTACAACAAAACGAAAGTACTTTCACCTCAATCAAATTTAACCTAACCTGAAATCTTTCCGAAGTATTTCACGAGGACAGAATGCCGACATCATTTAATATCGAATGAGTATGAAAAGAGAATGAATACTTAATTATTCCAAGCCGCGTATATAATGGGATGCCTCGTGACGGTCCAATTTCACGAAGTATTTAGATCTGTACAACGTATAACTTTGGAGTTCATGACATTGCCTTTGAAGGCTCATTTACATTGGTTAATGGGAAATGCATTCGGTGTATGGGAGACTTGTGAATCATTGAATGATTACGTTTCATCATCTACCTCTCCAGCCAGTGGCGTAGCTATAGCGTCTGAGGCCCGTGGCAAATTCGTCAGATGGGGCTCCTACCTCAATATAAGATGTGCATCAGCGTCCCTTTTGTGCTCTAAACCAAGCCAGTTCGGAGCCCCGTAAAGCCAGGGGTCCGTGGCACTTTGCCACTCCTGCCACCCTATAGTTACGCCACTGTCTCCAGCAGAGGGTTCCCGGACAGCTCAAATATCTGACTTTTTCGGAATTCATATGCGATGTTTTATTTGGAACTAGCTGATGCCCGCAACTTCGTCTGCATAGAATTCGTTTATCACTATCCCGCAGAAATTACGCAATTTTCCGGGATAAAAAGTAGCCTATGTGTTATTCCAGACTATAATCTATCTATGTTCCAAATTTCATCCAGATCTGTCCAGCCGTTCTGGCGTGAAAGAGTAACAAACATCCAAACATACTTACAAACTTTCACATTTATAATATTAGTAGGATAGTAGGATTCTGTATAGGTTTTTCCTTGAAGGAGATCGTAGTGAGGCAGTCGGCTGCCAGAACACACGTGTGAAGTAATTTGTTGGCTTATATGTTGCTACCTTTGTCCACGGTACTATAGCCATTTCATTATGAGGGAAAGCTCATGTGAGGCAAAATACTGATGGAGTGAACGTGAAAGAATAGGTAGTTTTATTCCATTAAATCAAAATTGGGTACAATGGCTTGAGGTTTTCAGTAATTATTTACTTTTTAGATGTCACAGATACTTAACTGAAGTCTTTGAAAACAGATAGATAACAAGTCTCAAGTCTGGTGCTTTCTGGTCAAAATACTTTGATGACGCCCTCTGGAGATGTCAAGCGACAACAACGCGGCTGCGTATGAAGAACTCGGAGCACTCGTGAATTTGTGTTTCCATGTAGGCGTACTTTTTAATATATAGCATTACAAATATAAGGAAAATTAATTACGACAGGAACTTTTAAAAGCTCCCCCGCGCAATGAAAGGGCGGGACACTTGAGCTTTCAGCTTGATTATGAGAACGAAGATTTCGGGCGGAATTTTAGCAAAGAATTTGAATTAAAATCCTTAATTCTTATACCACAGTAAAGAATTAAGAATGTCGCAAGATCTTTTACGATTTACCGTTATCAAGTTTTATTAAATAAAATTATTGCTATTTTTTTATCTCCCATGCTGGTCTGGGAGCATAGAAAAAACATAGAATGTACCAGTTGCTTCTCTTCCCGCGCTGATGGTAAAAGCCCATCGAAAGATTGGGCGAAAATCTTAGGGATTATGTTATAGGCGATGTGGCTAGCAACCCATCACTGTTTTGATTCCCTTTTCCATCCATTCGCCCACAATCATGCTAAACGTGGTCTTTAGGTCTTGTTACCTTAGGCTCTGTCTACCATGTAAGGGGTAAAGACATGATTTATGTATGTATGTATTTTTCCAACCCACTTGCCCAAACATTATCAACTACATTATAATTGATTCTCAACTGGACTCTTCATCTACAGTTACAAACTTTCGTGTTTATTTATTAATTATCCCAGAGACTGTGATAAATGTATGTATGCATGTTTTTCCCGTTTCATACCTACTTTTTAATCATATTATGAAGTGCTCAAGTTGGCAGTCATCCAAAAATATCGGTACCTACATTACTTACAACTTCATTTGCACCTGGAGCTACTAAGACGACACTGTGCTCTTTAAAAATAATGCTGGCGAATGACAATATCATCGTCTTCACCTCTAGCCTAAATACACAGGCATAGGCCTCCTCTCAAAATGAGAGGGCTTGGGCTATAGTCCCAACGCGGGTTCAGAGCGGATTGAAAACTTCACACACACCATTGTATTGCTAATGAAAATGACAAAAAATTAAATTATATTGCCTCTTTCTTTGTAAATGACGCTTTTTTGACACGGCAACTATTTACACACCATTGTAACCATCACATCCTGATCCAATCCTTTTCAAAATCAAGTATTTCTTTTTTATTTCCATCCGTTTTCTCACTTTAAATTGGCACAGTCACCAACCTTGATTGTGTATATTGCCATAATAAAACAAAAACAATCATTTATTTATTCAAACAATCATTAAAAGCTGCGGTGGTTTAAAAAGACAAGTAAAAGAGCCCTCTTTTACTTGTCTTTTTGAAACTACCAGCGCATTCGGAAATACCATTATTGCCAAGAAGAATGCGCCGCAAGAAACTTGGCAGTAAGTCATTTTTTCAAAATAAAATACAGTAAGAATACTTCAATTCTACTTATATTAAATACATTTATAAAAGGGATGTATAAGGTCCCCGAGTCCTAAATTACATCAATCCACAGCAGATATGTATAAAGTCTCTACTAGTCAAAACAAAGAATTCTACATGCTGTTTTAAAACATAATTACATTAGTTATATTAAAACTTCCACAAAATAATCTCAGTTGCTTCTACACCTGTTGATGAAGTTAATTGTAAGTTTTGCACGATGGAAATATTTTTCGAGTCGTTCAAACCAAGGCTGCAGAATATGAAATATGAGCTAACCTGGAACGGTGAAGTTTGCTTTCAAGATGAAAATTTGTCGCTCGAACGAATTCGCCGGGAATGGAAATTTGATAAAAATGGTTATGAGAAAAGCTACAGATGTGAGCAACGAAAACCGAGTAATTTTTAAAATTTTCTTATCATTGCATCTTGTGTGTAGGTATCATCATCACTACATAGTATAAAACAAAGTCGCTTTCTCTGTCCCCATGTCCCTATGTCCCTTTGTATGCTTATATCTTCAAAACTACACAACAGATTTTGATGCGGTTTTTTTTAATAGATAGAGTGATTCAAGACGAAGGTTTTTATGTATAATTCTACGCAGACGAAGTCGCGGGCAGAAGCTAGTAGTATAATAAAACAATAGTAGAGACTGTTTGACGGAGTTACCTTCTCTAATGCACTTGCAATGTAACAATATTTAGTTAAAATTACAAAAATAAACAATTTATCAAAAACGGATACCTATGATAAAATTTGACATACAAATTCCTAAAACAGTGGATATAATCTGAAGTCTCTGAGGATTCCCCACTGAATTCTAAATTCCAATTTAACAAAAACCTAACAAATTTTGCCGCATTTTAGGCGCTTGCTGTTCTTATTGTCGCATGAATAAGTCCTCAAAAGGATCCTTAGTCTCGGTCTTGTTAAAATTTCATCGGGCCTAGACCGCAGCTGTTCCGGTCCATACGGCAGCCACGCCATCATTTGTTTGAATTTTTGAAACCGCCTCTTTTAGGCACTTTTATCATCGAACTCGAAACCCGACCGAATGACTATTTTTTCTTTTAGCACAATCAACACACAAGAAAACAGTAGAAAGTTGACTGTTGATATAAGTGAACGGTGACATTTTAATACCTATTTGTCCGGTGCACCCTGGGCAACGGTTAATGATTTCCTGGCAGATTCTGAGGGATATCATTAACCGTTAGCTAAGAGCCCGACAGGGGGAGAGGGTTCTTTTGACCGTGTTCTACCGTATAACGTTGCCAACATTTTTGTCACAAGATTTTTGAATACATTGGCGAAATCATCGCATCGATCGATGGGGCCATATTAAAAAAAGAAGAAGAAGAAGTAATACCGATTTGGCAACGTAAGATATAACTACCTACTTATTACAATCGACAAGCTATGCTAAGTCAATAATTACTTCTGCATTAACTGTAACTACTACTATCTAGCTTTATTTAGTTACATTGTCAAATACATTGCTAAATCGATATTTCAATATCCTCCAAGGCTATACAAACTGAAGACATACAAAAATAACGAATTTCCCGAAACTTCCTCGCACGATCGCGTTTCAAACAGGAAGCGGATCTCGACGGAAGTGGCAAAGACATGTTTTTATCGCGGCGGAACACTATAGCCTCCATTTCCTTTTGTTACAATAAAAAATAAAGTGAAGTTTATATATCAACTCCTAAAGCAGGAATGCAGAATAGATAAGTTTAGCGTAATACCGATTCAATTATACATGCCTACGATTGCAAGGCAATATAAAGCCTTTTAAAAGTACTGCCTTAAAATATAAGTACATAGAAAACCAATAATAATGTACTCAAGTGTTTATTTGTCTCTGATATTAATAGGATCACAATAAAATAGGCAAAAATGTGAATCTTTTAAATTAAGTAAAGTATTATGAGTAATTACATCTTTTTTTCAGTAATTCGCCTTAATATTAGGGTCCTATAAGCTGCTAATTCTCTTAATTTTCTTCATTAACAATTTTCTTCTTTCTAATATTCAGCAGACGAGATAATTTTTGCATAAATTACTTTTCATTGATTCAGTAAAAGTACCTAATCTTACTTAATTTTTCAGGGTTCCGTATTTCAAAACAGGAAATGATCACTTCATTCGCCGTTTGTATGAAGTTTCTAAGTTCAAATAATCCAGTGATGTCAAATCTCAATTTGTAACTGTATTTCCATACAATATGGGAATCAAAATAGGTAATAGTTCACTGTACGAATACTTCCTATTGACATAGAATCTAGAAACTTTACAAAAAACTAAAGACCTCATAAGACAAGTGAAAGTCCAAACACAGATTTTAATTTCAACATTCGGAGAGTATTTTGATATTTTTCTACTTAGGTACAAAACTTCGTTATAAAGAAATATCGTGCGATTTCTAAGAAATGCAAAGTTAATGTTGTGTGCTAAAGTAACAAATATAAAAGTACTTATAATTATAATTTTAATGTACCCCTTAAAGAGCCCCTTTTCATTTTAATTAAACTTCATACCGTTTTAAAGTTCATCAAAAACGGTTGCAAACATTCGATGGTTGCGTTAACAAGCTGGAAAATTCAATGAATTATTTGTTTTGTGTTACACAGTATTTACGATCTTAACGGTTAGCAGTTCGGTCGAAAATAGAGTTGAATTCCCTTCAAACTTCGCTGCGGTGAGAGCATTCGATGGGCCGGAGTGCAATGCGGTTACGATATTTTTCGCATCACCCCCGGGGATGTTGTGAAACATCGAAATTGTCGAATTTAGATCCAACGGCGTGGATAAATATTTCAACGGGAATGTTCTTCACGTAAAACTTTGTTCATCTCGTTTTGTATAGAATTTTCTTAAAATTGAAACTGATGTAAACTGCGATTTCTCTGTCACGTCTGAGATTTTTTTCTAGCCAATGTTTATATAGATTATCGAGACGACCATGCTGCTGCATAAGAGAAGCTCTTAAATTTATACGTTTGTATAAATAAAAATGAATTGTTAAATGTCAACGCCAAAACGTCAGGACCAGTTTCGATAATTCTTTTAGCTTTATTGGTATACACTCTATATGTTTGAGTCCCTTAAGCCAAATAGCATTTTCAACAAAAGTAAACTAAGTTTTGATATAAGTAGACTAGCCTATTGTCTGATTTGTTGATTCCACCAAACGGACATGTATTATCGAGTATAAGGTATATACATACAGTAGTTCAAATTCAAATTCAAATTAAATTCAAATTATTTATTAAAATAATCAATTGTACAAATAAATTATAAATGGTTAGTAAGCACTATATTATGTCTATCTATGTATTAGTAAGTACACAACAAAGTTAAGAACTAAACTAATGACTCGACATAAAAACAAGTGTGCCTGCGCTTACAACGAGAGTATATTATAAACTGTGCGTAGAGTAATTAAATTAAATGCCTAAACTAGGATACGAGAGTACCCTGTATCTTAGGCAAAAGATAGGGTCTATGATTAAATATTAATTGATACAGGGAGTATTATTTTCTGTACAAAGTTAGAAATCAGCATTTTTATCACATATTAAACTAAGGGTTACCTAATGATAAATAGTTAATTAACTAAGTTATACAACTATCTTCAGCAGGTTTTCGGTTTCCTCGTAAGACAAACTTTGCAACCACCCTGACAGAGTGACTTTACAGTTGCCATAGTTTGAGTCATAAATATTAAGGAGTCTGTTAATTTTATTGTAAAGGAAGGGACCCAAAAACGAGGAGAATTTGCGCCTAAAAGCATGATTGGTGCGGAGTATCTTAAATACTATGTCAGAGCGCCTTTTGCTGCGGATATTAGAGTTGTAGGGAGCCGACATGTGCTGTTTTAGGATGATGCTCAAGATGAAAAGCTGGCGAACCGTGAGTACTCTGCAGGACTGGAACAGTTCTTTGGTAGGGAAAAAGAATGGCCGAGAGGTAGAGACCTTTAAAATAGCTCTTTGAGCTCGTTCAAGAACTATGAGAATTGTTATTGTGTTAAGTGTGTAATTGTTGTGTTGTGTTGTTGTGTTGTTGTGTGGTGTGTGTGTTGTTGTTGTTGTGTGTGTTGTGTTGTTGTTGTTATTGTGTTGTTGAGTTATACCTTACAATTTCAGTTCTGGAATCTGTAAGCTATTAAATTTCACGCAGTTTACTCTTTTAAATTTTCTTCTCCGCATGAAGGATTTCGTTGGTTCCCCTTTTGACTTTCCATCATCGCCGTAATATTATTTTACATTCAGCCAAGCTCCGCCATTCCGTCTTGGGTTAAGGAAAACGTTTGCGTTAATACAGCGTTTATATAATACAATATAATACGAGTCGTGACGGTTGTTGGTAACGTTATTTAGCAGAATCATTAGAAGTTATTTACTGGACCGGGATCATTTATTACATTATCTGCTTCGTGGTCGAGAAAATGTAGGACAATGTCCTGTTGCGTTCAGCTGATATTTTGTAGACAAATGAGGAGATATACTTATCCTTTGCGATATCAGCGCCGCCTATCAAAGCTTAACGGAAGTATTACGCCATTTTTTTACAAAATTAAGACGAGTGTCAAGGAATTCGCGAATTCTGCGTGTGTTAGAAAAATGTTGATTTCTCACTTACAATGTATGGACGGCTTATCTAAACCATACATAGTTAGATTCAGCGTGAACTGATCTATCTGACTAGGTAGAAATGAATTATACTCCAAAATAGCGATATATCCGTTACCTGCTCCAGGTCGGTTAACATCCCAAGGGTTTCGATTCAAACATTTCAGAAACAAGACTAACTGTGACGAGAAATTGTATTTTGGCGCTATTCGGAAGAGGAATTTTTAAATGTAACCTCTGTGTGTGAAAATGCGGGCTGAAATTGCGTGAAATTTTTGGGAAACCACAGAAATCGCTGGCGCCATTTCAAACCCTTGTAATCTAAGAATAATTGTCAATGAAATGGCTATAATATAATTTGACTAAAGTTACTTCAAAATTAACTTAGTAGTAAACTATATCAATTGTGCATGGAAATAGCAGGTAATGCCTAAATCATAAACAGCGTTTCATCATTTCCACCAAAGTACTGTTAGAAAGCCACTGCTAGCTTTTAAGCGACTATAGATTTGCCGTACTAGAGCCCTACTCCAAAAGTTAGTCATTTGAAGTTCGTTTCGTGGTGTTCCGCTCGCACTAACAGTAATTAATAGGAGAGTGGAAGGGACGGCATCTATGATCAAACATAGATTTTCAAAATTCATTTTAGCCTCTTTAGCCCTTAAATAAGTTAGCGGGCGAGTCCGACCGTATCTCTTGGCAACCAGCCTAGTGAGTGACGTGTCCTCACACACGAAAGCGTTCACATTCATCGGGCTCTAGGAGCAGATTTGCCAATTCTTTTGCTTGCATATAATTATGCTACGACCCAAAAAGCATGGCCACCATCATCTGCTCAACCCTAGGGGCCATTCAAGTATTACGTAAGCAGATTTTTTACAATTATTTACCCCCCCCCCCCCCCCCTACCCTTGTCAGCAAAAGTAAGCAAACCTCTTACCCCCCCCCCCCCTCCCATGCTTACGTAATCGTTGGTACCTATATGCATTTTTCTTTTAATGGATTCTGTTTTTTATTGATTTGTGAGCAGCAGTTCGAATCGAAACTGCTAACGTAATCACCATATCGACCCCCCCCCCTCCCCCCATGTCATCAAAAATAAGCAAAGCAAAGACCCCCCACCCCCCTTAAGCGCTTACGTAATACTTGAACGCCCCCCTATGCACGATGATTTTTAATCGGTGATCAGGTACCAATTTTTCTAATTCAGTAATTGAAAGAGGTCACGTTGAAATCGAACCGAGGTCTTTTTTTTCTGTGATAATTTTAATTCCGAGTAATTTTTAAACAAATTTTTACTGTCACCCAATTTATGGATAATTCTACAAGCTCTTTCAAAAGCTTGATACTTAACTTATGATTATGAGTAATAAGTTGTCATTGTCAAATCTAAGAAAGTCGTGATTATTGACACAAGATCTAAGAATAGGTGCGCACCAGGCGACATTTTGACACGGTAGCAGTCGGATCTCTCTGTTTTTATCTTTATATAGACAGAGATCCCACTGCCACCGTGACAAAACGACTCCCATGCGTACCTAGTCTGAGGCTTACGGGGAATTCCCCAGAGGTATCCATTTCGCTTCAATAATTTATGTAGGATGACCACGTATCCAGTTGTTATTGGTTTTAACAATATCATAATCATATAATTAATTAAATCGTGAGATAATCGCGTAAGACATCATCTATTTATTAAATTTAGTCTGGTTGTCAATATTTTTTAACTTCTGATCACTAATTAAAAATCATCGTGTATAAGTTCTAATAGATATACAATGGAATAATAGTAATATAAAAATGAACAAAAAAGATTTACCTTGCTACTTGCAAGGTCAATGTTTTTTGTTCATTGAAACGGACCTCTAAAAGTAACGTCTGATTCAAAAACAGCAATATAATATTTCTAAAGATAACTCGGAGTTCTTTAGTCAGTCATTCCACATCTGATTTCAAGCTTTTTTAGAACCAGAAGTTGCAAAGTACTCGTAAGTACCCAAAGTTAATCTTAGAACTGAAAAGTCTGTTCGATACGGCTTCTATCAACACAATTTATATCAAATCTACCGAATCAAAATCCAAGTCCCAACAAAATGTATCCCTCCAAAACCCCGACCAGATTCGCCATGCTGTCAATGACAATAGCAAACGTTATTATAAAGCAGAATTATATTGAAAATGAAGCAATACCGCACTAATTGTAACTCCGGGTTCCGTGAACGTCAAGGATTCGTTATCGTCGAGAACAATTCCCATTACGAACAACATGTTACACGGTGTTACACTGATTGCGTATTCAACGTGTTTCATTTGTTTCTGATGAGCATTTGTTGCGTGTAATTATTTGAGGGTGTAATTTGAGATGTTATACTCATATGTATGGTAGAAGACATCATTAAAGCCAATATATTAAAAACATAAAACGAACCAGTTGCTTCTCGTCGAGTGCATCGAGGGAGTGGGTGAAATTCTTAAGAATCATGTTATGAGCGATGCGGCTAGCTACCTCTCACTATTTTGATAGCCCTTTCCACCTATACGCCCACAATCTTGCTAAATGTGGCCTGAGGTACCTATTGCCTTAGGCTCTGTCTACCCCGTAAAGGATAAATACGTCATTTGCGTATGTATGTGTACGTATGTATTGTGGCTCTATTTCCAACGTGTGTGTAGCATTAACTTTTTAATTATGTTTACCTATATCCTTTTTTTTTAGCGTTAGGAAAAGTAAACATGTGACGTGCCGATTAAATAAAATAAATGGAAAATGTGCCGCAATTCTACGTAACACTTTAGAAGTATTTTCAATGCGGTAAATTCTTATGGCTAAGAACAGGCTCGGATTGCAGATGAATAGAATGTCGGCAAAGACAATATTGTCGAGCCTACAATACAGTGCACTCTTGAAGTCTTGCTTGCTTCCTATATTCCTTTAGTTGAAGTAGGACAATGTGATATTGTTTTTTGAGTGTTCGTTGAAACGAGGTTAAGCTCTACCACAAGCCTGTTCCGTATCTTCTTATTTATTCCTTCCTTTACATAAATAATCTAATCCCAAGAAATAGCGCGGATAAAAACAGTTAACAATATTGGAAATAAAACTAAGCGTAAACATGAATCAGAAACTCATTCGAGTCATTTTTAGTTGTGAATGAGTCGAGAAGCAATAAACAATTGAAATACGAATATCAGCAGTAACTCTTTCAACACTAACGTGAATAGCCACTTACCATGATTCCAGATGTAAGTGCACTTCTCCATAAACCGCTACATTCGGGTCAATGCGTCTAACTATTACCGGCCAGCACGCTCTGTGAACAACAAACATATTATTAGAAAAAAAAAGAAAACAAAAAGGTATGTGCTCTATTTGCTCTATGATTTCCCTATACTAGGGTGTAGAACAGTGTATTTTTTTTACGTATGGCATAGGTCTTGAATCTCAATAAGCGTTTGTAGAAATGGTTCGTAATTTGAGCACTGGACTTTAGAATACGTTATATCAACTCAAGAGCACCTAATAGAATAAGCATGATTTGTTGTGTCTACTTTTCTCACAATGCTAATAAACAAAATTTGCGAATAGATAATCTCAAAACGGTAGCCGTCGTCAAAAGTTAGTTAAAAATATTGTTTATTAAAAAAATGAACCAACTAAGGAAAAAAAGAACAAGTTCTAAAATTCAAGACTCAGCAGTAAATTACTTTCGATTTGTTAGACATGCTATTGACCAAATATTTCACCTAAATTAAACGTGTATTCAGCCAGGTACGGAAGGGATGACATAAATGACATTACAGCGTTATTTTTCCGGGTCCCTTTGAGCAGGGTAAAATGGACTATGCTGCTCCTTCCATATAAAAGCTTATGGGTAATTCTTGGTTCCTTGAATGACATGGCAAACTTACACTGTAATACAGAAGGGGCTCAAACAATGTAACGTATTACACTACGAGTGTGAGTTTTTCCATTACCACCGATGCTTAGTTGAGTTTAAAACTTGCTATTTTCTCTCGAGCTTACAATTTTTACACGACTACTGCTAAAAGAATAAAGTCGGTTAGTAAAAAGTTTTTTTTTTAATGCGTGGTTAGGGGTGCAAAGACTTTCAGCCGAAGTTAGATAAAGATACCGTTAGGCGTGATCAGAGTGATTAATGAATGAATATTTAATATATTCTCGCTTTGAATTCAATTTTTTTTTTACTTTTTCTAAGTGAAACGAGCCTCATTTGCGCCTGTCACAGTGACGGTTGGAGGACAGAACGCCCGGATTGTTTTGTTTTGAGTTCATTAGTACAAGAATGCTCTGCGTTTTGACGGGTACAATTTAATTGTCGTCCTGAATTCGAGTTTTCTTGTAATCTTTTGTTAGGAAAGGTTTTTGGGTTGAAACGCAACCGGCAGCTTCGAGGACTTTTGAGATTACTTTAGGGTATGTTTTACAATTCAAACGTAACATTTTTTTTGCATAAACGTCATTCTTGCAGAAACAGTTTGAAGTACAGTTTTGAAATCACTGACGCAAATGTAAAAAAAAAAAACATTTATTACCAAAAGTTTAGAGAGGAAGAAAACAAAGAGACTATTGACGCGGACTATGTTTCTCCAATCTTAGCGTGTGCCAGGTTACATGACCCGTTTATTACCTAGTATACGGGTGTTATTTGTGACTGTTACCCAAGTGTTAGTTTAACCCATTATGACTGTTATAAATATTGGTCTGTAATTTCACAGTCAGCTCACGAAAATTGTATTAATACTACAACCATGTCGAGTTAAATATCAATGAGTTAAGAGAGCTCCGTTCCATGTAGCCAGCATATAGCTTATACCGACATGGTCCCAAAAAGGTCAACAATTTATTCACTAACCCGACGTGCGACCGTTACACGGAGAGTCCATATACACCCAGGAAACCGAATTATTCCATTCTGAATTTTCGTTTGGGTGGGCGCCATTTTTTACTGAAGCACACTTTTCAGGGAAAGTTTTGAATTGGAAATTTGGCATTGTTTTGGGTAATCTGTAGGCTTATTATCTAACCCGCTCGCAGTCGCCATCGTGTTCATTTTGACAGTTCATGTATGGGCTGACAATTGGCATCGGAATCAGCTAGCTGTCACATTCATACAAGAACTGTAAACCACGATGGCGATTGCGAGCGAGTTAGACAATAAGCCTACTGATGCCAAAAAAGAAATATCTGTTGACAACCAGGTAGCCTACTGGTTAAAGAAATTAACTTCAAAGCTTGAGATCTCAAGTTAGATATTGCAAAATATTCAATGAACGTTTGTTCTCGAAACCCTGATTTTCCTTGTTTTTCGTTAGAATCTGGCCTAAATTGTGTACCTCTCTTTGCGGTGTTTTTCTTTGTCCGTTGTCCGGAAGGTACTCAACCAGGCTTCTAGATATATTATGTTTAGCGAACAAAGGAGATTACATACATGCATCGTATATAAATCACGTCTTTATCCCTCACGGAGTATACAGGGCCAAAGGAATCATGACCACGCTTAGCATGATTGTGGGCATGTAGGTGGAAAAGAGATTAAAAATACTGATGGGTTCTAGCCGGATCACCTATAACACGATTCCTAAGATTGTCATTTCTTCTTCCTCTTGTTTCAATTATGGCCTCGTTAATAATCCCCTATATTAAAAAAAACAGTGTAATGAAGTGTACATACCGAGGTTGCTGTTAAGCCGTAACATATCGACCAACTTAACGTAATTAAACGGGACTACCGAAGCCTATCGCGGCTCGGACTAAATCCGGATTAGTTCGTCGCACACCGGAAATTAGGTCGATTTCTACTAGGTATTACTTAGGTAGACTTCATTTCATGCTAACGTTTCGACGTTACCTTTAATTTCTCCTTGCACAATCCGTCTACAGCTCGTGAGCTCTGAGAATGACATTCGGATTCTCTTGCTGTCGCACTCATTCCTAAACATACACACATAAACAAATCATGTCTGTATCCTTTACGGAGTAGACAGAGCGTGTTTGAATGTGGGCGTACAGGTGGAAAGTGGAATCAAATAGCTTGCCGCATCGCCTATAACATGATTCCTAAGATTTTACCATCTGCGCGGGAAGAAAAGCAACTGTTACATTCTACCTGTTTTTTCTTTGCTCCCGGACCAACAGACGGATGCAGCAGATGTATTTTAGTGAATATGTGTTTCAAAAACCTTTGATTGTATCTGTATGGAAGTATAGAAAACGGGATCAAATGAAAGCGACTCGAGTGTAAAAAGAAACAGCAGTATTTGCAAAACTAGGAAAAACGCGTTTCCTAGAGATGAGACCGGGTATAGGTACATCTTTCAACGAAGTCTTCCGAGTATCTTCCGAGATTTCGGATAAAAAATACAAGATGCTCGTTTCTGTATTTATTCTTTACTCTCAGATCAGCATGGAAGGCCGTCTATTTTCTTAATGTTTCATCATCATCGGAATTTCAAATTTTTTCAATTGTATTTGATTCCGAATGGTGCATGCAGTGGCAACCAGAAAATGGTATGGCCATGTTAAAAACCTGTGCAACTGATCGCTACCCAACAGCAGTCCAAGCAAGAAGTTTGACGAGGGCATTAAGAAAATAAGCGCACACTAGTATTAGACATAGTCCCTGAAGTAACAGACCCAAGTCAAAAGTTATTCGCTCTTCAGGTAGGTACATAAATACGGTGAGGGTGAATCTTAAAACAACCTTAAGTTTGGGTCTGAAAGGTTGTGAATTAAGTAATTATGTATGAATATCGTTTTTATCGTTAGTTAGTTAAAAGGTTCGCCCATATTCTAAATCCACGCTGTAGAGATACTTCTACGATACGAGCACAAAGTATTTATTTATGAACGAAAGTAATAATAATAACGAACGCTTATCTATTTGTCAAAATATAAGACAAGTAACGACACTTAGGTCATGAGAAATGTTTTGTTGTTACGTTAAAAAAAATTTAAAAACTGCTAGGAAATAACGAAAAATAACTGTTACTAACGACGTGTGTGGTCAGCTAGTTTAATATTAGTATTATTATTATTAACAAAAGATTAGCGGTACTCACTATTTGCCATTAAGTACCTACTGGCTGATAACAATTTTATTAAAAAGTTTTTGAATTACAATTAGAACACCAAACGAGATTCAATTGTTTAATGAGTTTGAATATTAGAGCCCCATTACGAATCCGCAGTTCGCCTCTCGGCATTTTAAAGGGAGACATTCGAGGGGCGCCCAATAAAAGAAAGGTTCTCTTTTATGATAGCTCTGAAAACCTGAATCCAATACAGATTCAGACGCCGCGACGGTTTGGAGGTAGTTTTGGTAATGTTATTCCAAACGTAGGTATTTTATGACGCGTCTGCTGAGGGCATAAAGCGGAAATCCTAATTTGAAGACATAATTTCAAGACGACAAGCACACAGAAGCATTTTTACAGTGTTTCCAAAAATACTCCTAAAGTACAAAGGGGCATATGGTATCTTTTGTATGAAAATACAAAAAACGACAGCTTAGGGTTGCACTACTTTTGATGTTGATGAATTCCTTTTTAGGTAGGCAATAAAAACGGGGAGTGTTAGCAATTACGCCAAATTGCCAAAGGTACCTAAACAATCAAATTATGTGATTTCTTTGGTAACAAATCCAACAAAGCTCAATGAGGCGATACAAGTGAAACTATCTCAAGACTGGTTAAATGGTTGCGTAAGATTCTAAATATGAAAGGGCAGCCCAGTTGATCAAGATATCCTCCCTAACTTCCAGGTATCTAATCCACCAACTCATAAAGCAGGACTTTGTGAGAAAACTATGTAGAGATCGTTAAGTCGTGGGTAGTTTCAAGGCGACGTGGCTTTAAGGTTTTGTTAACTTGGGCTCTGTCTACCCCGTAAGGGATACGGACGTGATTTATGTATGTATGTATGTATATATTTCACCAGGTATTTAGATTACTTTAGTTGAACACGCCTGTTCAAATTTTTCATTAAAATTTTTGATTGAAAATTAACTTGCTCTTTGACACCGCGGCGTCACCGTAATACACTTCGATCCGCAACCAATGCATGAACTAATCTCAAACACAATTAAAAAATAGTGAAAAACATTTACACGGGCGTTCAGTGAAACCAACCGAAATACGAGCTGGAGATATCCAGATTAATTTAATGACACGGTACTACATAATAAAGAGGTACTACTACTAGTGTCTGAGTGGTTTACTGCGTGACCTGAGAAGTGATCCCTGATGTCAAACAAGTGACGGTCTTGTCCAGGTACCATAATGTCTGGTCGGTCACGCCTCCGAGTGAATTTAGTCGTATTCCAGAGAAATGTTTAAAATACCTATGATAAGAATTGTTCAGGAGGCATGTTCTTCGTAAATATTTGACATAGAACATGTTTAAAACCAATTCCAAAATTCTTCTGGGCAACCCTCCCCATTGGCGGCGATTTGGGAGATTTTTCATCTTTAATTTAATAATAGTTTTAGCTAGGTTTAAGTTATGTTTAAGTTTTGACTACTTTTTATTATGATTATTTGTTTTTCTATTCCAAAAATGTTAACGCGTGACGCAATCGTTTTATAACTAAGTAAAATGTGTTGCTGCTCTTCCCACGCAGATGTTATAAGTTCATCGAGAGACTGGGCTAAAATCTTAGGAATCATGTTATAGTTAGGCGATGCGGCTAGCAACCCATGACATGAGGTTTTTTTACCCCAGGCTCTGTCTACCCAGTAAGCCTTACGGCATAAGGGTACAGATGTGATTTAAGTATGTGTAAGTATAAAATTTGTATAATTTTAGGACGTTACGCTTTCGCCGCGAAGACCCAATTTCAGGAATGTTGGATATGCAGAGAATGGTCGATAAAATAAAATCACCGTGTATAACGTTCCCTGTTCCCTGCATCATGCTTGCAAAATTACGCGGCATAAATATTTGTTGTGCTCGTTAGCGTTCAGTGGCGGCGCGGCATTTGTTATAGCCCGACATAAAAGTCAAGAAATGGAACTAACTTTATTCTTTCCTTGCAACACACTACTAGCTGTCAGTGCCGGTACAAGAAATGTCAAAGTTGAGGGTTGAAACTCATTTCGTTATTATTTTTGCATCTTAATAGTGTTTTTTCATCGAATAGTGTGTGAAAATGAGCAAAACGCTTCGTAGTGGTGCTAGAGAGGTAATTTATAGCGTATATAGATGTTGTCTCGCAGAAAGCGAAGCAAAAACTATCTTGACCTCACTTGACGATGTTTACCGAAGAACGTCCGATATGACAGGGTGGTAACGGTTTATTTTTAGTATTTTGAGTAGAATTAGATGTTTTTGAAATAGTCTATGTAGTTACAAATATAAAATTTTCAGTAATTCAGTGTTGTTTCTGGTGGTTAAATTTGAAAAAGTTGAGGTTATAATTTTGTTTACAAAATACGTAGGGTGCACTTGACGTTTGTGAGATGTGTTGATACTTGCTATGTGATACAATGTATTACGGAAATATTTCGATTAATTTGTAATTGTATACACTTAGATAGCTACATATTGACTTTTAAAATATTTTATGGTGTTTTATGTGATATTCAGGTAAATCGGCCAGTTCAGTGAGGAGAATTGTTAAAGAAGGGGTGCAGAATAATGCTGTTTTTTATACGCTGATGATGAATAAAATAAGTTATTTGACAAAAATGTCGTTTTATTTGTTAAAAATGTATGCTATTTTGTTTGCAAGTTAAGTTTGTCCCACTTCTAGTGATCAGATTGACTTGAAATTTGGTGGGTATAGGATTTATTAAAACATAACACTCATATCCCTTAAAGAGGGGCTTTATCCAAGTGAGCGTAGTCACGGGCAAAACAAAAGCTAGTACATTAAGTAAAGTATCAATATTTTTTCGTCGTACTATATGGTGTTGCTACAGGTGCGACAGTGGCGCCCCTATTAATTTCTTGACTTTTATGTCGGGCTATAATGTTATGTGATCATTAATTTGTACTAAATATTTGTTCACATTCACATATTCCTGTAGCGTTGTCGCGACGCAGCGCGAATTGGACCGAGCGTTAAGTAAATGTCTGAAATTTCATTGATTCTGTGTGTTGGTGTCACTGTTAGTGTGACGGAGGACCTTGAGAACTGACTCGGAGGACTGCTTTTGGCGGGGGACGATAACGGGACAGGAGAGTTAGGAGATGTCACGCGAGGCCGTAACGGAGGAATCAAATACATAATCACATTTGATGACAGTTCAGACATTTACTCACCGCTCAGTCCAATTCGCGCTTCGTTGCGACAACGCTACAGGAATATGTGAATGTGAACAAATATTTAGTACAAATTAATGATCACATAACATCTGCCTGTTTATGTGGTGAATTCATAATTTCAACGTCAAGTAAAGAACGGTCGAATTCTGGCACACGAACTGCACTCCAACCGGCCCTATTTCACCGACACGACAATTGTCGGTGACAAGTGACAATTCTGTTTACATTACAAACTCGATGAGAATCTACGCCGGTTGGCTTTATTTCGACCACGCATTGCAAATCGAATTGTCACATGCTAATACATTAAAGACGAAAGTCGTCGACATAGTCCGAAGGATTAGTACGTTGAAATGGCAATGGGCTGGTCACGTTTGCCGTAGAACTCACAACCGTTGGAGCAAACGTATCCTAGAGTGGAGACCACGTTTGGAAAAGCGTAGTGTGGGACGCCCTGCGACGCGTTGGACGGATGACCTTAGGAGGACAGCTGGCAGTGGCTGGATGAGGAAAGCCCAGGATCGCGAAAGTTGGCGCAATAAAGGAGGCCTACGTCCAGCAATGGACGGACAATGGCTGTAGATAGATAGAATACATTAAAATGTATAGCTTTAGGGAAATTGATGAAAATGCAGTAGAGCATGTTCCTTTGACCGAGAAAAATTATTCCAACAATGTGCGGTTGCCACATTTTCAATCGAATACTGTCGGAATTTATTGGCGTACTAAATGTTATAGTGGTCGTGTTGCAACGTTTGCGGTGACGAACATACTGGTCACACTGGCTGATTACCGTAACTACGGCGGTTTCAATGTGGACCAAACTACAGAGTTACCTAATTATAGGACACTAGCTTCTGCCCGCAACTTCGTCTCCGTAGTATCACTACATAGTACCACCACCACCATCCACCATCCCCCATCCGCCACCATCCACCATCACCACCATCCACCATCACCACCACCATCACCACCACCACCATCCACCCCATCACCACCCCCACCCCCACCATCTTACTCGCTAATCCTGCCGCTAAGTAGCAGTGCTTACACTGCTGTGTTCCGGTGTGGAGAGTAAGACAGCCGGGGAAATTACGGGCACAAGAGGCATTGCATCTTAGTCCTCTAGGTTGGCAACGCATCTGCAATCCCTCCGGGGTTGCGGGTGTCTATGGGCAGTGGTGATCACTTACCATCAGGTGACCCACTTGCTCGTTTGCCTTCCTATTCATATAAAAAAAAATAGTATAAAACAAAGTCGCTTTCTCTGTCCCTATGTATGCTTATATCTTCAAAACTACACAACGGATTTTGATGCGGTTTTTTTAATAGATAGAGTGATTCAAGAGGAAGGTTTTTATGTATAATTCTACGCAGACGAAGTCGCGGGCAGAAGCTATACATAATAAACCTTCTTCTTGAATTTCTATCTATTAAAAAACCGTTTTAAAGATCTACGCATACATAGGGACAGATAGACAGCGGAAAGCGGCTTTGTTTTAAACTATGTAGTGATGATGATATAATAGCCTGTCTAGATTTTATTTGTCACTTCGTTGGCGCACAGTTCGTGGATATAATGAGTTAATCCGCACTCAGAGACTACAGTTAAGACACCTACAAAAAACAGTTTTTTTTAACCTTTACTTGTTTTTATTAAGCTAAGAATTGAATCATCACCTTCATCACCAGCCCGTATCAGTTCACTATTGGACATAGGCCATTCCCATGACACGCCACGCAGAAGTAACTACCAGTGAGCATTTCGAAGATTGCCTATAATATTTAAGCAGACGAGTGCGATCGGCTAATGCTAGTACATACACATACATACAACATACACAAATCACGTCTATATCCCTTACGGGATAGACAGAGCCTGAGGTAACAAAACCCAAAGGCCACGTTTAGCTTGATTGTAGGTGTATAGGTGGAAAAAGGAATCAAAATAGTGATGGGTTGCTAGCCGCATCGCCTATGACAAGATTCCTAAGAATTTCGCCCATTCCCTCGATGGGCTTTTACCATCTGCGCGGGACGAGAAGCAATTGGTACATTCTATGTTTTTCCTTTGCTCCCAGACCAGCATGGAACTAATGCTAGTAACCTGGCTAGGCACTAAACAAACTATGACAAATGCACTTGGCACGATAATTGCTCACGGAATATGCGCAGGCGCATACTCATATTTATATATGCTGTGGAATGCCCCACGTAGCTTACGGAAAACGCAAACCGGTTTCGAGTTATCCTAACACAATAAAATATATGTATATTGTTGCTAACTTAATCCTTGAGAATATATTCAGATGTTACAACACAGTTTGCTATCGTATTTCGAGTCCTTGACATCACAAGGGTAATTGTTGCGTATAAATACGATACTGGCTCAAGAACCTCTTAGGTTATATACACATACGTTTAAGTATAATACGAAATGAATACCGCGCAGTAAATAGTTCGAATACATTACACAATCGCTATCGCGTGTGAATTTACCACTAGAGACCTATTGTCGCGTGAGGTCCAATAACACTCACTTTACTTACACTGGTTTTGGCGGACTTCGTCTCCTTCGTAAAATTATCGCAAATATGGATTATTTGGCGATGAATGTGAACGCTTTGAAAACGGTTTTTTTCCGAACAAATAGGAACTGCACAACATTGCGGCATAGCTACTCGATATGATGATAGTTATTTAAAATCAATAAACTTAAAGATATTCAAGATTTAAAACTTTGTTTCGGCGCCGATCTTATAAAGTCGCCTTTGACAGCTATACCTCTGGGCCTTAGTCAACAGTGGCACCAACTGGTGAGCAAAGAATCGATAGTCCCCATTATGTACAAGTGAACTGATAGAGATCTATGTATCTTTTAATAGAAAACTAAACTGGCTATATGAATGTAGAAAAGGGCTAGGCTCATAGATTGTGTACCTAATGTACAGCTCATAAAATTAATGGCCGATGCATCGTCATCGTCAAAACTTAGAAGTTCAAATCCTGATAGGGGCAATTATTATGATGAATACCAAAGTTTTAAATAAATGATTGAGACAGGTGTCACTTTGCGAGAGATCCATTTTAATGAACTATATACATTTACATTGCTACTTACACTACGCTGGTAACTTCGGAAGAATTAATAGTGCTTTTATTTACGTAACTAGTTCTACCGCCGACTTCGTCTGCGTAAAATTATACAACCTTCCTCTTGAATTACTCTATCTAATAGGAAAAAACCGCATTAAAATCCGTTGCGTAGTTTTAAAAATCTAAGCATACATTACATAGGGATAGAGAGCGGAAAGCGACTTTGTTATATACTATATTGTAGTGATTATTACAGATATTATATTTTTTGTGCTCAGCATTGTGTCGTCATACTGGTAGCTGGAGATGAGAAGAGGGTTAATTTATACGAATTAGAATCGTTCGTACATTGTTAATTAATTTAAATCCAAGGTAGCTCTAAGGTAGAATTAATAATGTTGTTGATAAGAAGTTTCCTCTGAGGCAAGTAATCTTTGCCTATGTATCTCGTCTTGGAGCGTATTATTACTAATCCTGCTTGAATATCAAATAATATGTAGATGGGATTTTAGATAGAGCTTACTAAGATATTGGACAGTCGAACACGAAAACAATATCGTATTACTCTGGTACCTATCTGTTTTGCTTCGAAAAGCTCTCTGCTAGGGGGGCGTTCAAGTATTACGTAAGCGCTTGAGGGGGGCGGGTCTTTGCTTTGCTTATTTTTGATGACATGATGGGTGGAGGGGTTGATATGGTGATTATGTCAGCAGTTTCAATTCGAACTGCTGGTCATGAATCAATAAAAAACAGAATCCATTAAAAGAAAAATGCATATAGGTACCAATGATTACGTAAGCATGGGAGGGGGTAAGAGGTTTGCTTACTTTTGCTGACAAGGGGTAGGGGGTAAATAATTGTAAAAAAAACTGTTTACGTAATACTTGAATGGCCCCTAGGGAAATGTAAGACAAAATTAGACGAAGTACAGTTGAGTTCTCTATACTCTACAACTTATACGTAGACGACAAAATCGTCCTAAAACATTTCGAAACACGACGTAAAAACCGTAAAAACTATTAGATTCCAACGTATTTTTCATCGTGTAACCCTCCGTAACGAACCCAATTTGGATGGGCTCGTTATTCACTGGAATTGCACTCCTCTGCGAAATTAGACTGGGAAATAATATCCTATCTCATAAACGGGTCACTAAGCGAAGCATTAATCTAAGGTATAATTCATGACATGAGGCATGACTGGTTATCACTTACCACCAAGTAGCACAATTGCTCTTTTTCCACCGTATTTTACAAATCATCCGCCCCGTTATCTGTATGTTTGCGATAAACTCAAAAACTTCGGAACGGATTTTCATGCGACATTCACCAATAGATCGAGTGTGATTCACGAAAAATATTTAAGTACATAATTTGACAAGTTTCTCTGCAAATTAGTTGGAATATACCAATAATTGTTGGAATTGTCGGGAAAAGCCAAGCTGCCTGGCCCGTATTTCTCCAACGCGACAATTGTCGATGACAAGTGACAATTCTGTTTACATTACAAACTCGACGAGAATCTACGCCGATTGGCTTCATATTGAATACGCATTGCATTCAGAATTGTCAATGGTTACCGCGGAACGGCAGAACTGGATCTGGATGAACTTTGGCACAGAGATAATTTACAGTCTGGAATAGCAGACTATTTTTTATCCCGGGAAATTGCGTAATTCCGCGGGATAGCGGTAAACGAATTCTAGGCAGATGAAGTCGCAGACAACAGCTAAGAGTTTGCGGTATCACTACATAGTATAAAACAAAGTCGCTTTCTCTGTCTCTATGTCCTTATGTCCCTATGTCCCTATGTATGCTTATATCTCCAAAACTACACAATGGATTTTGATGCGGTTTTTTTTAATAGATAGAGTGATTCTAGAGAAAGGTTTTTATGTATAATTCTACGCAGACGAGGTCGCGGGCAGAAGCTAGTAAGTATTATAAACGTCTTTGATTGAACTGTTCAGGTCTAAAGTTGTCAGTTTTAAAGTGCGATCTTACGAGTCAACGTGCCAGGAGATTGTCAATTGCTTAGACCTTGCAAATAGCGAACTACGCGAGTATAATTATTTGATAAAGACCGGCCAGGAACCTGTCAGCAAGTACAACCTTATCCTCATTCGCATTGTTTTGTTCGTTTTGCAATTCTACAACACAATTATTCACGTTGCCTATATGACGTCAGACTAGAATAGAGGAATTATGCAGTAGAATAGATGTCATGGAAGTTTGAAAAACATCGGTTTATTGCGGTTTTGGCGGGTCTATGTAACAGTGGAAGTCTTTTGGCTGATAATGATGATGACAAGGTCCTAGGTGGAATATTAAATAAGGCTCAAATGGGATTGGGCTGGTCATGCCTGCCGCAAGCATTCAGAGCGATGGGCCTTAGTCGCTACCTGTTGGATTGTGGCCATCGAAGAGTAGGCAGACCGAAAGGAAGATGGCGGGATGACTTGGAGGCATATCAATTGAAGTGGCAAGAGCATGCCCTCGACCGGGACGAGTGGCGGAAAAATGTGAGGCCTTTACCCAGCAGGACACTTCAACAGACCAGAATAAAAAAAAATGACATATAATGAAAAAATTGAAGATAAAGAAAAAGTAATCGCAAAAACTAGTGCTGTAACGATGCAGGTAACAATTTAATACTTGATACTAGGTCTCTCAGATTTTTTATGGGGAGTTAGTTTGATTGAACACCCCTACACAGATGTTTCATTTAAATATTTTATTCAAAACTAAGCCTTCCGTCCGCAGCTTCGCCCGCGATAAATTAATTTTCCCGTAGGAAAAGGTATTTTCCCGCGGTAGAAAGTAGTCTATGTCACTCAGTGATAATGTAGCTTTGTAACGGCAAAATAATTTTTGAAATCGGTCCAGTAGTTTCGGAGCCTATTCAATGCAAACAAACAAACAAACAATGAAATTTTTCCTCTTTATAATATTATAAGTGTAGATTTAGTTCCGCTGTGACGCGATTTACTTAGTGAACTTCACTTTGAACACCGAACAATGTATGGAATGGAAACATTTGTCAGTTACGATTCCAACTAAACCAATCACCTGCTGATATATTCCGGAAAAAACTGTATATTGTAAGTAGTGTCCGACCGAAAGTTCGGTTTTGATAATAGTTTCGACCAAAACCGAAACCTTATTAATGAATTTAAGTGGATATAAAAACGTGTGTACAGGGAAATAAAAAAAGAGTCGTAAGATGAGTTGACAGCGACAATAACGTCACAAACATATCACAAAACAGTTCGCTTAGGTCTAAAGTTAAAATGTTGAATAAAATGTCAGTGGGCCGTTCTTTCCAGATATGTAACTAATAACTAAACTGCTCGTTGGTCCAGTATTACAAGGTTCTTCGTTTCACTTTTCTCGGGAAATTTCTACATTATCATAGTGATACTGTGTCTAAATAAACTACTCTAAAAAGGGAAAATTTAACATGACAGTGCGATATTGCATGTTTCGGCGCGGGCGAAAGATTCGACTGTTTTTTGGCCTAAACCAAACCTTAGGCCGATTTTGGATGATTTTTAGGCCGAAACCGAAACCGAAACTTCGGTTGGACACTAATTGTAAGTAAATAAATAGCCTTTACATACATACACACATACACAAATCACGTCTTTATCCCTTACGGGGTAGACAGAGCCTAAGGTAACAGGTATCTACAGGCCACATTTAGCAGGATTGTGGGCGCCTATTCCCTCGATGGGCTTTTACCATCTGCGCGGGTAGAGAAGCAACTGGTAAATTCTATGTTTTTTTCTTTGCTCCCAGACCAGCATGGAAGGAATATACTATTGGCTAATTCTTCTCTGGGCAGTAAACACGCACTTCGCCACACGGTTTGTTTTACCAAACTTCAGGGTTTCATTTAAACAGATTAGTTTCAATTTACACGGGCTTTCAGTCCTCTGATTAAGTACATACCCTGTTTAGCGTGTTGGGTTAAAGTTCAAGCGGACTGCCAATCCTGGGTTAGTTTGCTGACACGCAAAAGGTTCGTTTTGTTTAAAAAAATTATACTCTTCACTACATAGTATAAAACAAAGCCGCTTTCTCTGTCCCCATGTCCCTATGTCCTTACGTCCCTATATATGCTTATATCTTCAAAACTACACAACCTATTTTGATGCGGTTTTTTTTAATAGATAGAGTGATTCAAGAGGAAGGTTTTTATGTATAATTCTACGCAGACGAAGTCGCGGGCAGAAGCTAGTAATTAATAAATGTGTAGTACGCTTCATGGTGATATGATAACGATAACATACGTCATCCTACTAATATTTTGTTTGTTTGTGAGGATTTGAGGATGTAAGTGTGTAGTGTAGATATGTTTGTTCTTTCTTTGCTAAAACGCCTGGATGGATTACGATCAAATTTTGAACGGTGATACCTGTTTTCCTAGATTAAACATAGGCAACATTTTATCTCGGAAAATTGCATAGTTTCTGCGGGTTAGCGATAAACTAATTCCGCGTGCTGCCAACGCGACACCACCAAGTGCCCGATTACTACGCGAGTTGCATTGAACATGAAATAAGTATCAGAATGTCTACCAAAACAATAAACAAACCAGTACCAAATCTATTTGCCGTCGAGATAGAGTATTCCGCTACGGGCTGTAGGTACACAAGACTCGTCTAGACAATACGGCGACAGCTAATGTCACACGAATTGTTTTAGGACGATGACCTATATAGTTTGATATTAGCATACGAGTACCGTAGCAGTCTGTTGAGCTTAGTAACATAACACTCCTTTCTTATTACTATTTATTTGACGATGTTTGCTAATCGCCAGTCCTCGCGATAGGTACCTACGAGCTGGCTGCAATTTTATGAACATAATGAAATGTATGTAAATGAGGTTATGAAGATTTTATACGTGTAAATATGATTGTTAACGATCGCTTGATAGTAATAGTAAAGGTACTTGTCAGTGTAATCAAAAATATTTTTACGGTTAACCGGCTATCACTATTTTGATTCGCCTTACCATCTAAACGCCCACAATCATGCTAAACGTGACTTTAGGGCTTGTTATCAGGCTCTGTATGCCCCGTAAGGGATAAAGCCGTGATTTATGCATGTATGTAACCGGCTATAAAACTAAGTACCTACTTAATTCGTCTTTAACCATCTCAATGTGTACTAAGAATAGCACCGACTGAAGCCAAATATTGAAAAACTTTGAATTCTGTTTCAATATTTTTACCCCGCTTTAAAATTTATTAAAAAACGAAGGTAGCCGCAAAACTGAAGCGTAGGCGAAGGCAAACCGAGGCAGACAAGCAATTACTTAAATGTTTTTAATGAAAGCTAATTTTCCCAGTTCACTGCGTTTAGGCGTCATTTATTCATTAAATCATTCAACAATGCTGTACGAAAACAAGCCCAGGCGCCGAGTAATAAGGTCGTCTAAATAAATAAGCGATCCAAAAGAGTTCCTCTAATGACTTAACGAGAAAGATAACAATGATTTATGCGTAGGTAATTAACAGAGCGCAGTTTCACGAGGACTTTAACGATGTACATTTAACACTTAGCGATGTTGGACGGGAGCTGTCGATACCTATTTGTACGCTTGAGCGACGTGGTGGGTGGTGTTGTTCTCATAACTTTGCCGGAGAATCGACAAGACGTGACACAATGTTTCTATCGATGAAAAACTTATCCTACTAATATTATAAACGCGAAAGTTTGTAAGTATGAATGGATGGATGTTTGTTACTCTTTCATGCCAGAACGGCTGGACAGATCTGGATGAAATTTGGAACATAGATAGATTATAGTCTGGCATACTGGAAAAATTGCGTAATTCCTGCGGGATAGCGATAAACGAATTCTTTATAAAAACTGACTTATTTGTAGGTTGCGCGTGGTACATGGGACCTTGTGCAAGGTCTGTCCGGATCACTATTATCATCATCTTAATTTAGGTACTCGCTGATGCTGACGCCAAGCACCAGTCCTTGCGCTGCTGTATTACGACGAGGAGAGTAAGACACCGGGTAAAATTACTCGCAGACGAGGTATTCTTAGCTCTTTAGCGTAGTACTATTATTTATTCTGTGTCTCTAAGCTGGAAACACATCTGGGATCCTCTGGTGTTTCTGGTTTCCGTGGTTGGTGGCGCTCACTTGTCACATCTTGCTCTTTTGCCACTCCATCTCATAAAAAAGGTTACCAGCATAAATCATACTAAAATTAATTCGATTTTGCAGGTAAAATATACGTCGGTGGGATTACTTCGTAGAACATAGTGTTTACTTCACTGATCTTTGTTATCGTTCGACGGTTGGATAGCCATCGCCGATTCTGCCCAAAACAACACCACGGATCCTTTAATCATAGTCCTAAATAAGCCATATTTCACAAAATCGCTCGTCCCGGACAAGATTATCTAATATGACAGTTTACCTCTACCTCTGCCATGGCCGTAACTTTTACGACCCCTCTAAATTGGCCTTAATTCGGATGGGAGCTGTTAAATAGGACCGTTACATCGATGATCTTTTTGTTCATACCTATATCGATCCCTAAAGTTGATCCTGGCATTGTTACGGGGCAATAATGATATTGGGAAATTAAGTACTACGTTCTTGATGGTGTGACATGTATGAAGCGGCATTGTTTTGGTTATGAATTACTGTTCGTCAGTCATTCGATTTAATAATTTTAAATTATTTACTAATTTAATTATTTCAAAGTTACGATATTAAATAAATTGATTAATGGAGATCTGTTCTGTTCTCCACTCCGTTATGGTTGCCTGGTAGAGATCGCTCTGTAGCGATAAGGCCGCCTATTGTTACCTTGTAATATTCTGTATACCTTTTTCTGTTTTGGTTGTTATATGTGGTGTTCAATAAAGAGTTATTGTATTGTATTGTAACGGACGTAAATCGTCAATCATTATATGAGCAATACAAGAGTACGTATGTATATATCATACATATGTCACGTCTTTATCCCTTACGGGGTAGACAGCGCCTAAGGTAACAAGACCTAAAGGCCACGTTTAACATGATTAAGGGCGTATAGGTGGAAAGCGAAATCCAAAGAGTAATCTTTCAAAATTCAAACCTTGGTCAAAGCCGTCATGATTATCATCATAAATTACCTATCATCATGGGTATTAGAGGTCTACCTACTGCATGAACACAGGCTTTTCCCAAAGATCTTCACGGCGACCAGTATACTGTGTTGCCAATCCAATAACAACGACTTCGCGCGATCTTTGCCAGATGGCTTGGACTCCCGATACGCGGTAGCTACTTCAAGTTCATTAAGAGTGCCAGTGATGAGATATAGGGCCGTGACGTATCTCTGTTCCAATACGTCATCACTGGCAACACTTAAAGAATTTAGTTTCAAGAAACGGTGTTTAGAAAAGACGATGCCGCGCTAAAAGCTTTAGTTTGTCTAGGTGATGGTTTTAATAAAATATTTTGATAGGCAAAAACAATAGACCACTGGATGTAAAATTTTACAATGGGTTACTTTGTATGAAAAGCTCCATATCTGTTCTTTTTCGTCAGATCACAAGGAAACTGAACTAGGTGCTATCGGTTCAAACATTCGATTTTTTACTGCACCATTACAAAGTGATCGACGTAGCTTCACGAATTGCATACCTTCATTTGCATTTGTGTTGTCCTGTATTCATCTTTTACATACATACATACATACCATCACGCCTCTTTCCCACAGGGGTAGGCAGATACTTCTTTATTCCACTTGCTACGATCCTGACATATTTCCTTCGCTTCATCCACAGTCATCAATCTCTTCATACATGCTCGTCGGTTTCGGGTACTCCTGACCTGACCTTTTTCCAAAACATCTCCTATTTGGTCTCGGAACGTCCGTCTAGGCCTTCCCCTCCCAACGTAACCATTCACACTCCCCATATAGATCTGTTTAGTTAGTCTACTTTCATCCATCCGCTCTACATGCCCAAACCAACTAAGCATACTTTTTTCTATCCTAGTCACTATATCCTCTTTCACACCAGCACGGTCCCTTATCACACTGTTCCTTATTCTATCTTTCAGTGATACACCTTCCATACTCCTTAACGCTCTCATTTCTACTGCATTTATTCTGCTGTCATGCTTCTTTTCTTTTTTTTTTCTTTCTGTCTTACATCATCATTCATCTTTTTCTTGTGTTTTATGTACAATAAAGAGTTATACATACATACAAACATATATACATATTGCAGCACACTGTGCAGGCACATTGTTCGTAGAACCGATGGCCGTTGGGGCCGTAAGGTTCTAGAGTGCCATATGATGATGATGATTATCAAAGGCATATTTGCATACAAAAGCAGCGATACAACACAAATCCATTACAAGTCACACGAGCATACGAGTCACTGCATCCTTTAGACTATGATGACTGGGTGCAGGCTTCAATACGAGTAGGTATTGTATAACGTCCATTATTGTGCATCGCTTTTTGTTTAGCTATTCAACCTGAACTGCCTGTGTACCTTGTGATACAGCCATCGATTGTAAAACCAATAGAGTATGACTCTTTTAGGTATGCTCCTTGGTCTTAACATAATGTGTGAGCTCTAACCTTTTTGACCTCGGGTAACTAATATACAATACATACTCAGCAGAAAAAATTTGGATCTCATTATGTATGTAATATAAGTAATTTTGTATGGACACTTATATTTTAACTTTGCGTTTTAACTCAATAAATGAATGTGTGTTCTTTTTTCTGCCTATTTTAACTAATCTGTGGTGTGCATTACTTCTGAATATTTGGGGAGTCTTCTGCAAAACACTGCTAAGAAAGTTCTCATTCAGTATGTTTGTGTTGTATTTACTGAAGCACGATCAACGGCTAATGACGGCAACGATACATCAACTTCTGTTGACTTTGAAAGTTCAAGGAAATTGATGGCAAACACACCGAGCTCTGTCATTACTCGGTGGAACCATTAAACTTATTGTTCGCGATTTTAACATGCTGACACTGACTCGACAAAGTAACTTTATTGCTTTTATTTCCATTGTAATTCTATGTACATCGTGTTGTATTGTTATATATGTATAAAAAGTATTACAATTGTTCACGTGCTTAGATAAAATCAAGCAGTACATAGCCTTGATGTTTGAAACCTGTGTGAAGCTCATAATTCATAAAAAATCAAGTGATAAAAATATTGTTTCCTTGTTTTAATTGTCTTTACTAACCTTTTATGTTGCGCCATTTTTAAACAGAATTCTCTTATTTTTAAAATTTCTAGCAGAACAGAATATAGGGTAGTACTTTACATGAAAATTTTAGGCTCTATCTATCTGTGACGTTAGTATTCACCTCAATCGAGAAAACTAAACAAAGTACTCAGAACGTTCTTAATGTTTTAAAATCTAGAACTATAAAGATAACATCGTCCCTCACAGTCCAGTATTTTATGTTCCCCGATTATCAGACAATGGTCCGGTAAATGTAAACCTACTTTTAATGGGTCATTTACTTTGTCAAAGATTATAGACGCATGAAAATTGACCCTTCCCGAACCTTTGTTTTATCGGGTCATAACTTCAGTTAAAACAATCGTATTATGTGGGAACATTATGGTCTTAGTACAGATTTATGGTGCTTTATTTTTTAATGATGCTCTATGGTATGGCTCTTAATAAACTGGATATTCATATATTTTGCCGCTACGAATATTTGTACTATCACTACATAGTATAAAACAAAGTCGCTTTCTCTGTCCCCATGTCCCTATGTCCCTATGTCCCTTTGTATGCTTATATCTTCAAAGCTACACAACGGATTTTGATGCGGTTTTTTTAATAGATAGAGTGATTCAAGAGGAAGGTTTTTATGTATGATTCTACGCAGACGAAGTCGCGGGCAGAAGCTAGTAATAAATAAAGTAAAAAAACGTATGTACGATGTTAAGAAAACTCTTTTCGGTAACTTTAGCATCAGATTGCCTTCATTGTTAGAGGTACATTAATTTACTTAAATCGAATAAGTTTTATATAAAAACGAAGACAAGCTTTTTGCTGACTTACTTTTTGTTGTATACTTGCATTGTCATCTATCCTGCATTATGCATGAGTAGGTCCTTTTAAAAACTGGTAAATTTTAAATTGATATCGATAAAACATCAACATTCTGTTAGCCCAACTCTAGTGTCCTGCTTTATCTTGGGTTCATCAATTGAAGTGCATCAATACCGCAGTAATTGGCGTTTTTTTTTCAATACAAACTGTATAGCATTTTCAGTCTATTGTTTAATTTGTCTTTAACTAAAGGCAACGCCCGTCTTACACGCTTTGTTCTAACACGTTTGTTTATATATGAAACGACTTAGTATTTTTCTTATGAATATTAATCACAAACGGAAAATGACACGACACGTCGCAGGCGCAATGCAAAACAGCCACACCGGACTTTACCGTGACCGTCCGTTGAATTTCAAACCGTACAAGGCTAGCCGGAGGTCCAAAATCAAATGCACTCCTCGTCCACCATTCTCACGTTGACTCCATTACGTAAGAGAACCTAAGGTCGACCGGTGCCTCTTTGTTACTAGAAATCTCGCTTTCGACGCGACTCGTAAGCCAATAAGCATAAGGTTTATAATTCATTTTTGTCATGTCATTATTGTCGCGTACTATTTATTGTTTACATGAATCATTCTTGGAGGTTACAATTACTACGTGCATACTGCGGTTGGCTTAGTCATAAAAACGCGGCAAATAAATGACCTACATACCAAAACGTGGTATATCTATGTAGTAAGGTCGACAGTAATGCACCTGCATTTACCTGCCGGCCTACTCGGCTTACCTGATTTAGAGTAACAACACAATAAAATACTACTAATATAACTAATATGACATGATTGTTGTTACGTTATTAATAAATTCAATTGTGAGTCTAAATTTCAATATTAGGTACCTATTTAATCCAAAGCATGAATGTAATTTTGTAATTTTGTAAATTTAAATTTTCGAGAGGTAGATTAAAGTTATTTAAAGTTAAATATTTATAAGTTATTAAGTTGTTTAAATCAAGTATAATAATAATTAATCACATTATTAGGTTAAGTATGTTGCAGTGCTCTGCTACAGGGTTTCATGTTGGGAAATTTATTAGCTAGTAAGATCCAATGTACACATGAAAGCGACGAATAAATGACTTATGACTTATGAGTTGTATATCCATACGTACCTATTAGGTAATAATTATATGGATGCAAAAGCAAATTTGTGTCTCCGTATATTCGATACTGTATCAACACGCAGTGTTGCCAACCAGCTTTTGCAAAAGTCGCTAGCATATTTAAAATAAGTCGCTAGATTCTAGAAAACATATTCCAAAAGTCGCTAAATGTGTGAAACTTTAAAAAAAAAGTCGCTAATATAGTCTCAAAAGTTACTAGATCTAGCGACAAAGTTGCTAAGTTGGCAACACGATATATCATGCACCATAATCGCTGCACCGATCTTGATTATTAATACTGTCATAATCAGATCTTCAATTACTAGCATCTTAGTTAGTCAGGTATATTATTATAGCTTTTTAACAGTGAACGTTTTTTTATTTATTGTGTATAGATCCTGAGATTACCATATAGGCATAAACAAACATCATTACCTATCTGCATTGACGGTCTCATTGTCTAAGGGAAAACGGGCCCAGCGTACGGGCCCTCCCTTTCTTGGCGCGATCCTGGCGGAAGCCGGGGCCACCGGGGAGGCGTTTGTGGTGAAACCCTAGTGCTGGCCGATGGCCGATTGAGGCAACGCCGGAGAGTTTTTAGTTTGGGTATGGGGGGAGTCCCACGTAACCCTAGGCATCCCCGTGCCTAGGGCATTCATAAAGATTTCCTCTCCGTTAAAAAAAAGGCATAAACAAACATAGCCTACCTTTTTATTGGGTACGTATTAAAATACATAAAGTTTAAAATGTATAATGGGTTAAAATACATAATGGTTTATAATATATAATGCGATTTTCTCAGAAAGTTACAAATTAACAGGATTGTTATAAAACAAACCTAACCTAACCTAAACCAATCTATAGATTACGATAATCAAAAAAGTTCATTTAGCTAATAGTTTTACAGAAAATTGCGTTATATATTTTGAACCATTATGTATTTTAACCCATTATACATTTTAAACTTTATGTATTCTGATCCGCTCCCCTTTTTATTATATTAGTGTAGCCTAATTAACTTAAAAAAGAAATTCGATACTAATGCCGCGTGTGTTTTTCAAGCTTCATTTAATGCGTTTAACTGGCGGTTAAGCCGAGTCATCTTAGCCGCGCGGGTAAATGATACGGTTATTATTCAAGTTTAAACCAGAAGCAAGCAATTAACTTTAACCAAATATTGTAACTTATGTTCAAAGGGATTAGTTAAATCAAGATCTTACTAGTGTGTAAGGGTAATTTAAGTGTATTCTTAAATAACACACACACAAATCACGTCTTTATCCGTTACGGGGTAGACAGAGCCTTAGGTAACGAGACCTAAAGGCCACGTTTAGCATGATTGCGGGCGTGTGGAAAGGAGAATCAAAATAGTGATGGGTTGCTAGCCGCATCGCCTATAACATTTCGCCCATTCCCTCGATGGGCTTTTACCATCTGCGCGGAAACAGAAGCAACTCAACTTCTTAAATAACCGTTATTTAACATTGTAAATGCGACTGTGAATTTCTTTGTTTATTTGTCACGCTTGCACGCTTAAGCTACTCAACCAATCGTGAAAAAATGTTATAATATCGAGATAGATTGAGGCCCTTGGACATAGGATAGTTTTTATACCGGAAAATTGGATAGTTTCCGCGGGCGCTCGATAATCGAATTCTCCGCAGACGATATCGCGGGCATTAGATTAATAATTATTATTTTAAGTTCACATTATAGGTACACTGTAGGTGCTAGTCTATAATACACTACTTGCTATGTGCATGTGGTGTTTGAAACTTTAGCGAGAACGCGTTTGAAACGTTTGTTACGTCGAAAAACTTATACCAAAGGCTCGGCAAGTCGAGCACGTGCGGAGATTCTCATTTGTTTGTGTTTGACTGGTTGTCTTTATCTTACGAGTGTAGTTAGATAGAGACAAATACACCGTGTACACGATGGTACTCGTAAACAAGAGCCACCGCTTATAATCCGAAATGGGCAGATGGAAAGCGTCAAAAGTGAAAGTTTCCTTTGAGTCCAACAAGTTTCGGAAAAGTGTCCGAAGTGTCAATTTTGTTCAAGCTCGGTTCTATGAGTTTTTAGAAGTTTCGGGGAAATGGCTGAACTGTCAATGATGAAAATTAATTATTCCGAGGCTGCCTTTGATACGCTGTCGAGTTTTCCGATCATATTTGCTCTTGTTAGTCAATATTACAAATTAGCTTCCGATAAAGTTTACTTGAGTGAGAACCGTTCTCAAAAGTGATAAGGCACTTTCTTGGTTGAGTATACAATACAATGTTGTACAAATTGCATCTGACTTGTCATTGTTACGTCAGAACTGCCAAAAAATGTTAGGTTAGCTGTCAATTATAACCAAATCGTATTTCCCCGTTGAAATCTTGCGTAGGCCGCGGCTTCTCGGAGTCCCTAAGGAAATATATCACAGTTTTATCATGAGATTTATTCCCGTTTTTTTGTTTTTAACACGCGAAAGTTATATTTATTAAACAACAACTTAAATAAGTATGCAAAGTGACTATGCCTGTATAAGGTGCTAGAAAATTAGGTGCGGATATTTTCAGGGTATGTAATTAATAACCTAAGAATCAATTGAAAACATAAATTATTATAGTATTGTGTGTAAAATAATAATTACCATTAACGTCCAAAGATAATCATAGTTGGATTATCTACTGTAATTAATTAAGTATGCTTTTAACTAATGACAACTATGCAAATAATCGATCCTCAAAATATCCGCATCAAATTTTCTAGCACCTTGTATAATTATATATGTCTGTGACGGAAAAGACGAAGATGGTAATGACGATAATCTTAATCCTAACTAATAATTTTGTAAATGGAATGTGAGTTTGTTTGTTACGCTTCCACGCGTGAACTACTCAACCTACCGTAACAAATTTAGGAATAGAGACAGTTGGAGCCTCAGGGAAGAACAAAATAGTTTCATCCCGGAAAATTCCAGCGTACATACGTCCCACTGCTGGCCACAACTTGTAACCCCCCCCCCCCCAGAAGCATGGCTTAATATTCTACAGCATCAGTTAAAAAAATCACCTCCATTTTGAAGAGTTTGTTTCATCTAGCTTTTGTAGGTCCTACATTGTGATTAAACGTACAGTAACCCAAAGAACTTTAAGTGAAAAGCAAGAATGAAACCTAACATTTGAAACTTCTAAAAATACCAAATGAATTTGCTGTTCTAACAGCAACAACAACAGCAACCGCTACTATTAATATTTGTCTTTGGATAGTAATCGATTCCTCGTCGTGCCATGATGCGTGCACCATTTGGGTATACACTAACCAGAGGTCTCCTTTAATCTTTTTTCTGATATTGGATTCTTTACGATACTTAAACTAGAGGCAATCTTCCAACCGCTCCATTTCCGCATCATGGCATCCGTCATGACCGCAAGCAATGTCAAGCGCCGGCTGCCTCACTGACTCATTCCCATCATTCTCATCCCGTGCATTATGACACACTAATTGATGATTTAATGAGTGCCGGCGACCCGGCAGATGCACACGTTGACTCGACCTCATTCAATTACTAAGCCAGATAACTGGTATTGGATGTGGTGAGATTTTTAAACGTGGTGAAATTATAAAGAAGTAGAAAAAATGCTGCCGTCTTCTTATCAACTCTGTCTACTTCTAATTTCAGATCAAGGAGGTCGGGTTATGAGCAGCTCCAGCAAGAAATTCACGGCATACATAATTTTAAGTTAAGAAATAAGCTAAGGCACTCGTCCTACTGCCGACGATTATTAAGAAGCGAGTTGGGTTAGAAATCCCATTGTAATTAGTAGGTACTACGTCGTCGATAGTACAGTCAAATGTATCTATCGCCTTTATGGTTATGGCATAGGATTACATTTATTGTAAGTCCATTTTTTTGGCGAGAAAATAGTTGTTTCCTTTTCATTTGGGACGGCTGTCTGAAACCAAGATCTCTCTTGGATAAAGCGTTACGTAATATATGTTCAGCATGAAGTAGGTACGTGTCTTCTTCATCCTCATATTTACTAGTAGCCACATATTTAATAAGTTCTATGTTATTCTTTCACCTACGTCCAACCTCACCGTAAAAAGCAATCTAAAAGTAGAAATCTGGACCGTCCACTTTTAGACGTGAAGTGTGAAAATAAACGTTGGAACAGGTTGGAACAATGCCGATGAAAATTAGAGCTTAATAAGTTTATCGCAACCCAGATTTGCAGCAACGTGGTTCATTATGATGATGCTGGAATTAGCTTTTAACTATGCTCTTGGTAATTTTAATAACCACACTTGACGTTCCTGTAATACCTGTTATTTGGTAAAATAAGTGTGATTAAGTTAACATGTGAGCAAGATTGCAACTGAGCAAGTTTAGCTTTTGTCGAAACCTAAAATCTACGCGGTGAAACCAATTTTAGAAGGAGATACAAACGATTTTCTTTTTATTCTCATAACTATTGATTCTGTGGCTTTTAAAGTACCATCAAACAAATGATGTGGAAATGGAAACCTCTCACAGTAAATGTTATAGTGACGTTACACGGAATTGACCATGAAGGTCATGTGACGTTTACTGTGCAAAAAATAAGATTTTAAACATCATATTCTTTTTCAAACGATTCTTCTGCGCTGAAATTGTGTATCAGCTAAACACAGGATAGTTTCATCTATCTCTATACTTAAATGTCGACCGAAAGGGGAAGCGATATTGACATTGCTAACCCTCATGGTAAATGGAACGCTCTCGCTCTCTCTGCACGTGCGAACCTTTGACCTAAACGCTGGGATGGCACTCAACTATTCACGTAGACATCAAAATTCGCCTGACAAATACACGAGCAAGAATAACGGGTCACTTCCCATACACAGCTGCATGAAAATTGATCCCTTGTTTTGGCTCGCGACGCGAGTAACTTACATTAAAATTACGTACGATAAATTTTGATGACTTAGCCAATAATAAACGACTGTTTATAGAATTAAAAAGTACATTAATAGGTTTGATAGTAATGAACACCAGAGTCTTGCAAATAATTAATTCCAGATGAACACCGATATATTAATAATTATTATTTTAAGACTACGAGACACACACACTAGACAGGCTCAAGGAACAATGCCCAAAAATGTTTACGTTAAACCCCATAGGGACGTGACCAATGCGGTCCAAAGCTAGTGATGTCACTTAATCGATGAATTGATGAATTCCGCCTAACAATAGGTACTCTAGATAATAGAGCAAATGGACCAACATTCCATACAGATTAGCCGCTAAAAATTAATACTATAAGAGAAAACAATCGGAGCCATCAATCGTCGCACGGGAAAAGGAAACCCGTTTGGTGGGGGGAGGAGAGTGGCCATTCTGTAGGCGGAACAGTTTTTGTTAACTATGTAAACAAACTGAATGTATTATAGAGATTTCAAATCCACATACAACAAATGAATAAATATTATCATGTATTTAGTAGCGTGTGAAGAGTATACCTAATTCATAGGAGAAAAATATCAGCTAACGGCTAAAATATTTGTTTACTAGTTCACATTTTTCTCCCGTCTGGTTCGAAATCCTTTTTCCCTGCAACTGAACCGGCTTGCTCTTAGGAGAGCTAGCTCATAAATTGCTAACTTGGCATTTTGTATCCGCAAAGAGATTTTGCCTCTACAAAGTGTAAATCTAGGATAAGTAATTCGCGAGGTCTTACTGTATCTAGGTTTTGCGCTCGGGATTTATCCCGAAACTGTTGGATATTTATTTCCCAGAACGACATAGACCTCTTTCTTTAGTAACCAGTATCGAGCACTTATAGTGACGCATTATATGCTGGCGACGCATATGCGCATTTTTGAGCAGTGTGGCTAGACCAGGCATTTGAATGGACACGAGTATAATGCAGGATAAGTAAGCTGAAGTGGCAGTGGGCTGGCTATATCTGTAGAAGAACCGATAACCGCTTGGGTAAACGCGTTCTTGAGTGGTGACCGCGACTCGGCAAGCCTAGTGCGGGACGTCCTCCAGCTAAGTGGAGTGACGATGTGCAAAAGGTAGCTGGTAGTGACTGGATGCGACACGCCGAAGACAGGGTAAAATGGCGAGTTTTAGGGGACGCCTATGACTAAGGGCAATGGTGCAAAGTGCCCCTAAGCCTGGGGGCCCTGGTGCACGGCAGTTAAGGAAGTAGCTCTCTATACGTCACTCGTCACTGAACGCGTTCGAAATGTTTGTTGCGCACTAAGGCTTTTGTTTGTATCAATCAGGCTTAGTTATAGTTTAAAATCGTCTTTATCTGAAACTTGATCGGTAATGGCGCTGTTGAGTTTAATTAAGAGTTAAACTTTGTTTCCGGGAAATGGAAACAATGGCACATTTTTTATGAGGTTGGATTTTCAAGAGGAAATAGACTTTGTGGCACTGACTGTTCAAAACATTGACTTGGATTATAGAAACAAAACAACAAAATACCTAGTAACAGGAAAATTATTCCTGAGAAAAATAAGTTCATGTATAAATTTTCTGACAGAGTTAAGAGGCCGACTAATTTAATACAGCTCACGGGTTCATATTGACTCATAAAATTCTTATTCATAATAATTAATCGTTATTCATAGTCTTCTATTTCTTAAAAAGTAGGTACGCATTTGTTTTAGATTTGATGTTAAACAAACCTAACTTAACCAATACCTACCGGATGTCATTTAAAAAAATCCTGAAAATGCACGGGACCATGAGTTATAAAAATCGAAATTATGAGAAATTACTAATTATGATTTGCAGTTTTATGTAAACTTTGACCAGTTGCTCACATTATCATATATTTAGGGTAAAGATAATGCACTTTTATACAACCCAATTCCAGTTTGGCACGGTCTTACGTCACTTGCAACAGCATGAGGCTGTTATGCCGACCTAAACAACAATGATAGTTGCGAGAGTGGCCTTGGAATAGCGGTGTGGTCCAATTTTTTATGCGCACTCTGCATCATTCGTTATTAGCTACATAAAAACGCCTATAAGCGACGTGATTTGTTTTGGTTTTAATATCAATTTGTTTTATGGTTCACTTGTTTATGTAACAAGGGAATATGGTGAAGAAAGAAGCAGTTAAGCTCCAATTTTGTGGATAGTATTAGGATCTAGCGTATTTATCGGCGTTCAGAGCTCATTTGAGGATTGAAAAAATCGAGCCCAAGAAGTTCCCAAGTTGAGAATTTTGTCGTTTCCGGCACACTATGAAGAGACTTTGTAATGATTTTTACTCGACTGCGGAGTAAACGATTGGTAAGTTAGCAGAAGCCTATAGAGCGTTTATGAATAAGAGGGTAAATATTTACATAAACAAGGCACGAGGCAGCAATAAGCTACAAACATGCGCATGAACCACAAAAAACACAATAAAAGTGAACTTTGACAATAGAACAATTTAAAGCCACGTAACAGAAAAACACTCTTTTCTCCAGCCACAAGGAAAGAAAAAGTCAGAGTGATGATAAATGAAAGGGAGACAAAGAGCCACGAACGAAGGGAACAGAATGCCAGAGACAATCTAACAATACTTGGGCAAAGTCAAAACGTAATCGGCAAGTTCAAGCAACTCTATTTGATCTGATATTAGCTGTTACGTCGTACGCTTACATAAGGAACTATGCTCAAATGAAAAATATAATTGTCCATGTGACAGTTGCTGTGTGTACCGCTAAATGGCGCTGGAATGAAATGCAACATGCAAGCGGAATGCTTTCGCAGATTTGTTAATTGCTAAAATAATTTTGTGTTTCCGTTTTCTATGCTGTAATATACATAATTATATTGTGCCAAGGTGCATTATTAATACACAATTCCTATAAAGTAACTTTTATACCTATACTAGATTGTACCTACGTTACTCTCTTAAACCAATTAAAAACGCAAAAAGAAGCCGGTTTGAACAATGCCTCGCCTCGTGTTTGTTGCGTAGCTCAAGTAGTTTGCATGACGAAGGTTGATTGCACTTGGTGTGCGCTTTAGTTGCAATGTAAGCGTTTACTTTTGAACAATTTGGACTGATGTTACAAAACATCAATTCACGTAAATGTAGAAGTTGGGTTATAACGGTGAATGGGTATAGTGCATGCTCGATCTTTGATAACAATACACCTTCGCCTAATCACATAACCTACATGTAAGTACCATACATCTAATTGTTTTCGTATCTAAGTACTATTAACCAATAAGTAAGCGTTCAAGTGTGACCCCTTTAGACACCTGTACAAACTTAGGAATACGGACGCATTCATACAGTCATGCCGAAACGACACAACAGATCTGAATGAAGTCTGGTCTGGAATAGCACATAGGCTACTTTTTACTCCGAAAAAATGCGTAGTTTCCAGGGGTAAGTTGCAGGCAACAGCTGTTCATATTAAGGCGACGCCCCACTGCAGCGTAAGGTCACGCTACGCACGAAATTAACAATGGACCCACGTGGATGACGATAGCGTGTCCGTGCACAGCGTGCACAGTAGTGGGGTGCCGCCTTTATAAAAAAGAAAAACCCTGATTGACTCACTGAGTCATCAATGCCCAGCCTAAACCCCAACTCAGAAAACTGGAATTTTGCACCTTTATGATGTATACAAGAAATAAGAACGAATAGCGCAGGATTCCCACGAAATAGGTTAGCGCTTACAAAGGAATAAAGCAACTTAATTAGGCAACAACTCCCCTCATCTAATATTAAGTTCCAAGACCTCAGGGCCCTTGGCCTTCAGAACTCACCACTAATTGGCGCCCTGTATTGGTGCCTCGGGAGCGTTAGTTTCATCGCAAACTCTCGCCGCTCGTTATTAGCGTTCATGGATCCACGTTGCTTAATTCAAGATAACTGTACATGGGTTAACAATGATCCTTAGAAAAAACGTATTTAGGCATCGTCCTTTGGGCTTTTTATCAGCGTGGTGTGGTGACCTACAAGTAACATATTACTCGGAAGCGTATCGATGTCGACATACGCTTGCCACTGATCACGTGGTTGGCTTATGTCAATTTAATTTAATTTCTTTCTCTTAACTCTGACTCTAGAGGAAATGATTTAACAAAAAGTTTCTAACTCATCTATTATTACTATAGATAAAATACTACATCTAGTGGCGCGTATCAGCAACAACCAGCATATTACAGTCCGTGACCTCTTGGAATTCCATTCGAATTTGTTTTGAATTTGAATATTTGAATTGAAGGTTTGATACTTGAATCGGCCGAGTGAGGGAGACAGGAAAACACACCCGAATTGCTCACGGACTATACTAAAGTATTTGACACTCTCGCGATCGCGTTAGAAAAGTTTGTTGGGACAAAAAAATTAAGGACTCGGATAAAGGATAGTAACTACTTCGAATTTAACGTCAGGTCAAAATAAAAACACGAGAAAATAAACTATTTAAAGGGTCAGAAACTACTACAAATCAACGCTAGTTTCAAAAAGAAACAACTTTCCTCGCCATAAACGAAAGTGAAATCGTTCGGATTATTTAATCGGCTACGACCGTAGGAACTCAACAGTGCCTCTATGACGTGGTCGGTGACCCAGAAAGCAGGCGTTCGTCTTGAATGCAAATGCCGAAGGTGTGTCATAACAGTGTTAGGTAATATTGACTGTGGGATTGGTCCCTGGGTGCCAATGGAGCTTTGGGAACATACAATTGATTTATTCAAACTAATGAAATGTATAAGGTGTTTGAAAGCCTGTTCTAGACTTGGGGCCAGTGCTATTGATACCCTTGTTAATTGTAGAAGCATCTAAAGCTATCGTACGTAGATGTGTCGTATTATTGTTGATTTTCGATCAGTTTTCCTATTTGTGTATCAAATTTATAAAAAAAACCTTGTATTTATTCTTCACTGTGTTAAAGTTCATGTCACTGTCATAAGCTATGTCAGGATTTGCCAAACAACTTGCCTTATATAGTCATAATAGCAGCATTACACTCTCCCAACATTTTAATACGCCCTATCGTATATTTTACGTAAAATAGCTTCACTAAAGGAAGTGGTTGGTCGGAGCGAGGGCGAGGAAGGAAATCATATTTATTTTCTCAAAGTGGAAAGGAAGACGATGAAAGAAGGCTTAACGATTCCTTGTTCTTTACGTATTCTACATTTACTGAATTGATTAGGACGTCAGCTTAGTTAGTCGCCTTTAGTACAAATTACAAAATCGAGACAGAAATTGAACTAGATGACTACAAACCTATAAATTATAACCAAGTTTGTCGGGTTGAAAGAGAATGTGAGTGGGAGAAACGATAAGCAATGCATCGTTCAGCAGCAATCGAACTTAAAGTACACCGTAAGTCCTTGAACTATAAACTTTGACGCAAAGCTGCCATAATTGTTTTGTCGATATCTACCACCTTCAACCATCATGTGTGTAGATGCGACGCCAGCATGATGGTTGCTTCAACAAACCACAGACAAACGGTCAAGTCGAAACCCTGGGATAAGTCTGTAAAGTCATAGACTGAATTAAAATAGCGTAGGTAATTACAATTTAGAGATAACCAATTAAACAACACAGAAAATTTACAACGCAAGCACGTAATGACGAAAAGAAAGAAGAAAGAAACAAATTAATACAGGAGATGCAATTTACAACACTTAGAAGCACTAGCTAAATAATACGTCAACTAACGTAGAATAAGTCACTTTTGTCCTTAACTACTACCAAGTACTTTGAAACTCTTTTGTCTATCCCTTTTAATCTCAATTTTTATTTCAAGTCCCGAGTATATGCTATGGTTTTTAGGCTAAAGCTACAAGGTATGGTGCAGAGCCCCACCACCAGAACTGTGTCAACACAGCTTACGCAAGAAGGCCTCGCCAAGAAAAATCTCTACTATTAGACCACTCCAACTTGAACCCCGCTAACAATCCTAATGCAGCAGCTTAAAGTCCATTATTGGTCAGTAAAGTGTCTTGCATTTCTGGCATCATGGAGGCTGCACTAACGTCATTACAACATTGGTAACTTGTATGGGAAGCTGTTGTAGTTTACTATTGAATTGATATTGGGTTTAGAAATTCCATAGTGATACTATGGTAGTCGGTGTGTGAGACCTATTAGACGTGTATGAGAATTACTAAGATCAACATTCTAGTCGGGCTGAGTAGTGAACGGAATATCGTAGTTACGCATATTTCCAAGGCCTTTTGCAAAACGTTAAGTCTATTACATGAAACGAATTATAAACTAACAACACATATCATTTCATTACTTGTTCGTCATGAAATGGCATCTCTTATTGATTTTGGGCCATTAAAGGTTTCCGCTCACGAGACCGTATCATACGAGGACAATCACCGTTCCAAGACTTTAAAAAAAGCGTATAAATTACGTATAGGGCTCGTCACTGACAAAACTATAGTACAAAGGTACAAAGATATAGTGCTCTAATGCTGATCCGCTTCAATCAAAATTATCTGCTTATCTACGGTGTGTCACCCCGTCTAGTATGGGTCTCGACGGTGTACAATTGCGTATGAACCCGTGAACGCAGATAGCAATTGTTGCGTCTGTGGGGACGTTTACGGTCATGGTGTGATACGGTGCAGTGGACAGAGACCTTATTATTCACCTCTATGTAGATAATAAAAGTTTTTGCTATAATTTGTACTGCACTACAGTTTGATTAATATTTTTGCGTCTATCTGGTCAAACCTGACTTCTGACCCTGAGAAATAATCATCTGCAAAAATAACACAATCTTCTACGTCATATTCATTGAATTAGGTGCCTACGTACGAGCAGTATTTAAATTTTCATCGGCTTGATAATTATGTAATGCAAAAATCTTCCTGTTCATTGATGGAGCTAGCGCACGTTACGGGTTTATATCGGATGGTCGAATAATTCTTTGATATAATGTAACGTTTGGTCGAATGATCGGTAGGTCTAATCTAAATTAATACTGAAACGTTTCCGGAAAATTATAAAGCAACCCTAACCTATTCTAACAGCCTGTGTAAAATATTTTCCGTCACTTTTCAGTCCCCGCTAGAGAAATTTTACACGCAACGATCATTCGATCAAAAAAATACTTTAGACCAAAAAGGGTCCGCACTTTAGATGTATCACCAATAGAACGCTGCAGGCAAGCCTTCTGCCATTCACCAGGTCAGTTAAGTTTCCGTTTCTAAACCGGTTCGTTCAATTGCGTGGTAAAAAAAATCGCATACCACGTACCTGCCTAATTAGTACGATTGCTTAGTCTTATCACTTTAATTTTTAAGAATTTTGACAATTTTTCTGTCGTTCCGTTGAGCACAATAGTAATTATTATCAAATGAATCAAGCATGTTTACTTGGTTCTTGATTTTTTGTATTTATTTTTACGGTTTTATCCGAAAAGTAAAGCTATGGCCGGGAATCGAACTCGGATCATCACCATTTACTTTTCGGATTCTTCTGTGTTCTAATTTTCAGTGTCGTTCAGAAATACAATAGTAATTGCTAAGTGTCATTTATCGACAGGACAGTTACAGTCCGTGAGATCTTTGAAGACGGCGACGCAAGCGACTTGGCAAACTTAGCTAAAATTATACTTAACTACTAATACAATTATAATCACAATATAATGCAACATTTTCTTACTGTCAAACGATATAATATACAGTGCTTCTAGTTTCTTAATGTATTGACAGTTGCTGTGTTACCAAGTGCAACCGTTGCATCGAGCACCACTCTGTCCGTACTACTCGCTCTCATCCCCAATAATGTACTCTTTCATTCATGTTTATTCTAAACACGGCAACTGTAATAATACTTTAAACTAAAAGCACTGTACCGCGCCAGACAAAGATGGCGAATGCTGAGTACCCACGCGTACACAATCCAACACTCCCATCTAATTACAGACAATCCTAGTCTCAAGCCTGGACCATTCTTAATTGTCGCAATCAAATCGTTAAATCACCGTTTTAACGAATTATTATTGATTTACAACTAACTAAAGTGCTTGCCCCAATTTGTACGGCGACCTCCACTTGGCAGAATCGAAACAAACGATTTGCCAAGTGGGTCGTCAAGTTAATGTTTTTAACTCGCGACCACTTCTGAACTACTGGCTACAACTTAAATGGGTTTGCTTCGTCTGCGCTGGACGTTTTCAAAGTAGGCTTTTAAGCCACATTGTTTTGTAATTGCTGCTTTTGTGATGCGCAAGGTCATCACCCATTGCTATAGGAATATTTACATGATGATGATCCTTCCGACCGATTTCGGCCATGGCGACCACTTCGACTCCTAGTTAGTATGACGCTCATGCGCCCGAAGATGGCTTATATAGCCGATCTTAGCACCTAAACCTCGAGCACAATGAATGCACGTGAGCATACCATTGACATAATGGTAGCGAATGGCAACCGGCTGGCGAGTCTTCAAATCATCGCGTTTAGCGTCGAGGTCAACTAAACGCTGCTCCTCGAACTCGCGAACTTTGTCCTGCACCAACCTGTGCCATTCAGGACGCTGTGCTGCCAAACCCTCCCACTGAGTCGACATGTCGCATCTTTTCAGGCATACGTACCTATATACCGACACGCCTCTTTCCCATAGAGATAGGCAGATGCTACTTTGTTCCACTTGCTACGATCCTGACATGCCTTTTTCGCTTCATCCACATCCTCAGTATCTTCGTACATGGTCGTTGGTAAGTGATCAACCACCTGATGGTAAGTGAGTACCACTGTCGCGAACTCCTTAGTTTTGATACTTTATCTTTTTATTTTTTATTTTGAAGTCTGGTCGTTTTATTAGTTAGTTGTTACATATCAGTAAAGAAGCAGTTCAGTTTCCTGGTGTTCTCACTTGCCATCGATTATCCTTCATTTTCCTCCACCACATTTTCCAGTCCACACATCGTACGCTTTTTGAATTTGTTGCCAGCCTAGAGGGCTCAGATGGAATACGTTTTGTGTCACTAAATTTCGCTTCTGTCATATTCTCCACGCCTGACTGAACACGGTGGACTTGGTGAATACCTAATTTCAATTACCTCCTTATGTACAAAATCCTCAAATCTGTTAAAGCCTGGGGCCTTGCTATGACGTCTTAATGCGATTCAATTCCGATTCAGTTCATCATGGTAAGGCTCCTGGTCTGGCAAAGGCAAAGTAGCAAAATAAAGATCAACCAAATGTTGTATGGAATATTATGGTCGTAGCTATGGCGTTTCTTAACTACTCGTAAACTTTGCTACTCAGGTTTAAATTATTAAATGAGTTAAAAGGTCAGATAAGATTAGGTTAGGAAAAGGTAAAAGATATTAATGGGCCCATACCAAAACCTATACTATAGTATAATAGTATAATGAATGACATTGTTTAGATTTAGTCAGATACTAATATGATATGATCACTAGCTCCTTCTCGTAATGGGCAAACAAATTATATAACAGGTTCTACTGTTTTTAGAAAATAAACTATAAAACCAATTTAATAGTCTTTAGATTAAAAACAAACTTAGACATCTCTAAAAATAGCAAAATACAAAGTATTATAAGTTTAAAATTATGTTAGCACCATAAGGTTATTTTTAACAATCATCTTTCTGTTTACGTACATACATAAATCACGTCTTTGTCTCTTACGGGGTAGACAGAGCTACAGGTAACAAAACCAGATGGCCACGTTTAGCATGATATTCTGTTTACAATCGTAAAAAACAAAAATAAAATAGTCCTGAACAGCTGACTGGCTCATCAATGCCCAGCCCAAATATTTGAATTAAAATGCAAAACTTTGATTGCTACCACGGTTTTGCCCAGTCTGCTAAGCGGCAGTAATTGAGCTGCTGTGTTCCGGCGTGGAGAATGAGACACCCGGTGAAATTACTGGTAGGTACATGAGCAACGCACCTGCAATCCTCTAGTGTTGTGAGTGTCCTTAGTGCTCACTTACCATCAGGTGACCCACTTGCTCGTTTCCCTTCCTTATCGCGAAGACAAAACTTTGCAGAGGCTTTCCCATAATAGGTACCTAACGTACGCAAAACTAAAACGGATTTTGCGATATTTTCACAACATGTGAAGCTTTGCTACGCCGTCGTATCCGCTACTACTGATGTTTCTAAGAATTTCTACAAATTTTACCTTAATTATAAACACCGTATGTGGTCAATAATTAGCAATTCAAATCAACATTTAGTCATCTCTATCCACGCGTTCCAAACACGCATGAATCACATCTTATTCATCAATTTAACTTGCACAAGTACTTGACCAATTACCACGAGTATAGGAAACGCCGTATAATATGATGTCGAGTTTAGGTTACCTCCTTGTAACCCGTCGCGTGTCCAGTTTTAGAATAAGACGGCGGAGTCTTCCCTTGGGTGTCATAGCCGGCCACTGGTGTTAATGGGGAAGGTTAAAACGAAAGCTAAATATGCCTTTGGTTTGAGGCAATAACAGGTTTCTAGGTTTTGCAATAAAACATCATTCAAATGTTCCAGGATTTCCGAACTAAGCATCGAGTAAGCTACAAGAACAGCGTCGAAACCCACTTGGCAGAGAAATGGTAACGGGGTCTCAAACTTACCAGTCATAAAATTTTCAGTTAAAGGTTCCATAGTGGTAAGCGACTCAGTTTCTTTCACTACACCCAGTAGATTCACAAGCAGGTTGAGAGTTTGAATCCCGGCTTCCTTTAAGTTTTTCGATATATTTGCAAAATTACATTTGTTAGCCATGAGCTTTTCGATTTAACCCGTCAAGCGTCCAAGCGACTACAGTAGTCCCTAACTTTTTCGGGCGGGAAATGTCCTAGGGACTGCATTATGCATTCACGCCACTGGCTAGGTCTTCCTCCCTTGGAAGAGCCAGCGACAACTCGCTATATAATAATATGCTTCTCGCTCTCTCTTTAAGCCTTCCGCCCGAAAAAGTTAGAGACTACTGTAGTCGCTTGGACGCTTGACGGGTTAAGAAAAACATCTCGAGAAGACCTGGATACAGCTATGAAACAGTTCATTGTTTAGTGTGAAGCTTCTGACACACACACTGGGTCAGTGTGGGAACTAACTCTCTGATTCTGAGAGGCCTGTAGCCAGCAGTGGGACTTATACACACTAGAGACGATAAGCACTCAAATAGATCTTTAAAATACAAAATATAAGTCTCCTGACTTGGGTCCACACTCGATACTGACTGGCCAAGTAATGCTAGAACGAATTAAGTATTCTTGAGTACAAATTACAAGACTCGAACTTTGTTATCCTTACTTTGACCTCTAGATATAAAAGTGTACGTCAACGTTCTTCTTAGGTACCTATGCATCGTTTTTGTTTAGTTCCCATTTGTAACTTAAATTGACGTCATGCTAATCTTGGATCGAGGGATTAAGTAGGTACTAACTTAATGGTAACTTATGCTGGCCATACACCATCCTTCCCATTGCCCAATCGACATGACGTTCCCGATGGGATAATAGGAAGGATGGTGTATGGTCAGCTTTCACTGAGTGTCCATCAAAAGTGCGCGTGATTTTTTCTGCTACTTCACCTGCGCCTTTCGCATATAGTACGTACGAATTTATACGAAGTATGATTTAGGTGTCAATTAGGGTCTTAGTTAAAGGCATTAAGCGCAGCATCCACCACATTTTCCTAAATAATTCTATACAATTGCCTTTTCCTCATACTTAAAATTTAGTCACGTTTTAACCAACTGTTAGGTCACGTAACTTACAACCGTTTTCTGAGAGAATACAAATTCCTACGGAAATCTGTTCCGTCTCATCAATATGCCGCGACCCGATGTTTAGACCTAATAAATTTCCCCGGCAAAATGGGCCACGCAACCCTTAATAAATACGATATTAAATTCCAACGAAGACGTTATATTTCGTTACTGTGTACTGACTTAATCGGCTTGATTAAAGACGTCACTTGATTAATAAAAGAATTAAGATTATACCTTTGTCGTTTAGTTAATTTCTAGGATCGCTGTGAACTTTAATGCTATTTTACCTGCAGTAATGTAAACCTCAGCTTGTATTGAACGTATGCACCAACCGTCCGTGAACTTGACGTCATCGGTTGCTATAGCAATGCTCCCGGGAAATGGGGAAAACTGGGGAGTCGGAAGGGTCCAACACTGGCCGAAAACGCACAGAAAAAAAAAACAAAATCCACAAAAAATTAAGAAAAAACGGGCACCTTTTTTTCAATTGTTTTTGAATGTTTAAAAATGGAAGGTTTTCCTCGGTCGGTTGTCGGGCGCTCGGTTCGCGCTTCGCGGCGGCACGGGGCGCACTACGTAAATGTCAGCACGATCGGCACATGTGCGAGCGGGGATAAGGCTACGAGCTGATTGGTTGCACGATTATTTTTTTATTTAATCGAATGCGGATTTGTTGAGTATTGTACACAAGTTCCTTGCAAATTTTGTCGTTGTTATTAGAGAAGTGAATAAAGCGTGTTTAATTATTTTGTATTTGACTACCTAGATATAAAACGTACTAAGGTAAATACTTAGCTTAATAATTATTTTAAAGAAGAAAAACATTAGAACAGACAGCAATATAGGTACTTTAATGAGTTTGAAATCTGATATCGCTTGAGGCTTTGTCTGTGAAAGTATAGGTAGGTACCTAACCTACATTAAAAGGCTAAGAACCTGTTTTATTACTCTCTTTGAGGTTCCATTTACTTTAAGTGTCAGTTATCTATGATGACATCTCTGTCTGTTTCGTAGTAATAAAGAGAGACGGAATCATAGATAACTGACACTTAAGATAAATATAACTTAATAGAGTGGCGGAACAGGCCCTAAGTGTTGTTAATAATATAATTTCTCACCTTACCTACAATTTTAACAGTACCTAAGTATTTAATTATAGTGTGCCACAATCTCTCATACTTCAACATTTTAGTCACGTGTAGTCCCGTCAGAAATTCGTAAGTAGGTACCTACTTATACTTATGCAAACTACATACGCTAAAATTATAATTAACCATGTGTTTGATTTTATAAATTCAATAAACATATTACCATTCATGACAGTTTTGCCGCAAGACCGATTTTTTAATCGTTGGAAAACTCGTTTTCTTATGTTCGCGCCTTTACCCAGAGCGAGGGAGAAGGCAAATAGCCGGGGTTGTACATCGGCCTTCCCCGCGTTATGTAAGCTACGGCCCTGGAGCCTGCCGTCCCCCGCACACCCCTCTGCTCCCAGCCATCCCCAACTCGAACACAGAACGCACGCAAACGCAAACTATAACGTTAACGTTGAGAAGGCCGAGGAAAATCAGTGGAGGTTTTCTTCCAAACGTAGTCAGTGCTCTGTCGAGTTTTTGAGACTCATGTCGCTTGATTTGCGTTTTTAATTGAAAGAAAAACGACCTCAGCTCGGTTTAGCTTCACTTTGTAATGTTCTATGCGTCAGTAGGGTTCGAAAAACCCGCGCGCTAAGCAAAAGATGCGCTGTGTTTATTCTATAAGAGAAATTTTGACACAAAGTTTTAGTTGGAAAACCAGTGTTAGCTCCCGGTCCTGGTCTGGGGACTAGAATTGGGTTACGGGAATTTAAACCTCACTGGAACCCGTCAAGTGTGTGATTCGTTTATCAATTTGATACGCATTATCCTTTATTTCATTGCGTGTCGATGTGTTTTGTCTTTTATTTTTAGGATACGCGATTTGTTTTGGCTAATTATAGCAAGGTTTTGATAAACTGGTCATTTAGAATTATCTTTTACTGTTTGTTTTTCTGTTTTATTAGGGCTTCTTATATTTTTGATTAGGGTCGAATTGAAAATACGTGTGACTGACCATTAGAGCATTCTCACAGTAAAAGTTATAGTACTATTCTTAGCCAGGCAAGGCGTTAGGACTATGGCATTAACTGAAACAAGGTCCCACGGCGGACCAGAATTCAGTTATTTCGATCAAAAATATAGATGATTAATCAAAAACAAAACCAACCTCATGTCAATGAACAAAACATTTTTACCTTGCTACTCTGAGTAAAATTTTTATCTTGCTCTGAGTAGCAAGGTAAAAATTTTTTGTTCATTGAAATGGACCTCCGCAAAGTAACGCCTGATTCAATAAAACAACCTCATGTGATTAGTTTTAATGACATGAGGTTGGTTTTGTTTTGAAGTACATATTTTAATTAGAACTTCATGTTGCTAAATCTTTTTGCTAAAGTTTTTGATATAGTTACGTAGGCAGTTAAATTACGATTTGTGTTTTCTGCTACCACTTTTTAGATTTTCGTGTTCGTAATCTCACGAAAATCTCATTTCATGCAAGAGCTCGTAAAGAAACTTAATTTAATCTATTTAATTAACATACACATACATACATACCTACACAAATCACGTCTTTATCCCTTACGGGGTAGACAGGGCCTAAGGTGACAAGACCTTTATAGATAGAAAATAGAATCAAAATAGTGACGGGTTGCTATCCGCATCGCCTATAACATGATTTCTATGATTTTCGCCCATTCCCTCGATGGGCTTTTACCATCTGCGCGGGAAGAGAAGCAACTGGTACATTCTATGTTGTTTCTTTGCTCCCAGACCAGCATGGAATTTAATTAACATGTTATTCTAGTCCAACGGTACATACACGTATAAAAGAGCGAAAGGAGACCGATAATTAAAGCCACAAGGTTGGTACGGGGGAGTCGAGTTCATAAAAAGTAACGCTTTGGCTAAATTACTCGTACCTACCTATGGCTATGTTTGTATTCTCCATTTCCACCCATTTTAATGCCTTTAAAAACAAACCAATTTCATCTAAGTTCCTATTCAATCACTCAATAGATTATTAGAATTAGAACAGACGCTAAGGGTGGTGTTCAATAAAGAGTTATTGTATTGTATTGTATTGTAAGGGTGACCACAGAGCTGGCAGCTTCCTTGGAAAGCGTATTAATATCGCTGTGCGAAGGAGGAATGCTGCCAGCGTCTGTGGTACCATGCTACGTGGGCCCCTCCTTTTTTAGTTATTTTATTTTAAGATTAGTTTTACTTTAGTTTTTAATTTGTTTTTAATTTGATCATAGTTTGATTTGTTTTAATTCCCCTTTCGTATTTTTTTCATTAATAAAACATTCAAAAGGATGATAGGTACTTGATAATCTTGATATATCATGTGACGATGGTTCCTCTTAAATGAATGTTATGTGTTTTGTAACTTGTGTGTGTATGTATTATACATATACACTATGTACGATAAAAGCGTGACCGGTTAAACTTCTAAAAAGAAAAGATTTATCATGCGAAATTCTCTAATTTAACAGTTATTTTATTACACTTTCATGCTTTATTTTTAATAAGGTGTCCAGTCTCCCGAATTTTCTATAATCGCATGGCATATCTGAGGCATACTTTCAACTAAGTTTTCAGCGAAACTGCAGGGTAAAGACCTCCATATGAACTTCAGTTCTCGAGATAGATTGGCGACGCTAACCGTATTTTTCCCTCGCAATTTTAGCTTCATCCACGCCCATACATTTTCTATTGGTTTGGCATCGGGTGATTGTGAGGGCCAATCCACGACATCGATGCCATTTTCAGCCCTCCACGCAGTACAAACCCGACTTCGGTGTTTAGGGTCATTATCCTCTTGCAGGATCCATGAAGCATTATGCCTTGGGAACATCGTCTTAGCGGAAGGTAACAATGCCTTTTCATAAATTTTGGCCATTTTAAGGGCATCTAGCGTACCAGTGAACAAGTGCAAAAGGCCGAAACCCTGCTTTGAGAAGCATCCCCAAACAGGCACCTTTACTGGGTGTTTCACGGTCCGCACGAGCAATCTGTTATCAGCCATAGGCCAAGCCCTAGTCGAGTAATTAGCAGACCGAAATGAATCTTCATCTGAAAACATTATATTATTCCAATCCCGGTTTTTGTTTTCACTCGCCCATGACAGTCTCTTTCCCGTGTGTTTTCCTATAAGGAGCGGTTTCTTCATCGTACTTCGAAATTTAAATCCATTTTCCATCAAACGTTTCCGTATTGTATCTATAGATATAGATAAACCATTTTTCTGCAACTTTTCTTGCCCAGAACGCAAAGATAACAGTGGATTTTTCATAAATATTTGTAAAATCCGCTTATTCTCTGCAGAGGAGGTTGATTTTGTTTTCCCGAGTTCTGGTACGTCGTCGACGTTTTTTGTTTCCGTGTATCTCTTTACCCGCTAGTTTACAAACGCCTTCGACTTATTCATGTACTTAGCGGCCCGATCACGAGTCATTTTGGGTCCTTTCGGTTGTGTACATAGGAACACTGCTTCGCTATTTGTACATTAAAAATATTATATTTGCAGTGCCCCTACAGGGTTTGATCTTGTACATTGTACCTTGTATCAAAGCAAATAAAAGTTTGAGTTTGAGTTTGAGTTTGTATCGTGTAGCATACGCGGCACTCATTTTGGAAAATATGCTTTTGGCGGGAGACGGTCAAGTTTTTTTTTCATATTTTTACAGAGCATTGTACGTAATAGATCAGGCTATTCAGCCAATACCTTTTTTTATAGTGTGGCATTTTAAAAATTAAAATTATGCCGGTCACGATCTTGTCATACACACTGTATATAGTACATTTTATTTATTGTGTACTAGCTTCTGCCCGCGACTTCGTCTGCGTAGAATCATACATAAAAACCTTCCTCTTGAATTATTCTATCCGTTGTGTAGTTTTGAAGATATAAGCATACATAGGGACATAGGGACATAGGGACAGAGAAAGCGACTTTGTTTTATACTAGGTAGTGATTAGTTTACCGTATTAATCTATGTGTATTTCATTATCTTACTTTACTTACCCCTTTATTCATAAACGCTCTATAGGCTTCAGCTAATTTAGCAATCTGTATTACTTGAGAGGAAAATTGTGTTTTATACATATATTATTATATTAAATTGATGGTTTAATGCGAATGCCAAGTCAATTTATCTATTTATAACATAAACGATTTTTAATTTTGATATCCATGGGCATTATATGTTGTTAGGTTAGCTAATTACGAAATAACTTAAGACAGGAGGTCTCTTTAGTAGGGACTGAATAAATTAACCGATTTATTGGTATTACATGGATCTCACAACTTTTTACGGTAGAAGAACTGAGTTGCGAGACTTGGTTTTTTTACAAGTTTTGTTTTGATGGGATCTCATTTCTTTTTGTAGATAGTCCTATTTTTTTCCTTTCCGGTACCTATATACTCCTATTATTCCGTTATATAAGTTTCTATCAAAAATTTCATTTTTAGTACTGGCTTTTTTGCTGACTGTACTTTTTGCTAACTGTACTCGCATTGTCATCCGTCCTACATATATGTACCAAATTTCAAGTCAATCGGACCAACCGTTGAAGAGTTCCCTCCTGCGGAGACGATCCTGCCGGGATCATCAGAACTCTACTACCAGATTATTGTATTGTCATTTGACTTACACAAGTATGCAAAATTTCAGCCCAATCCATTGAAGATATCTGCTCCAAAATTGAGTCGCAAGATTCCATCCGGACAAACATACTTACATAATATTTACATACACACACTTATACATACACTCATACATACATACATTGCAAGTTAAATAAAAGCTTGTATTATTCATAATACAGGTACTCTGATTCATTCGCTGCAATGTAACTTTGTAATCCTATATATTTCCTATACGTTTATACCTGTTCCTGTAGGTACCTGTTACCTTAGGCTCTGTCTACCCCGTAAGGGATGAAGACGTGATTTGTGTGTGTGTGTGTGTGTGTGTGTGTGTGTGTGTGTGTGTGTGTGTGTGTGTTTATATGGGATTACAAAGTTATTTATGCAGTTGGTGTATCTAGAAAACTGGACCGAAATTGCGAAATATATTAGTTTTTTATTGATTTATACACTAAACACTAATTGTATTCTAAATTTGAAGTTTCTATGTCTGCTAGAAGTACCTTAACATTTTGATGATCGTTAAGTCAGTGAGTGAGTGAGTGAGTGACAAAATTAAGAATTTTGACTAGTTATAATTCTTAAACTACTGGTTCAATTTGAATGAAATTTGAAATATACAGTGTTTATACAATGCCTGCTTGGTTACAGAAAATTCAGGCTTCTAGTTTCATCCACAACGAAGTTAAAGGGGGGTCGAAAATGGCCTGAACTGCTTCGAGAAAAGATGGTACGGCCGTGCCGCTTTTTTTAGTCGACTTGGCGGGGCACTACCGTGCCCCCAGATTTCAAATTATCGTTTGGTCTGTTTGCAAAAGCGGGTCTATCTCGGCCTCGCTGGGGACACCGGGACAGACTGTCTGAAAGCGGGACTCCGCCCATAGCGGGACGTATGGTCACGTTAGGTCAGTGGCGTAACTATAACGTCTGGGACCCGTGGCAAATTCGTCAGATGGGGCTCCTGCCTTAATATAAAGAAGTGCATCAGCGTCCCTTCTGTGCTCTAAACCGAGCCAGTTCGGGGCCCCCCACGTATAGTTACGCCACTGCGTTAGGTATACCCATACTTCTGGTAATGGCAATACTTTGGTGAGGCAGTTCTAGTGTGCTCTTTTTCACTTTTCACATCCTGCACGGCTAACACGAGTGCAAGCGAGAGTAATATCGCGAGCGAGATACTATACCCGTCTTTTTCTTACTGTTAGTTACAGAAACAGAAAAGATAGTCGACACAAAAAGAGCATTTTAGTTACCTACTTCTCAAGAAATATCGACGCCGGTGCAACAAGTCGGTGCCTACGAAACTTGAAAGTCGAAGTAAATATCATACCATCACTCTTATACTTTAATTAACACTATTACCTAGTGTGAGCGGAACGGCACTATACGAAGTTCGAATTTGTAACGTCAGAGGCCAGAGACCTCTATTGTAAATTTCTGACACAACAAAACTCTCGGACGCGTTCCTGTTAATGTTTTATTTACTGAGGGTGAAACTAGACGAGCCTAATTTTTGAGTTGAGTCGAGTTTCGGTAATATTTGCCGCTTACAAAAGTCCAACTCATTTTGCGTCGCGGTGTGAAGAATTTACGAGACCGTATTAACGCGACTCACCACACAAAGACTCAAAGACTCATCACACTCCTGGCTTCACCCTAAAACTACTGGATTAAACACAATTTACTAATGCAGGATGAGATGTGCTAATTTACACTCAAATATCTATTACTCGATTCGAGATTTAACTAATTCAAATATGCACATCAATCTCGTCAAACTTCAAGCCACTTTATATTAACTAGTAATTTGAAACCAAAACTCCTCAAAAACTTTTCGGCTATATTTTAAGCCGTACTTTTCAAAACGGAAGATTACCTCGAACCAACTTTTCCGTTCTCAATAGAGCATCGAATAAAGGCATAAGTTACCTCTGACAGTTTCCCGATATCTGCCGCGGACTCCTAGTCAGTTGATCTTTGTATAATTTAAATTTTAAGCGGAACATTGCCCTAGTTGTTTACGTCAATATTGGGGGAGCATTCCGGGATTAAATTTGAATTTCGGGTCCGCCGGGACACTATTTAACGCTCTTTGAGCAACCCCTGATTGTTTGCTATTTTAATTTGATGACAACCTAGTTATCAGTATTAAAATATGAGCGTGCTACATCTCACGTCGAAGGATTTGTGCTTTAAAGCCTGGGATATACAGAATTAATAATAGTAGGTACCCAATCAGAAAGTTTTATTTAATAATAATAAATAATGAACCAAACCAAGATTGTACATACATACATACATAAATCACGTCTTTATCCCTTACGGGGTAGACGGAATCTAAACTAACAAGGCCCAGAGGCCACATTTAGCATGATTTTGGGCGTATAGGTGGAAAGGGGAATCAAAATAGTGATGGTTGCTAGCCGCATCGCCTGTATTAAATAGGGTTCCCAAGATATTCGCTCATTCCCTCGATCTGCGCGGGAAGAGAAGCAACTGGTACATTGTATGTTTTTCTTTACTCCCAGACCAGCATGGAAGAGGAACAAGCAAGATTTTAAAACAGACTAAAACTAAAGTAAATACGTCGTCAAAATATTCCGCCGCAGGCATCGACTCCAAGACGCTGGCCGGATTGTCTCTCCGAACTGCCAACCCTAGACTTTAAGGGGTAAATGTCAGCACCAGTCACCTGTGGCCAGATAGATAGATTACCTAAAATAATTAACTTGCGTAGCAGCAAATATAAATCAATCAAAACATTTTGTCATGAGATATTTTGCGCCATGGGAGACAAGTGACTTGGGGTGCGTAACGATGGCTATAATTTTTTTTGGTATAATATTAGTAGCAATAACGCTCATTTGATATAATTATTAAATCATATAACAACACTTAATATATTTACATATGACATAATTATCATTTCTTATAATGATCATTTGATATAATATCATTTAATATAACATTCTTTAAGTATAATGCTTATTTCCTATAATGAACTTATGGTATAACGTTATTTTTATATAAAATACAATTGGCATATCAAAAAGTAGGTTAGGTTAGGTTAGGTTATGATTGTTATATATTATGATTTGTATATAAAATGAGCGTTATACCATATAATCGTTATAAGAAATAAGCGTTATACCGAACGATAAATATACGAAATAAATGTATATATTTTAAAATTATACCAGACGTTTATTATACACAATGAGTGATTATACCCTTTGAAATTATATCAAATGTTGATATATCGATAGAAAATATATTAAATATTTTTATATCGATCATTACACACCCAGTGACTTGCTGTCTATATTCTAAATGATGATGATGATGATGACTAAATGAGTTTACAAGCAACAAACAAAAATATGAAGATGACTTCAAATTCCACATGAAAATATATACTTAGTACGAGTAAAATACATACTGTCAATGTTGGAATAAGTACCCAAGTAAGTTTACCCAGAACAACGTAACATAACCTGCCCCACGTTTAAACTGGAAGGCTGAAACCATACCAATTTATGTTAGGATATAGCTCGCAAATCGAGTTAGTCGAAGCCACACCTGTAACGGAAGTTGAGACGGCAGCCGTTCGCGGAATTAGAACCAAATGAACGTGCCTTTACAATTATAAAGAAAAATATGTTTACACAAAACCCACAATTTTTCATGCCACAAAGAATTGGAGCAAATATTTCAGCCAGTGGAGGCCACGCTTGATATTATTTTTTATTTTATTGTTTGTTACTTTTACTAAATAAAGGAGAAAGTCAATTAAAGTGACCTTATCTTTTTGTCAAAGTGAGTAATATCCTAAAATAAAAATAAATCAAAAGTGCCTGTTTTTGCATGGGGGTATAATGTACAGTCAAGGGCAAAGATATATATGCAAGTAATGTGAAAGAAAATAAGTAATCATATAAAGTTAAAAAGATATGTACTCATTCAAATGGGAATTAATATGCAAACTACACTGGCAACATAAATATGTACCTGGCAAGTCCAAAAACTTGTATACAATCAAAATTCCATTATTAGTATCCTGCAAATAATGCAAAATATTATAGTCATACTTACGTCATTATATATAGATTCAGTAATTGCTACGAAAATATGTATACAAAATGTAATCTGCGAATATCAACTTTACGGCCTAGTCACACGAAACAAATTTGTAAAGTACCTATGTTTTGACAATTCACGAAAACAGTACAGACTTGTCATTGCATATGTTTGTCGCATGTTTTGACCTGTCACCACGACGTTATCAATCGGCATGTTTAATAGATTTTACAGATTCAGATTTCGTTGATTTTGATTGAAGATGAAAACGCTAGGTATATTCAGGGACAAAAATAAATATATACCCAAAGTATCGAAATATGTATACATAAACGCAAGAAGGCTTGTGTTATGGGTACTAGTTACGAGTAGATGACGATATACATACCTATATAAATAAATACATACCTACTTAAATATATAGAACATAGGATGTACGTATGTTTGTATGTATGTATGTGTGAATGTATGTATGTATAGGAAAAACATAGAATGTACCAGTTGCTTCTCGTCCCGCGCAGATGGTAAAAGTCCATCGAGGGAATGGGCGAAATTCTTTGGGATCATGTTATAGGCGATGCGGCTAGCAACCCATCACTATTTTGATTAATTTTTCCACCTATACGCCTACAATCATGCTAAACGTGGCCTTAAGGTTTTGTTTCCTCAGGCTCTGTCTACCCCGTAAGGGATAAAGACGTGATATATGTATGTATGTATGTAGAACATCCATGACCCAAGCACAAATATTCGAGTTGATCACACAAACATTACTCTGGCCGGGTTTCGAACCCGGGATCTTCGACTCAGAAAGCGGTTGCTTCACCACTGAGCCATCCGTGTCGTCAATATCAAATCATACAGTAATTGGCGATTTACGCTATTTTCTAATTTTTTTTTACTTAATAAAAGGCAAAGTATACTTAAAATAACTGTATAATAAAGAAAACCACTCCTTAAACTTAAGACAAAGTGATTAGAGAGTAATATTTTCTATAGTACGTTATTATTAACATGTTTAATATTTCTTACCGTGATGCCTAATTCGTCAGCAGAGCTATATCAAGCACGGATATACCTTCCTCGCATAAGGCAACAATCCTATGTTTTAAATGATCGCTTAAACGATACATTTTCTCCTTCAAAATTAATGAAAAGCCGCAAGAAAAACCATAAGAAACGGTAAGTCAAATGGAATTAAAAAATCCAAAAGTGACACATGACACATGCACATGCATATGCACAAATCACGTCTTTATCCCTTACAGGGTAGACAGAGTCTATGGTAACAGGTACCTACAACCTACAGGCCACATTTAGTATGATTGTGGGCACATGACATGATTTAAAATAAATAGACTAATTATCAGTTAAAGAGTTTGGAATAGCAGTTGTTGTATACGACTTGAAGCTTCAAGTGGTTGGCTGATTACATTAAGATTACAGAGTTCGATGTTACGCAAATACGTTCATATGCTCCTGACAATAGAGTTGTGTTAATAGAATTTTGGATTGTTTACATATTTTTGGTTATCATATTAGATACATAATTAATGGTTAAATAGTGTATACATATTTTTGAACTTTACGGTGTTTCTAAGTTTATGGCCTAATACATGAGGACATATTATTGCAAATGTTGTATACATAGTTATCTCTCAAATCATGTATACTAATTTATGAACTTTTATATGTTGCCAAATTTATGACCATTTAGATGACCATGCTTTTTGATACTCTGTGGTGTATACATATCTTTGCCCTTGACTGTACCTTACCTATTGAGATGGTTGAGAGTCTCCATAAATCAATCAATCTTAAAGTATCTAACTTATATGGATTAGTATGGGCGAAAATCTCAGGAATAATGCTATATAGGCGATGCGGCTAGCAACCCATCACTATTTTGATTACTTTTTCCACCTATACTCCTATAATCATGCTAAACGTGGCCATTAGGTCTTGTTACTTTAGGCTCGTGGTCCAATTTGAACGTTCCGGATCAATTAAGACACCATATTTATCTTTATATCTATACTAGCTTCTGCCCGCGACTTCGTCTGCGTAGAATCATACATAAAAACCTTCCTCTTGAATCACTCTATCTATTAAAAAAACCGCATCAAAATCCGTTGTGTAGTTTTGAAGATATAAGCATACATAGGGACATAGGGACAGAGAAAGTGATTTTGTTTTATACTATGTAGTGATTATACAAAATGGGTGAATATTCCTGAAGGAGCAGAGTCTTCTCAACTAAATGGTTGCTAAAACTACAAGGTCTCCAATTACAAAGTAAAATCAGCGTTATCTTTTGTGATCATTCTTCTTGTAGTAGTCCTTCGATAACCTTAAATTGAACTTCGTTAACTACTTGATGAGTCATGAGACTCATCCAGGACGGGATGAACGCAACATGCAGTGTCGTGACCCTCACTGTATTTTATAACTATACATATAATAATTTATGTCTACAAGAGCAGTGTCCGATTAGCTATTGCATTAAATTAAGTTCAAAGATTCAATAATCGGCTTTCAGCTTACGACCACTTTCGTTTTCGAGAATTTTACATTCCTATAGTACAATTGGCATTGTTCATTTTTTTTAGTATGCTCCAATTCGAAAACCATTTCGAGGAAAACCATCAATTATCCGATTTATCTTGTCCGATTTCAAAAATACTTTATGATTGCAGATATTTTTGTAAAAGTACTTTGAACCTTTGTTTGACCGAACGACCGGCTTTTTAGACAGAATCCAGCATCGAATGTTTGCCACAAAAATGAAAAAAAAAGTTTGGCTACGGCAACTGTCACGTGTCACTGTCAAATCTACAAAACCATAGACAAAGCCGTTTTTTTTATGGCCAGCCGAACGAAGGCGATTGGGATTCTGTCTAAATTCACGAATTATCAAACAGCGAAAAAATATTTATTATTAATTAACAAAGCTACGTAAAAGCATAATATTCAAATTAGTTGCTTGAAATAGTCCATTTTATCAAATAAAGGTGTTAAAAGCACAGCTTAAAAAAAATGAACAATGCCAATTGTGTATCTTTACTGACTCATATAGACTTTCAAACTGAGGTGTGAGTCCTCACCACTCTCGCTGGAAATAAGGTCGAACGTTCGGCTGCCGTGTTTTGTTTTTGAGCGAGAATTCTTTAAAGTGCTACTTAAAATATTCATCAGCTTTTGTACATTCTTCTATGCTGGTCTGGGAGTAAAGAAAAAATATAGAATTTACCAGTTGCTTCTCTTCCTCCGCAAATGGTAAAAACCCATCGAGGGAATGGGCGAAAGTCTTAGGAATCATGTTATAGGCGATGCGGCTAGCGACCCATCACTATTTTGATTTCCCTTTCCACCTATACGCCCTTAATCATGCTAAATGTGGCCTTGAGGTTTTGTTACCTTAGGCTCTTGTCTACCCCGTAAGGGATAAATACGTGATATATGTTTGTATGTATTCGTATAGCGAGGGCGGGTGCCCATTTATTTTAAGGAAACAATTGCAGGGCAAGTCTTTAATAGTTGCAGATGTCTAATCAACAACAAAATTGCTTAACACTCCGTAGAAAAAAACAGCTTTACATTTTTTTTTAAAACCGCTTAGTTTTGAACTTCGATATGTTAGAAGCGTATTTGCCTGCACAATGCAATGTGTATTTTTCAGCTTTATCTAATTGTTTTTAATTTGCCTACGAGTAAGTTATATTACCCGTCGAGCGTCCCAGCGACTACTAGTTTCTCTACAAGTTAGCGGCTACTGTAGACGCTGGAACGTTCAACTGGTTAAAAACTAACTGTTCCCCGCGGCTTCACCGCCGTTCTATTTTTTTCATTTCTTTTTCAATTTTGGCCGAATTGGTCCAACCGTTCTCGAGTTTTACGCTTAGCAACATTCATTTTTATTTTTGTAGAAGAGAAGAAAGAAGATTTGAAATCAGTGGGTTTATTACAGGATTAATACACAACTGTTAATACACGCTTGAAAGTGTTGAAACAAATAAGAAAAAGACACATCAGAATGAAGTACAACGAACATCCATAGGATAATACCTATCTAATAATATTAAGGGGATAAAGATTTCCGAAACCCGGACTCTTGGATACAATAACTTTAGCTTCCCAGGGGAATTGGGTTGAGGCTCTTACAATCGTAGTAAAAAGGGTTGTAAGTTCGAACTTAGAAGAAACTTGCCATCCTCGAGGGCTCTGACATTTATAGCAATATGATCGCGGGAAATAAAGTTTAGGGGAGTACGATGAACTACAAGGAAGAAGCGGTTACGAATCAGAATCTAAATAAAGTAGGTATTAATTTGTTGTGTTGAAAATGTGTGTCCAATTACAATTGGCCCAAAACTACACTAAACTGACATTGGCCCAAGCCTTACGGCCGCCATTAAGGGAGAATAGAATAGAATAGAATAGAATAGACAAACGATTGCTAAGTTAGCAGAAGCCTACGGAGCGTTTATGAATAAGGGGGTGAATCGCATGCCTCTGTGAATCCCTTGCACTGCAAATGTCATAATGACTTAACTGCGATACAATACACCTGCCAAAGTTATTATTGAGAAATTGTCTGAGAAATGGTTCCACAGAAGTACCTGATTCCGTTTCTTTGACCGTACTGTTCCAGCGTATATTTCTCAAACGAACGCTCTGTCCCACAAAGCTGCGCCAGCGCATCCTGCGCTGCCATTTGTCAGCCATTATCCACTACCGCCAATTACAAGGGTCGTAGGTGACTTGCAAGTGGCGACGCCCGGTTCTCATTAATTGCGCTCCAGTTTTAATCTAATTCGTATGGAAGTACTGATTACTTGTGTGTTATACGATTAGAATTTGGTCTTTGTTCTTACGTAAGATAAGTACTTCTGAAACTTGATTTTTGCGTTTTGAATTTGCAAATATAAACATAATCCTAACTTCTTAAATTTATCTTTCACGGAGCAGAGGAGTATCCAATCCATTTATTTTTTGAGCACCTTTCAGAATAGGTGCATAGGGTTTAGTTCATTTTATTACATTTAGGTAACCTTACCGCATTTCATCGTCGGCTTTGTCGAATCTGTAGCGATACACAGGTTTCTAAAGACAAAGCCACCAAAACAGAATGCATTTTATACCACAGTTAAGCAAGTACTAGCAATTAAACCTAGTTTATTACCGTCTTTGCAACGACACCAATGCCCCTCGCCAGGAAGAGTGAGTCACGCGTCAACTCGGGGCTTCCGTAGGCCCCGACATTGGCCCTTGTACGGATTCCAGAGTAGGCATAGATTACCAAATTTTGCAGTCTAGATACAGAAAAAAACAACTGCGATGAAAAGCCATGTTTTCTATCCAAAACAGAATAACAGGGCCTCGCCTCTACTACACATTAACCATCGGATAACTTTTGCTGCGACATACAGATTTCCCGAGTTCACCATTCTTGTATATAGGTACTTAAAAACGTATGCCTTTTTAATTTGCCTTGTATAACTAGAGCAAGCAGAATATCCCGTGAGATGAACTCTATATTTCATTTCAAAATGAATTCCAGCTTCATTTTAACGACGACGCCCCAATACTTCTTTAGTACAACTTTTAAAGGTATACAGATGAATATTTTTAGCGATGTTTTCACAAATAACGGGTCCGCAAAAACGCAAAGTGAGAGTTTATAATTTCGCTTTACCAGGCCAACGAATTTTCATGAATTTTCGCGGGCTCGAAATTGCGCTGTCCCTCTGGGAACAATTGAAAAACTTTGCTCGGACGAAAACTAGCGAACATTCAAAACGATTCGTTACGTAACTGTTGTACCTACCACGGTTTAGGTTGTCAAAGGAAAGTGATAGCGAACTCCGCTTTCATGTGTACGTTCTTAAATTAGCACTTTGGCACCAACGACAAACGCACTCGTCCACACATAGGTATACCTGCTAAGCGTCAAATATATTTTACATCTAACCACAATTCGCTTAAAGCGTGAGTTAAGTACCTTTAGCTTGATTGTGCAGTTAGGCATGTCCAACTTCGACAATGAGGTCGTCGGAGTTACTCGTAGATGTGTATGTAGCGTTCGGGAATCTTCGATATTCTCGTAAAAAATCCGCAATACCAGAAAGCGAATTTCAACCCGTGTGTGTTACTAGTGAAGGTGATGACTCTGAGACATGATTCTTGAACTGAAAAACCTTTTGAAGAGGCTCAGAATCGCGCAAAATAAAATGGCCAAAGGAAGCTGTGCCTAGCCGGAAGTTAACATAATTAGAAGATACAATGGCAGTACCAGTGAAGTGCCCAATTCTACTTCCGGTCTAGAACTGCAGCTGCGATAATCATGTTGTTATCGCGTCGCGTCCCAACAAAAAAGATATTGTATTTTTAACAAACTCTGCCAAATAGGTAATTCTTAAAATGAGAACAGTGCTCTGTTGCACTATTAGCATATAAGTCCAATTAAGAAAATAAAATATTACATTTTCGCAACGTAAAATGAATACTTAAACTTAGAATTGAGTAACCTTAGTATATTTTTTCAAACATTTTAATAAACAAGCGTACCGTTTCCACGTACTACAACGTTTTGGCGGAAAACAACTTCATAATCTTTGATTTATTATAAACACGTTCCTTATTTTGTTTTTCGTGCCAAAAATATTTTTAACGTCGTAAGTTTGCAAACAATCGTTACAAAAATATCAAAACTTATGGAGTAGACCACAAAAGAAAACCACTTACAGTATACTATTCCATTGCCATGGGAGCAACGTACGTGGCTAGAATTTAAATTGTGAGTAAGTATATCGGCTAATGCGGAGTGGGTCAAAATTTACTCGCCCAAAAGGGAGAATAGAAATAAAAGCTTCCCAAGTGAAAATCTAATTATGGTGCCATTAAAGGTATATTAGGTTTAATGTTCTTCTTCTTATTTGGGGGTATCAAATCGTTACAGCGACAACTTCGCCAATGTCAGAGTAACAAAAATATAATTTTAGAATCCTGTAACAAAATCGGCAACGTTGTATGGTAACAAAGACCCCCCTCCGCCCCAATCGGGCTCTTAGCAAACGGTCAATGATATCCCTCAGAAAGCCGATGCCCAGGGTGCACCGGACCAAGCACTGCTCTTCCCCTCGGACGGATCCTCTCACCCACTCGCACCCCCAGGTTTAATGTTCAATGTTCTGAATGTAGCATTTAATATCTGGATCACTGAAAAGAACATAAATTATTAGGTACAGAGCGTGGGTGCGTGTCGTCTAGAGAAGTTGGAACAAATTTATAAAAACAAAATAGACATGCGGGAAATGTGACATATTCAATGCTTCGAGGGACTATTTCTCCCACTAATTATTGTAAAGCGGGATTGTTTCTGAATTACGGGTCTGTCCATAGAATATTATGGGACGGTTAGCTGCCTTAGATATACCTACCCTCTAGTTAAGTCTACTCCTACCCGTAATCTTTTATATGATGTCATCTTTTGAATCAGGTCGGGTAAACCCATAACTATCCGCAGAACAATTGAATAATAATAATAATAATAGCCGATAGTCGTTTCGGCAAACGGTTTAATAGCGAAGAGCCTTGACCATCACCTTAAAAGGCTCTCGCTAGGTGGTTGGGTCAAGGGCCAGATACAGAAGGCGGGTACTCCTGGACACGGCACGGATAGTCAGGAGGTTCCTTTCTCTGTCGCCCTGACCACCGGTAGCTTATGCCTCGCCTCGCTGCCGGCGGTACCCTAGGTTAGGTTTTATAATGTTTTTATATTTTGTATTAATATTGTTTTATTACTTTTTATATGAATATTGTAAAAACCTAACTTGAGACAAAAATAAATATACATAATAATAATAATAATAATATTAGGGAACAATTCACTCAAATTGACCTAGTCCCAAAGTAAGCGCTAGTAAGGCTTGTGTTATGGGTACTAGACAACGATATACATACTTATATAGAGAAATACATACTTAAATAGATAGAAACATCCATGACTCAGGAACAAATATTCGTGCTCATCACACAAATATATGCCCTTACCAAGATTCGAACCCGGGACGCTTGCTTCGCAGGCAGGATCACTACCAACTAGGCCAACCGCGTCGTCAAATGTTAAAATATTAAAATACAATATAAAATGTTAAAATACAATAAGTAAGTATCTAATTTGTAACTTCTTTTACCATGATGGTCCCAATGGAAAACCAGCGCTAGCTGTAAGGCCAGCAAATGCTGAGTTCGGACCATTTTGTATCAATTTATTTATATGTTGTTTTTAATATGTGCTTATTTATTTGTTGTTTTGTGATTGCCATAAATAAACTTTATTCTTTATTTTTCTTTCCTTTACTAGTATCTAATTTATAAAAAAAATAATGGCCTCGGTAACCAATGCGCACACGGTTTCCGGTTTATTCTATACTAGTTGTTGCTGCGTTAAATTAAAATTTGTATCCCAAGCATCTTGACTTTTCTCGACACTTCAAAATCCTTATATTTCAACAAACTAACACAAAACCTTGACAAATTATATACGTAAACATTCCTTTGATAGCACCTATCATTTGGAAAAACAGCACCGTCTCTCGTCCCTGGTGAGCAGTAGATGTTCCACGGGAGTTTATAATTGTGTCGTACAGACACATCAATCAAACAGATGACGCTTAGCGACAAAAATTCGCATAGCAACAAAGGTCACATAACATCTAGTAACAGGTGGAAAAAATCGAAGACTACCCACCTGCTATGGGTGGTGTAGGGGGTATCTCACGCGTCACGGAATGACGAGGATCCGGGTTCGATTCCCGGCCATAGCTTTACTTTTCGGATGTTTGTGTTCTAATTTTCACTGACATTTAGAAACGTAAACCTTCCTCGTGATTCATTTTATCTATAGGCGACAGACAGATAGATGTGGTGTAGGACTCAGTTTAATAATACATAGGTATTATAGTGATTATACCATTAGGATGGTGATGAATGAATAAGAGGTATTATTGTTGGTTACCCCTAATCACATGCCGTGTATAATAGGGTAATCTATACCTATAGATGTCAGTATGCTTGCTACCCAGTTCAATAGGCTGGCAATTCATGTTAAATCCGGTTTGCCCTCTTTCCTGTTCGAGGAATCACTTGGCAGGCTTCGCTTCGTGTTCTTTCGCAACTTAATTAAGTTTAAAGCATTTGTCAACGCAATGGGCGTTAATGGGTTTTGCTGTCGATAACAACGGCTCGAAACAATTACCTGCTCTACTGACTTGTGTAGGTGGTAATGACCTGATGAACATTTAAGCCTGAAAAATAAGTCTTCGTTGAACCGAATTGCTATTTTCTTACCAAGAACACGCCTGATACATACATACGTAGATATATCACGTCTTTATCCCTTACGGGGAAGACAGGGCCCAAGGTAACAAAACCCTCAAGGCCACGCTTAGCTTGATTAAGGGCGCATAAGTTGCTAGTCGCATCGCCTATAAGATGATTTCTAAGACTTTCGCCCATTCCCTCGATGGGCTTTTACCATCTGCGCGGGAAGAGAAGCAACTGGTAAATTCTGTGTTTTTTCTTTACTCCCAGACCAGCATGGAAGAAAGACGAACACGCGTGCTAGGAGTTCAGTAATAAACAGTTGCTTGGAAGATATTTGATCAGGATTTATCTAAATTAAAATTTCAGGATCAACTCAGCAAGGCAGCAGGCAAATTTAAAATCATTTTTTTAGTAAGTACTTAACTAGCTAATGGCATTTAATGGAAAAGGTGGGCTCTTCAAGGCTAGAGTGAATAGGCTATTACTGAACCAGTGAGTTACACCTTTGGCCTCATCTGCACCTTCCACCAAAGTGAGATAGAGGTCAATCACTGGTCAGTTCGTAATAAATAAATAAATAATGAATCTCGATTTAGTCGCTAAATTTGGTTTGAAGCTTGACAGTTACATTTCATTTTGACACTGGCTTATAACGTCACACCTCTTTCCCGGGGATAGGTAGGCAAATACTAATTTGTTCCACTTGCTACGATACTGACATACCTTTTTCGCTTTATCCACATTCATCTATCTCTTCATACATGCTCGTCGGTCTCGGGTACTCCTGACCTGACGTTTTTTCAAAACGTCACCTATTTAGTCATAACATTAAACACTAACCATTAAACATTTAACACTAATATTTCATGGAATATCTGGCCGTTTCAGATTTGAGAAAGTCTCCAAATATTAAAAGTATTTAGCCCCATCAACCCATGCATATTAAACAGCTGTAAAGTCATCGCCTTTGCTTTAAATCAAGGTATTAGTACGAGTAATATACCTTGTCTGAAATCCTAACTGATCGTAAAAACTTTTATAACTTTGGAAGTTCTTTAATAGCTTTCCGCAATGACGTTATTTTAGTAGCGCTAAAACAACATTATTAATAAGTAGGTACCAGAATAAGTCGCAGCTGCTAGACAAAATTACGTTTAGGTACCTACTTTAGGTGCTTTATTTTCATAGTCATCTAAGAATAGAGGTGTAACCTCCGAAACGTAAAAAAGAAGAAATAAGATTAAAGATTAGGTAGGTACAGCTAGTCATATAGTATGAAACATGTAGGTAAAACAGCATTGTACCGTAGATGCCATAGTCATGTCGCTGCTAAGGTATACAATGCTTTGCCATGTGAAATGAAGTGCCTACCGGATACCAAATTCTTGGTTTCTCTAAGGAAGTACCTCATTGATCTGTGTCCATACGACCTCAACGAATATTACGTATAATACAATGTCTTGTCTAAAATATTGCATGAGTAGTTTTAAGTTTATGTTTTAATATCTTAATTGCTACGCCGTACCTAATGGTAAAATTGTGTTGAGACTTATTTATACCTGTAACACGCTTATATATCACATACAATTGATTGCAAATAAAGAAACTGAAACATCCAAAGTGACCAAAAAGTTCGACACACCATATGGTACTTCTATGGTGTACCGAACTATTTGACCGACTTGGGTGCTTCAAACTAAGTATATGACGCTGACTGTACCTACCTACCTAATTTCCATACACCAAATTGTTGTCATAAGTATCTGACGACAAAAGTGCTTCAGTTACGTAGAAAGCATCGCCCACATAAAATTTTTGCTCTTTCATGTGGGAGACTGAGACTGTTACTTTCAGTGAACATGACGTGGTTCCCGGGAGTCCCTGACGCTTTGGGACTTATTAAAAAGACAGAAAGAGGTTAGACCACGTCACAGAAGACTGAAGAGCTGGCAGCTATCTCGAAAAAAGGTAAGCTATTTAAAAAGTGAACGCTGCCTGCATTTTTGGAACAATACACCACGGGACTTTTTATATCAATTTACTTATTTTAGAATAGGTAAATATTAATACATAATATTAACTTGTTATACCTACGTTCCAAACGACTATTGTGTACCTACCTATACAATCTTTAGCAAAGGTTATACCTACTTTGCTCAAGTTTTTAAAATTAATTTCAGAGGTTGCCCTGAATAGCGTAGCTTTATGAATCAGCTGCACGAAAGTTTCAGTGGCCGTAGGTATAATAAGCGAACCGCTGACTTACTTTTTAGGGTTTCTTGCAAGATTGTAAGGTTTTTTATTTAAATTATACTTAGGCACGTCAATGCACGCGAAATATTTAGGTAGGCGTAAGGCTGCGACCAAGGGTGTTATTAACAAAGGCCACGTGACAGCTAGTAACAGGTAGAAAAATTCGAAGACTACCCACCTGCTATGGGTGGTGTAGGGGTATAGCACGCGTCACGGAATGACGAGGATCCGGGTTCGATTCCCGGCCATAGCTTTACTTTTCGGATTTTTCTATGTGTTCTAATTTTCACTGACATTTAGAGATATAGAATTTTGTTTGGGTCTTTTTTAAGGACGTGTCGAAATCAACTTTTGTTTTGTACTCTTTGTGTGGCCACTTATCTACTTATAACCTCTGTACCTTGTACTCTTCTATCGCTCAACGCTTCTTTGTAGTTTTAGACTACATTAGAAAGCGGCAACCATATCTACTCTTAGCAATCGGGCGACCTGCTCCGACTGTTAGGTAGGTAATATAAGCAGGTAAGTTAAATTAATTAAGTTCTCAAAGTTACACTGCCCACGACCGTACCTTAGCACAACAAGTGACGTACTAACTAGAACTAGCTTTGAGAACGAACTCGTGGAGTTTGGAACTAAGTAGCTAGTCTTGTGTGGTGTTGGTGATAGGTAGGTTTCGTCTGTGAGACATGTTGATATTATGAGGAACCGGAGCTGCGGAGGAGATTGGTTTTCTGAATGATGAGCAGAAGCGTTCCACCTAACAACTTGATTCACATCGGGTTTATCTTCCAAACTTTCCAAATTCTCTCTCACACTACCTATGTTAAACAAGTGTACAGCATTTCTTGAATTGAGTTAGGTATTCTTGATATTTTGTCTATGGTTTAAAATGTTTCTGTATTTTGCTTTTGTTTCCGATAAAACCAGTGCCTTTGGTTGGTAGGTGGTATTCAAACTGGAATCTGCATTTTTATTTATGGGTATGTATTAAAATACATAAAGTTCAAAATGTATAATGGGTTAAAATACATAATGGTTTATAATATATAATGCGATTTTCTCAGAAAGTTACAAATTAACAGGATTGTTATAAAACAAACGTAACCTAACCTAAACCAATCTATAGATTACGATATCAAAAAAGTTCATTTAGCTAATAGTTTTACAGAAAATTGTGTTATATATTTTGAACCATTATGTATTTTAACCCATTATACATTTTAAACTTTATGTATTCTGATCCGCTCCCTTATTTATAATTGCTATGGTTTTGGAACGTCTTTGACTATAAGCACCTATTTTTATCATTTCAGTAAAATCCGTTGCCCTTCATTTGTACGCCCAAATACATGGGGGTTGGCGACACCCTTGCTCTCTTCAAGTAAGGATGGAATGCAGAAGGTAGGTGGTTTGATGACGTCATATAGGTTTTACGTGATCGTTTGGTTGCGAAGTAGCATGGAAATTGGATTTCGTTCATAAATATTGACCTTTCCAAAGGAACGCCTGATTCAATCAGGTATCTACTTATTTACGTTTATTTAAATTCGTCGGAACCCAAACCGTTTATGACGCCACATAAATAATGCCAACTACCTAGGTAGTTATGTACCTATTCGTGAAATGCAAACTTGCACAAACTGAGCAACTGCAATGGGGTCGCGGACGAGATGCATTCAACGCTAGTTAATTAAAGTATTCTGGCGTTTCGCTGTTTCAATGTGTTTGTATTTAGGTATTCACTTTGAGGAATAGCTACTTGCGTTCTCATCGCATGCTCTGGATCAAGTACATTACCTACTAAAATAGTTACATTAGTGTTAAAAGTGCAGTGAAGATGATTTACAACAATTTTATTTTAATTAAATGCACTTTATGTTTATTGGTGGTTTGCTTTAAATTTTGCCAGTGAAACGGGGTCGTGGTAACAACCCAAGTAAGTTTTGACTCTAGCTAAACATTTGATTCTTCCGAGTCTTAGAGGCCGTATTCTGCGGGCGCAGCAGTTGCCAAAGCGATGGCTGCCGGATCCAAACACGCCGCAAATAGCCGCACAATATGATTGAGTAACAAGGGATAATTAGCGCACGTGGCCTCATACGTAAACAACGGGATTGTAAACCGAACGCATCGCGGGTATGCGACGAGAGAAGTCTTTCACGACGATAATTTGTATATTTTTTACTTTTAAAATATATGATTTGACTGACAGTAAAAAATTGTGGATGTCAAAATAGTGGCTAATAGCAGAATAATATATTTCAATAAACAGTAATTTCCAAATGTACAGTTTTTTTTAGTACCTAGCTGGCCACGCCCAATTTGGTTTCATTTTAAAAATTCAATCAGCGATTGTGTCCGTTTCATAGTAAGAAATAGATAGGAAATCATATACCTATATCAAGAACTTTACAGAGTAGTGAGACAGGCTGCTCTAAAAGTCCGAGGTTCATAATTTTTATTGCGCCTTTTAATACTTGATCTGCTACTCGAGCCAGTGTTGGTAACTGATCACCAACACCCACTCACCAACCGTCAGCTGTCCATGGATACTCGCAACTTACACCGGTGCATTACAGATGCGCCAGCATAGAGGTAGATGGGTTTAACAAGTCAAATCCTTTGACTTCTGTGTTATACAAAACTTCTTTCAATTTTATAGAAAGAAGGAACTTACATTTTTGTTGCTATATCTGTTGTATGATACAGTATTCATAAACATGATTATAATTGTCAAATGAAATGCCTCTAGGTAGGTACAGGTGCTGTAACTGTAACACAATTTAGGTCCGTTTTAATGAAGAAATGTTATTTTATTACATTCTTTTCTATTCTGTTCTATAACATGGGATGCTCATCTGAACAACTATATAAATTGCAACCGCCCGCCTCAAATCTTAGCACTTTTGACTTCAAATGTACACTTTGCAGAAAATGTAAATCGTCAAGTCAATGATCGATCATAACAGATATTGAGATCAAGAGGGCACAGGAAGCTGCAAGATTTACTGGCAGATGAGTGTACTGGTACAGATAAAGAGATTCTATTTTAAGTTTTTTTCGCAAGTGATGCAAGTGCAAGTTGAGCTGAAATTTTAATATGGGGGTACAAAGATAGCTCGGCGCGCCTTATAGAGGCCTCCCGTGACTATAGGGCTGGCCAATATTTCGCTCAGCGAATAACCATTGCCATACAACGTGGCAATGCTGCCAGCCTTCTGGGCACCCTCCCCATTGGCGGCGATTTGGGAGATTAAGTTATTTTTACGTTTTGACAGTTTTTTATTATTATTTGTTTTTCTTTTCCCATAAATCTTCACTTAACATTACTTCCGTTCGTTGCAATATGTTAGTGTGATATATGTAAGATATATGGCGGGTAGTTCTAAGTCCATCAACTGTCAAAACAGCTTGTTTGTTCTTCTTCGAATACACCTTGTCCTGTACAGCCGTGTTTCGTTACGCTATCCTGAAGGAGCCCTGATAGTCCTAGATTGGAGAGATTCAACATTGGCGACGATTCTGGACTCACGTTGTGCTAGTAAACGTTTAGTGGCGGTGATTAACACGCGGCGCCGAGCGAAGAGACTGAGTGCAGTGCGGTTGTACCTATTATTGACTGACTTGTGTTACGTAATGGCGGTCGGCAAGATAGAACCTTTCGATGTAAATAATGATAATTGGTCGTTATACATAGACAGACTTGAGCAATATTTCCTAATAAATAAAGTGGTCGAGACTTTAAAAGTGCCTACACTTATTACGTTAATAGGGGGTTCCACGTATGAACTTTTAGTGACACTGTGTTCACCTACAAAACCATCGGCAATGCAGTTTGATGATATCAATAAAATAATGAGAAATCATCTTCAACCAGCACCAAGTATATTAGCAGAACGGTATAAGTTTCGGCAGAGGACCCAAAACGGAGGTGAAACTATTACAGAGTATGTTGCGGTATTAAGAAAAATGGCGAGTACCTGCAACTTCGCAAACGTGTTAGATGATAATTTGAGAGACCAATTTATTTGTGGCTTGTTTAGCGACGGGATAAGACAGAGGCTTTTCGCGGAGGTCAATCCAACGTTTGCTAAGGCGGCCACATTAGCCCAGGGACTGGAGGCGGCGGAAAAGGATGCGGCTGAGGTTAACAGTAATCGAAGAAGCAATGGGAATGCGGCGGCGGCGGTGTGCCAGGCGATCATCCAGGGGCGGTCGAGCGCGAGACCCTGGCAGCGTGGGCGCGCACCGGCAAGCGGCGGCCTGCGCGACCGCGCCGGCGGCAGCGGCGGCGGCGGCGGGGGCGGCGGCGCGTCGCGAGCGGCGGGCGCGCGGCAGCCGCCGGGTGCCGGTGCCGCGACGCCGGCCCGCGGGAGGAGCGCTGGCGCAGGCGGGATGCTGTGCCAGGTGTGCGGCGGCCAACACGATTCGGCGGGTTGCAAATTCCGCATTTACGTTTGCAGAGTATGCAACCGTGAAGGACATCTGAGAAGGATGTGTCCTAAACTAGGTACGGGCGGGGTGAGCTATGTGAATGGCAACTACCTAGAGAAATTAGATTCGGACAGCGATGAAAGTGCAGAGGTAATATTTCCTGTTAATAATGTAATTTGTTTAGAGAAATACCCACCTTATAAAATTAAGCTATTACTGGATGATACGGTATTAACTATGGAAGTGGATACTGGTAGTACTATATCATGCATTAGCTATGATTGTTACAGGAACATGTTTAAAAGTTGCAAACTAATAAATTGTAACCTTTTTATGCGTTATTATACAGGCGAGGAAGTTAAAGTAGTCGGGAAAATTAAACCCATGGTAACATATAAAAATAAGGCACAGATGTTAAATTTATATGTAGTTAAAAATGCCAGAACGTCGTTGCTAGGACGAGAATGGCTTGAAACATTAGGAATTATTGAACCAGAAACCTTTTTAAATTATGCTGAGACCACACAAAAATTCAACTTAGTCGCTTTCCGTTCCAGATACGCGCAGGTTTTTGAGGAGGGGCTGGGACGGTTCACGGGCTCGCCGGTGGGGCTGCGGTTGCGCGCCGGCGCGGCGCCCGTGTTCATGCGCGCGCGCCCGCTCGCGTTCGCGATGCGGGAGCCGGTGGAGCGCGCGCTCGACCAGATGGTGAGAGACGGCATTATTACTTCGGTAGAATGCTCCGACTGGGCCACACCAATCGTACCCGTAATTAAGACAGACGGTTCCATTCGGATCTGTGCGGATTATAAACTAACACTGAATAAATGTATTGAGATAGATAGATATCCGGTGCCTCGAATTGACGATTTACTAGCGAAATTGAATGGGGGAAATAAATTCTCAAAAATTGATTTAAGTCAGGCTTACGCTCAGTTTCCACTCGATGATAGTAAGAAATTTACGACTATTAATACTCACAAAGGGTTATTTCAGTACAATCGTTTAGTTTATGGCCTGGCGTCGAGTCCAGGGATTTTTCAGCGTAAGCTGGAACAAATGTTCGCCGACTTGCCGACGGTAGGGGTCTACCTGGATGACGTCATCGTTACGGGAAAAGATGATGAAGAGCATTTACAAATATTATGCCAGGTTTTTGACAGATTAAAGAAATACGGCTTAAAAATTAAAAAAGAGAAGTGTGTATTTCTTGCTGAATCCGTCACTTACTTAGGATTTGTAATTTCAAGAAAGGGGGTGTCACCGTGCCCCAGTAAAATTGAGGTTATTAGTAGATTGCCGAGGCCGCAGAATATCACTGAATTAAGATCATTTTTAGGCATGATAATGTATTATGCAAAATTTGTAAACAAAATAAGCACGATTTTATCGCCTTTATATAATCTGTTAAGAAACGAAGTAAAATTTGCTTGGAGCGATGGTTGTCAAAGGGCATTTGAAACTGTTAAATCAGTACTACAGTCCAGTGAGGTGCTAGCACACTACTCGAGCGATGCGCCACTAGTGCTGACGACGGACGCGAGCAGCGTGGGCGTGGGCGCTTCATCGCGCACCGCGCGCCGGACGGCGCCGAGCGGCCCATCGCGTACGCGTCCCGGGTGCTCAATGCCGCAGAGAGAGCTTACTCGCAGATTGAGAAGGAGGGGTTGGCGATAATTTATGGCGTCCAAAAGTTCCATCAATATTTGTATGGCAGGCATTTTTTATTGAAAACTGACCACAAACCACTCGTGACAATATTTGGCGATAAAACAGGAATACCGACTATGGCTGCGAGCAGGCTGCAGAGGTGGGCGGTCATCATGTCTGGCTACACTTATGAGATAGAGTACGTTCGAAGTGAAGACAATGGAGCGGACGCCTTGTCGAGACTAGTAACGGGGTCTGAAAGACCAGCAAAAGAGGAAGTAACTTATCTCAATTACGCACAAGAGTCCATACCACTAAAAAGTGAGGATATAAGAGAGGCCACGAGCAAGGATCCAAATTTGGTAAAAGTTGTAAGGTATGTTAATTCGGGATGGCCGGCACATTGCAATGACGAAAACCTGAGACCATACTTTATTTGCAGGAACGAGTTGTATATCGAAGCCGGCTGCATCCTGTGGGGATACAGGTTAATTATACCAGCTAGTCTTCACAAAGATATACTGAGAGAACTTCACATAGGGCATGTCGGTATGGTGAAAATGAAAACCACAGCCCGCAGCTACGTGTGGTGGCCGGGCCTCGACGCGGACATCGAGAGCGCGTGCCGCGCGTGCGCCGCATGCGTCGCCGAGAGCAGCGCGCCGCCGCGCGCGCCCCCGCGACCGTGGCCGTACGCGTTGGAGCCTTGGACGAGGCTACACGTTGATTTTTTAGGCCCAATAGAAGGGGAAGTTTTTTTTGTAGTGGTTGACTCCTTCACCAAGTGGATTGAAGCTTTCCGAATGACAAAAACCACTACCACAGCGATGATTAAAGTCTTGCGTGAGACGTTTGCCAGATTTGGATTACCGAAGATCATAGTTTCGGATAATGGTCCCCAGTTCTGTAGTGCAGAATATGATAATTATCTAGAAACTCATGGCATAGAGAAAATGCTGACCGCAACCTATCATCCCTCGTCAAACGGCGCTGCGGAAAATGCAGTCAAGTTATGTAAGAGAGCAATAAAAAAGGCTCGGAGAGAAAACGTTGATATAGATGTAGCATTACAGGAATATTTAATGGCGTATAGGAACGCTGCGCACTCAACAACGGGCGAGTCGCCGGCGTCATTACTACAAAAGAGGAGGCTTCGCTGTCGACTCGACTTATTGGGTGCCTCACACGCGGTCGAGAGCAGGGTGCAGCGCGCGCAGGAGCGGCAGGTGCACGCGGCCGGGGGACGCGACCGCGCCCTCCAGATAGGCGAGGAAGTTCACATGAGGGAACATGCCAATCCAGATAGATGGGTGCCGGGTAGGATTAAGGAAAGGGTAGGTTCTAGAAATTACGTCATCGAGAGGCCCGATGGTACTTTAGTAAAAAAACATATAGATCAGTTAAAGCACAGGGTATGTCATAACAAGCAATTGGTGTGGTCCCGTTGGGGCGCAGGCCTGAGTGAGGATGCGACGTCTGAGTCGAGCGATGCGGCGGGCGCGAGCACGCAGGGCGACGACGCGCGTGAACCGGGGGCCGCGGCGACCGCGCAGCCCGTTAGCCGTTTTGGCCGGCCACTCAGGCCAGTTAGATATTATCCGCAACCTGAGTGGTAATTATTGTCGAGTGTTGTAACACTTTGTATTGTTATTATTTGTTAATTAGGTTAGTATCGCTGACTGCAGATTGTATCTATTATTTGATAGTTTATTAATTTAAGTTAGCTGTAATTGTATTGTAATTTTAGTAAGAAATGCGGGGTTTCGAATAAGTGTGAGGGTGTGATATATGTAAGATATATGGCGGGTAGTTCTAAGTCCATCAACTGTCAAAACAGCTTGTTTGTTCTTCTTCGAATACACCTTGTCCTGTACAGCCGTGTTTCGTTACGCTATCCTGAAGGAGCCCTGATAGTCCTAGATTGGAGAGATTCAACAGTTAGCCCGCATGTTTGCTCGTTATAGTGAATCGGTTAAGATCGTTTTTCAAAGCCTATTGCCAATCGTTCTATACGTCCAATCTGTGGGCCAGCTTTACGCAGCGCCCAATACAATGATGCGTTCAGGATACTGTCACGCTACTGCAGCGCATCAGCTGTTTGCTGAAGCCGACGCGGAAAGTTTTTATGCAATCATAAGAAAGCGATCCTCCTCGTTGCTCAGTCGGTTGCGTGATAGTTCCAACAGTGTCCTGCGTACGTTGGGCGGGACTCCCCGATGATGAGACGCTGGATGGGGCTGCATGCTGCCGCAACCGTTTTTTTTCTGTTCTGATTGTTTTAATGGGGACTATCGTTTCTTTGCTCACCAGTTGGCGCCACTGTTGACTAAGGTCCAGAGGTATAGCTGTCAAAGGCGAATATAAGATCGGCGCCGAAGTTTTAAATATATACTGCGATGTAGTGCAGTTCCGTTTTGTTCGGAAAAAATAAATCCGCTTTCAAAGCGTTCACATTAATCGCCAAATAATCAATATTTGCGATAATTTCCCGAAGGAGTTCACTTTTCAACTGGTAAATGCTTCGATCAACAATACAACTAGATTCACGGTGATAGCTCTGAAAACGGCTCCGAGACATAAGGCCACAAAATAAATTTGTGGCTTTATTTCTGACAGTATGCGCCAACCTCGGCCAACGTGAGGACGTGTCAAAATGCCACAATGTGCGTTCAAAAATTGCAAAAACAGCCACCGAAACACTAAGGTTTCGGAAGGAATATCTTTCTTTAAGTAAATACAAGTCAGTATTTCATAAAGTACGTAAAAATTGGCAGTTTACATTTTAAAATCAATAATTTATTGTTTGGACAATGTTGGCCCACCATCTTGACAATAATCGGATGTTTTAGAACAAGAAATTCATGGAGTAGTTCTCGTTTTAAAATAAAATATATATTGCATTTTTTTGTAGATTTCCTAGTGATCTTTTTTGCTGTGCGGAATGGATAACTATTGTCGCGAGAGAAAGAGAAGAACTTTACATGCCTTACAAAAATTCTGCTATAATGTTCGATTCATTTTGCCAAATTCGACATAACTGGAAATAGCCAAAGGCGTAGATTACAGAAAAAGGCGATTCCCAAATTGCAGGTATACCTAGTTACATAGAAATGTTTAAAATAATATAAGATGAAGTATAGTGAGATGGAACAGAGGAGCTATCACTTATTAAAGAAGACGTAAAGCTTCAAGAAAAGTTCAAGCCGCACAATATTTATAACACACACACACACACACACAAATCACGTCTTTATCCCTTACACAGAGCCTAAGGTAACAGGTACCTACAGGCCACATTTAGTAAGATTGTGGGCGTCTAGGTGGAAAATCGAATCAAAATAGTGATGGGTTGCTAGCCTCATCGCCTATAACATGATTCCTATTATAATCACCCATTCCCTCGACGACTTTCTGCTTGAGAGGCGGTAGGTCGAACAACTAAGCTACTACGGCTGTTGCCTGGCTGGGCCTGCGTGGGAACTATGACCCAATCCCTCTCGTTGTTAAAGGAAGCCTGTGCTCAGCAGTGGAACGTAGATGGGCTTAATTATTAAAATTCATGTTAATATTTGTATTTGTAAATATCTGTCAAATAAAAAAAAACCGAGTTATATACTTAATTGAGACTCCATTATTACCCCGTTCCTCAAATAGAATGACATCTTTTTGAAACGAAGGTAGTTCTTTTGTTTATCGAACGCTTTCGCTCGCTTGTGACGAAACGTCGTAAGTATTATATACAATTATAATTATTTGGATCTTTGTTGCTTAGACTTAAGGTTTATTTTACATTAATAATGAAGGTAAAACAGATATAGCTATAAGCATAAGCAACAGGGCCACTTTTTCGCTTTGCTTTTGTATGGGACCGTGAATCTAGTTGTATTGTTGATCGAAGGGTAAATGAAAGAAATTGTAATTTATCTCACGAAGCCTGCCAAAACCAGTGAAAAGTGAATGTTATTGGACCTCACGCGACACTAGCGCCTCTAGTGGCAAATTCACACGCGATAGCCCCCATTGTCCTACTACCACCACTTGTTATTATTTTTTGTCTGTAACTAACCTCCATGGATTCTGTCCGTAATGTGTTTTTTTCTTTTTTAAAGTTATGACTTATTATTACGTCGAAGCAAAATCCAAGTTTAACAAAGTATACTATAAATACCTACCTATGTATAGGGAATGGTAGATGTTTATTTATTATGCTTATACCTAACTAGCTTCTGCCCGCGACTTTGTCTGCGTAGAATCATACATAAAAACCTTCCTCTTGAATCACTATCCATTAAAAAAACCGCATCAAAATCCGTTGTCTAGTTTTGAAGATATAAGCATACAAAGGGTCATAGGGATATGGGGACAGAGAAAGCGACTTTGTTTTATACTATGTAGTGATTAATACATTAGAATAATTTGATACCCTTGGAACGTACAGGTGACACAATAAAAAATATAAACATCTAGAGTCAGAATCGAAAATAAATATCACAAACGCCTCCACATGCGTTCCATTTCATTTTGTGAATGTCTTAAGCTTTGAAATCTGCTTTAAAAAATTAAATCAACAAGAAATTTTGTCGAATGGGCCTTAGTCCTAGTCATAATCGAAGCTCGATCGAAGCGGCGATCTTCAACCAGATTTCCCATGTTATGATCAAAGATATCTCCATAACGTATTTCTATTATTACTCAAAATAAAGCCACACACGCTAAACGCGATTCCATTGTCTCCCGACTTACCAATTTGTGTTAGAATCGTATAGAATGCGTAGACAATTTTGCTTTAACAACTGCCGACTTTAATTGACAAGGAAGTAGGGCAGGTCAACATTATATATTTACTACATGTTGGAATCTTCAAATAAGTAAATTGTTATATCGACTGGTAGGTATCGACCAAGACCTAGAACCGTAACACCCAATTAAAGTCTCAATCGATACCTCGACCGATACAATGTGCGTTTATACAGAGATCAAAGCGAGCCCAGTTTTATTCGTCCATTTGTTTATGGTCTCGATTCGTTACGCGGAAATGTTTTTAACTTACTTACTGGTTTTTTTAAGAAATTATTTAAAGAATGTCTGTTCTTGGTGAGGTGTACCGTTTTGCTGTTTACGAAATGCGTCGTATTATAAATGAGGCTCAGGGATTAGTTAAAAAAAACTGACGCATAAATGAAGGACGCCAGATATTTCACCAAGACCACATTTTAACTAATTTCTTGTTTGTGTCCACACCCAATTTTTCGTGTGGTGGATTAAAAAAAACATGGAAGATGCGTAAAAAATATTTATTGTTTACTTATTGTTAATTTAATAGGTACTAGTTTTATAAACAGAAACCGTATCAATAGGTTGACGCTTACAATACACAAGGCTCATGATTAGTTAAACATTATAGTTCTTTACTCTAAAAAGGCAACTTGTTTTTCACCTTATTACATATGTAAGTGTATTTAGTACCGTGGTACTTTAATTCTTCCATTCCTATAGTTGTTACTTCGGCTACTTCATCCGACGGTGGTTCTGTGAAGTGCAAGCAATAAAACATATTTCTATTTGTGTTTGAATTTAGCCTAGATAGAAAAAAACATTGAATGAAACAGGATCGCGTACCACTGTGGAACCATTTCATTGCAAATGTCATGATGACTTACCATATTACTGCCAAAGTAACTATCGCAAAATTGTAGGAGAAAAAGTTCTACAGAGGTACGTGATTCAGTGGCTTCGACCATACCTAGTAGTTACGTGTCTAGGGACAGTAGATACTCAGTACTTTTTTTTTTTTTTTATTACGACCCCATCGATCAATGCGATGATTTCGCCAATGTCAAAGTACAAATACAGTATTCAAAAATTATTATGACAAAAAATGCCGACAACATTGTACGGTAAAACACGGACAAAAGACCCCCTCCCTCCCCTGTCGGGCTCTTAGCCAACGGATAATGATATCCCTCAGAATCTGCCAGAAAACCATTAACCGATGCCCAGGGTGCACCGGACCAAGAACTGAACCGCAGCTCTTGACCACACGCGGAGGTAACCCGAGTAGCACCCTACTCAATATTCGTGTAGTAGTAGCAGCTATGTGTTCAAGGACTGCTTGACATAGATCATGTATACTACACTTTGATCTAGATAAAGTCATCGTTTCGCTGAATTTAATTGTTTTGCACTCACACTTTAGAGCGGCTCATGTCAGATCATGAGCATAAGTTATATCTTCACTACCATTATTATTTTCAAAGATTCAACGTGTCTTACCCAAGTTTTGCCACACAGAAGGCGGGAATACCGGCAGTTGAGTAAAAGCATAGACTAGCTTCGAATCCCTCTTGACACCCATTTCTGCGGCTTTCTCTTTTCTTTGCAAGACCAGGCGATACCAAAACGCCGATTTTCTACACAAAAACAATTCAGTTTTAAATTATTGTGGTGTGGCGTTCAATAGACATCATTGCTTTTTACACAAACGCACACAAATCACGTGTATATCCCTTACGGGGTAGACAGAGCTAAAGGGCACATATAGAATGACTGTGAGCGTTTAGGTGGAAAAGGGGAATCAAAAAACGGATGGGTTGACACATCGCCTATAACATGATTCCTAAGATTTTCGCCCATTCCCTCGATGGGTTTTTACTAACAGCGCGGGAAGAGAAGTAACTGGTACTTTTGGTTTTTTCAATGCTCCCAGACCAGACAGAAGTATTTTTTTTACACATTGCATTATTTAGTTACACAGCTGTAGTCTAGAAGCCTATATGTTTACAAACAGAGAGTCAAGACTCGCAACTTCTTTTTAGGAGTGTAGTGGCAAACTGTGGTTGTTTAAGGCCAATCTACTGAATGGAAATTCAGATATCACATTAATAAACTGATTTATATTATGTTTAGAAATTGTTACAAATGTTTTAGCCCGGGATGCTTTATCAAGCCCGGTTCAAGCAGATCTCAGTGTTGCTCTCGAGATGCAAAACAAAACAAAAATTTTCAAATCAATCGAACGAGTGTTCGATTTACAAACCTCGAGAGCACCGACGAACCAGCCAGTTCGTAGATCTATACAACCTACAGCAGTTACAAATAAATGGTGAATAAGTGGAACTTGGTTTCTCCTACTTACTTCAAATGGTCCTGAACAACATTGTTCGCGATCGGCATGGAAGTTCTTTGAACAGGGTCGCTGATGAGTTGCCCTACGGTTTTGACAGGGGAGCGCTCGGACACGTAATATTCCAAAAGGCGGGCTGCTATCGGCTTTAGGTTCGCTGCAAAACAAAATGCCGTTTCAAACCTAAGCTTAGCCACAGTATATATATAAGCTAAAGCAGTAAGGAACCTACGAACATCGGTTGAAACGAAACACGCACACAGGCGCGCGCTTTACACGGCCCCTAAGCGGACCTCGTCCACTCCGCTCAGGCTCAGGTCCCCTTAGGGGCCGTGTAAAGCGCGCGCCTGTGTGCGTGTTTCGTTTCAACCGACTTGTTCGTAGGTTCCTTACTGCTTTAGCTTATATATATACTGTGGCTTAGCTTGATTGGAGTAGACCAGTGGTTCATAACCGGTGGTCCCTGGAAGGATCCAAAGTGACAACCAGACACAACGCGTAAAGGTGCACTTCCGTCCATTGGGGCCGATCGAAGCCATACGTTATATATTATACTAGCTGTTGCCCGCAACTTCGTCTGCATAGAATTCGTTTATTGCTATCCCGCAGAAATTACGCAATCCGTTCTTAGATGCCTACGTCATAGTAGCTTTATGCATGCAGTCTTAGCCCGATCGGTTTAAAATTGTCAAAGTTTCATACAAACTTGAATCCCCTATTTTATCCCCATGGGGTAGAATTGATCAAAATCCTTTCTTAGCGGATGCCTACGTCATAACATCTACCTGCATGCCAAATTTCAGCCCGATCCGTCCAGTGGTTTGGGCTGTGCGTTGATAGATCACTATGTCAATCACATTTGAGTTATATATATTTAGATAGTTACTAGATGGGCCATGGAAAGACAGAATTTTTGTCAAATGGTACCTCATGTCTGAAAGGTTAGCAGTACTTACAGAAGTCAGCTCGCAAGCAAGTCTCCGCGCGGTACAAATGCTCGAGGCACACGTGGACTTGAGCAAATTTCATCAGTAGATTCTTCCACGGACTGATATCTATTTCATCAGTTATCAAAGGTATCTGAAAAAAAAACCCAAGTCCAATAATATACTTTAATTTGAATTAAAATAGTGTGTATTACAACAACTGAGGGCAGTTATTCTTCTGTGATTTGTAATTGTCGACGCATGAAAACACGCACAAAATGCGAAACGAGGCAAAGTTTAACCGAGCCTTGCTTTTTGTTGTTTCTTTTTCGTTTTAAAACTGCCTGTAATTTTACTAGATCTAAGCCTGCTAATAACATCCCAGCCTATCTGACATCTCATTATAACGCAGGCATTTCTCCCCGGAATAAAACTTGTCTATTTTTAATTTTTCCTCACGGGCGAAGCGAAGCTACTGGAATAAGCTAGTTTAACTAGGTTTCCTATCGTTTGCCATAATTTCAAATGCCATGTTGTGTTTTGCCATAATGACAATTTACCATAGCTGTTTATTTTCTCTTAAACTGTTGTTCATTGTTTGTTATAAAACTAACGTAAATTATCCTAAAGAGCCATTTCACCATACATAAATAACGTTTATATCCCTTACGGGGTAGACAGACACCTACAAGACCACGTTTAGCATGATTGTGCGCGTAAATATGGAAAGGAGAAACAAAATAGATGGGTTGCTAGCCGCAACGCCTATGACACGATTCCTTTTACTATCTGCACGGGAAGAGAAGTGGCTGGTACATTTTATGTTATCCCATTTCAAAGCTCAAAGAAAAAAAGAGGGGCATAAATTATGATTATACATACATACACATACACAAAACACGTCTATATCCCTTACGGGGTAGACAGAGCCTGAGGTAACAAGACCTAAAGGCCACGTTTAGCATTAATGGAGGCGTATATAGGTGGAAAAGGGAATCAAAATAGTGATAGGTTGCTAGCCGCATCGCCTATTGGCAGAGTGCAAAGCGGGTGGAGGGGGTAGCCTAAACGATGACAGCGCTCGCTACGGCTAAAATTGTCATTTTTGTCGCTGACTTGAGCTGTCAAATCCATATTGCAGTAAACATTTTCTAATCGTTTTTGAGATAAAAATATGGTCCTGGCAAGATGTGTTGTTGTGAATTGTAATAACACCAAGAAGAATAGCGACTGTAAATTTTACCAATTTCCAAGACCATGGTGGAAACGAGACCAAAGAAATAAGTGGATATTTGCCGTAAGAAAAAAAAATTTAGTTACCTAACCTCTAAAATTTCACTGAAAACAACAATTTTAATATTATTGGCAATAATGTTACTGACTACCATTGTCCAAAATTGTGTAATATAGTAAAATAACACAAGATTTCATTAATATTTTTCACAATATTTACTTACTTCTTGTTTGACAGCGGTGACAATATTGTCCATAATGGCCGCCTATCACGTGGCGCTGTCGTCGCGCACGGTCCCAATAACGTGATTCCTAAGATTTTCGCCCATTCCCTCGATGGGTTTTTACCGTCTGCGCGGGACGAGAAGCAACTGGTACATTCTATGTTTTTCCTTTGCTCCCAGACCAGCATGGAAGTATTATGATTATGACATACGAAATTAGGGCTAATGCAGGGTTCGGTTTAACTTTTCACCTTACCTTTGCATTGGTTTATATCACCTTACCTCATTGACATCTCTCTTGTCATTCACAAGACCGTGTTTCTTCAGCGACGCGAAATCATCGACAGTCAGCTCGTTGGGGTCATCCTCGTAGAACGACTCGCAGTCCAGCCTGATGGAGTGGTCCCCTGATGAAAGACTCTCGAACGGATTGAGAGAGAACTCGCCGCCCATCGTCATGTCTTGGATGGTCTGGTTTATCTGCTCAATTGATTCGTGGGTCCTGGGAATTTTGTTTAAAAAGGGGACGAAAATAAACAAACTGACCTGAGAAAAAAATGTTTTTTTGTAAGTTTTCGACGGAATTAGTTTATTTTGTGGAAATGAAATAAATAGATGTTAAGCATGCTCATTATTCTTTCGCTTCATCTACATTCATCAATCTCTTCATACATGCTCGCCGGTTTCGGGTACTCCTGACCTGACCTTTTTTCAAAACGATTTCTTCGTCATCTTGTAATACTTAATAGTGACTACATAGTGTGATGTGATTCCCCTTTCCACATGGTCTTTAGGTCTTTAGCTCGTGTTGTTAAATTCTGTCTACCCCCTAAGTAATAACATACAAACATACATAAAACAGGTAGACAGAGCTTAAGGTAGCAAGACCTAATGGCCGCGTTTAGCATGATTGTGGGCTTATAGGCGGAAAGGGGAATCAAAATAGTGATGGTCTGCTAGCCGCATCGCCTATAACATGATTCCTATGCCCATTCCCTAAAAAAAAAAAACAAAAATTCAAAAATTCAAGTAATAAAGTGTATAATTATTTACCTGTTATCACTCGTCCAGATGCCGGCGATGAAGAACGAGTGCTCCAACAGGCTCATGACCCTGGTGTACTCCCACATGGTTTTCTCGGTGCCGACCTGAGCCACCAGAGACAAGGCTTGGGGCGGGCTGGAGCGAAGGTTCTTCAGCACCTTCGAAGCTTGCGAGTGGCCTCTGGAGAGTTTGAGGACCAGTTTTGACAGGTACGTTTTGTTGTTCGCATCTATCTAGAAATTTGCGTATTAACGTAAACATAACATGAATACAGAAATCCCTACTTCCCTACTGATATTATAAATGCGAACGTAACTCTGTATGTCTGTCTATTGCACTTTCACGCCATGATTCAGTTGAAATTTGGTTTATAAGTAGAGATAGTTTCACTCCCGGGGAAGAACACAGGATAGTTTTATATTGAAAATGGCAAAGTTCCCGCGGGACAACTATAAGTGAATTCTGCGCAGACGGAGTCACGTGCGACAACTAGTAAAAAATAAACAAAAGTGGCTTTCAATTCTGTTACAGATTTTACTGAAGGAAGTAATGGCCCATAACCTATTAAAAACACAAGAGGATGTTACCACAGACTAAATTTATTCTTTTAGCAAGCAACCTACTTACAGCATTTTATAACCTTTTTTTAAAAGTAGAGGGTGTTAGTACTTACAAAATTTTTGGTAATCTCTTTTTTTTCATCTCATTCTTACCCTATCCGACCGATCGCTTCTGGTAAGCGAAGTGGAAACAGACTAGGTGCATATTGTATGTTCTATTGACCATATAGGCTTTATGCCGAGCGTAGCGATACTTAACTTTCTTAATGATGATTTTGAAGCAACAATGTACTCGTAGTGTTTGAAAAAGAGTATAGTTTGGAAACCATACTAGGTATGGTCTTTGATATACTTACAAATGGCCTTATTTTTCCCGTTGATATGAATTTGAGAGCGTGAATCAGTAAAGTAATAAGTTCTTCGGCAGACTCGCTATCTGCAGGCAAAATAATATTTAAATTAAATTAAATGTAAATACGTTCAAGATTGGGCTCAAATATGTTAAATTTGGCAACGTGGATCAAGCACAAAAACATTATTGCCTGAAACTTTTAACATTAAATCACATAATTTTGGTTAATAATAGTAATTCAGCCTGTTTACGTCTGTGGGGACTACTTTACAAATAATCAGGATCCGGTTTCGATTCCCGGTCACAACTTTACATTTCGGACTTTTCTATGTGTTCTAATTTTCAGTGCTGTTTAGAAGTTTAATTTCATAAAAAATCAATGTTAAATTTTTGATTCATTTGATAGTACTTATAATTTGAAAAACAGCGCCTTCTCTCGTCCCTGGTGAGAAGTAGATGTTCCACGGGAGCTTGTAATTGTGTCGTACAGACACATCATTCAAATGGATGACGCTTGGCGCCAAAAATTCGCATAGTAACAAAGTCACGTGACAGCTACGTGGCAGCGTGATAGCTTTACTTTTCGGATTTTTCAATGTGTTCTAATTTTCAGTCTCGTTTAGAAATTGTATCGAATCTCAACAAAATTTGCGGTTAATATACATTTGCAATTGTGTCGTACAGACACATCATTCAAACAGATGACGCTTAGCGACAAAAATTCGCATAGTAACAAAGGTCACGTGACATCTAGTAACGGGTAGAAAAATTCGAAGACTACCCACCTGCTATGGGTGGTGTAGGGGTATAGCACGCGTCACGGAATGACGAGGATCCGGGTTCGATTCCCGGCCATAGCTTTACTTTTCGGATTTTTCTGTGTTCTAATTTTCACTGACATTTAGAAAGTTAATATACATACCTCTCAATATATCCCAGAGCTTATAAATGAAGTCATTGCTAGAACCTTTCACGTTCATGGTAGACAAGCATTCCTTCAATGTGGTGGTGTTGTCGGTGACACACACACAGCCACCCTCCGGGTAATCAGCTGTGTAGGCGTACGTTTCGGTCTCGTTGAGGAGCTGGTCTAGGCGTTTTGTGTTGTTCGGGTGTTTTAGGCTGGGGTTTGTGAATCTGGAATTAAATTCGGGGGAATTTACTGAGCTTTGTTTGGAGTAAATATACTTAACCTGTTGAGAAACATAGGAATAATTTATTATTTTTAGGAGTTTTTTTGTAGTTAACAGATTTTTTTTTTAGCTTTTATAGCTATGGTGATTTATCATACGGGATGATTGTTACACCTGTATGTTCTTTAAGGCGTACGGAAAGTTTTTATGGAGAAAACATAAAAATTAAAAAATATATACATTAGCCAAATAAAATAAGCCATGGTAGCCTAGCGGTTTGACATGTGGCCTCTCAAGCAGAGAGTCGTGGGTCCGAAACCCGGGCTCGCACCGGTATTTATTTGCAAAATTACATTTAAAAATTACCATGAGCTTTTCGGTGAAGGGAAACATCTTGAGGAAATCTGCACACACTAGCGAAGCAATTCAATGGTGTGTGTGAAGTTCCCAATCCGCACTGGGCCCGCGTGGGAACTATAGCCCAAGCCCTCTCATTGTGACTAGGCCTGTGCCCAGCAGTGGGACGTATGTAGGCTGGAGATGAGATACACATACATACATACTGTCACGCCTCTTTCCCACAGGGGTAGGCAGAGACTACTTTGTTCCACTTGCTACGATCCTGACATACGTACTGGTGTGAAAGAGGATATAGTGACTAGGATAGAAAAAGTATGCTTAGTTGGTTTGGTCACGTAGAGCGGATGGATGAAAGTAGACTAACTAAACAGATCTATAGGGGGAGTGTGAATGGTTACGTTGGGAGGGGAAGGCCTAGACGGACGTTCCGAGACCAAATAGGAGACGTTTTGGAAAAAGGTCAGGTCAGGAGTACCCGAAACCGACGAGCATGTATGAAGAGATTGATGAGTGTGGATGAAGCGAAAGAAGTATGTCAGGAGATGAGATGATTAGAAATAAACTGTAGGGGGGGGGGGGGGGGGCAAGCCTGATTACCTAATTTGAACGGCCTCCAGATTGACAGAAGAGCTGCCCGCAGCAGTCATATCGACGAGGATCTGGTTGATATTGTGTAGCGCGTGGACCGACTTCCAAATAGCATTGCAGGGGCTTGCCAAGTGCCCTACAATAACTTCCTGCTCCTGAAATACTTACGACGTTACTTTGCATTGTTTGTGTGTGTTTTTCTAATTATCTAACTTCAGTAGTTACGGCTGCAAGTACATACATACACGTACACAAATCACGTCTTTATCCCTTACAGGATAGACAGCCTAAGGTAACAAGACCTAAAGGTTATGTTTAGCATGATTGTGGACGTATACGTGGAAAGAGGAATCAAAATAGCAATGGGTTGCTAGTCGCATCGCTTATGACATGATTCCTATGCCCATTTCTTCGATTTTTACCAGACCAGCATGGAAGCGACACAAGTTAACAAGACATAAATATTTCGAAACTCCCATTTAAATTCGTCTTGACTCATCTCATCTGAGAAGAGGAGTTTGACGAAAATATCAATGGATAAGTAGATTGTAAGTGGAAGAAAGTTATATTGATTTGAGTACATACAAAATGAACTTTGCAGCTTATGAATGGTGTAATCAGAGTGTTGCCAGACCACTCGCATCGCAGCTCTGTGGCGCCCCCGTGCGGCGCGTTAAGCAACTCGTCCGTACTCCGTGCACTGTACGATAAGCCCGACAACGTGTACTTGCAGTCCACTGAGACATCTACCTGGAATTAAAAAAAAAGAAATTACATTTTTGATTAATATTTCGCTCATGGTACTAGTTGAAAACGTATCTTCTTAATTTCGCACTAAGCACGCTATTCCAGAGGGTTCCTAAAATTACATACATACATACATATACCTTACGCGGTAGACAGAGCCTAAAGTAACAAGACCTAAAGGCCACGTTTAGCATGATTGTAGGTGTATAAGTGGAAAAAGGAATCAAAATAGTGATGAGTTGCTAGCTGCATCGTCTTTGACTTGATTCCTAAGAATTTCACCCATTCCCTCGATGGGCTTTTACCATCTGCGCGGGAAGAGAAGCAACTGCTACATTCTATGTTTTTCTTTTGTTCCCAGACCAGCATGGAAGTACTAAAATTACAGTTTATAAAAATTAGGAACCCTATCATTTTGTTGTGTTACATTTCAGGCATGTTTTAAATAAGATAAACAATTTACTTCTTTCAGGTAAATTACTCCTATCAGATGAGATTGGAGTTAATCAATGGACAGTCCTATGTAAAAAGAAAAAAAAAAGAGTCCAGTCTGTACCAGTGGTACATACATCAACACACACACACACACACACACAAATCACGTCATTATCCCTTACGGGGTAGACAGTGCCTAAGGTAACAAGACCTACAGGCCACGTTTAGCAAGATTGTGAGCGTATAGGTGGAAAATGGAATCGAAATAGTGATGGGTTGCTAGCCGCATCCACATCATAGTTATATACTGGGGAGCAAAGAAACTGGGTCACTTCCACTTTATACGAAGTGACCAGGTTTTTTTGCTGCAGTCAGTTAAGTTCGTACACACAAGGAAAAATACACAAACTTGCTTTTCAGTCTACCTAATAAGCAAGCAAATGTGTAAAAAATTTTGATGGTCACACCCTCTTACCAAATCAGGGCTCAAGCCTTCCTCTTTCGCATATTTCTCCACTAACTCGTCTACATCAACTTCTTCCAAACACATGGATCCGTCATATGTCACTATTCCACGATTGAAGTATTCCTCATTGGACTGTATGGTGAGCAGCAAAGGTGCACCCTCGGAGGATGGGTTACAGAGGATCCACATTGGAATGCTGTCTTGAGGAGGGAGCTTTGTGATAGTCATATTGTAGAAGTTGGCAATTTCTCTGCAAAGAGTCATTAAGAGGTATCATGACTACATACATCATTTTGTATACATATTACATGACTAATATACATCATTTTGTATGTATGAGAAGCGGCTCTTTATCTAAATATATATATTATAACTCAAAGGTGACTGACTGACATAGTGATCTATCAACGCACAGCCCAAACCACTGGACGAATCGGGCTGAAATTTGGCATGCAGGTAGATGTTATGACATAGGCATCCGCTAAGAAAGAATTTTGATCAATTCTACCCCCAAGGGGATAAAATAGGGGATGAAAGTTTGTATGAAACTTTGACAATTTTAAACTGATCGGGCTGAGACTTAGCATGCATAAAGCTACTATGACGTAGGCATCCTCTAAGAACGGATTGCGTAATTTCTGTGGGATAGCGATAAACGAATTCTATGCAGACGAAGTTGCGGGCAACAGCTAGTTGTACATAAAACACAAGAAAAATATGAATACAGGACAACACACATACACAACAGCAGCAGCAGCATTGCAGTGTTGATTTTAAATATAATTGTAAACTATTAAAATCTTCAATGCTGGTCTGGGAGCAAAGAAAAAACATAGAATTTACTAGCTGCTTCTCTTCCCACGCAGATTGTTAAAGTCCATCGAGGGAATGGGCAAGTCTTAGGAATCATGTTTCAAGCACTGTGGCTAGCAACACATCACTCTGTATCACCTTTTCACCTTTATGCCCACAATATACTTGTTCTAAGCAGTGTTAACTATTCATTTCATGGATTAAAAAAACCTGGCTTTTAGTCTCATTTGTCTCAAATAAAATTTCAGAGAAATAAAACGAATACAAAAAGATAGCTTTTAATTTTGGCCCAGATCTGGGGCTAGGTAATTGAAAGGAATTTCTTCGACATTCACTATTCACTATCAAGTGTCAAGAATTTTTTCTTCTTGATTTTTGATGTTTACTTTTACCGTTAGAAAATCACACTGAAAATTAGAACACAGTAAATCCGAAAACCCCACTGCCGGCCTTTACAGTGTCGTTTAGATATTCACTATTCAATAGAACATTCAAGTAAAGGTACTGACCGAGCTTTTTCGATGCTTATGGGGATGTGACCAGCTTCCTCCTTGCTCCACAGTTGCGCCTCTTCAGATATTAGTGTGTCATCCAGGATGGTGTGCAAACTCAAGTCCAGTTTCAATGGCGAGCCAGTAAGGTCTAATTCTTCTGAAAATTCATAAGTAACATACAAGTATATAAGTAAAATGAAACACAATTGCAAAACATACTAAAACATATTGGTTATATTCTCCTTGCAACATACAATTACAGTGAAACTTAAATATTTTATCCTTATTTATATTGTAAAGTAGAGTGAAAGAAAAATAAAACAATTTACACCATTTTACCTTCAACATTCTTATTCACTTTTCCAGTAGATTCCGTAGATGTAATGATTTGTTTGGACTGCAATTGAAAGAAAAAAGAGCTGTGAGTTATTGCAGAAACCTCACTGGCATTTATAACTCCGTTGAATTAAATATTGACGAGACGTTTACCTTTAAGTACACCATAACAACATCTTCGTTCTTTTTTGTAAACATTTCAACGTAGCTCGGACATTTTTGTTTCTCAATAAAATATTTAGGATAAAGATCTACTACTTGCTGTAGATAATTACTCATTTTGTTTAACTTTGTTAATTATAATTCTAGTAACAAAACAATAACGATCAAATCAAATTTGAATGTCGAAGGAGTATTTTATTTTTAAAAACGTCACTTGACACTCTTGACAGTAAAATTACAGTGACAACTGATTATTACGCTTGGATGCTAGCATTTTAGCCGTCCATTTGAGGTTTCGTTTTAAGCGTTATAGTTTTTCATGCTGGTTATTTACCAAAAATCACTTAATTTACTTTCTTATTCAAAATACTATTTTAATATAGTACATTTCACAGGAAATGGTATGGGATTGATGTATCTCTAAAATAAAAATAACTAATTGTTATTTTATAGAAAAGGTGAGCTCGAACAAACTTCATAATTAGTTCCAGAGGAAAGGACTAGATGGCAGTGTCCACTATATTGCCAGAAGGCACGGTTTAGAAAGGTTTGTTTAGCAGCCAGCTCTGCTGTACCTTGATCGTTTTGAGAAATATATTTAGACTAAATTATTAAATTACAATAAATAAATCATATCTAGTCTAAATATTTTTCTTTTGTGCTATGACGATCCCATATTGGAGATACATTTTATTCAAAATGTTTTTAGAATTATAAAATTGACATATTTTTCTAAACATAAATTATTTTTGACATTGTATTTTTATTTAATTGTTTATAATTTATTATGTTATTTGTGACATGCATGTATGGGCGCATACTAAATAATTAATTCGTGTGCGGTGTACGCGCACGAGACATGCAGTGCGCGCCGGCCGCGCGCCGACCGGCCCGGCAAGTTGCGCAAGCGATGGAGCAGCGAGGGCCGCCGGCCGCGCCGCCGCCAGAGCGACCCAGACCGTGCTAGCGCACACCCGCGTCACATTGTCTCAGCACCGCCGCCTTAAGCGATCCGCGCACTCGTCTTTTGCATATTTTGTAAACTATAATTTCATTCTCACTATTCATCTTCTGTAATTTCTTTCTTCAATACAACTAGTCTAAATTCTTCTGTGTTCGTGTTTTCTTAATTCGCCTGCAGCCTTCTGTCGTGTCAGACCTAGCTAGGAATAGCTTGCATAGGAACTCACATCCTACACATGTTTAAATATAATGTAATTTTTGTTGATAAATAAATAAATCTAAATCTAAATCTAATAAACCAGGAATGTGCAGATTGCCCTTATATTTTGAGCAGACTTAGGATACATCATAAAAATGACACCTCTGCCTCTAGGATTAAAGGTTTGGATTGGGTGTTGTTGAGTCAATCAGTCAGAATTGGCATTGTTCATTTTTTTTAGTATGCTCCAATTCGAAAACCATTTCGAGGAAAACCATCAATTATCCGATTTATATTGTCCGATTTCAAAAATACTTTATGATTGCAGATATTTTTGTAAATTACTTTGAACCTTTCTTTGACCGAACGACCGGGTTTTTAGACAGAATCCAGCATCGAATGTTTGCCACAAAAATGAAAAAAAAAAGTTTGGCTACGGCAACTGTCACGTGTCACTGTCAAATCTACAAAACCATAGACAAAGCCGTTTTTTTTATAGCCAGCCGATCGAAGGCGATTGGGATTCTGTCTAAATTCACGAATTATCAAACAACGAAAAAATATTTATTATTAATTAACAAAGCTACGTAAAAGCATAATATTCAAATTAGTTGCTTGAAATAGTCCATTTTATCAAATAAAGGTGTTAAAAGCACAGCTTAAAAAAAATGAACAATGCCAATTTCTCATTTCAAAATGCAAACAAACTAATATCCTCATGATTTTCCGCTGCCTTTGATCAATTATTACCCTTTAACTTTTAGAATAATGTGACATGTTCGAACAATACCCATCGCGACATGTTTCGGAAAAGTTTGACGTGTGTCTGACAAATAAACTTGTTAGTTTCGGGGGTGTGAGCGAAGTTATAATTAAATTTTCAGTTTTCAGCTGCTTCGAATTGCCTTTAAATTTATTTATGACGTTGTAAATATTGTAATGTTGTTTTCGGGTTAAAAATAGGTACCTACCTATCCAATCACTCGCCTTTCTTCTTCTTTTTCTAATATGGCCCCATCGATCGACGTGATGATTTCGTCAATATCAAAGTAATAAATATAGTATTCAAAAATCTTGTGATAAAACTGTCGGCAACGTTGTACGGTAGAACACGGTCAAACCCCCCCCCCCCCCCCCCCTGTCGGGCTTTTGGCCAACGGATAATGATATCCCTCAGAATCTGCCAGGAAATTATTAACCGATGCACAGGGTGCACCGGACCAAGCACTGCTCTTCCCCACAGACGAATCCTAAATCGAACCGCAGCTCTTGACCACACGCGGAGGTAACCCAACTCGCACCCCCACTTGCCTTTGGCAACTGCGGTTGCCAAGTGACAAAGTAAATTTCCGTTATACAGGGTGTTAGGTAAAGAGTGGATAATCCTTGAACTATGGATAGAGGGCACTTAGGACGTTATAATAAAGCTATACTAATAGGTTCAACGCATCACAATCTGCGGCGGACTGATAAAGCGTCACTTGTTTTTCAAATTATCTGTAGCCTTATAGGTATCCTTAGCGCAAACACTGAACTTTAAAAAGGCCGTGGTATATAGATAGTGGTTTGAGGTACGGTCTCTCAAGCCCAGGTGGTTGTGGGTTTCGAACCCGTGCTCGCACCTCCTAGTTTTTCGTAATTTATGTGCGATATCTCACTTGGAATTTATCATTAGCTTTTCGGTGAAGGAAAAGAAAGCTTGCATATATCTGCTAGGTAGGCAATTCAATGATGTATGTGTGACGTTCCCTATCCACCCTAGGCCCTCGTGGGACCAAGGTATCCCAAGTCTTGCACAAAATTTACCATACCATACGTAAAATTGTTTAGATAGAGTAGGTGGATACCTTCCTACCCTACCTACCTACCTATATAGCACAACGAAAACGAATTGACTTCAAAATGTACCAACCCTCCTGTAATCACTCTGACCTTTGCTTCGAATATTCTCCAGCATTTAACGTAAACACTTTTACCACTTGGGTTTTACTTCGTTAACAAACAGCCACGATCATTAAGGTCACTTCGAGATCACATAAAAATCTGACTGGTTTCCAATCAACTTAAAAGGTACGTATCTAGTACCGAGGCCCAAAGGGTTTTACTAAGTCATTCGAGCATCAACGAAACATAGGTTAAATACCGTCGGCAACATACCATAGTAAAGTAATGCTGTTATCTAAAGGGTTATACCGTTACAGGAGGGTTACAGGGGCAAAGAGCCTACCTAATAAATTTCATAGAAATAATGACCAAGAGACACAAAAATTACCATTTAACTTCTTGGAAAATACTGATGGCTTTTGGTTGATGTCTTGAGAAACGTATTCTCATGTTTGCGGTCATTACTTTTGAGGTCCTACATTGACCTAGCCTGCGAAAATGCTGGCAAAAATCTAGAGATGACGATCTGTACAGCGGTCCACCGCGCAGAAAACAGGAGTAATTAGAGAGGCTGTGGATGATAATTTGTAGGGGTCATAATGTCATAATACTCAACATTGGGGGACCGTTTGAAGAGAGAGAGAGAGATGGAGCAGGCCTACTAGAATAAAGGCAAAACGCTGTATTAGAAAACTAATTTCCCCGTAGGGAATTGGTATTGGATGAACATCAGTAAGTGTCATATAGGTTCTTAATGTAAAAACTCCATTCGTCTGTCAAGTTTGACCTCCTTCTTCAAGTTGGGAGAAGGTGACCAACTTTGGCCAAACATGGTATAGATAGTTTGGACAAATTACCAGCGCCTCTAGCGGCGCGTACTAGTAACAAACAGTTCCCATAGAATGTTGAAACTTTAACGAAAACTTGTGACATAACTTTCGCGTAATATTTTATACGTTGTTATAATTTGCATACTGATGTATTAGGTGAATACTGCTTCCAGTTCTAATTAACATCTTTTTGTACGTGTTCTAAGCAAATACCATAATAATAAAATGTACCAGTTGCTTCTCTTCCCGCGCAAATGGTAAAAACCCATCTAGGGAATGGGCGCAAATCATAGGAATCATGTTATAGGCGATGCGGCTAGCAACCCATCACTATTTTGATTCCACTTTCCACCTCTACGCCCTCAGTGTCTTGCTAAACGTGGCCTGTAGGTCTTGTTACCTTAGGCTCTGTGTATCCCGTAAGGGATAAAGACGTGATTTGTGTATGTGTATGTATGTGCCTAAGCAAATAAACAGTTCTTTATTTCTTACTTCCTTTCTTATTAATGCTTAAGTGATGAAGCTAAATTCTCATCGGGCTCTCTTAGTAGCTCTTGCACGGACATAAAGCTTCTCACCTTTGTTTTTATCTTTTCGATGTTGTTAAACAACCTTAAGTGCCTTTATTTTGTTTTCGATGTTAAATACTTACGAACCCTAGTTGCTATCCGGCGTGAGTTTACTTCAGAGATTCCGAGTGAAAAATAGGAAAATTAATTATAACCGACTAACACATTCATGATTTGCTCTCATTATCGGGATTTCACCGAGAACATGTTACTAATTACTTGGACTAAGGTATGTAAAGCATTAGCTATTTTTTAATTTACTAAATATCCAGACACAAAATTAACAGTTACCTAAATAAACCGAATCATTTAAAAAAAGAAAGAAAGAAAAAAATCTTGATGAGTTGAGAACCTTCTCCTTTCATGGATTGCAAGCTACCTGTATAATAGACAACAAAGTACACAGATATGTAGGATCATAAATAACCGGCTCTCGTTATTCAACTCAAGTTACAAAATAAACAAACACAGAGCCCACAGGGAAGTATCCTGGGACCTCTTTTGTTTCTTGTTTACATAAACGACTTACCGGTCTCATGATTGCTTTCTATTTGCTAACGATACTTCATTAATAATTAAAGGTATCGATAAAGATATTTTTGAAAGTGAAATTAACATAGCTTTAAAGAATATTGTAAATTGGCTAGAATTCAATAACCTTCAAATAAATGTAGACAAAGTTAATGTTATTTAAATCATGTAAATCTAAGATTCATCAAGTTAATGTTAAATATGATGCAGAGAACATTGAACAAGTAAATAGTACCTACAGTCTTTTTGGGTTTGACGTTAGATACTCATTTCAACTGGAAATAACATAATAAATACAATCTGCAATAAACTTAATAAATTCCTGTTTGCACTTTGGCGCGTTAAACAAACGGTATCATTGAAAACTGCCTTATTAACTTACCATGGTTATGTTATATCAATTCTAAGATACGGTATAATAATGTGGGGCAACTCTGTGGACGCCGATCGTGCCTTTACTGTCCAAAAAAAGTGTATTAGAACTCTTTGTGGAGTAGGCCCAAGAGAATCCTGTAAGACCTTATTTATCAAACTTAATTTGTTATCTTTACCTTGTGTTTATATCTACGAGATTGCCATATTTGTAAAAGCCCATTCGGACCTATTTATATTTGTCAAAGATAAGGAAATAACAAGGAGTCATAGACGATGTAGGTTGGCATTACCCACTTGCAACAGGCTTGTACTCAGAAGAAAAAGTGTTCATAATATGTGTATAAACATTTTTAATAAAATACCAAGCGCTCTTAGAATATTACCTTGTCGCGAATTTAAAACCAACTAGCGCAGAATGTTGACTGAAAAAATTTTTCTACAGCATCAACGAATTTTTAAACCACAAATTTGAAGATATGCATTGCATGACACCAAATAATATTGTTTAGTTCAGTTTATTTTAGTTTAGTTTAACTTAAGAAAATCTATTTGGCATTGTATAAATAAAACATTCATCAGAATTCATTCTGACATTCATCCTTATATAGTTGTTATGTCTATCAAGGATAATGTTACTATTGTCGACCGAGCGACTAAATCGCTGACCTCAGATATTCACATGCCTAACCTGGCTGAACATGTTGTGGGCAGCAATACTACTTTATAAGACCCTGTGTAACCATATGTTCATTGTGAATAAATAAACATTTCATTTCATTTCAAAGTCGCCTAAAAAGTAGGTACCTTTAAAACCGACAGCAACCCATAACTGTATGGCAGCATAATTTGATGCTTTTTATCATCCTCTATACTAAGTAGTCTTAAATCTTTGGGTAGCTACTAGTAGCCACAACTAATCTGAATAAGTAGTACTGACATTCAAGTGTCACTTCTAAATGCTAGGGTTGAAAGACACCACAAACACCATAATTAGTATTCTGGTGAATAATCGCTATAATGAACAATTAAGTGTGTAGGCTGAATAACAACAAGGGATTTCAATTCTAAAGGCGGCGTGATTGTATAAAAAGTTAGAACCATATCTAAATACCTGTGAAAAAGCTTTCAAATCCTTGATAGTTACACTACAATAGCTTTCTGAACTGGCTGCCTACTCGCTTCGTACCACGTTCAAATTAAAATTCTTCGACGGACAAAACTGATTTCTAACTCTGGCGTACAATGCTGGCTTATTGCAGCGGTATTCTAACTTCAGCAGCATCAAAAGCAGCAATGTACTCGTGGAGTACAGAACTATTGAGTGTTCGTGATTTGGTACGAAGGAGGTTCTACGCTCCATTAATATTTGACGTAACGTTAACTATGACTAACCAATAAAGATTAACACTTATGGATACACGTATTGTCAAGGGTGTGGTGTTTAGAATACACTTATGAGTTGTTGTATCGATGGATAATGACACATTTACTAGAACAAAAATGATTACCTATTCATAAACTAATATTGTGAGAATTAATTTTACCTACATAAAGTAATTAATTAGGAAATCTATAAATATAAAAGATTACGACTAACTGACTGATAAACAACACAGCCTAAACCTACCTAAAGAGAAGGGATTTTTTTAAATTGGGTAGAAAGAGGATTTATACTTGCATTTCAAAGTCGCCATGTCTACAAACACAACCCTTTGTCCTAATTTTCCCATGGGACACGATGATATTTTTGGGAATTTCTATGATTTTTTCGCATATCAGTGGGACAACATTAAAATCCCGTAATTTCTCTACCTATTGTAATGATTTACGTGTGTACAATATACACATACATAAATCACGCCTTTATCCTTTACGGAGTAAGTAAGTAAGTAAGTAAATGCTTTATTGTACAAATATAAAGAAGCAGAGACAAATCACAAAAAAAGAACTTAAATATATGCACAAAGGCGAACTTATCCCTATAAGGATATATCCCCCCCTCCCTCCCCCTTCCCTTGATCCCTTAGTAGATGTTGGGCCTAGGGCAGCAAGACCTAGAGGCCATGATTAGCATGACTGTGGGCGTATAGGTGGCTAGGGGAATCAAAATAATGATGGGTTGCTAGCCGCATCGCCTACAACACGATGCCTTAGATTTCCGCCCATTACCTCGATGGGCTATTTCCACGTGTGTAAAAGCTAATGATTTATTCCAAAGTTCAGATACTTTACCAATCGCTTATAGAATATTTAATGCCTCTAATTATGTATATTATAAGAGGCAAGCGTTTATTGTTTATTTAAGTTAATTTTGAACGTTTGGCTTGATGAGCTTCGTTACATTTTTTCCCTTTTAATTAAATAAGGAGAGTTCCTAACAAGATAAACAAATTGACAGCCTTCGAATATTTTAAGACATAATGTTTCAAGAGTTCAAAACAACACCGTATATGTTAAACTGTAAAAACAAATAATAATTAAACATATGTGACAAGGTTCCACGTACCCCGACGAAAACAGTATGCGAGCAAAGGTATATTTAATTAAAACTAAAAGTTTAGGCGAAGGGAGCCGTCGCAGCTTCAGCAGGCGTTTCGACAGAGACACCGTACTGTGACTTCGATAGTTCCCTTTCTCAGAGATTATATTGGATGGTGTTCAAGAGCTTGAATGCAGCTAACCAAGTACAACCTTGCCCTAACGAAAGACATCGATTCATATTTTCAGTCCCGGTAGTTTAGTTTCTGAAACAGACAAACGATAGCGCGATCTATCTGGTAGCCAGCGCCATCTAGGGGCAGCTTCCTGTACTACACATACATATTAATCCTGACATTATTATAACATACACAAAAAAATGCACTTGGATAGAGCTCGGGGTAGAAAGACCTAAAGTCTACGTTTAGCGAGATTGTCGGCGTATAGGTGGAAAGGGGAATCAAAATAGTGATGGGTTGCTGGCCGCATCGCGTGTGACATGAATCCTAAGATTTTCACTCATTCCCTCAATCACTTTTAAAACAAGCATCATTTGTCACCCATTCTACACATGTTAGTAAATTTCAATGCGATCCGACCACTAGAAGTGGATCAGATGAGACTTGCGAGATTACACTCAAACAAACAAAATAAATAACGAACTAGAACCTAAATAAACCTTTTTCGGACTTTGATGAATAGTTATTTAAAAAAAATACTGAATTCATGCATTTTCTCGAGTTTTACGCTCGTTTACATTCACTTTTACATTTCTAACCGACACTGAAAATTAGAACACATAGAAAAATCCGAAAAGTAAAGCTACGGCCGGGAATCGCATCCGGATCCTCAGCATTCCGTGATGCGTGCTACACCTCTACACTACCTATAGCACGCGAGTAAGCCTTCGAATTTTTTTATCTGTACCAGCTGTCACATGACCTTGATCTGTCTGTCTTTAAAAAGCAATTAAAGGAAAGGCTCATAGTCGAAGCATCCTATACCCTTGACGATTTTTTCGCAGATAATTCTTGGAAAATCTAGCAATTGTTTTATTTAAATTGATTCTCTGTATTTATCTATTTTTTAATTTAATTATGAATGACAAAAATAATAGTTTAACTATGATAATATAATGATGAATAATAATAATAATTAATCATGATGTATTGTATCTATATTGTTATTATAAATTCTATTGTTATGACACATTCTCTTGGCTTTTGTGTTGGATAGTGTTTTACCCCTTTATTCATAAACGCTCTAATAGGCGTCTGCTAACTTAGCAATCGTTTGTCCTTATCTGTCACTTTGACATTTACCTTTCACAGATAAGGACAAACGATTGCTAAAGAAACCTACAGATCGTTTATGAATAAGGGGGTAAGTCTTTAAGTTTAATATTTGTACACCGTTATGGTAGATCACAGAGCAGCCTAATTGTATTTACTGTAGATCCTATGTAATTTACCTGTGTATCACAAATAAATAAGTTACTTACTTACTTGTTAGTATGCGATTTTTTGTCGTCAAGCGTGATCTGTTTGAATGATGTGTATGTACGACACATTAACAAACTCCCATTTAATCCAACCAATCCAACCATTAAACCTCCAATTCCTATTTATTTATGAATATATAGATGATTTTCTTGTATCTCTAACCTATTAGCACGCGTAACTTCATTACGCTTAGCTACCAACCACTCGAATGAGCTAATTTAGCCGATCTGGAGTGCAAGCAACCATTATAAGCGCTATACATGTGCAAACAAGGTCTCATAACTTAACCAATTAATATTCGAAACTTGTAAATTGAGTATAATTTCGAACAATTGATTAGTTCTGAATTTCCACCTGAAGACGTCATTATTAGTGGTTTCAATTGGAGGGTGCGATATCGGCGTTAAACTTATGTCCCTAAATATGTTATTTTATCTGCGGAAATTCCATGCTGGTCTGGGAGCAAAAGAAAAACATAGAATGTACCAGTTGCTTCAGATGGTAAAAGCCCATCGAGGGAATGGCCGAAAATCTTAGGAATCATCACTATTTTTATTCCCCTTTCCACCTATACGCCCACAATCATGCTAAACGTGGTCTTTAGGTCTTGTTACCTTATAGGCTCTGTTTACCCCGGGATAAAGACGTGATTTATGTATTTATGTATACCCAAAAGAAGTAAAAACACTCGGTCAGGACCTATTTAAAAAAAATGGTCCATCGACAAATAATGTAGGTGTAATTTATTAATAATCATGTTACGTTAATATTGGGAGTCAGTAGTATTCGCCTGCGGCGCTAAAATGATAAATTCCTTTCTCCTGTTGCTTGCTATATAAATAAACAGGGAAATGTAAAAGAATAATAAATGCCTGAACATCATGCTATGTAAAATCACAGAAATGCATACAATGGGATATCCGTGGCAGCCAAAACTAGTTTAATATCAAGGACTTAACTTATCACGACCCTACTCATTCGATCCAAGTTGACATATTGTTAGCTTTTAGTTTATTGATCACCTGCCCACGACGTTGTCATTTAGTAGTTTAGGAATTTACTTAGTCCCAATTAAATAACATCTAATTATTAATTATTAATTGGTTTCAAAAACGAATTAGAATGTAGTTATTTCTATACTAAAATAAAAAAAATGCAAATAGAGAAATGTTACTACTCCGTATCTGATTTCTTAGGCTGAAAATCTGGCTGAAAATCAGTGCTGCAGGTGTCTAACACCTCAGCGTAATGCTGAGCCAGCGACCGTTTCACTTTTGCGAAGACACACACAACGCTCATGATCTATTTTTCTTGTCTTGATTATTTTCTATAAAATTGTGTATATTCTCTTTTTTTGTGTCTTGCAAAAAGGAATAAAATGTCTTCTCTTTCTTTCTTTCTATAAATTGTAACCTATTACCTACCTGTTGGTTGTTATTGTACTACCTATTGTATTGCTATACCCCACCGGGGTCTATGTGAAACTTCTTTAGTGTTAGTTACCAATTATTACCATGGTTGTTATAATTAAATAAATGAGTAAACGAGTATTATCTTAAAAATAAATACATACATAAATCACCTCTCATGAATTAAAAAAAATGTGTTGGATTTTGTAGTTGCCAGTCGCAATTTAAAAGTTTGTTGACCATTTCTCCTTAAGTTGTGAATATTATATTACCAAACTGTGATACCTTTTACACACTACAACCGTGCATTTTTGCCTCTACCATAAATTTGTTTTCCACAAACAAATCAAGTTTTGGAAAAATGGCAATATTTTTTAATGAGAAACTCGAGAACAAAGTATCTTCCCTTTATGTACACGGGAGGTACCTACCGAGCTACTGTAACTAGTAAACATAAAAAATAACAGTTTTCTAGTCGGTGCTAAGAACAGATGAGCAGCCGGACATGGATAAACTAATAATATTCCTTTCTGTATCAGGTTAGCTGGAAGAGATCCCTTCTTAGGGATAAGTTCGCCTTTGTACTATTTTCTTTGTACTTCTGTATTTTTTTAATTTTTATGTGCAATAAAGAGTTTACATACGTACATATTCCGTTTTAGTCATGCTGACTACGGAACCCTAAAAAGAAACGTGATTCCAATTTTGAAATTAAACCGTGAACTGCGGGCAAGTAAATTAAGTACCTAGGTACCAGCAATGAATCTTACAATCGACACATTTTTTAATTAGATAAGTAGAGTTTAGTTTAGGTAACCTACGATTAATTACATCTCTTATAGCAGCAGAATGTAAATTTATTTTATTTACGCCCTAAAAAGATGACTGACTTTATTAGCTGCAATATGCCATAATGCGTGGGACTAAAAAAAAAAATCACCCACGTAAATATTGCCGGCTGAATGCCCTGAATGGTTAAAATCTCGCGCGTGCGTATTGCCGACCGCCCCAACGGGCTATAAATGCTGGTAGCTTCGTCCTGGCAGGACACTCGAACTTGCCGCCCTTTCCCGCCTTGCACGGTTCGAACTTTGAAAAGTTTCGAATTTCGAATCCGCGTCGGAACTCTGAGGTAAGTGGATTATGAACGTTTAAAAAAACGCGTATGCGTTCGATTGTAGTTAAATTGAATGACTTTGATTCGAATTTTAAATCCAGACGAAGATTTTTGACGTGCATTTTTGTGGTTTCTTTGTTTATTCCTCACGACAAGAATAAAAGAGATAAGGTGTAAATTAAAATCAGCCGTTGTGTTTTTTTAGAAATACCAAAATAAAATAAAAAATCTTACCTGAAACACAAAAACGACTTACAAGAAAATATCTGAACCAAATAATTCAAGATTGACACAATTTCTTTCGTCACTTCCTTCTCGCTTATTCAATTTCCATCTTTTTGTTGCGATTCAGGTCAGTAATCAAATAAATCTAGTGAACCATATCGTTGGCCACAAAGTTGAAAAGGTTCATTCATATAAAGCGCACCAAAATAAATATAACGTTAAATCTGCATCATTTGCAAGAAATTTTATCTATACGCGTAAATTAAAATTAAACTCTACGATATTCTAATACATATTTAAATTACTCGAAATAATAAAATTTAAAGCCGACTTAATTTAGATGTTGTGGCCAATCGATATTTCAGTTTCAGCGATATTAAATTAAATTAATTAGTTCCTGATTTACTAACTAAACGAAACAACATCGCGAAAACCATTGTGATTTTAAAACTAAGCTGTGAATTAACTTTCTCATCGATAATTGATAACATAATGAGCTACAAAATTGAATTAAATTAATTGTTAAATTCATTCGTGAATCAAAAGTTACCGTGCATTCTCAAAAAATAGTACCACAGGTAAATAACATTTTTCCGCCTGTTAATGTATCAACGGGCATTTAACTTAATGAAAGGTTGCATTTAAATTAAATTATACAAGAATCAACTGCAGATAAATTTACACCCCGGAAAAATTTACTAAAATAAATCTACCTAGGTATATAAGAGCTTTTCCTCGCTTTATCGCAATACTGATACGGTCATTTTAGTTTTTAATTATTCTCCTTTTATAGGATAATACTTACATTTCTTTACATTCATTTCGACAAGCTTTTATTTAACCTGTAAATATGTGTTTTGGGTTGGGTCTAATTTTGCAAGTCTTTGTCTCAATTAATTTATTAGTTAGATGGACTTTAAAAGTATAGAAGTACGTTCAACCAAATAAAAGCTAAAGTAACAAAAATATTGATTTAAATGAAAAATTTACCATGTCTTACATTATTGTCATGAAGACACTAATATTAATTTAAATTTCTTGATTGATATAATTTGAATATCAATTTGATTTGTGAGGGAAAATAATGAAGAAGCAACTTTCGCAGACGCGCGCAATTTTTTTTGCTGTTCACATAATTTCATGGACCTTTAGAACCGTTGAAAAATGCATTAAGTAATATTTAAAGTTACTAAATTTCACCTCTTTTTTTAGTGACTCATGAATTTTACTGTCGATACAGGAGTTAAAATAAATTAAATTCTTAAATTATTCGAGTTACTATACCAACTATACTATTTAATGTCTACTCTTGACTCGTATACGTCCATCTTAAACCCTTAAAAAACCCAAGATCCCGTGCACGCCACAAACAAGTACTTAATAAGAACAGTATTCACAAAATTCCCACAGGATAAGGAAATCCATAGAACCGCACGCGTGTTCTCGAAATAAATAATCCAATGGGTCAAGCTTCCTACGATGGAAACAATAGCAGAAATACTTAAGAACATCCTGTATTACATACCCTTAGGCATTAATAACAAATGTCGGTGCTTTTATTACATGTAATATAAGACCGACATATCTAAGGATAAAGACCTTAGCAAATTCAAGTTACAATGCTCTACTGCGTATTTTAGAAGGTAATAAACTTTTTTTTGTAATTTTTGATAACGGTTTTTCTGTCTCTGTAATATAAAATGCCCAATAGCCGAGTTAAAACACGTACACTTTAAAAAGTTCCAAGTTGTGCCTAATTATGAAACATCAAATTCTGAAGTTAGCATCTCCATTATTTTTTATATATTAGCCAAATATCGATTTATTAGTTTGCGACCGCTGCTTCGCCACGGCAGCAAAACTCCAAATCTCGTGGGAATTTCGAAAAAAACATCATTATTCTTTATTTACATCATAAATAGACTTTCTGTGCTAAATTTTAGTATTGCAGATTCTACATCAGCATTAAGAATTTCAATATTACATTACAGGGCGTTAATGAGTCAGTTGTTAAGATTTAAAATAATTTGATAGTCTCCCGACTATCCTGGTTACTGGATTCTGAAATTGAATTGTAAGCTCATATTCCCTGGTGTTATTATCAAGTCTGAAACCACATTTAATTGCGTTTAAAAAAAAAACCTAGTGAAATGTTTCATATTATAATAGTGTACTAAACAAGCATGCTTCACTGTAGGATTAAATGTAACTAACTGGGTATGTGTATGTACTCGTTAAATTTCGGTAACGTTAATATTTAAATAATATTTCCCTGACCTCTATTATAACGTATGCAAAAAACAAAGAAATCGCTTGAGCAAATGAGGTGTGAAAGCACGACACGGAAACTCCAGAGGACATTATTGAATTTCGCTGAGAAAGGTATCCTATGTTCTTCCCAGCGTCTGACAAAACGAATCATTTTCACATTCACAATATTGGTTTGGATATTGATACGTTACACTTCACTCGAAACATGGACTTCGGATATACTTTTACATACAAAGTAAGGAAAAGCTTTATTGAACTGGTCAACTTTTCCGATATCGAACTACCTTATTCATTAGTATGTTTGAAATATTTTCTTAAAGGATTTATAGTTTGGTTAATCTTCTCTTACCTATACGAGTTGGAATACTAGTTTTACCTGAAATGACAGTTCGTGGACTGAGGTATGTAGTTAGGGTAATTACTGATTTACTGACCGACTCTTACCCGTGATTTCGTCCGCGCAGAATTAAATGTTACCTATGTTCATCAAGGATAATGTAGAATTCTAATGGTGAAAGAATGTTTCAAATCGATCCAGTAATCTTGGAGCCTTTTGGAGAACTACAAATCTTTCCTATTTATAGTTTTAATGTAGAATACAAGTGTAGACTAAAAGGTAAAGCACGTCCTAAGCAGTTTCATTAGAGAAAGTAGAAACAGTGATAGTCTTATAGTGATTGAAACTGAATATATTACAAGTGTAATGTATTTACCAGCAAATATCTCTGAAAGTCCTTGAATCGCTTCCGTTGGTACTCGGTCTAAAAAGGAAATGAGAGCTCTGAAAACGCATTATCTTCTTCGATTACGGAAATAGTGGTTACATTACGTTAAGTAAACTCCGCGAAGTTAAAAAGGTTTTCAGTATCTTGTTAAAAAAACTATCTTCGATTAAAAGCCGTTACGGTTAGGAAAAGTTAGAACAAAGTGCAATAGCAAAAGATTGGGTTTTGTATTTGAACTGTATTTTGTTTTCAAATTTAGCTGTAACTGTCTCATAATAATTATAATGTATAAGTTTATTTGGAAGAAGCTTAATTTTATTTTATTAAATATTTTATAAATTTAACTTAGCTAAATAAAAAATATATGAGGAAGTACTTATTTTAAAATAGGAACAATTGTCGTTTACTAACTAACTATGGATTTGTGGGTAGAACTCATCTCTATACAGCTGAAATGTAGAGGGAGAGAAAGAGATACCAATTAAAAATATTTATTCTCCAGTGGTGTCCAGTATAAATTAACCTTTCATACCCTAACTGCAGTGATACCCAGTCTTCGAGCAAAACAATTGTTCTTGTTGTACACCACTGTACTTCTGTACTTCTGATATTCTATTAATTCAAGATGATGACGCTGGCTGAAGGATAGTAAATTGTACTTCCAAGTATTAAAAAAAAATATATGTCAAGGATTACAAAAAACCAGCCAAGTTTTACGGTCCACCGTTTGACTTAAAGGCTTCCTTTGACCTTTTCGCCGTCATTGACTTGATATGAAGGCAGTACCTACATGCAGTGTAAAATGCAACTTCTTTTGACAAGATAAAGTTGACAGTTGCGAGTGACACAGAGTTGCTTTGTGGTGAAAAGGTTAAATGCTTTAACTTTTTCCCAGATGATAGATTCTCGCGGCTAAACCATTGAAGTACATATTTTGGTTTATGGTGCATTTATCGATGATACTGCTATCTAATCTGATATGACGACGAAATAAGCTTTTCTATATTATACGTTAGATTTCGGGTAATTCCACAGCACAGGTTTTTTATTGCTCGTATCATAATTGGAGGTAAAGCCATATACTTCTACTTTATTCAGGTAATTTACCTATCATATGATACATTTCATTTTTATTACGTCAAGAGTAATAAAGCGGGAACAGAGTTCGTTTAACCGAAAATTAGGATACATTTTGTAAGTGGAACGGTTGAACTTAATATTTTCGTTTTTAATACACACAGAACGAATAAATTAGTTAACTCCCAACGTAGAGTATACATATGTATGTATGTACACACGGCAATATAATCAGGTAAGCACCTACGCACGCTCGCGCCGTATCTATCCTGCTTACCGAATAGCTTTGCTGTGTGTACATACACATACAGAAATCACGTCTTTATCCCATACGGGGTAGACAGAACCTAAGTTAACAAGACCTAAAGGCCACATTTAGCATTATTGTAGGCGTATAGGTGTAAAAGAGGAATCAAAATAGTGATGGGTTGCTAGCCGCATCACCTATAACAATACATGATTCCTAAGACTCGTGCCCATTCCCTCGATGGGCTTTTACCATCTACACGGGAAGAGAAGCAGCTAGTAATTCTATCTTTTTTCTTTACTCCCAAACCAACATGGAAGAAACCGTATCCCTGTGATTCATAAATAGGTAAAAAACCTGAGTTAACTAACTGAGAGTTAGTTACAAAACTGTTTTGTCTGCGTCATGTAAAAGAAAATTACAAATTACAAAATTACAGATAATTACAAACACAAGTTTGTTTGTACCCAAAGAGCGTTTAGTCCGGCTTAGGACTATGAACGACGTTCCTATCAAATCAAAGACTTAGGACTAGGGTTGCTTAAGTATTAAGGATCTTAAGTAAACTTCCAAGGCATATAAACAATTAGCTGTTGCCCGCAACTTTGTCGGAAAAGAATTCGTTTATCTGTATCCCGAAGGAAGAAAGAGTAACAAATATCTTTTATTTTATTGAATCAGGCATTTGTTCATTAACAAATATCTATATATCCATACGGGTACGTATTAAAATACATAAAGTTTAAAATGTATAATGGGTTAAAATACATAATGGTTTATAACATATAATGCGATTCTCTCAGAAAGATACAAATTAACAGGATTGTTATAAAACAAACCTAACCTAACCTAAACCAATCTATAGATTACGATATCAAAAAAGTTCATTTAGCTAATAGTTTTACAGAAAATTGCGTTATATATTTTGAACCATTGTGTATTTTAACCCATTATACATTTTAAGCTTTATGTATTCTGATCCGCTCCCATCCATACTCACAAACTTTTTCATTTATAATATTAGAAAGAAATTAGATTAGTTTATCTGCCTTCTAGTTTCCTTGTAACATACAAAATATTATAATCTAGTATAGTCTTGTGGGTGGTACGAAGGTAGCCTACTAGCTCGTTTGCCTTCTGTGTTGCGTAAAAAAAAGTTTAAACAAACTTTCCTTAAAATATACTTTTTTTTTTTTTTTTATTTATTCAAATCAATTACAAAGAGAAAACATTATGTGTGAACAGCGAGCGAAAACCGCGATCGGTTTATCTGCTACTGTTGTCGCAGTGTTCTGTTGGATCCTCTTTGGATTTCAAATGAGATATCGCACATAAATTCCGAAAAACTCAGAGGTGCGAGCCCAGGATTCGAACCCACGACCCTATGCTACCACGGATTAATATTCTATTTATTATATGTAGTTATTATATCTTACGTTATTTAAAGTGTAGGCATTTAAGATTGACTGGGGTTTCGACTGGTTCTTTCACTTTTTCCGTGTGTCTACTCTTCATACTTCTTAATGCCTATGTCCTGTCAATCGTTCAAAGGTTAACTGGATGAAATCCCTTTAGGGATAAGCTCGCTTTCGTGAATTTGTGTTATCCTGTATTGATCTCTGTCATGTGTTTTATGTACAATAAAGAGTTATACATACATACATCTGTAATTTACCAGAAAGGTTCAACATAAACCTCCGCTGTAAAGGCCTCTCTCTTCAAATTGAAGAAAGTATTTACGAACTAGTGTGCATGTAATTGGACAATCATATTCGTTACACATAATAGCGTAAGGGGAAAACTTTACTGTTCAAAAATTCATGCTTAGGCCGCATTGTTCTGACGTTGTGCTTGCTTTAACCACGCTTGTATGTGTTTGCTGGATGAAAGTATCAAAATACACCGGAGGAAGTTGTGACTTAAGCTTCCGAATAATTGCTAACTGGTTTTGTACCCAGTAAACATCGTTTTGTGATACCTATAGCATATAAAACTATATACAGACTGAATAAGATAGAAGTAATTCTCTTAAGAAAATGACTAAAAAATATTCCGAGATGTTACAAACAACCTATTTTACCAAGTTTGTAATGTAAACAGAATTGTCACTTGTCGCAGACAATTGTCACGTTGGCGACATAGGGGCCAGGTGACTGGGTTACTTTGATTGAACTCTGCTGTGAAGATTTTTCATCGTAATTTTTGATTCAAAATAACCCCCCTTTGCCGCCGTACACCCTGAACATCGAAAAATGTAGTGACACCACAATTTAAAACAAATCCAAAAATTCAATTTATAATGCAAACTTTTTTGTTGACTGTACTATTTGTTAACTGTATAGTATACTTCATATTGTCATCTATCCGGCATAATATGTAAACCAAATTTCAAGTCAAACAGTCGGACAAACTGTTTCCTTCGACGGTACTGGCTGGGTCACCAGAATTTCATTACAACATTATTGCATTGTCAGCAGACTTACATAATTAAATGAAAGCTTGTAAAAATCCTGTGTAACATTTTGCAGGACTGCTCAGTCATATTAATAACCCTAATACCATTAAATTACTCTGGATCCATTTTAAAAGACAGTGTAAACATTGCTAGTGCAAATAAATTGACTCATTTGTACTGAAATTTAACAACTTTATTTAAGAAGCTATCAGTAACACGCAGTCAATAGTAGAAGCTGTTGCAGTTCATAATTTGTTTACCTTTAAAGATAAATTCAAACTATACATAATAGGTACTAAGAATAACGTATCAAATTGTCGTATAATAATACAAGTAACAATGTGAAATTTACAGTCGAATTTTAATTACTGAAAACTATCGATCGTTTCAAATAGGTTATTTAAAGAGCGAAATATATTATTAGCTAATGCATATTCTAGATAATACTTGAAACCTACGGAGCATTACTTGAAATGTCCGTATTAAATTCAAAAGTATGTGCCTTTACCTATAATTCGGCCAAATGTTTGAGGCCTCTTGCGCAATACACAGCGACCCTCATGCGGGAGATCTTTATAAGATAGTCACAGGACCGTCATTTTGGAGGCAAAACGCTTTCGGTCCACCTCTACGAAGTACCGAAAGGGTTTTTTGTATGAGATCACGTGCACGAATCGTAGCAGTAAAATCTGATTAGTGGTTTATTTAAGATAGTCGTGAAGCTACGTTACAAATATCAAAGGTAATCAAAAATATGATATGCTTACTTTGAGTTTGATCAGGGACTTACCATGACGTCTCAATGCCATTCAATTCCGAAACATAGTTGGATCGCTCGCTGTCAGATGCATACTAGAAGTACCAAAAATGACAGCTAAACGTAAAATTGTATCGGAATTGTATGGTGGGACCCCAGGAAGGTGCAGAACTATAGAAGAAAGTCGGAGTAAGACAGGAAGTTGATTAATATATCAAACAATTTCAACACTTTCTCAAATGCTTGATTAGGTATTTATTTTATTTGCCGTGGGCAACGTTGTTTTTTGAACCATTTATTGCGGAAGTTATTACTTAAGTTATTACTTAAAGAGAGATAACAACAAAATTATTGATGTTATTGTTTTTTCGAGAGCAACAATTTTGTTTTAAAAATTATAAGTAAAGTTTTAAACGACTCAAAGTTAGCTACAAAAATTGTTCATTAAACAACACTTTGAATTCTTAAAACACAATTGAAACTCGAATTTGCACATTTTCTTTCGTAAGCTCTGAGTTGTCCTTTCATCATTTTTAAAGGTTTGTTTGATGATTCTTCCCCTTATCTTAATGGCCCTCACCCTGCAGAATTATGTATTTGCGAAGCTTTGAAAACGTAAACAATAAACAGACTAATTGTCTTGCACGTTAAAGAATTCTGAACAAACCTAGGGATTCTATTTGCCGTATTTTCATACTGCACCCAATACAATATATTTTTATATATTTATGCTTTGCTATTATAAATAATTACCTCCAAAAAAACAATTGCGAAGTAATTTAATATCAACTCTAGACTGACACTCTCAATGACGTTAAGCAAAAATATGTACCAAATTACCATGTAATTATCTCGAATTCTTTTGTGGCTTAATGAAGAAAAAAGGACAAAGTAAACATTAAGCTACAGTGTGCGAGGAACATAAAAAGTAATTTGCGGCCTCGCAACTTGAGTCGAGCACTTTTGGATGTTAAAAAATACACATTTAGAACGTTATGTGTTTCTGGTTTTCATCTCAGCGATGGACAAAACATTTTACAGTAACTATACTAATGAAGCCAATGCCCACATTCAGTGCCGAGAACTCCCTAGGGGAGTTTTCTGTTCGTAGGCAGTTTTCGCTACAAAGCGGAAAAACACTGTACCGGCTACACGTGTACCGCGTAGCATTGCGTGGCAGTGAATAAGAAATTAAGTATTCGAGATTGAAAATATGTAGTACCAGAAAATTAATGACGAAAATACACAAAAGTATTTATCTTTTCTTTGACGAAATTCTCCTCCATTTTCTTTTAAACTTTCTTTCTCAATCTATCAATTATTGCAAAAACTAAAAAGTTGAAAACAGGAGTACCCTAGTATAGCGGTACTTATAAAATTGATTGAATGTCTGAATTAGGCTAACAGACAGATGCACAAAACCGTAAAAATGTTAATTCCTCTATGCTAAAAACAAAAAAATTAAAGTGTACTCGTATCTGAGAAAGAGAAGGCACAATTCAAATCGCTATGAAACTAACAACTGTGTTGAAGTAGTTGATGGTGCCTCATTAGAGATCAAAGGGAACTGCATCAAGGGTGGTCACGCCAAATAGTCAATTTAACCTCGCGCGCTTTCACTTCGCGCCTCTCATTGCAAAAAGTCCTAATACGTTCAAGAACGATCTAGTCTGTTAGGTTGGCAGCCAGCTACAACCATTTACCTTTCCATCCCGCTCCCACACGCACTAAATTTTTAATAAAAAAAATACGATAAATCTTTGTAGAGGTGTTCAGATGACCTAATTCAACAGGTCTGATAAAATATTCCGGAATAAAACTGAGAGACCTTATAGTGAACGTTGTAATTCTTAAAAGCCACACTGTAACTGATGACTAATTATGTCTCTACCAAATTATAAAGAACTATCTTACCCTAATAGAGTGGAAGTAGGTATCTCTTTATCACATAACGCAATAAGCCTACTGATCAGATTTTTTAAATTGCTTGTTAACAAACTGAAACACGCAACTTTTTATATCGTCGATGCTCTAAATCTAAAGTCAAACTGTCCGAAGCTGCAACTCAAACAATTTGAGGACATTGTAGACGGCTGAATATGGCATCGTGCAATAAATATTCATCCCTTCTGCAAACCGATTTAAGCTGGAAGTCAATTTGCCTTCCAATCAGGACAACAGCTTTATAGAAAAATATATATTGCCGCAGTATTCAAATTATAACTTTATTGGGTTCCTACCTACTAGTCTACTTACCTGCGGCTCCGTCTGAACCGTAAAATCTGTAGAAGAATAAAAAAATGTATAAGAACTTTCCTTGGACTTCAGCGAGAGAGCAGAAATTATCGAAATGGTCCAGCAATTTTCAACTTTAGAGCTTAGCAAAACCATAGCATTTTTTTTATATAAGGACAAGGGTAGGTAAGAGGATTGAGACTGAAATACCTACTTACAGAAACTTTGCTTGGGAGTGGGTACAGACTCGCTCAAAAAGAAGACTTACAGCTATTGAAATCCTTGTAACCGTCTACTTAAATGAAATCGTGTTTCACGTTATTGAACTGCAACTGGTGAAAGTTATATAAATAGCCAACGTTTTCCATATACGTAAATCGGGTAATCTTCTCGTTTGGGTCACCTCACTTAAGTATTCTATTTATTGAATTATGACGAGGATTACCAAATTCACGATATATTTGGCGTCGCGTTAAGTGACGTACGAGGATAGAGGCGAAGAGACCCACGCGTTATAACTTAATAAAATATTCACTGTAACTCCATTAGTAGTAAGTGTGATTTGATGGGAGTTTAATACGACTAATATATAAATGCTTAATGGATTTCGGCGCTCGTGTAGCCAAGCGTTGATAAACAATAATTTTAATCATATCTGTCTGATGTAGTGCTAACCACTGTGGATGTGCGGTCAACTGGTTGACTCTGTTGCTGATTATAGGTGACCGTTCTAAAATGAAATAGTCGATTAACCAATACCAATTAATTATGCTAGAAATTTACTTAAATCAAAATAAAAATAGACCTTGTGTGAGTTATGTCGGACGCCAAGTGTTCCGACATTTGCATATATGAAATGTCTTCGATTATTCTGGTATATTTCAACAGTTCGGTTAGTTTAACGCCCTTCTGAAAGTTTTTCATCGCAATTTTGAATTTAAAATTAATTCATACGTACGTTCTTAGTCTTAGAAGCTTTTCACTCTGAACACCGATTAATGTGTGGAAAGGATTGGTAACCACAAACACAATCAAAAAATCTTAAAAGAAATTACAACCATCTGTTGAAATCTTAATTAGTGGCTAGTGTTAGTTTTCTGTCGCAACAAACGACTCCAATCTTTACATTGAAATGTCAAATACTTGGTATGAGATTAGTTGGTTGCCATTACAAACTGCTAGTGCCGCCGTCAATTTTTCATACGATTTGAAACGTCACACGAACGCGTTTGAGTCGTTTTGCCGAGTTAAAGTTTTCACTAGAGACTCAGAATATTACACGTTTCTTGTATGGGATCTCATTGATTCTTAACTTTAACACTTATTGATGACACACTCTGTGATAATTGTAATGTCTAGATTGAAGAGGCACACAAGTTTATTTGTTTATTAGTTATGAATGACGTAGTTGAAAATTGTACCTACTTGGAAAAGGATATAAGCTTGATTAAAAGTACGTGAACACCTAAGTCAAAGCCAGGATTAGACTTTAATATTAAGCCGTGGTAATATCCTGCCACTCAATGTTTACTCGATTCATGGAACGATGTGCTCGAAAATTTATTTCGACGTCTCTTGCCAAGACCCGAACTAGAAATTTTCAAGGAGAGTTGATTTGTTTTCTTTAATCGGATGGATGAGTTCGACGTTATTTAGTATTATGAATAATTTTATCATTCGAACACAACTGTTCATTAAATCAACAACCAGTTTCATTTAAGCACTTGTCAAAAATAATACCATTATAATTAAGTAGGTAGGTATTCAAAATTTGAAACGGACTTAAATTCATTTTGACCTATTTTTACTACGCTTAAACATATTTTCTATTTTCATTGTAAACAGCAAGATTCGTTCTAAGTTAAGACAAACGAGACTAGAATTCAGTTTTTTTTCACTCCCCGCATACCCTCGACTTCGAACCGAAGACCTCTCAGAGAACTATCACAATCGCGTAAGGGACACAGTTATGCAGCTATATAGCTCTGTCCCTAACGCCGAATAGAACTTGGCACGCATAAGCGATGGTGGTAACCCCCTGTACTAAAAAAATTGCGTGAGTTATGCGGGTCACAGTACTCAGGCACACCTAGGTACCGATGAAATCGCTCCAGTTTCTTTTACTGGTTCAGCTATAGTGCGTTTCCTCGCAGAAGACTGCACGGCTAGCACGGAAGCGCGAGCTGTGTCGCGCGCGAGATAGACTACCTTCTCTTTCTACAACGGACAGTAAGAAAAAGACGGGTAGTCTATCTAGCTGCGCGACATACCTCTCACGCGAAAAATATCCTAGTGACCCTATGATTACAGCAATAGCGTCGTTTCAGATACGAAGATGTTGAGCAAAAACTTCGCCATTGCTGTCGCCGTGGTTCTGGCTTGCGTCTGCCTGGCCGAGGCGCGGGACGAAAGTCCCCACGACATGGCCGACGCCCTTCGCATGCTGCAGGAGCTGGATCGCTACTACACTCAAGCTGCTAGACCAAGGTATGAGCTAATCATTAGTCTGGTGTCCCAGCAAATGTTCGTTTAAGTCAGAAATTTGAATTTTACATCCTCGGTCGGATTTAGATGAGGATTTGCCGAAGCTGAACGTTTGGATAGGTAGAAGCAGCTGCTGACAGCTTCTTTCACGTCGAGATTTTTTCAAAAATACAGTTTATTAATTTCCAAGACTTTAACTACATTATAAAAACAAATGTTACATTTTCACTGATAACTATATTTATGTGTAGGTAAATGAACCCTCGGCTTAGTTAGTTACCACTGCTGAATTCTCAAAGTCGGTCTCGGTCGGCCGCCTTCTCCATTCAGTGTCCAGCAGCCAAAGCAAGTCACTTCAATCTAGTAACTGTACGAGTGAGATGTAATTATCATCTCGTTTGAAGGAAAAATGATGTCCTTCTTCGTAATTAAAGAACTTAATGTTATCCGTGTTTTCGCCAGCAATGCTTCCAGAAAATGTATGCAAATAGCAAATTGTTCGGCTTTTTCAGAATAAAATATTCTGCAATCTCCGTTATAACTTTTTCAATTTCAGTATTCATTTAAATCTTTTGTAATGCGTATGTGAAAAATCGAAAAAGGATTTTTTCGAAATATAAATCTGGTACCTAGATATCAAAATAGACAATCTTTTGACTAATAGTGTTCGTTCTTTCTTTCTTTCTTTCTTAAAAGTAAGGATGAGGCCAGACGTGATACGTAGTAGTAATAGTAGTACTGAGTTTTGCATAAAACCGAATGTAGCACAAATTACGCGACCCACCAGTCAAAGAATTACGCTCGTCTGGCCTCACCCTAGGTTAAAATGTGTGGGTAGGTTAATTTAAGATTTGAAGTTCCTGTCGTCAGAGCGCGCTGTGCGCTATCGCTATCTCAGTTTAAGATCGAAAGGGGCGATCTTGCATTGGATAACCACCCTTTGCACACTAGATGCAGAACTGATACGACATCTTCATAATTTATGTGAAGTATGTTACAAAGAGCTGTGAAGATTGACACTACTGTTGTGGGTGAGGACCAAAAAGTTACACACCGTTAGTTGCGCTAAAATTTTCATTAACTATTTCCATTGTGACACGAAAATTCGTCACACATTTGTATGGATAACTTTCGTGTCACAATGGAAAAAGTAAGTGGACATTTTAGTCAGAATTAAACTTTGCAGTGAAGCTCTTAAACCACTTTAATCTGACCCGGTTGGAAAATCCTATTTTAACGGATGCCTACTATAACACCATGATAACTATTTACGTGCCAAATTTCAGCGCAATCCGTGCTTTGAGCTGTGCATTGGTCGATCAGTCAGTCAAAGTTGCCTTTTATATCGACAGACCTATACGCCCAAAATCTTGCTAAACGTCGCCTGTAGGTCTTGTTACCAGGCTCTACCCCGTAAGGAATAAAGACGTGATTTGTGTATGTATGTATAATCATAATCCAGCCATATACGTCCCAGTGCTGGGCACAGTAATGAAGTAAGTACTGTGGAGCAGCTCTTGGAGCACTACCTAAATCGGACGGTATAGCAAGTACGGATCATGATGCGACCTAATCAAACTTTAGTTGCTTAAGGCCTAAATACTTGAAATAGAAGCAATTGTATTTACATTAATACTTACTTTATTCAGTTTTGATAAAATGACCTAGGCCTAGACGAACGTTCCGAGACCAAATAGGAGACGTTTTGGAAAAAGGTCAGGTCAGCAGTACCCGAAACCGACGAGCATGTATGAAGAGATTGATGACTGTGGATGAAGCGAAAGAAATATGTCAGGATCGTAGCAAGTGGAATAAAGTAGTCTCTGCCTACCCCTGTGGGAAAGAGGCGTGACGGTATGTATGTGTATGTATGTATGATAAAATTGAACGTTAATACTAGTTTAGTTCCTGGTTCAAAAAGATCTCCCGTCTGCCCTCAAGTTCTAAAATAAAACCCGAATAAAATCGAACGAGTGTTCAATTTATAAAACTTCAGCACAAACACGAATTAACCAGTCCGTAAACCAGCCAGTCCGTACTATAAAACCTAACCTAACAGTACCTATTCAGATAAGATAATACATTACCAATATCTAATTAGTCAGCCCACAAAAGTAAACCAATTACTGCCTTGCACGGTCGCAGCCAATTTAAAAGGGTCCCACTCAGGTTCCTGGCAGGGCGTGTCGCAGCAAAGGGAAGGCGAGCCTGTCGAGGGGAAAATTACAGTGGAGCGAACAATCAGGCAGCGGGACTGCGGGGCTTGCACTCGGACGTTGCTGAAATATTGGAATAATGCAGGGGCTTACGTTAGAACCTAATTTGAATTAGACAAGCCCTTTTTCTGTACCTGTAGGTGAATTTGATAAAATTGGGATGAGAATAGAATCATACTTGCATACATACCTAAATCACGTCTTTATCTTGGTAGACAGAGCTTAAGGCAACAAGCTTCCCAATTAAATGTAGCCTATGACACTTAACAAATAATGTGGCTGTTTGTTGGTAAACGAATTTTCAAAATCGGTTTAGTAGATCCAGAGATCACCCTTTACAACCTCACAAACTCACAAACTTTACCTCTATAATATTAGTAGGTATATATATACTTAACGTCACGTCTCTTTCCCATAGAGGCAGACACTACTTTGTTCCACTTGCTACGATCCTCTGTCGCTTCATCCTTATTCATCAATCTCTTCATACATGCTCGTGTCGGTTTATATTTTTAACATCGAAACAAAATCGATATTGCGTCTTATTAATTTCTACTCTAAAATACAATGATTATTCATAATTTTATTACAAACATTATAAATATCTATAAGGCTAACACAACTGGCTGAACTTATAAATTATGCTGATGAATAAAAATATCGGGTTACTCTCCATGCAAAGTTGTGCAAACATTTACGTATTTTTCCAAGTTTGACAAATTATCATGTAACGGTGGCTCAAAACGCAATTGGCTATAGAAGTTTCTCAGCAAAATAACACATTTGAATAATTTACAGGCATTCATCAAAGAGAAATAAATATTCGTCTTCTGACTTTTAAGTTTTGATTTCGGCGTTCCTCCATTTATATGCGTAATTAAATGAAATAATTTTCTGAAGCCAAGCCAAGCACTCGAGATCTCAAGAACTGCTTAATTCAACATCACTTACATAGGGTGACTACTTGTTGGTTTGATTTCACAGTTATCTAAATACTACGATTTTCAAATGGCATAACATGCTCTATAAATTTGAAATCAGTAATAAGTCATTTGTTTGCTCAAACGTGGTACAGTGAAGATGAGTTGCAGACAATTTATGGTGCTACATGATTTGTCACAAAGACGTGTATTTTGGTTAGAAGTTTATTGTTAGGAACAATTTTGATTTATTATAGGGTTTCGTCAAATGATTGTCATAATTTTGTTAATTAAAACGAGATATTAGAGCTTATATTTAAGTAACATTTCTTACAAAAGTACAACAAATATATTTTTGATTCAAAAGTACGTGAAGAATTCAGAGAAATCGGTCTATGGGTCAAATAAAAGAAACGCTGTAAACGAAATGTGGTTAAAATTTGATTATTAATGACATCACGATTGACGTAACTAATTATAGTAATTAGAAACTACTTCAAACTACCTACCTAACTTAAAAAAAAGAATACGACAAGTCCAAAGTAATAGCTTGGGTTTAATTCATAAAAGAAAACCCCATTAAATACAACTTGAATTCTTGCGTAGATCTTTAAAAGACGCCTACATTTTAACCAGAATCCTTTAACAAAAGGGATTCATTGTATGTTTATAACGCTTTCACGAAATATTTAACAGCTTCATTCAGCAGTTAATCAGCTTATCATATCTATTCATGCTTTAAATAGAAAAATGTTTTGAAAACTCAAGGAAACTGCTAAAGATTTTACATCCTGAAGCATTGCTTACTCGACAATTGTGTAAAAATCTTTTCCTACTAAACTTTTTAAAACAATCTTCGGTTGCAAAAACATCAAACTTTCAATTCAATTGAAGTTGTTTATAACTAATTGAAATTCTCGACGTTTAGTTGAACTAATGGCGAAACGCAGTATTTCACAATGTTTTGTACGTGACTAACTCTTCAACACCGCTTCTTTTACTCAAGTCTAGAAAGACGAGCGATGCAGAACTTTTTGTGATGCTGCTTTGGTTTCTTTTTATGATTTTAAATTCATTTTAAAAGAGTTATAGGTAATAATGTCGTTCTTTTTAGAAATCAATGCAGAGTCGGTTAAGAATCAATTTACATACTTTAAAAGGTGTGTGCCTGAATATCACACACACACAAAAAAAAATCTCAAAAAAATACGCCGAATAAGGTAGGTAGTCGATGTTTCTGTATCATCTGAAAAGCTAACAGACAGAGCCTAATGTAACAAAACCTTGAGGCCACGTTTAGCATGGTTGCAGTCGTATAGGTGGAAAGGGGAATCAAAATAGAGATGGCTTGCTAGCCGCATCGCCTATAACATGATTCCTAAGATTTTCGCCCATTCCCTCGATGGGCTTTTACCATCTGCGCGGGAAAAGAAGCAACTGGTACATTTTATGTTTTTTTCTTTACCCAGACCAGCATGGAAGAAACGACCCAGATAGAATGGGCTATACTTAGATACCTTTAACTAATGTTGGAACTTTGCTGCCGCTATTTTGTTAACCCTGATTTTAAAGCTACTGTTTAATATTGGGTAATAACAAATTGTGTATTATGTTTGAAATAAAATATTATTAGCGGTTATGTTGACGGGTAAAATCTTCAAGCAGAGGAATTTATGTTTAAACCGGTTTTTCATAACGTTGTAAATATGTTCATACTACTCGCAGTACTAAAATAAACACGTCGTTTCTCCACAAAGGTTCAGCTGCTGATGCTTGTCTGGTACACAACGTTCAGAAAATGAAAAATATGCCTCGCAACTTTGACTACTCCTTTTGATAAATAACTCTTCTAAATGAGATGCCAGAAGACACGGCTTTGAGTAAATGTTGCGAATATTTGCCAAAAAGGATGCTTCCCAGTCCTGTTATTACGTGATTAATGAATTTTGGCACATATATACTTAAATACCTACATGTGGATGTTGACGAAATTGTAGAAGAGTTTGAAATCATTAAAAGTTTGGAAGAAGATGTTGGTTAAGTGTAATCAAACCTTTGTGTGTGAGAAAACAACGAGTACCAAGGAGTTTCTTGCTTTATTTTAACAATATCTGTTAACTGCGTTTTAATGAAACTGAGGGGTACTTAATATTTTGTTATTAATTAATTTTGAATACCTACACGCAAATGGACAAAGAAGCAAAGTATTCTGTGTTGTTTTATCAATTCCCTTAATGACATGGCGTACAATAAAGTGGTTTTGTATTGTATCATCACGTAGTCAAAACACTACGATATTACGATGTGTCAGCAACTGAAGGTTCTTCATTAAAAAACTATTTGGCGCATTTTGATCTTTCGGTATGATACGTTTCGTAATTACTTAAAACAATTGAATTTGTCTTTTTCATTTTCAAATTACTTTAGGACACTTTAGACTGAAAGCTGAATAATACTTTGATAGCTTTAGGAATAACCTAAAAGTCAGGTCGATGAGTCAGCAATGACGTTTCATTACGTCCTCTAACGACATTTTATGTATAGTTTTGCCAGACTTTTATATACTGAAGTTTTCTTAAATAATGCAAAAAAATATAAAGCAGGTGATAACTTTCTATGCATAATAAATAGGCACGCATTTGACCACGATCACCACGATGTTAAGCGAAGTCTTGTTCAAAGATAAGGCCCATTCATCCTCGATTATCTGAAGACGGATATCCAGATTGTGGCGTCCGGTGAACACAGGCGCAGGCATGGAATCCCTAGTTGATCGGATAGAACGAGTGAAAACACTTTCGAATTTTGGAATTAAAATTAATCAATCAATATTATACTCGCATGAACATGTAGACTCTCTCCACTATATTAAAAGAAGCTTGTAACTAAAAATCTGGATATATTAATAAGTGAAATTAACTCATTGTGGTTGAAGGTTCAGTTTAGTTTACATTATCGATTAGAGAGGCTTTTTAATGCTTGTGACTATGAATTTATGGCATCCTCAACGTCTGCGTCTCTCCAGTTGAAATATCCTTATTATTTAAAGTCAAGCAGAAGCAGTAACAACACAAATAATTCTACAAAAACTTAACGCTGCAGCGCATCCAGCCATCGCTCCATTGTACATCTAACACTACGATATCCACGCTTGCCTGCTTCGTTTAACGAGTTGCTCGAGTGTCATACTAATTAAGTTATTGATTCGTGTATCATGACGTTAGTAGTACGTTATCACGGTAATTAGCAAGTGAAGTGGTTGTTTAAATTTAAAGATTAGATTAGAAGCTTTTAAGGCAATTTATCTGTTTGCTTATTGCATTTCGCTGAAGGTTTGATGATGACTTTTGAGTATTCAACGGCTTTAAAACAAAGTATTGAGCGTGGTTAGTTTGAAAGACGTCCACTGCTGAAACATAGGCCTCCCCCAAGAAGCGCCATAAAGACCGGTTTTGCGAGGTTCATTTCCAGCGGACCAGGCAACAGTCCACATTGTGGGGGGCTTCCCACGCTGCGTCTTTCGGTACGGGATCGCCACTCGAGAACCTTCTGGCTCCATCGGCCGTGAGGCCTGCGAGTCATATGACCTACCCACTGCCACTTGACTGTAGCAAAATTTCGGGCTATGCGGTTACCTTTGTTCTTCTGCGGATCTCTTCGTTTCATCGCGCAGCAAAACTCGTGCATAGTTAGTTCACTCTATTGCTCTTTGAGTGATTTTGAGCTTCTTGATAAAGTCTTTTTTTACTACCCGGACAGCTGCGGAACACTACCTACACTATTGCAGCCTTTAAATCAAGGGTGTGTAGGCATTTGCTAGGCAAGTACGCTTCATCTTAGACCGCATCTAACTCGGTTTTATTGTGAAAAAGGAATATAAAAGCGACCTCCCTGTGCTCTGGTGGAAGAAATAACATTGGCCCTTCGGCTTTGGCCTCTTCAAAGGGATGTGAATTATGAGCTAATTCAATTGTGGTCTTATTCCAAAAGGTTGAACATTGAAATTAGTTTTCCAATAACGTATGCTAACTGGTACACGACTTATTTTTAATAAAAGGGCTTTAACCCTTTTCCGGGTGCATGAGTGTGTATCGGGGTTATAATGCCTGTTGGAAAGAATCCCTCTGGTCGCTCCAATGGTTGCTGGTTGTTTATCGACCATTACATTATTATCAGAAGATATTGTTTTCATTTCGTTAACATTGTTGTGTGGAATTTGCGTGGGAGTTAGGCTATATTTAAAATGTGAGCTGCATACTTCTGGTCGGTCGGGAGAGTCGTGAATTTTGACTCAGTAATCGTTTGGGAAAGATAAGCGTTATTGTTTAGTACAACTGCGGTATAACGCTCTGTTTAAGAAAAGTTTTATAATTATTGATCGGATCAGATTTATATTAGAGCATCTGTGCGACCGAGGGTAATTTTGTTAAATTTAGAAACCCATTTTTCCGATGATGAAAACTGTTTAGATCGATATCTTGCTCCTCAAACACTTAAATTTGAAAAACCCTGATTGAAATCTATAGAATCGTTTAACATTGCTCGTTGGTACTTCCCAGAGATTTGTTTTGTTTGTACTAAAGATCAATTTTATTAATCTATTAAGGACATGTTTCACCACTCTTTGTTAAGTTTCAGTTATCTTAAGTGTCAGTGATCTATGATGATGTCTCTGCCTGTTTCGTAGTAATAAATAGAGACAGAATCATAGATAACTGACACTGCTGAAAAAGGCCCTTAGTTGTGTAGAGTTGTTAACAACAGAACTAATGTGATAGGTACTTATAACCGGACAAATACGAGTCAGTTTCACGAAGAGACGTAGGGTGAGGACCAAAAAGTTATACACCGTTAAAGTTGCGCTAGTAAAGTAATTAAAATTCGCTAACTTTTTCCATTGTGACACGAAAATTAGTCATACATTTGGATAACTTTCGTGTCACAATGGAAAAAGTTAGCGAATTTTAACTACCTTACTAACGCAACTTTAACGGTGTGTAACTTTTTGGTCCAACCCGTATATGTGGATATATTATAAACACATGTGAACAAAAAGTCGCGTACCACCGAGGGTACTGTATTTTACTGTTTAGGTACCTAAATGTATAATGTATGCTTTTTGTACCTGTCTTTTTATCTTTATTATTTGTTTTATACAGAGACAACAATACTTTCTCTGTATATTATTGGATTCGTTTGGGAAAATTACACTATTTTCCATTAACTTCCGTTCGACCTGATCTACGACACGATTTGCCTGCACATAGGCTTCTTCCTTCCCTTTTTAACAATTCCCTAGTGTTGCTTAGCTTTATTGGAATCGAAATGAAAACAATTACTCTAATTCCCGGTAGATTCCAAAACATTTCCGTATTAGGACACTTATTTGATAAGCGGTGTTTGTAACGAGAAACGAAAAAAACTGTTACTCAATTTGAAGTAAACAATCACGGTCAACATTTTTCCAATTAAGTTGAAGTTTGAACCTTTGTATTTGAACAGTTGCTATTGCTTTCTTAACTCAAATAAGACTAAGCCCAAGTAGAAATATTTTCATGTAAAAAGGGTGCGCAAAAAGATGAGTAGGTAACCACTTCGGTGAGAAGAATAATAGCGTGCTAAAACTGGATGTTGTGACATTGATTGTTGGTAAACAAATGCCCCCGTTTCCAAAGCACTTAGAGTACTAAATTGTGCAAATATAGCGTATTCGTCGTAGAAATAAAAGCTTTTGTGATCGTTGAAATTTTCCTCCCAACAAACATTCACAAATTTTCCTCCTAACAATGCAGAATTTGTTTTTATATTCTTAAAAAACAAAAGCTAATCGATGCGCACTTAAGCCAAAAAAGACTCGGCTTACCCTTTCCGCGTCTAGTGTTGCTTGTAGTATGTTATATCGATATCGATAATTGGCAGGATCGACCGCCGCGACGTCGGCGACGAACGCGTCGACCCACAATTGATAGACCGTGCGCTGAGGCTACTCCAACTTCAGACCCTAGACCGCCTTTACTCCTACCACACCCGACCAAGGTACGATCGATGTCCACGCTGTCGATAAAACGTCTGTCGACTCTTAGTCGAATGTGTGCTGTGCTTTCTCTTCGGTAGATTCTTTCGCGAATGCCTTTGTCCGTAAATGTTGCCTCTTGTCTTCTGTTCATGTGAGATTCTCAAAGCATAATCTCATACCTATTCCGATTGATTTTCTTTCAAAAAATTGTGTTTAGTAATGACTACATTATCGATCTCGGTAATTTCTGAAGTTTGCCTCAATAATTCGGTACATAAACATCCATAATTTTTGACATGTAGCTTGTAGTAGTCTTTTCAGTAACCTAAACTATTTTTTTTTAATTGCACACTGGTCTGGAATCACCTACCAAAAAAGCTTAAAATCTCAGAAAGAGTAATTTCAAATTCCCGCTTCTTTGCTACGGGTAAAGATATTCTATCAAAAAGAGCGAGTAAACCGCCGATAAAAACACAATAAATAGTACCGTCAGCATCAGCAATGAAGCGTTCATTAAAAATTAAAGTGCCGTCAAAAAAAAAATTGTAATCTGCCCTTCAGTAATTCTAGTATCGGTCGGTTGGTACTACGCGTAAATTGTACATAATTTCATTGATTCCCATCGCTTCCTGTATGTGATCTACTAGATAAGCTCTTGAATTTGCTGTCACCTTCGAGCTTATTTTAACACATTATTTAAGTAACTTGTGACATGGGAAAAAGTTTTCTGGGAAATAAAACGCTTTCACACTTAATTGATTCACAGGTATCCTAATTCATAGAATGTACTAAATAATGTCTATACTTGCACGTAGCGTCAGGTACATCTTTAATAAGAAAATTCAAACTAATGTTTCGTTAAATTTCATTCGGAAATCTTGGTAGGTACCTACTTTTTTAAATAATTTGATCACCTCAAATTAATGTCGAAAATAATTTTACATGGGTTCAAATATAATTAGCCTTTTCGTCTGACAAGGTGTAAACATTCATAGCTGTTCAAATTAATAAAATTAATTTTAAGTAAAATTAGGTCGGAAGAATTCCTGAAAAGCCTCTTTGGGATGATCAGGTGGCGTTAAGGGATGTGAATTTTATTATAACTGAAACACACTTTGCTAATCTTATTTGAATATAAAATATGATGTAAACAATTCATTTCATCTTAGTATACTTTTGTAGCGATCTAAACACCCAATTTATTAATTACGTTCCCATGATCAAAGAATGCCGGAATACCGCTAGTTTTAACAATGAGTAAACAAATACCTGTAGCTTCGCACTTGCCTAAATTGGTTGCTCAAGGCCCGAAATTAACGCTTTTGTTAACGCCACGTTAATCAAGATGACAGCTAAAAGGCTAATAAATAATCAAATAATTGAGTTAAAAATCAAACAGGTTCCTTTTAATGGAATTAGTTTAATTTTATTAAGCATAAAAGGTATGTTTGGGTATCAATTTCGTGTTTACCTAAGTAGAGTGTGTTTTCTGACGACGAAGACTAGGCCAGGATCGATATCAGTGTAATTATTTGGGAAACGGATACTTAATTTAAACAACATGCTCCCGAATAACTAATTTAGTGTTTGTAAATTAACTGATTAGATTTCTAGTTTAGTGTAGTAGATATCCGAGAAGAGTATCCCTGACATAATTCCAATGTGACACGTATGTACTTTTTAAATGGGTTACGCATAAACAAAGTGACCGTTGCTAGCCAATCAAATAGCGGCAGTAAATTCCCTTCAATTTCACTGAAAAAACTAACTGAGGTTTGGAATTAGAATTTGGAAACCACTCTAATCAACCATCATATTAAAAAAAAAATCTTATGTAGGAAAGTTTAAAAACACGGTGGTCGAAATAAAAGACATACTCGTATTTAAGAATCGTAGCATATTGTGGAAGAAAGTGGAATTTTTATTTGTTACCCCTCCGGGATAAAGTCGTCTATGTGACGTGAAATTGATGTCGGTTTATTACACCGTTACCGCCATTAAAAAGTTTCCACGGAAGTCATTTCTTGCTGTTCATTCTGATTTTGACATACTGCAAAAATCCAATTTAGTTTTAATTAAACCAACACGATATTATTTATGCAGTAATTTACAGTATAGGGTACACCTCACAGGGTGCATCGCAGCAAGCGTAAGTTCATGCGTGTTTCTTTTTGAGATAGGGCGGACCACGCTACGCCGTTTGGTTCCTATAGCGGCAACCTGTTCTTTATAGCTTAATTTAATATCTACATCTTTTAAAACAGGATGAACGTTATGAAACGTTAATTTACTTTTCTAATCCGCCATATTTCTTTGCCGACAGGTTCGGGAAACGCTCCGATGCCATCTCAAACTGGGCGAAGGACCTTGAAGTAAGTATTTTCTTTCCATTATTGAACAAGTACCTTTGTAATTTTGGGGCTGATGTGAAAACAAATCTTGAATATAATAATATTAAAGTTATTCATCAGTTTATTTCTATATCAACGTCAAGTGAACTCGGAAACATATTATTTTACGGTTTGAAGAAACCATAAGGAGCCCCATGTCTTTCATATTACGAGAAAGGGTTTCGAGAGACAGATGGACTGACAAATAACGAAGTATTCCTATAAGGGTTCCTTTTTCCTTTCGAGTTACGAATCTCTATGAATACGTAATATGTTCAAAACACAGGACTGTAAATTGCACCCTTTAACTGCCATTGGGCTTCGGGTATCAAAGGTGGTTTTGGTTGAATAGTATGCAGGTGTTGCACACCAATTATGGGTTGGTTTTGTGTCCTATTGCGTTGTTTGTCTTGTGTATTTTTGTACATATATTGTAGGATGACCAGAACAAAAAAAATGCCTTGAATTAAAACAAAATAAAACTTCAGTGCTAAACGTTGGAACATGATTTTCATATAAAAAAAGCAAATGTACGTATAGCATTAACTATTTATTTTATGGTAGGATTCGATCAAAGAGCTCGAGAATCTCGTGAACTTAAATGTTGTAATTAAATTAATTATAAACAGACAATTTAGTAACTTAACTAAAAAGTTCATAAACTAATTTTAAACGAAGCTATTTGAAGATTAATTCTCCTTGATCCATTTAATGTACTCGTCCATCCAGAAGGGGGATTTTAAGGATTTAACTTTAAATTTTCTTATTATAAATGAGTTTGTAAATAGCAACTAACAGACAAAGGGAATTAATAATGTTTCACTAGCCTATATAAACATTAAACCAACTTTTTTTTTTTTTTTTTTTTTTTTTTTTTTTTTTTTTTTTTTTTTTTTTATGTGAATAGGAAGGCAAACGAGCAAGTGGGTCACCTGATGGTAAGTGATCACCACTGCCCATAGACACCCGCAACCCCGGGGGGATTGCAGATGCGTTGCCAACCTAGAGGACTAAGATGAAATGCCTCTTGTGCCCGTAATTTCCCCGGCTGTCTTACTCTCCACACCGGAACACAGCAGTGCAAGCTCTGCTACTTAGCGGCAGGATTAGCGAGTAAGATGGTGGTAGCGATCCGGACGGACCTTGCACAAGGCCCTACCACCCGCAAAACACTAACTAGAACATAACCACTTCAAAGAAACGGACAGAACAGTTTTTTTTCTCTGTTCATAGATTTACAACTTGTGGCAATTAATATTAGGCAGTGGACCGTAAGAATACCTCACTTTATCAAATCAGCTACAAGCAGTTCCCCGCGACTCCGTCTGCAAAAAAAAAAACACTACCCCGCGGGAACTACGCAATTTTCCGGGATAAAAAGTCTTTGTGCCATGTACGGTTTTGGCGTGAAAAAGTAACAAACATCCATACTCACAAACTTTCGCATTTATAATATTAGTAGGACCTCCTGTCCTCTTCGAATAGGTACATTTAAAATAGATCCACTCATAGATTAAAGCCTTTGCATAGACAGCATCCTGCCTTTAACGTCTTGTCAATCCGTAAAGTATTTTCAGTACACGAGGCCGGTGAATATGTCAACCCTAATCTGTATATCATGACTGCTTTTGATCATCGGGCTACAAGATGTGCGATGTCAAAAGGTTAACAAGAAAATGTAACTTTGTTACGACCTTTTGCATTTAAAGGACCGCAAACATTAGATTTTGCGACATATTTGAATTACTTGATGTTATGCTCAGGAATTGCTTATGACATCATTTAGGCGTTTATCATTGTTTCTATTAACTGTAGGTATTGAATGACTCTACCGCACTTCTGATTTTCTTTACAAGTGGGTACATAATAGGTACGATCTTTTCCCATATTGAGCGTGGCATATACGTTAATAAACTGTGATAGACGTATCATTTGTTCTTAGCATTCCACCCTTGGGATTGCTTCGGGCAATACTTTCTTATACTTCGTTTTCGTGTCACGTACCCATTTAGTTTTTTCTGAAAGGAAACCAATAAGTATTTTTATGATGACTCGTATATGAAGCGCATATTTATGTGTGAGTTATTAGTTGGTATATTTATAAAAGCAATAACGAAAGGGAAAGGCAATTGAAAGTAATTACTCAACTACTCAGCGAAGCCCCAAAATTTGGAGAAGCGCTGTTTCAAGAGGCTCTTTTACTTAAAATTTGTAAATATTAAACATTAGAGGAATGTGTTAACATTGGCTTCGTAATTACCTTACATAAATCTATAAAAATCTTAATTATCTACTTTCAAATCACACCTTGGAAGATTGTGAATGTTTAAATGTAAATTTTGGCCGAGAATACACATGCCTGTAGCTTACACATTTTTGTGCAAGGAGCTTGCACTCTTGTGTCATATTTGTATGAAGCGTGACAATAGGTACATAAGTGTGCCAGGTACAGGTAAAAATGTGCAAGCTACAAGCGTGTGTATTCCTAGCCTATTCTATTACATTCACTTGAATTGCTCACTTTTCTCACGAGAATTTTGTTAAGTTTGAAAGAGAATTTCCATTACTTTAATTCAATACATTAAATAATTATGATGAATAAAATGTTCATAGTACTACATTTCTGCGTAAAATAGTGCACTGCGCTTCAAAAATGTTCTTCATACCAGTTTCATTACGGGCTTGAGCTCTTTATCCGTCTGCCACTTTAAAATTTCAGAATGGCATTTCTATGGCAGTTTTCGTACTCAAGTATTCCATTAAAGTCTTGCAATATCTTTTATTCAAGATTTACGCTTTAAAGCGCGCGATATGAGCTGGTTGATATTGTGCCAATATCAGCGTGGAGTGTCGGTCGTTCATTGTCAGGATTCACACACGTCAGTTCATAGGTACGCTGCCGCTTATGGTGGATCTTAGATTAGTACCCAGCAAATAAATAAATACACATCACACAATTACACATTGTTCTTCTCGGCTAATCATTCACGTTGGGCACCTTATACATCTCTTTTATAAATGTACTAGCTTTTGCCCGCGACTTCGTCTGCGTAGAATTATACATAAAAACCTTCCCCTTGAATCACTCTATCTATTAAAAAAAAACGCATCAAATCCGTTGTGTAGTTTTGAAGATATAAGCATACATAGGGACATAGGGACAGAGAAAGCGACTTTGTTTTATACTATGTAGTGAAGTGATAGTCATTATAAGTTACGTAGAATTTAAGTATTGTTGTAAATTTATTTGATTTTGAAAAAATGACTTTCTGGTAAGTTTTTTTGCGGCGCATTGTTGGCAATGATGGTCTTTCCGAATGCGCTGGTAGTTGTAAAATAAGACATGTAAAAGAGCCTTTGGCGTCCTATTTGCAAAATAAAATTTTGACATTTGAATTTTCGGCTTCGTAGAGCACTGTCTCGTTTTAACTTGCGTGACGCCAACTATCTATTTCGAAAGTCTACTATGTCTACCTTCGGCTTTTAAAGATCAAAAAAAAAGTTAATTTCTTGTAATTGTATCAGATTAATTATTTAGAAACGGCCTTTTACAACGACCAAATTGTCAAATATCAAGTCGAACTGACCTTCTCCCTGCTCAATAAAAATCCAATTAACGAATGAATCAACCTGGTCAATAAATTCAGTAACGAATTGTATTACTGTAAGTGGTTCCACTTAATTATTCAGGCAATAGCTTTATTTTTAGATAAAATATAAAACAAACTTTCCAGATTATTGTGCAATCTTTACGTTCTTGCGATGTTACTAAGAAAGGTATATTAATAGATTGTAACCAGCATTTCTTTTCGTTTCAACAAGTTTTACGGCTTAAAAGGTTTCGTGGCTAATTGAAACTATTCCACTTAACCAGATACTGAAAATACCTGCTATGAGCGATGTAGGGGTAATAGTATGCATCAAGGAATGATGAGGATCCGGGTTCGATTCCCGGCCATAGCTTTACTTTCGGGTTTTTCTGTGTTTAGTTTTTAGTGTCGTTTAAAAATTTCAATGCTGAAAATATTGACTGAGTGTTTTTTATTAAGTAGTTATATTGATATGTCATCTATCTACTTCCATCTTGAGGTCATAAAATGTATCCTTTCAGGATCCAATGATCGATGCCTTGCCCTTGGGAAAATCATTCTTTTTGCGCACTTTCAAACGTTGCCATGCGCTAGCTATAAAATAAGCTTTCGTTCTTATGACCTCAGACTAAATAAATGTTAACAAAAGAAGGATGTGTAACGGGGAATTGAAGTCGATTTAAGCTACGTTCCACATTTAAAAAAAGGGGGGAGAGAGAGAGAGAGAGAGAGAGAGAGAGAGAGAGAGAGAGAGAGAGAGAGAGAGAGAGAGAGAGAGAGAGAGAGAGAGAGAGAGAGAGAGAGAGAGAGAGAGAGAGAGAGAGAGAGAGAGAGAGATAAACATTTATTTACACATATTCGATACACGTATAAAAGGGCGAAATACGCGTGTGTGCGCGCAATTGTATAGTGAGCGTCATATATAGTTTGAAGCATCCAAGTCGGTCAAATAGTTCGGTACGTCATAGATACAGTATGGAGTGCCGAACTTTTTGGTCACTTTGGATGTTTCATACTATATGACGCTGCCTGTATATACACACGGCGGGGTTAGTCATGATCTGAGCTAGTAATGTACGACGACGTTCTTTGATTTAGGACCTTATTACAATCAACGTCGAAGTACCTTGACACTGACAGACGCAAATAACTACCGATCACTCATTGAGACAAGGTTATACAGTGGTATTGCTTTGTATTGTTCTAGAAGCCGGACATACCTGCATGGCTGCAGTACGCCAGAAGGAGATGAGGTGTGCAAGCAACACCGGATCCTCAGCCTGAGTCGCTCGTGCATGCTACCATCTAATGAAACAATTATTGTACCGGAATCAATTACTTCTCCATTTATACAGTGTCTGTCAATTTTATAATTTCAAATGTAATTTTAAAATTAAAATTCCAATTTAAAATTTTATTCTCTTGTTATTTTCGTTTGAGCTCATCTTTTTTCTCTCTTGATATAATAACGGTATTATAGTAAAATTTACACAGTAGTTAAATGTGACATGTATAGAGTACTTCATTTCTTGCCTATTCAGATGTCATCCTCGAAATTTTTATGCAAATTTAAGAATAAGTATTAATAGCATTTGAGGCAATGTATCCATCGGGTCCTACCTCCGTCGGGCCAGTCAATGTAACGTTATGAAATACAAGCAATTGAAAAACGTAATATTAAATGGATTGTTTTATTTATTCTTCTCCGAAAAATACAAAGCTTCATTCCAAGACACTATAAAAAATACATTATCAATACAAAAACGTGCGATGTACCTACCTACTTAATCCATCAAGTTAATTGTAACTTAATAATGTCATTCTGGAGGTGCTGAGGGACGTGCTAAATGAACGTTACACGGACATGATGAAGGGCATAATCATTTGCTTGCTATATTCATTACGAGAAAACATTCGACAGGGTTCGACATGAAAAACGAACAACTCAGATTATCGAAAGGGTTGGATTCTAGAGATGTGAGAATCATCAGCAACCTTTAATCAGACTGCAAGGCTAAAGCTCGATTAGATGAAGAAGTAACAATGGCTATTAAATTGGCCAAAATTGTTAGGGGGGTAAATGCAGGGGCTGTGTTTTGAATCCGCTTTTACTCAATATTTAAGCGGGAAATATCTTCAAGAGTGTAACAGCTGCAATGGAATCTAACAATATATGAATGCTGTCGACACTTCGCTGATTTTTGATGACCCGGAGATATTACAGAAGCTGCTGTAGCACTTATACGGGCTTAAAGATAAATTTCGCAAAAATTAAAAAATTGCCCAACGCTTTTCATATAACTGGAAGTAAAAAACGTTGCTAAGTTGAAGTAGGTAGGTACCTAATAATAATAGGTAATAACCCAGGTGGGTTATTCGTTAAATGAAAGCGGTCAACACTGTGCCAGTCTGTAGTACTCACTGGATTGAAATGGCTCGATTGACAGTCTTCAAAATGAGTAAAGTGCTTGGAACGGTTACATAGCTCTTAGAATTAGCGATTAGTGGTAGTTGTCCGGAAATTCTGGAATATACTCAGGTGTGATTGCCAACATATTATAGATAAGAATAGAGGTACCAACTTGGCTTGGCGGAAAGAATATTATTAGCCTTAGATTTCTTGCAGATAAAATCAGTCACTTTCTTTGACAAATCAAAGAATAATTCGCAAATAGGTTCATTAGACTGGAAACACTTCACGGAAAAGGAAATAAACCGAAACAAAATCATGTCAATTTTTCCGAGTTCAATCGTTTGAATAAATCTTTGTTACATTTGGATGTTTATCGAAAGAAAACAAATAAGATTAGTATATTCCCGAGTAAGTAACTACATTGTCTGGTGCTATATTTTTATAACGCGTGATTTTGTCGGTTTATATCGAGGGTGGCTGTTTTAGTCAAAGTAACCTGAATAAATCAGGGCGGGGTAGTTTGCTAGGAAGGATCGACACCAGATGGTCTAAGGTTGTTTAATAACGGTTACCAAGATTGGGTTGAAATTTAATGGACAAAATAATTTTGGGCAGTACTATCACAGACTTCAAAGGTGGCGTGAAATGAGACTTTGACCCAATACAATCTAATTGAGAACCTGTGTGGTCCATGGTCCTACTGGTTTTCGACAGAGCTTCGCCCATTTTTCTGGGTATTTTGCACTTCGGGGAACTGAAGATATAACTAACCTAACCTAATTACCTATTTTTGTATTAAAATATTTTTGAATGATTCAAAGTAATTGCAGCATTTTTTTCGAGTAGGTACCTAAGATAAATTAGTAGGACCACGGGCAATACATTAGGTACTGATACTGAGAAGTATGGTAAGATTCTATTGTCGCAATCGCCTTTTAACTGATTAAAATACCCGGATGCTGATACAATGTGCTAAATTATATACTACTCAAAAGAAAATATGGGCCACCAGTAATTTGGTCGCTACGTGAAATTTATATTAAATAGTAATAAACTCATTTTATAATAACAGTGATACAATAATTTTGTAGCTAATCAAGCTAACAAACATTTAAATAACTTGTCAATTGTTTCACTTATTTGGATTAATATGAAACACAATAAACTAGAAATATGCAGGTGGTCCTTATATTCTTTTGAACAATATATTATGCTCATCATACTAGCTGTTGCCCGCGACTTCGTCTGCAAAGAACTCGTTTATCGCTATCGGAAACTACGCAATCTTCCAGGATAAAAAGTAGCGGTTTAGTTCTCGTGGTCCCACTGTTGTCCCCACTGTTGTCCTATTTCTATTCCGTTTGCCCTACGGGCATTTTGAAGATACTCGTACCTAACAAACTTCATCTAATTTTATTATCTCTAGTGAGGATTTTATAACAGTGGGGCATAACAGTGGGAGCACGAGAACTAACCTCGTAATTTTGACCTTGTTTTTTCTGAAAGGCTTTATTTTTATTTTCCCCTTTATTTTCATTTCTATAGAATTGGCGTAGCTCACGTGGATAACCACTAAAGTCTAAAATAAATAAATAAAGAATAAAATAAATAAATGTGGGATTCATCGACTCCAAGGTCTTGCTTTTTTGTAAATAAGTGGATTGGTATATAATGTTTCTTAATAAAACAACTGAAGACTTGGTGTAGTTATTTTAATCATTCCTATTCATTAATCTGTGTCAGTACATCGAGGTAACTTAATAAATGACTAGCTTATTCCGTAAGCACAATTATTAATCCACGTTTCCATTACAACTATACCTTACACTGTCGAAACGAATTTTTACACATTTCAAATTGACGAGAATCTTTCGCTCAAGCACCTAGTTTTATACAACCATACATTTACACAGACGTTAAAACGATTGAGTATTAATTTACTATCCAAAACAAAAGACATTACATTTATACACAGTAGTAAGGGAAAAACGGCTACAAATACAACGTGTTACATAAGAACACAAAAGAACCACATTAAATATCTTTGGCAATAATACACGGATTAAAAAAAGAAACCAGACTAATTCAGAATAGTATAAATCAGTTGGGGTGTCTGAGTGGTGTAACACGCTGTATTATAATAAAACAGTTATCTATAACAGTAGGTATAGGTTAACTTACATCGTAAAATATCAGGGTAATTTTGTTCATAGCCTACAAATCTTATTTTTTAACAAGTAATGGCTCAAAGCACATCTCACGAGTTCATTCAAATTATAAGTTTGACTCTAGAACAATAGAAATTAAAAACTAATGACGAGACATTTGCAATAAGGAGTGGTAAGTACCTAAGTATAGTAATTGTGTCGTACAGACACATCATTCAAACAGATGACGCTTAGCGACAAAAATTCGCATAGTAAAAAAAAGGTCACGTCAGTTAGTAACAGGTAGAAAAATTCGGAGACTACCCACATGCTATGGGTGGTGTAGGGGTATAGCACGCGTCACGGAATGACGAGGATCTGGGTTCGATTCCCGGCCATAGCTTTACTTTTCGGATTTTTCTATGTGTTCTAATTTTCACTGACATTTAGAAACCTAAGTATTGATTGTTGGAATTAAGGAATATCTAATTTTCACACGCCAGGGCATATGATTTCGTAATTAAGCGATTAGTTTTTGCTTGGTTATATTTAGGTATGCATTTTGTTGTTTCCTTCCTTTACCTTATTTTTAAGCAAATTGGTGGCGATACTAACTTATCTGCTTAACATAACTACGTGAATTTGAATGTCATCTTTTACCGTCAACGCGTCATTAATTTATAAATTTCTATGAAATCATATAAATTTCTAAGCTAAGGTAAAGAACCTACGATTTACATACATTAGATACAGAAGACGATAGTTTAGACGGATGGAAATTCTGGGGCATTAGCATTTAATTACAATCTCTAGAACACTAGGTTTAACTATTTATAGGTATTAAACGGTAAATATTCGCTAAGAAAAAACGCAGGTGAAAATAACATCTAAGTATTTCAGATTACAGTCCCAATGATTTCAGTTTTGGCTTTTCGTATTTACAAAGTATAATTTCTATTTTAAGATCTAGGGTTACAACCGGGTTTATAGTGCTACGTTAATCTAGAAATATCAAAATGACAGGAAACATGTCGACTTGCAGCTCTACTTCATAGCGATCCTAGCTCTCTATTCACTTTAGCGTTTACCTACATTCTCGAGAACCTACGAAGCCGTAGTTAACATTAGTTTGGCAAGAGTTACCTAAAAGTCACTAAGGTATGGAAAATGAAATAAGGCTTACCTAGGGCTTTGAGCAATGGGCGATACAAACAAAAGTATTCACAGATTAAATTTCTTTTTAGTCACACAGCGCGCTTCTTAATACTAAAATTAAATAGCTTACGTCTACTATTTACAGCACACACACGTTCACCTCCTAAATTATACAAACAATGAGTGCAAAATACATAGTTCTAACAATCAACAATAAGATTGAGTGTGTCAGGATATTCTGAGTGCATTTTCGTTCGGAACATCAATGTTAACAATTGTAATTCAGTACAGGGTTTCAATAAGCTAAGTGGCATGAGTGTGTTACAAAAATATTTGCTGAAATCTTTGTGCCTTACATATTATATAACAATAGAGTTTATAAAGACCGATTGTCGTTTGTCACGTCATGATCTACTTTTGACACGTCTTGTGGCAGTGTTGACACCTGTTGCGTTATATTTGACACGTTTTGTGCTAAAGTGTTTAGTCTGTTATGCACTTGTAACTTATCTTCTAGTTTCGAAGCTTCTGCGTCCGGACCTTCTTTGAGTAATTCCCAAAGACTGTTTTTATCTAAAATCTCGAAACCACCACGATTTTCCGGAGCGATATCTGATTTTGGTACCCCAGCTAGAGTTTTCGATGTCTCTGATATGGGAGTGGGCGGTATCTTGTGAATTTCTTTGTTAATTGATTTTAATGTCTTTGCAAAATACTTTTCTGGAGACACAGATTTCATTTTTGTGTTGTTTATTAGTCCTTGACTCTTGGTCTCATTTTTTGAGACCTTCTCTGTTATATTGTAATTAACAGTTGGTTTTTTGATTTGAGTTTTAGGTTTTGGTTTCATCGTTCTATTATGCATTGTTTTGATATTACTATTTGTTATTGCCGTAATTGTGTGAGGAACAATCATTGTTTCGGAGTAACTTACTGCAGGCGACGTTGTTGCTTTACTCGAATCTCCGGTGAACGGATGTAAAATTTGTGAACTCAGCTTGTCCGAAACTTTTATTGGTTTTGGTTTTGAACTAACCTCCTCTTTTGTTATTGTATTGTCACCCAGTAAAGGCTTATCGGAATTTCCAAAGGTAGGTTTAACAATAAACACATCTTTATTTTTAGTAAAAATTACTTTATGCAAAACTGGGACATCTGTTTCCGCAACAATTGGCTTGGGTTTTGGTTCACTTGTATTTATTTTAGTGATATTTTCAAATTTGTTTTTTGGAAAGAATTTGTCTTGCTTGTCTCCATACGTTGCTTTAAGAGTTCCTTTACGCCTCGGTAAAGGCTTCTTTTTCATCTCCTCCTTTTTGAAAATCGGTTTTGGCACTGTCAATTTTTGAACAATTAGATCGCCAGTACTTTTAGATAAAAGGGGCAAAATGCTGTTCTCAACTTTTTCATTTTGCGATGTGTTAACGTAAGTTGCGGTTGGTACGATAATGGGTCTGTCCGCATGCTGGCTTTGTACATCAGTTACATTAACGTTGGTTGAAGCCTGGGATGTTAAAATTTCCTCTGTCGCGATATCGTTTGCACTTGTAGTCGTTGCTTCAGTACTGCTCGCTGTTGTTTCTTGTACACTTGTAGTTTGCTGTGCAGTAGGAGCAATAGCCTCTGTAGTACTCGATACTGCTTCAGTGGGCTTTACGTCACTGGGAGTAGTGCTTCCGTCATTCTTACTTTCATTAGTCTTTCTAAATTCATAGTCTCTGCTACAAATCCGACCGCATTCACAAATATTGTCAATGTTAGCATTTGTCTTGAGGCTCGCTAGTTCTGTTTTATCGAACCACGTAATGAAATCATCGTCGGTGATCCCGCGAAGTAAGGGACTGCCAGGCCTAGCGTGGAAGAATGTTTCAACAGCCAGGTCGGGACGAGTTGAGGGATAGATTTTGGCAAAGGCTGGACGTAGGCTGGTGATCACAAATTTGGATCTTGTTTCGTAGGTCACGCAGACTGGGCAAGTTGAGCTGATCTGAAAAACAAACGAAAATGGTTAGGCTTTTTTTACGACAAGGAAGGCAATCGAGCAAGTGTGTCACCTGATAGTAAGCGAGCACGACCACCCATGAACACCCGCAAAACTAGAGAATTGCAGATACGTTGCCAGCCTAGAGGGCTAGGATACAGTACCTCTCCTTCCAGTAATTTCACCGGCTGTCTTACTCTCCACGCTGGAACACAGCAGTGAAAGCACTGCTGCTTGGCAGCAGGAGTAGCGAGTAAGATGGCGGAAGCGATCCCGACGGACCTTGCACGAGGTTCTATCACCCGCTACCAACACTTATAATATTGACTTTATTAGACTACTAGCTTCTGCTCGCGACTTCACCTGCGTAGAATTATACTTATAAACCTTCCTCTTGAATCACTCTATATCTATTAAAAAAACCGAATCAAAATCTGTTGCGTAGTTTTAAAGATCTAAACATACATAGGGACAGGCAGACAGACAGCGGAAAGCGACTTTGTTTTATACTATATATTAATTAATACTTATCTTCTTTTATTTTTCAAGCAAAAGTTAAGAGTTAATACTTCATTCTGTTTGTTAATGAATTACATACACAAACTAAGCTATTAATATAGCAAAATTAATAAACTTACATTGGCAAACACAAACCACACCGACTCGCCTCTAGAGCCATAGTGCAGATCAGCGAATGTGGCTCCATCAAGAACCACTGGATTGACAGAGTGCAGTTCATAGCCAGAGAAGAGTGAAGCTTCCAAACGGAGAATCCCGGAACGCTCTTTGCTTTTCCACCTGTACAAAACCAATTTTGTGTAAATAACACACTAAACACTAACATACTAAAAAAATACTCAGTTGGAGAGCACATTTTTTCATCAATATCGAAACGGGCCGTGAGTCGGTTGCGATAGTGAAAGAGACAAAGTTTTTCGCGAGAAAATCGAATTGACCTCCGAGGTTTTTTTTTTAATTTCAGTAATTTATACTTTAAACTTCATGTAACTAGGTAATGTTTACCTGAAGCATGACTTAATGATCAATGTTGGCAAGTTCCCTTGCAAGTCTTCAATGCTGCTTCTTTCAGGTCGAATTTCCTCAATAATAGCCGATTGTATATTCAGCAAAGCGTTTTCAGGCTTTGGCGTGTAGGTGGAATAAGTGATAGTTCCCTGAAATCAACAAAACGATTTTGTCAGAATGTTAATGTTTCATGCTAAAATGCGGTGACAACGTATCTAATAACTGACACCGCCGGTTCTTATACATTTCACCGTACTTAGGACATGCACTGCTATAATATTATAAGTATTGAGTACCTAAACCGGAACAAAACCTTACATTTATTATTTACTAGCCTTCCGTCCGCAGCTTCGCCCGCGATAAATTAATTTTCCCGTAGGAAAAGGTATTTTCCCGCGGTAAAAAGTAGCCTATGTCACTCAGTGATAATGTAGCTTTCTAACGGCAAAATAATTTTTGAAATCGGTCCATTAGTTTCGGAGCCTATTCAATGCAAACAAACAAACAATCACATTTTTCCTCTTTATAATATTAGTATAGATTACTAGGTACTCATCGATGTTACCTACCTATACACATTTGAGGAATTTTAAAATTCAAACCTTAACAACAGATTTTTTTTTAAATTATTAATATTCCCATCATTATACGTACGTTATTTCATAGTGAAAATATAACTGTCATAAGAAACTACAGCTCATCGATAAATTAGTATCGTTCTGAAACTCCTAGGAAAATTTCATCCGTGTCACAGAAACTTCTATGTCTGTATGGCATGTAAGGTAGCCATGGCATCCCGGTGGCGCAAGGCTCTAAACTTACCTGTACAGTGGCGCAGCCGGCGCCGGTGGCATACACGAACACCTTAGTGGGCAGGCCGGGCAGCTGCAGCGGGCGCGGCGGCGTGCGCGCGCGCAGCTCCAGCGTGTCCGTCAGCTCCATGCCCGCGGTCGCTAGCGACACCGTCAGGGCGCGGTGCCTGTAATAATGCGTCACGCTATGCTTGCACTCCTCGCTCTCTGAGCTGGCGCTTTATGCCATGTGGCAGCGTTTCTCTTCTGTCTCTCTTCTCGCCATGACGTGAGAGACAGATGGAGATAGAGTGCATAGAAGAAGCAACCCATACATTGGATATGGCATACAATTTGTTTGCTATTGGTCGGTGTCCTAAGTAAAGCTCCAAACTTATCTTATTATTAACTTAGAATATCTAGATCAAGAATATATTATTATGTACTAGCTGTTTCCGTGGCTTCGCCCCAATTCAGTTTTTTTTCTATTTTATTTATACTTTTCCTCCATAAAGACATTCCTTGAACCTTCAGGAACTTACGAAATTGACCGAATTGGTCCCGCCGTTTTGTGCTTAGAAACATTCATATTTATTTTTACAAGTACGAGTACATTAAAGAGATATATTCTATTCTAAACTACTAGATCAAATGAAGATAAAAAGAAATTTGAAAAATGTCTACCCGACACAAATGCAAACTCCTATACCTACTTAGTAAACAGCGCTTTTCCACAAATACTTTTGAAATAACTGTTACGAGAACAAATTGAAGCATTTTAGGTACTTTCTATGCAAGTTGGTGTTCGTCACCTGTCGTGCGCGAGCGCCGCGTACTGCGCCGCGGCCTTGGTGGCGTGGTAGGCGAGCGAGGGGTGCCGCTGCAGCGTGGAGGCGCGGTAGTACAGGAAGCGCGCCGCCGCCTCGCCCTCGGCCAGCGCGCCGCGCGCGCACGCCGCCAGCAGCACGCGCACGCCCGCCACGTACTGCTCCATTGTCACTGCCTCTGCACAACGACCACCACATACAATATAGCGATTGTTGAAGCTGTTGTTTTCTTATTCTTTAGCTGATTCAAACTTCGCATTGTTTCCCTCAGTAACTTCATGAGTGTATTGAATGAAGTCAAAGTTTGCGTTGTTATTCACTAGATGGCGCTGTACTGTGCTACAAACCATCTTATGTTCGTTTCATAATCTTCGATTTTTTTAGAATTAAATTGGGTTGCGTTTTAGCAGAGCAAGTGTTTGATTATACAGCCATCATCTTCTACTAGTCGTGACCAGCTACACCGGATCCTAAGATTGTGAGCGTTCCTAGCGTCGAATTGGGTGTTATAGCAGTCATACCAACAAACCGGACAAATATACAGACAGCGCAGCCTTATGTCTCGTCGGTACTCTTACACTCACACGCCCTTAAAAAAAAGTAGTAAAAAGAGATCACCATAAGAAGTTGTCTTGATGTTTCGAGAAGTTTCTTCCAAGAGCCAGTCAGCGGCGTCTTTTCTGGGCGCCGGCCAGCCAAACTCGCCTTCTTCTGTTGTCGACGCATTCTTTAGAATCGCTAAAGCTTCAGGCACACTTGGACTCCTGTAAGAGTGAAAATAAAATGCAGTGCGTGAAAACCATGGATGTATAGAAAAATAACGGTTTTTGTAGATCAGATCTAATGTCTACTGGACGGAAATCTTGCCAACTGCAATCTTCTAGATATACAATAATTCCTTACCTTGCCAGAACTAGGCCAAGCACTGTAGCAGCGAGAGCAGCTGGTGATGTCAGATTCTGTACATTTTTTTCTAAGTAAGTTTGTGCTAGTTTCGCGATGTCAGCATCCACCTAGAAAAACAAATTACTTGGTAAGTTTACCATTTCCATGGCATTATCGAACTTTTATCACTTAAACCGCTTTTACCAACCTGATTTTCAACGCCAATTTCAAGCAAAGCTACTAAAGTTTCCGCAGTTACTTCAACTCGTCTTTCCCAATCGATTTCTTCTTGAGACATATTGCCATCCTTGTCGTAATAGTAATACTCATTGACATCAACGTCTTTCACAGTGCCATTAGCTTTTATTATTTCCACTGGATAGTAATCTACTTCCTTATCGGCAGCCAAAGGAGTGAAGGAACCATCAGGGTTTTGTCTGTTTTGAATCCACTTTTTGATGGACTGCAGTAACTCTGGGTCGACCGGGTAGTAGGATTGTATTTTCGTGAGTATCTCGAGAGTTTTGATCGTTGCCAGATGGCTACTCATTGCTGGGTGGTCACTGAATGAATTGTCACTTTTACGGAACGATAAAAGTACTTGCACCTGCAAAAAAAATAAAGTAAATCTGTTATTAAACAAAACTTAAAAGTTTTCTGTTGATGAAACTTTACTTGCAACATGAAAGATGGGTAAAATTCTATTTCAATTAAAATTTCCCATGAAAATGATAAGAAACTCAAATCATACCAGAATGGTGCAAATTTTCTGTTGTCTCCTTTGTTTATATACGAAATTGTAGATCCCTGCGGCGAGTACATACTATACTCGTACTTATAATATCTATTTAAAGCAAATCGGTGCCACAACTCTCACCTGTTCAGGTAACCTCTTCAAAATCCTTTCCCTCTCAGCATCTTCGACTAAATGCGGAATATTTTCCAAGGCCAACAACGGAGCTAAGCTGGCTGCGGCCGCTGACAACTGAGAGTCGCGCCAAACCTCCGACCACTGGTCTGAAGGATCCGTCTGTAGACTGTACAGAGGTAAGTGGAGTCCACCAGAGACCAGTAGAGTCCCACTTGCAGATCCCGGAACAACGCCATGAGGAAGACCCAGTTCCAAGACTTGGGAAAAACCAGCTTCTTCGTTGAAATTCCATATTCTGAAAATTAATTTTAAGTTTTATGTATGTAATCATGTTCTTTATACATTTACATAGGGACAGGACCAAACCCCATCACAAAGTCGTAAGCAAATTGATGCTGGATCAAATAATTCTCAAACTAAAGTCAGGCCTTCTGTTCCTACAGCATGCAGAACTCAACATACAGATTTTGATTAGTCACCCTTTCACCAAATCCATAACAGTAAACACTCGAATTAAGAGATCAGCAACGACATGCACTAGAAGAGGCAAAGTTTATATCCGTATAATGCCCAATATCTATTAGAAAAAAATAAGACAAACATAGCAAGTACCATACCTGAAGTCTGCCTTGTCACCCCACAACGCGCTGAAGCCGACGTATTTGATCCTCATGTCCGTCGCTAGTGGCCACACCAGCAGTCTTCTCTCAGAAGGCGCTGCACCACGGCCCACAGACAGCCTCGCTCCCTCCCACCACACCCACCAGGCGCACCAAGCGTCTGCGCCGGAACACTCATCGTCGCTCTCTGTCTGCTCAGCGCTGGCTAGGTGGACATCGTAACCTGGAATTTGAGGAGTGGATACTTAGGTTATGTTTTGAGATGCGTTGAATATCTTCGTTTCTTGACAATCGTTCGGCAGCTTCTCGCGCAGCAAGGATATGGATTTACATTGTTCCATGAGTTCTAAAATACTAACACAACAACATACCCAATACTACCTACACAGCACTCTATTCAAGGGACAATTTTGTCGACATTATCAACAGCTATAAACAACATATATTGGTGTTTTGAGCTTTTCACAATAATAGGGATATGCACTCCTTCCATGCGATCGAATAGCATTTTGGAAATAAGTGCACGTACCTATAGGTAGGTAGCCAAGTTAGAAGGCGAAGTTTGGTTGCACTTGTGTGCATTGTAATGGGTGGTCGGCTGTTTCGTAGCTCGTAGTCTCTTCAGTAAGCACAAAGCGAGACATACGAGTAGCTTCACCGGGTTCACTTTTCCGTTTGGAGAACTTTCTTTATTTTTATTTGAGATGAATAATTAATACCTACTTTGAAGTGTATAGTTGTCACTCTTGTGTTCTATTAGAGACGTAGCTAGGCTCCAAAATAAAGAAACACACCTTGGGAAAACTACGTTCATCATTGTAATCTAAGCACACCGTTTCACCCGGCTTCACTTTGTCTATTTTTGCGTCGCCACGGGCCGTAAGTAGCAATTTACCGTCCGCTACGCGAGCGGAAATTTCCACTTCCTGGCCAGGGGAAGACGTAAAATTGTGCCGCCACCCACTGCCACTCCCAAGAGCCCCGGGACGACACTGCCATGCTCTTAACTTGAAGGACTGTCTTGTGCCTCACCGTGTTTCCCTCTCGCGATCCAGACGCGGCTGCGCTCAAACACGACGCGGTACATGTCGTGCGAGGGCTCGCGCGCCGCGGAGAGTGCGACGTGCGCGGCGCCCGCGGCCCGCAGCTCCAGCACGAGCCCGGCGCGGTTGCGCGGCGCCGCCACCCACTGCCACTCCCAGGAGCCGCGGGACGACACTGCCAGGTGTTCTACAATGGAAAACGGAAAAAGTTAATGTGTGCCACACGGGCTGGAAATTGGTAGTAGATTTGTGTAGGTACAGTTACCACTTATTGCTGGATTTGTTCTTTCGTTTAGATAGATATTAGATAAAAATCTGTATTCGGTCAGCATTCAGTAAACTAAACAGTTAGCCAAACTGTGACAACTCACCGTTAGCACAGAAATAGGCGCTCTGTGTATCGCTGCGGTGTAAGCCTTCTGGTAGCACCAACACACTGGCAGAGCGGATGACGGATCCCACCAGAGTCTCGTTGTTGAACGACGTGTACGACACTGAACAGTTGTCGGCGCTGTAGCCCGTTACTTCGACTAGAATATAAATTAAATTCATCATAAGAAAGTGTTACTGCAGCCAGTGGATGCCTCAGGATGGCTATCGGCGGCGCGGCAGGCCAAGACGCGGATAGCGGGATGACCTAGACGCGTTCTCGAGCGACTGGTCAGATATTAGTGCGGACAGGGTGAGTTGGAAATCTATATATGCGAGAGATGGGGACACTATTACGGGCTAACAAAAAAAGAAAGTATAAGCAATATTTTGTTGAGTTTCTTTTCAAAGATGGTTCATTCTTTAACATGCCTAAAGTGCCGTCTGTAATGTAATGCCTATAATTTAATAATATCTTATCAGAATATAGGCACATTATATAGATTATTTTGATTACCAACTACCCGCATCATTTTAAGGGGGCTACACTTCCATACAAATCTTCCATTACATCTGCATTTCGTCCACAAGCTTAATTTCAATGCGGTTTTTTGAGGATAGTTAGTTATGGATATATTGATTATATAGTGCCATCTAACGGGATTTTCGTCATGAGCTAACCGTAAGCATCCGCCTTAACCGGAATGTTTTCATAAGTTTTTTTTTTACCAAAATAATACAGACAGACCTGCTGCAGTTTACCATGATATAATAGGGATCAACAAATCAATGACCAACTGAAATACTTTAGAAGATTCAAACAAGAAATTTTAACTGAATAAGAACATAAAAATTCACGTCATAAATCATTGTTATAATCCGATGGAAGCATAAAACTATTTTATTTCTTTCCGTGCTCCATTCGTTCCAAGCCATTCTCTGTAGGGCATTTTTATCTCTATATTTTATGGTAGCTCTAGGTCTGTACAGTATACGGCACAAGCGAGAGCGTAGTGTTTCACATCGACTATACATGCAAAGAAAACAAAATGAAGACAAAAATAAAAAAATACACCAATAGACCTCCCACGACCATTTAATGATTCAAATCAACGATTAAATTCCATGTAGTTAAGAACGACCTAAAAATAAACGAAGCAGAAACTAAGTTAAGTAGGTAATAAACATTGCAATGTAGGTAGCTATTATTTCATTAATCTTATTTCAGTTGAAAAGATGAAGCATGGATAAAAATATAAAAATACTTATAATCGGTACCATAGAAACTAGAAAAAAGCAAATATATACGGCAAATTGGAATCTTGATTAGGGTTATTGTAAAGGCACGAGCTGTAAAAAGGCGATGTCTCGGCATCTGGTACTACGTTGTAACGCTGATATTCTGCCGGAATGGCAGTCTCTGAATTGACTCTGTATTAAATTTTATTCACTCACAACACAGTCCTCCGCTATCTGTTCATAGTTTGTTGAACGACTGGGGTCACAAATGGGCTCTCTAGGATACTCGGCCCGTATTGCTGAGGTAATAGAATCCAGCAGGTTTATCGCCGACGCACGCCGCGCGATATAGTAGGAAGCAATCCAAGGTAGATTTTATGTTATTGCCTTTCCTAGTGTTAAATTGATTCAATTTTGTGATAATGAAAAGCTGTTGACGGAAAGTTAACGGAAGTGTGAGGACAGTGACATTTTAAAAACCCATTTGTTTGTACATATTTATCTCAATAAGGGTGTTGCTATTAGCTAATAATTATATTTTTACCAATTTTTGCGAGATGATGTATATACACGCGTACAACCATACGGAGTTATGTTCGTACAATTCATACCAAAACATAATCGATGTGGTTCTTGACTGCTATTATTTTTAAAGCGCTGTTTAAGGACTGATTTATTGGTGACTGACTGGTTTATTATTGCAGGATACACTAACATACAACAAGAAGTTCAGCGGTGGAGGCGGATGAAGCAGATATAAAGACATCTCAATTAGGTACCTATACATTTGTGATCTATAGATAACTTGAATTCAATTATTGAGTGAAGCTTGAAATAACAAAGTCCATATCGAAATCTGAGCTTGAACATCAACAAGTTATCGCAGCATTGCAAATTCTATATGCATAATTCACAAATTTGCATCTGATGATCTACGTACTGTGGATCCAATCTAAATGCTAATTGCTCTATGCCGACAATTGACCGACACAGCATAATTAAACGAAGCCCTTAGAGATATTACCGGATATTATTATTCCTGATATAAAATATGTAGCGCGTTCCTAACCCAGCTAAGTCACAGGGGACCGTCGTGGTGAGTTGTGTTTCCTTACGTAATATTTTAATGAAAAATAAAGGCAAATATTGGCTTCAAAGTAGGTCAAGATTTGTCTATTGGCATCATAATCAACATAATCATATTATTATGTTGAAATAGGGGAATCCTTGAGGACCCTTTGGAGCACAAATTAATGTACACTACACGCAAAAAGTATACACGGGTAAAATTAACAATAAACAAAATGTAGGTACACAAGGCGTATTGCAACAAATGCAAAATGTACACACGTTTTCCGTATCGTACATTTTGCAAGTTGCGTACATTTTGCGTTGCATACATTTAGAGAATGTACTTTTTGCTTTGGTACATTTTGCTTAATAATATTGTAATTTTACAATACACGCAAAACATTTACGGGTAAAACGAACAATAAGCAAAAAGTACACCGCGTATACGTTTTGCGTGTAGTGTACATTATGCGTATTGTACATGTTGCTCCGAAGGTCTCGAGGATCTCGATGATAATCCTTTTTAACCGACTTCAAAAAAAGGAGGAGGTTCTCAATTCGTCTGTATTTTTTTTTTTGTATTATCAGCAGTGATATCTAAGCCAAATCATGTGTCCACCTTGTGGAAAGCGTACCAACTCTTCGCCTTACGATGGCTACTAAAGAATCTTACGTCCCTAAACGCGACCAGCATTGCGAGTAAAAATTGCATAGGTTCTTCGATACTAATTCGTATCAGCGTACTGTTATAAAATATATAATATTTATACCACATCAGTAGGTAGGTAACAAAGCACACAGCCCGCCTAATAGCTGTTACCGTAGCTTATGGAAGTTTACACAACAACGACTTCTATTCTCTTTAACTCGTAAAACATGACACTAGCCTTACAATTTTATGTAACAACAATGCCGGGCGTACATTTTTAATGCTAAGTTATATTTGTCTTGCATAAAGAGGAGCTACTATAACGTAATAACACAAGAAGAGCCAGCAACTTTCACGAGAGATAGCAGATCGAGTCGTCGTGGAGATTGTTGACAAGGCAAACTGGAACGCGCCAAGATGAAATTTTCTACGAACAATATTTTATCACAGAAATGTGTGCCTCTGGTACTCGGAAAAGTTGACGCTCTAAGGGACAAAATCGCCTGAACTGACTCGGCAACTTCGAAAATATTGCGGAAAGGTTTGATCAAAATATTTTTATGATCGCAATAATCAGGTTCAAGTGTAGGGGCCTTTTCGATGCCGATGCAGGTTTTGGGTTATAAAATTAGATTTGAGGCTGTTCGTTCTTTACCAATCAAGCTTATCATAGTTATCATTTAGACGGGGTAGAATTTTCTACAGTTTTTTTTTATGTCAGAGAGGCCAAACAAACGAACTAGTGGGTCAGTGCTGATTATTTCTTGACAGTGATCCGGCAATTCCACGAGAAGTACCGAAAACTGTTTAATTTCTTCTAGAACTTAATCCTCTTAAGAATGTCAAGTATTCCACAAAGTCTTAAGTTGATTCGGAAATTGCTTTAACAATTCTAGAGTCTCTTAGAGCCCGGGGACGATCACACTTGTTACGCCACGAGCCACGAACTTTGGCAAGATTTTAATTTCACAATTATGTCTGGGACCCGGTTCAGGAATTCGACTCAGCGAGTTCATTAAAATATTTTGCTTCACAGATTACCTCCTTGGTTGAACATTTCGAATATTTAACAACTTCGTCTCCTCGGCGTCATCGTTGACATTGTTTTTGTAGGTCAGCTGTTTTAAAATGTAGATTATGTGCGGTTTCAGACGAAGAAATTATACAGAAAGAGCGGCAAAATTATTCGTTATTTGAATTGCTGGCACATTTTCATGCAAACATAATACATATAATGGCTGGCGAAAAAAATACATTGCAATTCACGCTGTTTCTATAGAACACTAACTCAATTTGAATCATTGACCGACTTGAAAACGTGAATTAAATTGTAAGTTCTCAATTTATGGAATCACCTCGAAATATATTTTAAAGTAACCATAAACCTACTTAAAGATATGCATACAGACGCGAACGGAAGCTCCTTCCATTCTGAAGTCGGTTGACTGGTTTGCATTGCCTTAAACTTACTCGTGCAAAATCAATGTTTAATTTAACACCATTATCGTCATCCTTCATGGCCAACCATTATATTTACTGGTCAAAGAATTTAAATTACCTATATTTTTTCGGACGAACCAGGTGAAAGAGAAAGTTTAGTAGAAGTCGTGTCGTATCAGGATGTCAAAGAAAAGACGCCGAAAAGGACCATATTATGAAAATTGCTCGACCGATAAGAGCCTAGCTCTTAAGTAAGAAAAAGAAGAAGATACTTTTACGATCTACTTAAAATTACTTGAACTTCAACCGCCGAAACTAAGATATACTCGTAGAAACAAAACACAATCATTTTTTTATAAACAGTTCTCACCAGTGATGTTCTTCCTGCCGGGAGTGTTGACGGCAACCCTGACCACCAGCTGGGTTCCACCGCGTGGGCCCAGCCTCAGTCGCTCGGTGACGTAGAGCGCTCCGGTACTAGCGAACGCTGCGCCCGCGCTTAAAGCCAGCAGGGCTGTCACCTGGAATAATTTATTAACAGAATCTTTGTTAGCCATTGTCTTGAATTGACCATCTATCATTTTAGCTTAATGAAATGAACGAGTAATGATATTCACGGCATTCAATTCCGTTTTCGTCCGCAAGAAATGCCTGCATCAATATTTTTTTTTAAAGTCACTTTAATGCAGCGTAAATAGAAACGTACCAAATAAGTTATGCGTGGTCATACATAAAACGAAATAAAATATATGCGTCGAATTGAGAACCTCCTTCGTTTTTTTGTCGGTTAAAAAATAACTACCTACCATTTATCAGAAAACCCCCCAAATTATCACTTCGAAGTTCAATATCACACAAATTGATTCTAATGCTAAGTTTGTTAGCCAAAAACTTTAAAATCATTTCGTCCTATTGAGAGGACAAACGCGACAGACAGGCATAACGATACTTAGGGCCTGTCTAAGTTCCTGATATCTTAAGTATAAGGTATCCCACCAAAAACATTCTGTAAAAAACTAGCTAAGTCTCGATGGAGCTGCATGTTTATCTCTAAAAAGTAATGAAATCTAAACAAAGTCGTTCCAAGTCTAAGGTTGCTTACTGCGATTTGCGAACGGCCAAGTCACATAACATTAACTATAATAATAAAGAAATCGCAGTAAGCAACCTTAGACTTGGAACATCTTTGTCTAAATTTCATTACTTTTTAGAGATAAACAAGCAGCTCCATCGAGACTTGGTTAGTTTTTTACAGAATGTTTTTGGTGGGATTTCACTTCTTTTTGTAGAAACGTGGGCTTTTTGATTATTTTATTAGATTTTCTTATTTGACACCTTTTTATTCTTTTGAGGTGTATTTTTTTTCAAACATTAAATGAAGCGGCCAACCAAGTTGAATATTTTTAGTAAAGACGGTATATGTCGATCTCTAATAGTTTGGTTGGGCTCTTGTGTTTCTAATCAGGGTCACCAGGTACTCCAGATCTTCGATTATCCTAGTTTTTATAGTTTTCCCTTTACGTGGCCATTAAACCCTAACTCTGTACCAAATTTCAGCTCTCTGAGCTTATGGGAAGTACTAGTTATATTTTGATGATCATGAGTGAGTGAGTGAGTGTCATAAATGCGAAACTTTGCTTTCGCTTAACTTTGGGACTAAATGACCTACAGACTTGAAATTTTGGATTTTAAGTTTGTGAGCTTACTGGATGACGAAAATTTCTGCGTTCTGGTCTTATCCAGAGGTTCTCAAATAAGGTTCTGAAAATGCGGCGAAATGGTTCCAGTAAAGGATGGTACCGCAGTGTTTGCTTCGCGCTCGACTTGGCGGGGGCACTGCCGTGCCCCCAGATTAGAAACTGGCCGTTGAACTTTTTTCAACGGGTCAAATAAAGGTCACACAATAGGCACAAGTACACAAGTATTGCCTTAATTGTATTAGTTAACCTAAATACACATCTTTGTCAGTAATGGAGTTCCAAAATATAGCGTTTTCATCTTGTTTTCGAGCTAACATCGGCAGCCGTTTGTAATTAGGCTAAGTTAAGTTATAATTATGTCGAAGTGATCTAACTTAAGCCCTGCCAGGAATCTCAACGTAAACGGTTCGATAATCCAAATGCGTGTTAGTGTCAGCCTACATTGGATATACGGGGTATATTGAACTTTAGCTTTCCGGAGCAGTCGATTGTTCCTTTAGTTACGTACGCCATCAGATATCGGATTCGCCGAGACGACTCGACTCCATTGTCAAGTGTATTCGAGCATGTTTAAATACTTACCCAAATAATATCACGCGGAACAACAAATGCTGTTTATTAAACACTAGCTTCCGTCCGCAGCTTCGCCCGCGATAAATTAATTTTCCCGTAGGAATAGGTATTTTCCCGCGGTAAAAAGTAGCCTATGTCACTCAGTGATAATGTAGTTTTCTAACGGCAAAATAATTTTTAAAATCGGTCCAGTAGTTTCGGAGCCTATTCAATGCAAAGAAACAAACAAACAAATTTTTCCTCTTTATAATATTAGTATAGAAAAAAAAAAATGTTAAAACCCTCCACGCATCCTTCAAACTTACCGGACCAATTTTTACCAAACACGGCTAAATTTGAAAAACAAAACCGCATCCAAATCGGTCCATTCGCTTGAGAGCTACAATTCCACAGATAGACTATCTATACTCACTCACACACAAACATTGACGCCCAACTTATTAGCAACCCTCTTTTTGTGTCGGGGTTAATTAAGGATTAAAACTGCACTTTAAAAGAACAATATTAATAACATGTGCGTGCCGGAATGTCTATTTACTGCTTTGTTTCCATCATAAATAAAGTTCTAGCATTCAATCCTCATCAACTAAAAGATAAAACCACTAAAACTTTGCCCCTTAGCAAACCAACACAACCCACAAAGTTCCTAAAGTAACAGTACAAAATAACGACAAAGATCAGAAATTCCATTTCTTCTTATTGACAATGCCGCACGACATATCTCATTGTTTGTTACTCAATCATGGAAGCTTTTGTTGTGTGATCAAACATTAATTCCTATACAATATCTACTGGGTAGCGGGTGCCGACGATAGGGAGTCATCCCTTACGCATTATGTCAATAATAACTCGTCGTATTAGACGTGTTACCAACTTTTCGGGAGTTTGTGGGAATTTTTGGGAACACAATATTCTCTGGAAGAGTAGACAATGAGGCGTTTACTCGGCAATGGGTAGATTTGGACTAATTGATTGATGGTTAGTTAAAACGAATTTTACCTACACTTAAAAGGTACGATACGTTTATGATAAAAAAGAGAAACTAGTGCTACTAGTATGGTAAAAGTGATAAATCGTTTTTGAGTTGTAGAATTGCACGCGGGCGGCATTAGGTACTTACGTACCGTTCTATTAGTTAAGTAATTTGTCTATGGTCTTATACTAACAATACAAATCTGTAGTAGAAGATTTTTAAACAAATTGTATTGCCTTCTTGCAGTAGCGGCCTTTTGAACCTAACGTTTATTTTAAAAACGATAAGAAATCTACACCATATAATAAATCAGTGGAAAATTCGTGTCTGTACATTCAATAAATTCATAAAAAATATAGTGCTAACGACCAGGAAAAAGCAATAAAACACAAAAAGTAGATTTTATCATTTTTGACTGTCTGTATGTAAGTATGTATGTATGGATGTGTTCATTAATGTCTGTGTTCGCTAATCTCGAAAACTACGCAACGGATTTTATTGCGGTCTTCACAAATAGTTAAAATGTATATCAGGGCAAATATTAGGCTTTATTTTATTGAATTGTAACATCAGTAAAAAAAGTTATCGTCATTTAAAGCTTAAAGTGTTAAGCGCCTGTTTAAATATGCATAGCAATATGTGATTTCCAGTGACATTTTATCTTTTGAACAGTCGTAGCGTTAGAAATACAAAAATACATTCATAAATTACGTCTTTCTCCCTTAGGGGGTAGAAGTTAACCACAATACTAATTCCACGCAGACGAAGTCGCGGGTAAAAGCTTGTCGGAAATAAATTTCAAGAAAGGCACAGGAATCGCCACGGGGGGCGTAAGCTGTTTAGCCACCGATGCGTTATGTAAGAAAACGTTTTTGTAAATTCTTACTTTTTATTAAGACTTTATTCAATTAGCCAATATGCCGGAAGATAGAAATTTAGAAATACGCACCCACGTCGAAAGGAAGAAGATTGCAAATAAAGGACTTATTGTAACCGTCCCAGTAACCTGTCCAGAATGAAGGATTACCTACCAAATACCTGTTTCTAGAGGTGCGATCCGTATTGTTGATTTGGCAGATATTTGGGCCAATAGACACAGAAATGGGGAGGGGGTTGCCCGGGACCTCGCCCGGGGACTTCGAGTTTCGAAGGACTTCGTGATTGGTTGTTTGTTCATTTTATTTCGGTTAAAGTTTCGGGAAAAGCTGCAAGGTGTTGTTTTACTCTAGTTCTTGCGATTCAACACTAAATATAACTCCTTCGTTTAAGTAGAAATTTAAACCTAAAGAAAGCCTGAATCATTTATGAGCCAACTCCAATATTTTTAATTTCCATAATCACATCACTCGAAGGTGTTATTCCAAGCTCTGTCTATTGCTATAAAACTGCAGCTCAAAATATTTTTTTCTACTAGTAAAAACAAAATAAATTTAGGCTGTTATAATTTCTATTCTCCTAATATTATAAATTTCAGTTATATTTTCTCTATTTTCGAATGGTATCTATACCGGGTGTTGTTGTAAATACTTTAAACATCGGACCTTTGAAATTCGCAATGAATTTTCGAATTTCTTGCCACTACCGAAAAAAACCGTACCTACAATTATTAGTATGACAACGCGAGAACATTCACATGTTCCGTATCTATAGAAGTTTAATTTTAAGTGCTAAGCACACACGCTCATGTTAGCACAAGGATTTGCCCGCGCGGTCCACACGCGCGATCGTGATTTGTTTGCGTTCGGCGCCGCTCATCGAATCTAGATTAGGGATTCCCGGGATATTGGAGAATCCCGGTAAACGGGAACGATTAGGCAATCCATACCCGGTTTAAGCTCAGCGCTCGCGGTTGCGTTGACGGCTTATAAATGGGAGTTATAGTTGGTAATTGTAATGGTGGCTAGATTGATCGATCAAACATTGATTTTCGCCCATTTTTAAATTTTTATCTAACTTGGCTGGTTTAGGGTCGCGTCCATGGTCAGCATACATACATACAGACACACACATACACAAATCACGTCTTTATCCCTTACGGGGTAGACAGAGCCTAAGGTGGCAAGACCTACAGGCCACGTCTAGCAAGATTGTGGGCGTATATGTGGCAAAAATGAAATCAAAATAGTGGTGGGTCACGGTCAGGCGTTAAACAATTAACTCATTACCCTGGTGTTTGGGATGACAGTTCCATAATATATATATTTTACACTACCTACATTTATTTATTTATTTATTTATTTATTTATTTATTTAGTCAATAAAAAATTACAGCATTACAGTCGAAACCAATGCGCTATAAAATTCAAAAAATAGAATAAATGTTATTTAGGCGACGAAACGTTACATAATACTTAACCTTGAGTTAGAAGCTAACTAGAAGTCATACATATAACAGTTATACTTATTATTATTTTTTGTGCTGTGGTTGAATATATTTTATAAGCATAATAAAATATGTAATAACTAAACAAAAGGAAACAATCTTGCTGTCAGTAAATATGTTGCATGCGTCTTACCCTTTTCCCATCTGAACGTCGAAACACTTAACTCTGTTTTGAGTTGCGCGAAACAATTTTATGAAAGTTATTGTTTTAACGTTATTGCCTATGACGTTCTTGTACGATTAAGTAAGTTAAGAACTCAAAAGAAATTTAACGATGAGCTTATAATCCCGAAAGTTCTTGTACAAGTTTCAATTATAATATTACAACCTAATATACTAAAGGCGAAGGCATATTATCGATACAGCCATCGTGTCAAATATATTATGTGTCGCTGACCTTATTGTTAGTGGCATAAAGGTGTATAGATGTTTTGACGTCTTGGTAATGTACATATATTTATGCCCTTGACTATACCAAGCCTTTCTTTGATGTTTGAGTTAATAATGAACTCTGAACACGATTTACAAATTGATTTATCCATTTATCTAACTAGATGGAATGCGCATACCTTAAGTACCTACTCATTTGAAAGTGAGCTACAATCCTAAGCTTATATATTTTCCCACATCTATTGTATTTACACGTGCGTACGAAATACCTCATGTTTACGAAGGGCTGTAAATAATATAATTAATTCGCGGAACAGGCCGATTACAAGTTAAACAAATAAGAGTGATAATATTTATGAAGGGGTCCAGCCTAACCAAACATAATTTATTCTCCTATGTTATTGGACCGCATATTCTTGCAAACATAGGTGGACGGACCCGTGTTTGTTTATTCTGACGTTTTATCTCATAATACTGTGCTTAAGTACGAATTTGATGAATATATCTCGTGATATAAAATTGTTTTCCGTTGTAAGCAGATGGTATCCATTTATTATTTACGCCGCTTCTGCGTCCTTGTTGCCTTTCTTGATAGGTGCTTCTGCTCCCCCGATATGAGTTTTTCTTAGATTTTTTCAGGCAACCAACACTCGATTTGATAAGGTGAAATTTGCTCGATATTTGCCTCTATTTTCTTGCTCACAATGTTACCAAGTTATTTTTTCCACGTTCTCAGAAAAATAAGATACGTACTTTTGGAACAAGCTATCTTCAGAAAAAGATTATTTGAATGTTACACATAACGAAAATCCCAATGAAAAAACGCATTAAAGCTTAATCCATACTTACGTCCATACAATTATTGATGTTGTTGGTGATCTTGACATCGATCTCGACGGTCTCGCCAACCTTCAGGGCCGGCGGCAGCGCAAAGTCCAGCTGGATCGGTCTGAAGACGTTGATGGTGCGCGGCGCCGAGAACCGCAACCCTCGGTTGGAAAGAGACAGCGCCCATAGCGACCAGCGACCAGCCTCCGAAGGCGCCGTTATCGTGACACCATCCGTTGACAATTGGTTTCTGGAACATGTTTTATTCTGTACCTTCCGCACCAAAGACACCACGTCAATTTAGAAGGACAAAGAACAGTAAAATTATAATTAAAAGAATAATAAGTACAATAAAGACATGAATATTGGGAGCACCTTATAAAAATTACTAGTGTGCCGTAAATATCCTTAAATTAACCTCGTTTGATTGCTATAGTTATGATAAGAGCACGATCTACTTAATATGCAAATATCTCACTAGACTAATCCAGAGAGTGGAATTGACTGAGCAAGCTGACTGGTAATGTTCGGTTGAAGGCTAAGCGCGGTAGCCGGACTTACTGGCCTTGGCTTTCATTTTTTATTTTTTCAAAGAAAATTATAGAGAGCCATAATAAAATTATAACTACTTTACTAGATTACTCTATTGCTGTAGTTATATTCCTAGTAAGATAGTTCTGAACGTCTTTTGTGTAATTATGTCACGGCACATAACGACTTCAACCATGTTTCTGCGACAGCGCACAATAGAGGTTTTAATATAACAGCAAAATATATGTCAATTTCTGTACAAATTTCACGTACGCAAATGAAACAAAAGGCTCGTTTAAATTGAAGGCCTGTGTGAGCCCAAACTATCGGCCGTACTGTCCAATTCCCAGTACTTAGTAACAATTAATAATCCTTCATATGCGTCCTTTAACCATGCGCTAGCGATATTGCATTTTATTATTAAATAATAGGACGCGCTTTAAAACAGTTTAATGCTTGTTTAACAGCAATGTAATTAGCTTATACGGCGCCCAATCGAAATTTATGATTATGGAAATTGGAAATTTAGAAATAATTGTTAGCGGCCGACCGACGATTGGAGTTTGTAAATTAAACAAGAGAATAACGAAGTTTGTTATTGAAGTGCGTACTTGAAATAATCTAAGTAAGTTAATAACTTTCAATATTAGCAATTTAAAAACAAATTTCTGTTCTTAACCCTTGAATTACCTAATCGATATCTTTATAAAGTGGCGCTTAGTCTGCGTATTACAGACTTTGCTTGAATTATTTTCCATTTAAGTAAATTTGCGAATTGTAAACATGCGAGTCAAGTGCTCGCATTAGGAAGCCTGAAATATTGCAATAATATTTTTAACATCGTTTTACCACGCGCAAAAATAACTATTCTGTTCCGAAAACTTTAAACTGAAATAACACTGCAATTTTCCACGCAAACCTGCGCCTTAACTTATTTCCCGCTAAGAGCAGAGTAAATCGCGTCTAAATTTAATTTGATTCAAAGTTCGTGCGGCGGAGCGAGGGAGGTCATGTGATAATTCCGCCGAGCACACAGATCATGTGCGAGCTGCGAACATAAACAAGAATTGCGAACACATAATCGAGATTTCAAATGGATTTTCAACATTTAAATTAAGTCGGAGGTGAGAAGGGTCTGGTGTTAGCGAGAAATTCGGGAGATAAGTAACGTAAAGTGTTTCCTTTGCGTCAATATTTTTGTTACATTTTCAGAAGAAAATATGAATAAATAAAATATTAAAGCAGATTACGGAAGATTCATTTAGTCAAGTGTACAGTCGCCATTAGATATATCGTAGCGGGCGAAGTCCTCAAATATTTCGGAGCAGCCTTAAATTTCAATAAATGCGTTACATTAAGTAAGTTTAATATCACCAGAACACGCAATTAGTCATAAATATAAGAGCAAGTTGTTTGCTGTGTTTGTACACGTTCACTAACGCTGCCATTGTCCAAGATCGAAGATTGTTTTCAATAAAATCGGGGCGTTACAGATCGTCAAAGGTATCGATGCAGTCAGGCTGATCATAAAGATCTGAATATTTGTGGAACATATAGGTAGGTACCTTAACTTTGTAACAAACAGTTTAAATTACAGTGAAATATGCATGCAAACGAGTACACTACTAGGTATATAGGTGACATCTTTCATTTTGACATGACGTATGAGCCATATTTATATTTTGTTTGGAATTTCGAATCTATTATCGTAGGTATACGTTAGGTTTATTTTCCACAAATGTTCCTATCATTGTGATCAGCCTGAGTGCGTCGATACCTTTGACGATATTTGTGCTTCCTGATATTTTTACCTCATTGAACGTCCCGAATTTATTGAAAACAATCTTCGATCTTGGACAATGGCAGCGTTAGTGATCGTGTACAAACACGACAAACAACTTTAAACCACTTTATGGTTTACGTTAGCACAAAAATGGTCCATTTATCACCTAATCTGAAGCCTCGCCCACGTACAAAAGTACCTAATGACATTTTTCATAACCTTTCACGATATTTTTCATTCGCTGTCCCAATTTTCAACAAAGACTAACCGAGTCGTGGCATACCTACAACATGAAGCTAAAATATGACTGTTAAATCGCTTTGTCTCGGTCGCACGGGACGGTATCCCGGGCTAGTTTGTCATGTCCGGTTATAAATTATGCACTGATATGCGTTTGTGAATTATTACACCAATTTAGTTGGTTCGTTATCAAAACTAATATGACCAAAATCTAACTTAGAAAACGTCCTATGACCGTCTAAACAACTTATCAATGACTTCAGATTCGTACTAATATTGTAGACAATTAAGTAAACTAAAAATGCAACGAATATTAACGACTTTGTAATATAGTCAGCGTAAAAAGTTCGACACACCATACTATTTCTATGGTCGACTTAGATGCTTCAAACTATATGAAGCTGCCTGTACATCATTTGTGAAAATTTTCCAGCTTTCCTGAAATTATGCAATTCCAAAAGAATCCTTGTATTCATATTCTCGGGAACGTATGATATTCAAATTATTACAGGTAGCTTTTACAGGATAGCCCTAAATAATAAGTACATCCGTACGTCCACTTTGTCCTGTAAGAACAAAGCTTAATGTTGTTATAAATTTCCGCAATGATGGATAAAACCTTTCTAAAGATTGACACAATCCTAAGAGAGGAAGGTTGGGTGAAAAATGTTTCCAGAGCTTACGCATATTACGCACTCTCGTAAATTTCAATCCACGTGGTTATCACTGGCAGTATGTCATTCCGTGTACGAGAGCATAATTTACGTCTCCCGACATATGAATCAGCGGATTTGCAATTTATAGCATTCAACTGCCTGACTAAGTTTCACTTCTGTAATTTACGTCCGTTTATAATTGTAGGATAATAAACCTTAAAAGTATTCAGTACGGTTTAATGCGATTAAATCAGTCAACGAAAATATAAAATGAAATTCTTTGGTTAAAATCTTAAATCCGTAAAGTTAAAAGGATTTATTTAAAGCTAATTATTTAATCCCTGAAGCTATGGAGATTTAAAAGTGCTTAGTAACCTGAGCGTTGTAATTTACTTTTATTTTTTTTTAAAGGCAGATTACTGGATTCATATTTTTTAGATTTTCATTGTTTACGAATTAAAAATGGCATTTGATAACATTCAGAGGTCCGCTATGCTCGAAATATTTAAATGAAATTCACCATCAATTTATTCACAGTGCTTTGAATTACGTAACAAGTTTTTTAAATAAAATATCTTAAAACTGCTAGGCAAAAAGTATTTTTGTGGGCTTTATTTATTCAAGTAGTTTTTAACTTAACAATAACAATTTCTGAACCGATTAAATAAAGAAAAGACATAGATCTAAACATAATAAATTTACTTCCGAATAGGCTGATTTTAATAATTATTATAAGCGACAGTTTGTGAGAATGTCTGTCAGTGAGTGCTTTGTAAATCTTTCATGCTAAAACGGCTGACTATTTGTAGTAAAAAGATAATAAACTTACGTATAGTTGAAGCACTTCCACATCCATAGACGGTCGTGTGAGGCTGGCGGGACGAGGTGCGCCGGTGGCCGCGGCGCGGGCGCCGTGCGTTGACGGTATAACACGCCGCCGCCGCACGCGCCGCCCCCCACAAACAGAGAAACGCCCGCTGACACGAACTCGGGGCCGGGCTGCTCTTCGTGGTCCGGTGTACTGTCAATCATAATAGATGGTTTAATGGGTGGATCAACTATTTCTTGTTGTTATTTTGTCCCATCAGCAAGGGGACAAAAAGTACAGTCACATATACCAACATGCTTAGTAATTGACCAGTTACAAAAGAGCCCTAAAACTACTGCAAAAATATGAATTTACGGCAAATTTTAAACAGTGGTCGGATCTTACAGTTTACAGAATGATCGAGGAGACCGTAACAATAGCAATGAGTGACAAGAAAAACAATCTTATGTGCTGTCTGTACTTTAGATGCTGTCGGATTAGCGTTCATTGCTGACGTTGCTATTTGGCTGACTATTGTTTATAAATATTTTGTACTATAACTTTTTGTGCTTTGTTTATTGCGTGTCTTCCAATGCAGAGTAATGTATTGAACACTAGCTCATGTTCCTGTTTTTTTTTCACCGTTTAAATCTACTGTGAACTTCCACAAATATTTCCAAACATAAATTTTATCAAATTGGTCTGTAATGTTGGGCTGTTTCCGAGTTTTAACGAGACTGACGAACAGCAATTTGCTTATATTTATAGAGATTTATCAATTTCAGGTTTTCTTGGTAAAAAAGATACACAGATTCAAATTTCGGAGTTAGTTATCGTATTTAGTTCCACACAGATTTTACAATACAATACAATACAAATACTCTTTATTGAACACCACAAATCAGTACAAAACAATACAGAAACAAAGAACAATGTTAAATGTATGTTAATGTGTATGTATGTTGTGTGATTTTAAATGCAGACAAAGTACTCTTGCCCTGACCATAATAAAATTGTGTAGGAAACAGTAAAATTTGGCAACACGAGTGCGAAAGGAAACTATGCATACGTGTCCTACATACAGACGTGTGGGATGCGAGCCAATATTTCCACCGAATTTCCTTCGACAAGCCTACTGGAAGATGAATCGAGTGACATGTTCCAAACGCGACTTGCTTTGAGACAGAGCGCAGGGAAACACATGGGAACGATACTGCAGGCGATTTTGCTCCGTTTATTTAACTGCTAATTTCAATGTTCGTGAATTGAGGTTAGTATAGCTAAATAAAATAAAATCCTCAGTATTTAGGTATAGCATAGTAACAAAATAACGCACGTTAGATCGATGTTTTTGTTTGTGGTGTGTGAAAGATTCTTCATTATCTCGTTTCTCTTAATGCTAGGTTACGTAACTACTGCTTAGAAAAGTTCCTTACGGCAATGCAAGCTGTAAGACGATTCGTCATCTTGTGTACCTATTTCGGATCTCGTTATCTCAACATTGGCATCAATTGATACTGAGAGGAGAGTTAAATGCAATCCTGTCTACATTTTATTAAATATAATTTGTTACTTTGCAACAATCCATAATAACAAACAAGAACTTATCACCTTAATACGTGGTGAGTCGCAACCACAAACTCGCATTTTTTTAGCGAAGTGGTATGATCACTACATAAATATTGTACGCAGGGTCCGCCGCCGCGTCTGTTTGGCTTGTGTATAACCGATAAACTTAAAAATTGGACGCATTTTCATGCGGTTTCATCAATAAATAGAGTGATACACAAGGAAGACTTAAGTACATAATTTGTCGGGGGGTTTTTTTTTTTGGAAGTATCAGGAAAAGTCAAGCTAGGTTGCAAACTTCAATTCTGCGCGGACAAAGTCGCAGGCTACACCTAATAATTAGAAGGTCATCAAACCCGTCGCGGTCCCGTCCAGGACGCATACCCATGTGGTTCCACCGTAAGATGAATCGTGTGACAGTTACGTGGCTCAGCTCGTTTGAGACGGCGAAATGAGATGATATATTTCGCTTTGAATGCCGCTCAGTATTGTCGTAGCATTTGATTGAAATGCTCCGATCCGTAATGTGGGAGTAATGAGCGTTTATCTTTGGTTTCAACTTACTCGATATTACGTGACTTGGAAACTCCGCAGGTGGAAACGAGCCTTAGAGGTTTTAGAGCTGATTTGAATATTATTGGTATTAGGATAGATAACGATTCATTATTGCTCCAATCGAGGCTACTTAAAAGCTTAGAGCACTAAACCAACTGAAAAGGCTAATATTCATTTATTTATTTACATAGTGAACCTTAAGGATTGTTGGTGGTCTTATTGTTCAATCCCGATTTCCTAATTTTACTATAAATTTTACGCTTTTAAAAGTTAAGTCTTCTCCTGGTGACTTTTTATTTATCGTATTCGTACTTTACACAACTTTTAGTAGGTAGTAGTTAAATGTGCAAACAAAAGTGTCTTATTTATTCGTAATGTACGAAAATTTATTATAGGTACTGAAGCCAAAATATAGAACTCGCAGCGACCGTCAATACCAAAACAACAGCGGAGAACGACTTTCCGAAGCAATTTTTCCCCATTTATCACGGAGTTGCTTTCATGGTGGATAAAAAGTGACGCAAACAAGGTCATTTTTCGTCTCGAGAGTTTCGCATAAAAAAAAACTATCATATCATCGACGTGCTATCTGCGAGCTTTGATTAATGGTTCGTAATGACGGCCCGAACAGAATTATAAAAGAAAGTTATTGTACCCAAAAATATCTAAAGTCTGGCAATATGGAAGCGTGGGCGCCGCGACTGTAATGTATCATTCGTTCTATGAAATAATCTTAATCCGTAACTTATAAAATATTTAAAGAAAATGTTATAAACCTATTGATGTAAATTAAAAAGTACCAGCCTAAAGTGACAATGATTAAAGCGAAAATGTTCAAAAAATTGGAATCGGTTTTTTTGCCTGAGTATTAAATTATTTGTCTAAGGGGCGATTTTCCAATCCTCAGATAAGCACTTAACTGACAGATACCCATAGAGTTGTTCTTGGAATAGGTCCTATCTGACGATTGAAAAATCGTCCCTAAAACTAAATTCCAATTTACAAAGTCTCAACACACAACCTACTCTATAAAAGAAAACAATTCAAGTTTCAACTTGAAAAGGGTAACCTTTAATGCCACTCGTAACCGTGTTCGTATAAAAATATTTGTTTACAACATGGGAAATCGAGAAAATCACATTTTCCATATGGAAGTTAGTTACCAAATGCGGTTCAAAGTGGGACTAAAAGAGGACTAAAAAGTAAATTGTAGTAGAAGTAGAAGTATTTAATCAGGAACAATACAAGTACTGTGTTTCAAATACAGTTGCATACAGTTTGTCTATGTTTTGATCTAACTTACCTTTGATGGGGATCAAATTTAGCGTCTGGCGGTGCGCGAGCGCCGATCAAGCACATCGTGGAATCAGCCGGCGCCAGGACTCGGAGCTGCAAGGCCGCCCGTGGGTACCACCAGCGTCTTTCTTCGACGGCAACTGCCACCTACATGAAGATAAGCATATTTTGTACTACGTTATAGATCTGCTTGTAAGCTTTGTATGTTTGATGCTGTAACAGATTATTTCTTGTGTATTTCAGTAAAAAAAAACACTTCCAACTGCATACATGTAACTAGGTCCTCTATAAACGTTCAAAAACCGTACGTAATCGACAACATTACTGCAGTGTTATTAATAGTGTCATAATGATACCGAAATTGAAGTTTATTCCGCTGCCAGACCCATCTTAGAATATTTATAATTATGTGTGTAAATAAACTACTATATTGGTCCTCACTAAGTAACTTGCCCTGAATCCAATAGTAATAAAATTGCAGCAGTAAAAAAATGACTGGCTATCAGCTTTTTTTTAATCCAATTAAAAGTGATGCAACGCGATTTTCGTACACTGTGCAAAGCTAAAACCTGTCTCTATTTTATGTGTAGATCATAAATATTCAACGAAGCAAAACATACATTTCTACGTTACTCTTTCTACATTTAGCAGATTGTGTATTGACTTGCTATTGTTCCGCTAAACGTAATTTATAAACTCTAAATAAAGCATAATAGATAAAGTTTTTTTCGCATCGTCGGTTCATGGCCACAACGCTACCTAATTAAAACTATCAAAGTTACTTAGAGACTGTTTAACACGGCATATTTCCGAGCGGCTGATGTTATATCGTGAGTATAAAATTGATCGATGCCATCAACCAACCAAAACACCCTTTTCCCAAATAAGGATGGCCACGTCCGCAGGCGAACCAATCACCCAGATTTCGGCGGGCTGGCCGGAATTACAGATCTTAATTGTAGCCTTTAGCTGACGATTAATCGCCTTTCATTAGTGGCCTGGCCGATTAAGCTGGGTTACAACATTGGCAGCTTACGTATGAGTTATATAACTATGACCGTCTACTTATTTATCGTTAGATAGTTGATGAAGCTTGCAGAAAAAAATGTACGCTCGATTTAGTCGCCAAATCTGCTTTAAAGGCTTTACAGTTTTATATCTGACTCTACTACTTAATAGAGTTTAACACTAAATAGAGATAAACGAGAGAGAGAGCGTTACAATTTCTTTTTTCAATCAGCTTTTTTTGGTTATACTTTGAGTGCACCATGGTTGAAAGATGCAGCCATCTGATGAAAGCATGAATAAACAGAAAGACAAACATCTGAGCGTGTTAATACCCTAAATTCTACATACATACATTCAAACATAAATCACGTTCTTATCCCTTACGGGGTAGACAGAGCCTAAGAGGTAACAAGACCTATAGGCCGCGTTTAGCGTGATTGGGAGCGTATAAGTGGAAAGGGGAATCAAAATAGTGATGGGTTTCCAGCCGCATCGCCTTTACAATGATTCCTATGATTTTCACCCATTCCCTCGATAGTATTTTACCATCTGCGCGGGAAGAGAAGGAACTGGTACATTCTATGTTTTTTGTTACTTCCCGACCAGCATTGATTTCAAATTCTAACATCACAAATTATACCTACATTTTAAATATAACAAAAGTTCATTATATCAGTAACCGATGCAATTACCAACTGCAAATACCAATTTACGATGAACCCTAGAGCAGTGCAAAATTAAAGCAGTCACGTATTTACATTAAATTAGCAGCATTAGGATCCAATCGGCTCCTGCATCAGTATTTACGCCGTCCATTTGCGAGGCCAATGAAGCTAACAGCCTCGCAGTAGCCAAACGATTATAAAATTTGTCACAGGAAATTGCGTCATCAAGGAACGGGCAATTAGGACTAATTAAAATGGAGGTAGTTACGGCTTTTCATCTCGGACATTTTATTAATATTTCCTAGTTATCGGTGTCCCGAGAAGGTACTCCGACTAATAAGGCACTTGATGGAGCCTTTGGAGGCTTCTTGGCCAATAATTTTGTCGAGGAAGATTTATTCGTAATTTAATTTCCACTTTGAGTACACTCAGGGTATGAAACTTAGTCTATATAAATCATTTACACTTCTATACATAAATTATATTATAATAAAAAAATACCTAGAGCGAACAAACTATACACATTGAACATAGTTGAGAAAAACTATTATGTAGGGAAGAGAAATATTATTCGCAGCTTAAGTAGAGAGATAGGCGGGACACTTGGCTTTGCAAGACGGACCGACGAGAGATGGTCAAAGCCGGTCAGAGTGGTGGTCAAGATTGGGTCGAAGGTCAGCGGGCAGACCAGCAGCCCATTGGTCAGATGACATCTGGTTGTCGGCTGGAAAGCTGTGGATGAGACTGGCGCAGGACCGGGCAAAGTGAAGTCAAAATTAAGAGTCCTTTACCCAGCAGTGTGTGGATGTGGACTGATTCAATAGATAGAAGAAATATTCACAGAATACATTTCAAACGTTTGCTTATTCACGATAATTTTGTAAAATAGAACGGATATTCATGTTTTTTTCTTAGTCAGCTAAAACTCGAGAAAGTAACTACTTAACTCAAAAATATTTCCGTTAAAGATCGTCTTTGGTTTTCAATAACGTTAACGTGCCCAATATTTGTTGCTTGAAAGGGAACAAATCAAACCACTATGTTACCGCGGCATATGAGTATAATCGGTAGATTGAAAAATATGTAACAAATACTGCAACCAAATGCTGGTATCACATGGGCCATATAAATCACACCGCTGAACCAAAATAGAGCATCACGTTGACCGTCAAAACGTGTTCCCAGCCAGATAAAGCTGTCACACGCACGCTTGAATCCGAAAGGATAAAATGTCACTCGCATAGATTAAATAAATAATTCAGCCATTTAAACCCAACCTAAAGCCCTCAATGCTGTTTATTTATTTATTTATTTATTTATTTATAGGAACACAAACAGTCATACATGGCTTATAAACAAATCACAGAGAGTTTATATCATTGACAAAACAGTGTTCACATTTAAGGCGGATGCTCGCGTTAGCTCATTGAAGAAGTCCCGTTAGATGGCGCTGTAATCAATGATGTGTGTTTTTTGTAGTTTTTAGAAAATTCTTAGAACACTTATAGATTATCAATTGATTTGCGCACACAGTTTAATACGGCCGATTTTTTGAGACTACACTCAGAAGGTAACAATGCACCAATTCGGAGAATAGCTGCACAAACGCTGGTGTCACTAACGGCCCTATACAGATACTAGTCTTACACACACATGCAAATAGGCGGCAACTGGCGGAAAAATATTGCAACACCTTGCTAAGCTGGTTAGCGTCATTTTTCAAGTTATATTTACGTTTTTATATCAACTTTACTTTTACCAGGAAATTTTACAAATCTATACGTACAAAACTTAAATCGTATTATTTCAACCATTTATAACTTTGGAATGGCTGCACGGATTTTTATGATTTTTGATTTGTTAGCTTTCTCTCTTCTTCGAATAGCCAAATATCTTATCATAAATATGATAAATGCACAAAAAAAACTCTTTAATTTTTCGTATGCAGCGCCATCTCTGACAAAAACTGACTTTAAGGCGGAATATTTTTTGCCAGCTCGGCTAGTTACAAATACAGAATAATATTATATGAGTCTAGCAGATGCAAACATGTGAATCAATGCCACCTTCAACCCTTTTTGAATATTAGGGAGTATTTTTTTGTACTTTGTTAGATAGAGGGCTATCGTATTTGTACTCACTAGTTGGCGCCACTGTAGAGTAAGGTATATCATATCAGATTATTCAGGATTTCTTTTAATTTATCTTTAATAGCAAGCTATTTATTACCCACAGTGTTGCACAGTCCCGTTTATCCTCTAAATTAGCTGTCATTTTATTTGCCTTCTTAGTTTGGCTCCTACTTTTCATAGCTTTTCTTTTAACATTTTAATAAACCTGTCGTATGTCTGCGAAAATATTCGGAAACAATGTAAAGTAAAGCCGGAATATGCAACTTGTAGGTAGTACTAATTTTACGTTTATTTGTAATACCTCAAGTTACAATAGCGCCTCTAGCGGCGAATTCATATGCCGTCATTGCTAGTATCTTTGAGTATTTAGTATGTAGGAACCCGCGATTCATATCTGATATTCGCTCACACGTAGAGACATCATCATCACCATCGTCTGACATTTTATTAATACTCCTATGCATTGCATTACAAACGTTTCGTCTGGGGCATCTAAACAAGTAGCGCTGTACTATAGGTATTGTCGTTTCGCGTCATAGGCTTTCGTAAACAGGTAACTTGAGAATCAGCCTGCTTACAACAATGAGACGAAGTCATTCGTGCTAGCCATTCGGATCCTTTCCTTTCACCAAAATGCATTGGAGTATAGGATCACATAAAGGAAATTAAATAATAACGCATAGCGCGTAGGGACTACGTCTGACTGCTTTTTGGCTAGGGATTTCGATAGTCATCGGTCGTGGGCCACCTGCCTAGTTCACCTGAGTGGACCACGGGCACATTTTCTTGCCGATGTTCCACCTCAGAACACCTAGGTGAACCACGGGCAAATATGACTATGGGTCATGGTCTAAAAAGTGCCCATGGTTCACCTAGGTGTACTGAAGTGGACCATTGGCAAGAAAAATTGTCCGTGGTCCACCCAGGTGAGCTAGACAGGTGGTTTTCGGTTAGATATTTGTTCCGGAGTTGCGACCTGCCTTTTTATGTTGTGTCATCATAATTCATATCACAAATTCATGGTACATCGCATAAAAGGAAAAATAATGTTAGATAATTATGATGACTTTGCAATAGGTAGGTACGACAAATAAATAATGACAACTCCAAAAGAAATTGAATCCATCTGAACTCACTTTTACTTACTGATACTTACTTCCACAAAAGTCGAACTTCATCCATCGATTGTTTTGAGTAGCGTTACCAACAGTGGGATAAAGCAGATTCTCGCGGTGTCTAGTCCACACGCGAAAAATAAAAATTGCAGCTCGACGCGAATTATATCAGTGCATGGACCAACTCTATATGCACAACTGGTTGTGTCAATAGGAATTTCGGGCTTATAAAAATAAAAATTCTCATTAGAGATAGTAAAATTAGGTTAGGTTCATTAGGCATCTTCAAATTCCCGAAGGGCAAGCCGAATAGAAATAGGAACCCCGCCGTCAATCTTACGGTGGAGTGAAATTCCTAATGGCACAACTAGTAGTCCATAATATAGAGTAGGCCCAGGAGAAAAGCGTCATACATTTAGGCACAAATCGTGTGCATAAAAATGACATAGAATTTAGCTAGCGTCGTGCAGCAATAGCGCCTGTACTATACGCGTGTCGACCAGTGAAACAGGGAACAGAGATGTGCTAAACTACGAAACTCTCTAGATATTTTTTTCGGTCTGTAACCATGATCCACCTGCAGTTTGTCCACCTGGTTTTTGACAGAGCTCCGCTCCTGGGCGGAGCTCCTTTTTCTGGGTATTGAAATTTCAGTGATTTTCTGGGTGGACAAATTAGGTAGGCTACGGGTAGACTGCAAACAAACTGCACAGTCGATTTGCAGCTAGCTTGCAGTTCAAATGCTGACCGTCTAGTTTATTATAGGTGTTAGATAAGATCCCACAATAGCAAGGCCAATACGCCACGCAACACGTGGTATGCGTACATAAGGGTTGATTTAGCAAAGCACTGATAGTTTAAAAAAACCTCGATATTTTTTAAATAAAAGTTAATACTTTTTTAAATGAAAACTCTTTTATGATGTATGTAATCAATCATATTGGCAAAATTCAGGCCATTATTATCAGGGTATTTAAAAGGAAACATTGACATAACTACACACTTCAAAGTCAAGAACATATATTGTAATGATTAGATGTTTTCTATACCAGGCGTCAGGCTCCAAATGAAAGAGACGAGACGATCACTGACAAGTTAGTACTCTTCTCGGTGATTGTCAACGTCAAGAGATGAGCTTCGCTAGAATCAAAAACACGTCAGGCCATATTAAATCTTATGACGTGTTTATTTATTTTTCACTTGACACGAGATTAAATCTTATACCATTTAAAATAAAGCTCAGTTTTCTAGTGTGTTCCATACTTTTGGATACTTTGGCTACTACTACTACGCTATCAGTGGCGGTTTGGATGTTACGGTACTAATGTTGGCTTGAATGTTACTAAGTATTTGGCGATGTGCGTGCTCCAGTATATTTGTGCACGATGGATGTCCCGAACAATTTGACCGCTTTGGTTGAGTCACTGTTAATGACCATTTTGGGTGTTTCCAAGTAAATGAAGGTCTTGACTTCTACTTACTATATAACGCTGACTGTACATACACACATAAAACACGTCTTTATACCTTGTGTAGTATATACAGTGTAGTTATCACCTAAGAAAATAAGACGAAAAATACAGGCCTTTCCAAATACACGAGTATCTCGATACGAAACTCAAAATATTTATTAACTTATCAAAGGATGTCACGAAATTGTAGTTTGTAGATCACGCAACATACTCAATTCATAACTGAATTGCATGTAATGGAAATTTGCCACTTATTTATTGTTCACAAAAAATATTTTTTTACATGCATACAAGAACAATCATAACTTATTTTACTAGGTACTTAGAATTATATAGGCTGACTTTTTTATCACCGTCAAAAGAAACAACACGACGAATACAAGCATTATTTTTAAGTTTGGTGTTAAAATATTGCAAATGGTATCATTAAATGATACCTGTCATCATTAGGTATCATCCTCATCATATCAGGTGTGTGACGTCCACTGTTGGATATAGGCCTTCAGATACCGCCCATAGAACTCCAGTTGCCTCGGTTGGAAGTGGCTTGCATCCACCATGAACCCGCGACTTACGATACCTATACGGTTGCATGTGATACCTAGGTCAACCTAAAACTTGCGACGGTGATATTAATATCATTCTGTATCATACAGTTTCCTTTTCCTTCTTTCTACTGATCATAGGTAATGGGAACATGAAAGACGGACTAAAAGTCTTCAAGTCTTCAGAACAGGGTTGACAAATCTCCGCTGTTGGACATCTGGAAATTCACGGTCTTGATAATTTCCCTAGTAACATAAAGTAATTAACCAATTAGAGTGGAAATAGGGGGTTACAAAATTTTGCAACACCGCACTATGGATACATACATACATATCACGTCTTTATCCTTTACGGGGTAGACAGAGCCTAAGGTAACAAGACCTAAAGGCCACATTTAGCGTGATTTTGAGCGAAGAGAGGAATCAAAATAGTGATGGATTGCTAGCCACATCGCCTATAACATGATTCCTAAGATTTTCGCCCATTTCCTCGATGGGCTTTTACCATCTGCGCGGGAAGAGAAGCAACTGGTACATTCTACGCTTTCTTTACTCCCAGACCAGCATGTAAGAACATATATTGATAGTTTGGATGAAACAAAAACAGACCATATCGATTAAATCGAGAATTTTACTTCCCAATACTGTAATTAAGACTTTCTTAGGTTTTTCTATGACAGTTTTTGGGTCTCCTGTGCATATATAGATATGTATACATACATACTCAGTAAAGCATAACGAGGTTTTTACCTCGTAACGCTATTACAAATTACATCAATAAAAATCAGTGTTTTTAGACCCAACCAATTTTTTTGTCATCACACCAGCAGTAAAGTTCTTGCTCTTCTAGCACAATAATAGCTAGTAAAATCTCACGTCCAGTGGATGTATGATTCACTTATTTCCTGCTAATGCACAAAAAATACCTTCCGAATCCAATGTGAATCTGAAAAATTAACGTACAGTCAGTACAACAAAAGGATAAATAGATATTTTTTAGGCTTGCATACTATGACATGATATTTGACTAAGAATTAAACTCAATTCAAACGTTTTCTGGATACAAAAATACTTGTTTTGCACATTTATACTAGTTAAGATGAGTAACATAGACCAATTGAATGCTATCTCACTCGCAAAATAAAAATAAAACAATTGAAATAAAAATCAGTTCACAACATAGGAAACCAACAAACATACATACTGACACTCACAAACATAAACAGACCACATAAACTTCCGCAAGTTAAATTCAAAGATTATACAAATTTATCCCCACTTTATAAACACTCAGAAAAACGTAACCAAAAAAAGTTACATGATGATAAACTGCTCGGCCCGAAAATTCTTGAAAAAATCTTTAAAAATGAATTACTCGAAAACTACAAAAATCGGCCAACATACATGGGGTATATTCGGATAGCCCCGGATGTGAGGCATGTAAATTTTTTTTTAGACGTCAGTTTTTGGACCACCCTGTATATAATAACATTATATTTATTGTTGAAAATCGCATGAAAATCCGTCCAAAAGTTTTGAGTTTATCGTAAATAAACACACAGACAGACAAAACGACGCGGCAGATGACTTTATTTTATAATCATACTATTAGCGACAGGCAGACGGACAAACAGAAAGACAAACGGACGGATGATTGGACGTACAGATTAACAAGCAGACAGACGGACGGACGGATGGTCGGAAGCATAGACAAACAGACAGACAAACCAACGGATGGACCGCCGGATTGATGGTTGGACAAACAGACAAACTGACTGACAGACAGACATACATACATACAGACAGGCAGGCAGGCAGACAGATAGACGTACGGATGGATGGACTGCCGGATGGATGATCGGACGCACAGACAAAAAGACAGACAGTCAGAAATATTTAAAGAAAATTTTTATTTATCACAAAAGATGTTAAAAAAACAGAAGTATCTAAACATAAAGAAAGCTAAAAATATAAAAGCCACTGATAAATAAATTGTCACAAAATGGCCCAGAAGACTGGACAGACGGAAAAATAGGCCGACAAACGGACGGACCTACAAAATATATGTGCTTCTAAGAATGGTTCCTTTTTTCTATATGACGTAAGAAACCCTAAAAAAATCAGACAATACAGTCATGTGTGTTTATTTCACCTCTCTTATACCTTTCAATGTACATACGTAGTTTTTAATTATCATTTTGACTTGCGTTCGCCGATTCGGACGTAAAATATACATTCATTCACAAATCACGTCTATATCCCTTACGGGGTAGACAGAGCCTAAGATATCACCTTAAAGCCACCAAGAACAAGCATGATTGTGGGCGTGTAGGTGGAAAGCGGAATCAAAATAGTGATGGATTGCCCTATCGCGTATAACTTGATTCCTAATATTTTTGCATTTACCATCAACGCGGGAAGAGAAGCAACTGGTACATTCTATGTTTTTTCTTTACTTCCAGACTAGCATGAAAGGGAGTAGAAGATAGCTACCTAATATGGGTAAAAAAGCTATAGTTAAACAGACGGACAGATAGACGGACGGATTTGAACAATGTGGCCATAAAATAAACCACGATACAGCGTGAACTTGGTAATAGATAAGCTCCTTTGTGTTCCGAACACCAAAACCTGGCCAAGTGCGAGTCGGACTCTCGTACCAAGGGTTTCGTCCAAATTCGGCAAGTAAATATAAAATCCAGTGTTAGCAAAGCCCTGCCAACTAAGCAAATTGTAGGCTGTGTGAGGTCATTTTATATCGGTTACTTACATACTTAGACAAACAAAAATATTCTGTTTTTAGTATTTGATGTTAGAGCGGCAACAGAGAAACGTCATTTGTGAACTGTCGCCAGACAATCATGATAGCTGATAGCCATATCACGGTTCATAAGATACAGCTTGGTGACAGACAGACAGACGGACAGTGGCTCCTAAATGAAAAAAATATAGCTACGTAATATGGGTAAAAAAGCTATAAAGTTAGGACAGACGGACAGATAGACAGATATAGACGGACGGATTTGAACAATGTGGCCATAAAATAAACCACGATACAGCGTGAACTTAGTAATACATAAGCTCCTCCATTGGTTACTTACATAGACAGATTGACAAAAATATTCTGTTTTAGTATCTGTATAGCGGCCACAGAAATACATCATCTGTGAAAATTTCCTTTATCACGGTTCACGAGATACAGCTTGGTGACACACAAACGGACAGACAAACATATACACATACAGACGGACAGTGGAATCTTAGTAATAGAGTCCCGTTTTCACCCTTTGGGTACGGAACCCTAAAAAAGCTGGTCAATAGCAAGTTCGATTCGAGCACTAAAGATTCCTCTAAGTTCTAAGAGTTATAATTAGATGTAAGCGTAATGTATGGTTAGTTGTTACTCTTTCTGTTGATGAGTTTCCAACTGCGGAAGCGAGCCTGGCTGGGTCACCAGAATTTCACTTCAAGATTACTGTATTGTCATCAGACTTATGCCAGATTTCACGTCAATGTGATCAATTAGAAATGGGTCAAAATTCACTTGCAAGATTTGATTACATGCAGACACCGGGACTGAGCACTTCAATTGCGTTTACAAAAATAATTTACGTACCAATCACACAAACGTTGGAATGTTGTATCTTACAAAAATTTATTATGATTAATTGATAAGTACATACCTGTACGTGTACGTACAAATAAATGTCTACGCTGCGTCCAATATCGTAGCTTGTAACGTCTTTTACTTCCTTCCTTTGACTTCAATTAATTACGAATAAAATGAATAGATTATTTTTATTTTAAGACACCATGTTCTGTCAACCATTAGTTTATGACAATTCATATCATTGTTTTTTTTATTACCTGTCTAACCAGCCAGGTTTTTGACTCGCATGTTTTTTTTAAATTGTTCTGCAATTGAGAAAACCTATTTACTCGGCCTATTTTGTATTTAGCACTTGTCGGATTTCACTAATCATTGCCGTGGTATATGGCCGTGATTTGATGCAGAGGGTTAGGGTTCGATTCTCGTGAGAAGCATTAGTGCAAAATTAACTGGAAGCCTTTTTTATTTTTAACTTGCTGTGGTCGAGTACTTTTTTTAAATATATAAGGCAAAACGTGTTTTTAAGGCGGCAATATGACTGGGGGGCGCCACCATCTATACCAAATTAATAAGCACGTGTGATCCTAATACTACAGAACTTACTAGGCATGAAAGCTTTGCCAAGTTTAGGACTGGCAATGCCACCCGCTAAACCATTCAAATTGGCGATGCCTCACTGCTACAAGGTTATACAAAAAAAAATACGAAACTATGTGTTAGTTTAAAAAAAAATCTTGGCTAGAATAAGTTTACCATCACAAGTGTATATTTTATTTTCAACTAATTGATGGTATAGACCATTTATCGTAAACAGTAAAATCTAACTAGGGTAAGCTTGTGGTTGTTTAAAAACCACTTTATGTAGTACTTTCTTTGGTTTGATTTGACAAGAAAAATATTGAATTTACCATAAAGTTTTCTACATCTCATCGAGATAGTATTACTAAGTAAGTAAGTTATTAAAAACAATGTTTATAAAATTAAAAAAGAATCGTTCACGACCTCGAGATTTGAACTTGGTTACTAACTATTCAGTTCTTTAAGTCACGACCACTGAGCCAGATTGGAGGTCACGTGACAGCTCGAAATAGCCGATTGGTTTTTACAACATGTTTTATTTGACACTAGCTACTCACACTATTGTAAAATGCATCGAAATTTACTGCATCATACTGCAATTTAGGTATGATAAATGCACTCTGTTTTGTAATTTGCGCAGACAATATATCCATAGCTAACTATCCTCAAAAAACCGCATTGAAATTAAGCCTGTGGACGAAATGCAGCTGCACGGAAGGTTTGTATGGAAGAGCAACCGCCTTAACATAGCACATTTGAGTAATTCAGCCTCCTAGCTGAATGTGACGGACGCGTAAGGACGCGAAACAGATATAAAAATACTTAATTTGAATAAAACATAAGCAAAATTTTTGAAAAAGGTAAATAAAAATAAAATAAAGGGAAATTAAAAAAAACTTAAAATAATTTATATGAACTTTCTCTAAATGTATGGAAGGAAACGTTAAACAATTCTATATTATTGCAATAAGCTGTTTAACTGAAACCTTTAATTCAACCAATAAAACTCAATTACGATACACAAACAATTTGAGAAAATTATGAAAAATGTTTTAAGGCTTTGATTTATTATTTGTTCAATGTTTTAAAAGTTTTGGAAATACATGTTTCTTGTTTGGTTTATTCAAGTGCTACTCTATCTTGAAAAGTTATTATTCTGTAATTTAACCAGACAACACCCAAACAACTTAATAATTAAAATGGATTCGAAACTTGTTCCCATTAATTATTAAATATTTATCGTCATTACTTTTTGGATAAACAAAGTAAATTTAACTTCAAAAATGTAACAAGCATACGAACTAGCACAAGTTCTCATTTTTATGTTGTCTTCCCATAACGACAATAAATCTGTTAATCAAAATTACTACAACCCAAGTCCTATTTCTATAAATTAAAAAAAAACCACATTATATCTGGCAGTTGTATTATAACTTATAATTATAAATTATACATAACACTGACCTCTTTATGTAGTAATCGAACGTGGAAGCTTGCAACGTCGCTAACCGGCTCCCCCTCTCCCGTCACGTAGTAGACAAGGAGAGAACTAACTGGAGCCATGTCTGCTGTCACGGGAAATCTGAGAACAAAAACAATTCAGAAAAACCTACATATAAATCACGTCTTCATCCCTTACGGGGTAGACAGAACCTAGGGTACCAAGAAAGACCACGCTTAGCATAATTGTGGGCGCATCGGTGGAAGTGGAAAGGGGAATCAAAATAGTGATGGGTTGCTAGCCGCATCGCCTACAACTTGATTCCCAAGATTTTCGCCCATTCCTTCTATGGACTTTTACCATCTGCGCGGGAAGAGAAGCAGCTGGTACATTCTATGTTTTTTCTTTGCTCCCAGACCAGCGTGGACTTACACCAACATAATGTTGCAATATTTCATCTACCTAATTGTGATTCAGAGCTCATCCATGAGCTCAAAGAATTCACGAGTGGGAGACAGAAAAGCGTACCCATAATAAAGTGTCTGTCAACCATAATGAGTTACAGAGTCTACGCTCCTCTAAAATAATTGTGTCGGATCATATTCTACCTTTTGAAACAGTTAAAATCTATACCTACATATTTTTGAAAAGACTCGAAGCAAATATGCAGCCAAGTTTTATTCAACGTATTCTTTACACGAATCTCCGTAGCGATGTGGAAGGAAGCATCCAAACACAGTCACTCGAGCCAAAAGTCTTTTTGCTCGATATTATTTTTCCGGGGAGCATTCGTCTTTTCCGGTGCAACATATTCACGTATCGATGTAAACTTAATAAAACTGCAAGATTATGTATGTTACGCTGATTTGTCTTTACTTATACTCAGGTACCTTCATCTAAAAGTAGCTAAAAGTTCCTTTGATAGAACGTTTTACGAATATTATGATACGGTATGGTATAATTATTTATAACTGAGTTGATAAATAGCAAACTCCAATAATGTCCATTTCAGATTTTTTAATGATTTAAATCATAAAAAAGATAAGATAAAAATGAAGATTCAAATCTTTAAAAAAAAGGAATTAGACATATTGGAGTTTGATTGTTTATCAACTCAATTGTAGGGCATGTGCGGCAAATACCGAAGTTTTAGATTTTCCTCTCTGAGCTAGTTGTTTAATCATGAAAGTCAAAGCACTTATTTTTATATGGTTTGATTTCTAAATCATCAAGTTACGAGTATTTTGATCTGATCGGCCACAAAGTTACGATAAACTCATGAATAAAAATGTTTTTGCCCAATCATAAAAATGTTTTACGATCATCATAATACATGCTATGTTATGGCATCACATGGTATTATAATATTTTATAGAAATTGGCATAATTATTGCCTTTGATCAATATACAATGTTGCTTTGTTTGACCCAAGTTGCTCACTGCTATCGATTTAAATAACAATTGGTAATTCGTAAGCCGAATATTTTACAACGAATTATCGCTTAATATCATTTCGGCCGTGTTAATGCATATTTCCATTTACGATAAATACAAAACAAGCATTTCCAAACAACGGCTGTAATAATGAATGATCGGTTCAGATAAAATGGCTGCTGATATATCGACTCGTGAAATTAATGACGTTGTATACGAACGTACATTTTTAATTACTCGGCGTCCAATTCTCTGTTCATTGTGATATAAATCAATTTGTTTTCAATTTGTGACCGTAATAGGCTGACGTGGCTGTTATAAAGTGGACCTTGTTATAACTGGCTGAAGGCATAATAACGGGTGTACGTTTGCAACTAATTAATCCGTTATTGGGTAAATTAGGTTCTGTTCATGTGTAAATGCGAGGCTTTAATACGTTTAGTCTATGCAATGAGTGTGTATGAGCATCCAATAACCAATTTGTGCATTTGTATTACTAACAATTCTAAATTAAGGTTTCAATGTGTTGCTAATTTGGTTGAGTACTCTATTGCTGTGTGCAAGAGTTTCATACGATTCAATCCCTTTACGAATATCGTAAAAAGTACCCCTTTATTATTTGCCGTAAAATTTCACAGTAAACTTTACAATTTCAGCAGAGTAAGAATTATGACTTCGGAGTAACTGCACAACTTGGTAACTTCCCACTATAAACAAAACTTCTCTGACATAGGCGACATTCAATGATCCATCGTTCACGAACTTCAGGTCATTTGCGGGATCTTGCCATTTAAAGTCCGTTAAACTTAAATTACTTTTAAAGTTAAGGTCTCAAGATGAATGCCGGAGTATGGACAAGGTTTTAGCTTGAAATAGTTGAAAGCGTTCTGGTTTTAAGTACACGTAAAAGGGTTTGACAAACTTTGCGTGATTGAAATGGTTTAGAAAGTTTGTTTAAGCTCTCTGTTGACAAGTTTGTGTACCAAGGAGTGTTGTCAAATGAACATTTAATAAACAAAGCTTTTTGCCAACAACTTTCCTGGCTTAGAATACTTTTAACTTTATTCGCTAGGGACAAAATTTTGCTGAATAATAAAATTCGCTATTCTTTGCAGATATGCCTAAGGATTTTTATTCTTTAATGTAAAGATACAAAAACACTCAAAATCAGTAATCTGTGGCAAGCTGTGCGGTTAGATCGGTGATTCTTGTGCCGTGCATGCAATATTCTTAGTAGACTGGCGGCTAAAGTTTTTTGAACTTGCTAGAGCATTTGTTTATAACACCTCTCTTTTTTCGTCGGGGGTTGAAAAGACGGCTGCTGCACTAACACTTTTTATAAAGACAGCAACGCACCAGTAGTCCCAACTAAACTATAATTAATATACTTTTTATTCTAAATGTGACCGAGACCATAGAAGAAAGATCGAGACCGATACGTCGTGTATTATACTGTGAATTCATTAAATTTATTAATCACTTTAGCAATTTCTCTGGGCATTATTATATTTAAAGCCTATCCAAATCCTGATCGGAAGCAAGCATTAATCCCCACTGACAGCCTCACTGATGTATCGCACCTAGGGGTATACGGTTTTACACTTCTTATGAATTATGTTTGTATTAGGACGGCTCTATCCCCTTATGGTTTGGAAGGCAACCTGCTCGGGTTTCGTTTGGGCGATTTTTCTAATCGGCAGCAGAATCTATTATACTATTTTTTACGAACGTTCGTCTAGAAAAAACGTATGTTACTCTTGGATCAAGTCAGAGATAATTACTAAATACCTATCCGTTTGGAATACTCCATACAAGCTGAAAAAAAAAAAGATCAAAGTTACAATACCTATGTTATATTGATCGCTTATCAGCTTGCAAATTGGCTTTAGAAAACAAGGCAACTCTAGACGTATTAGTGATTATTGGATGACATTGAAATATAACTTAATAAGTGTTCTTGATGATGACATAAAGAGAAAGCTATCGATGAACGTCGTATACATGTAAAGAAGTTAAAACTAGCAGGACATAGCTATGGGTATATAACAGCGGCATGTTATGCTTCACATCGTGATAATGTATTTCCGACATCAGTTATTTCCTTCCTAACAATAAAGTGAAACGAATACAAACATCCATGCCCGGTACACGTTTTTGCCTTTTCTACACAAATATTTACACGGAAATAAAGGTGGCAAACGAGTTTCCGGTCCAACGATGGGAAGTTGCTTTCAAACGCTTTCAGATCGGCGAACTAATGGAAAATGTGTTGCCGGCTTAAATAATTCTTTTTACGCTTTGGAAACCGCTGGCCTAGTTTTAGAGGTTTCAATTGGGTACACCTGTTTGATGTCAAGTCGAAAAGGTAAGTTTGTTAGAGAAAGTGAGGAAGATGGGATGCTTTGTGAAGCTTAATGGCAACTTCATGTGAAGGCTTATAGTGTACTTTAAGATGTTCTATTTTAAGTCATAGTGTTGTCAATCCTTCCTTGTTATTACGCCTATGTACAGTCTAAGGTATAAATTCGTCTTCCGACGTTCAAAAAGTCTCTGTACATTATCTTCATCAATAATCATTGATTCTTAGATATAAGTTTGTTGCTAGGCAACGATAATCCTTACAATAATTTAGACAATATTACATTAAAAATGCTCATGCAACGAGGTTTCACTGTTAAATTTTCCCTTTTATACTAATTTCAACTTTTTATTTATCACTTTGTCAATGTAAAAAGTTTTATCTGTACAAGTAACACAGAACAGTACTAAAAATAAAACCAGAACACAAAGTAATCCACCAACTACTTAATCTCATAAAATGTCCAGATTCATTTAAAAGCTGTACCATTAGAAACAAAACAGCTAAAAACATTTGCTCCCTAGCCCCGCGTTACTCAGCTTGCATGTTGTATTACTTAGCTAAAGAGCCTTTTACACGTAACAGTTTTAGCGGTGTGTAAAGCAATTGAGATGCTTTTAGCTCGCATTGGTAAATTGACATTTAAACTTCGAGTTTGACCTGAAATGTTTTTGAAAGAAAATTTTATTTGCTATACACACACTGCTACTACTAAGTGCTGACAATGGTTCAATCCTTAGACGGCGTTACAAAACGTAAAAAAAAACTCAAGTAGGTACAATTTTGTTGAAAAACTCTCCAGGTTAGTACATAAAGACATCGCTAATAGGGTTCTGTTTATGAGGCATCCAGAGAAAGGCACGTAAATTGGTACGCGCTACTGCGGCCCGCGGGGGCCATTTATCAAAACCACGTCTTGTTTGCGTTGGATACAGACGGATACGGTTTTGTGTGAGCTCGTTATTTTATTTACCTGTTTTTGACTGTCAACAATTATTTCCAGGCAGTAGGCAACATGGTGTTTCGGGATATTTATTGCGTTTTGTTTGTCAGCGTAGATAAAGTTTAAGCCTTGAGGGAGAAATATTCCATTTGATAAATTATAGCTACTGGTCTGTGGCATGAGCAAATATCAAAGAAACGAAGTTGAGTCTGTTTATTCTTTATAAGCAAAAATGTAAATGCATTTTCCAGAAACTTCGATATTTCCTTTATAGCGAAAGAGAATGAATTCGGTGTAAAGTTGGAAAGGGTACGAATTCTTCTAGATTGTTCTTCTTCCGCTAAATGTTTACCAACATTTCGACGCTTGTTTCTTTCCAAGTTCCTTGAACCGTACAATCCCCGCGAAAGAATAAATAGGTCAACATTTAAATACTCCACCCCGGCGATCCTCGAAATACATATAAATCACACAGACTAAGCCCCGCACAGTCTCCCAGGAAGTTTTTACAGTCTGCTTTCCAACTTCTGAACACACAACTCTCCGTGTTCCACTGTGTCTCGAATTCTTGTGAAATTCTTAACTTCGAGCGACACACAAAGTTGCCGTGTACATAGCTGGAAAGTCCATGTTTTCCCGGAGTTTCTTCTATAGACATTAAAATGACTTTTAAAGGAAATTAGAAAAAAAACACAACAGGCGTAATCTTAAAAAGATTTTTGCGTAGCGAAGTGACGAACGCTTTTAAAAGTTAATGGCCCTTGAATGGAGAGATTTGGAGGTTCTTTATGAACATGATACTTTAAACAAGAACTGATGTCACAGGAAGTTAAAACACGGTTCACTTACTGGAAATTTAAATGAGTTTATAATTTGTATCATGAACACTTAAAGTGGCACATGAACACTTAATACATCAGATACTCCAGATAAAACTAACAATACTGCATTTTATTCAAAACACGGATAAGTGAATTTCCGAAAGTTTGCGCCCCTTTTCTCATCCCCCGAGAGATGAAGTTTGTGAAACCCCATATTGGCTTACGTAATGCCTAGAAGCTTCCCGTGTAAACCCTCAAGTATAACAAGATAACTTTTTACACATTATTTATTTATTTTTAAAGCCACGATGTAGTGTTATGCATATGGAGGTTTATGCATTTTTCGGTTGCGGCACTACAGGTGGTTCGATTAATTTCTATATACATCCTGTGAAAAACTATCATCGCAATTTTTTATTCAAAATTAAGTCGCCCCCGTATTAAAAAAAATGTAATACTAACAATATTGGACTCTGTCCGAAATAATTGAATTATCTTTATTAGGTATATTATAAAAACAAAGTGATTTTTGTACGTGATTGAATATACACAACGATGTAGATCTCTAATGATTCCTTTTTTTGAGGTTTGAGCAACTCTGAAACTATTAAAACTTAGAATAACCTACTTCATATCTCCTTTTTAAGCCAGCTGTTCGCCTAATGGTTTTTGAAAACTAATTATTATGTGCTAGTCAGCCCAATTTAAAAGTTTTAATGACTTTCGAGTTTCCAAAATTCTAGATTATATTTATTCACATTCCATAACAAACATCATTTGTTTTGCATGCTTTGGACATTTATGTTCTTTATCTGTGAAAAGTTTAGCAATTATTCAAATCCGTCGTATTCAAGATTTTATTTTATTATTCTAAGAAGCACATTCAGAAGTTTTATTAAAAAAATATTTGCCTGATAATATTCAAATGTAATTTCGCACATGAATTCAAAAAAAGTCAGAAGTTTGAGCCCGGGATTCGAACCCACGACCTAAGGCGTAACTATAACGTGTGGGGCCCGTGGCAAATTCATCAGATGGGCGTCCTTCCTCAAAAAAGAAGTGCGTGATCGTTCTTTCCATGCTCTAGGCCCAGCCAGTTTGGGGCCCGATAGACCTGAGACCCGAGACCTTTCACCCTATACTTTTACACCACTGTCCACGATCCTCTGCTTGAGAGGCATACGCTAATCCAATGGGCCACCACGGCTCAAGGAAAGAAAATAACGTTGTAAGAAAATGTAAACTCATCTAATAATCACGTATGTAGGTAAGTTAACCTACAGCATAGTAAAGACGTGGCAACAAACAGAAGGTTTACCTAAATCCCGGACTCGCACCTAAGAATTCTCGAAATTTATGTGCGAAATTACATTTCAAATTTGCCAATAGCTTTTCGGTGAAGGAAAAAACATCGTGAAGTTCCCAATCCGCACTGGGCCCGGGTGGGAACTGTAGCCCAAGCCCTCTCATTCTACATAGGCTGAATTACGATTATGATATAGTAAAATAACTCACGTATAGTTAAATCGGCAGAGGTCAGTGTTGTTGGCGTGGTCGCGCGCCGGCACCGCCGCCCAGTGCACGGCGCGCCCGCCCGTCGTCACAGCTGCCAGCAACCGTTGGCGGCAACCACAAGACGACCACACGCTCGCGCTCGCCACGTTCCCTGCCTGCAACGGTTTACTGTTTACTACGCAATTTGGAGGTGGAATTTAAACCTTTTCACCACCAGCTTTGGTGTTGCTCGCAACTGTCAAATTTATGTTATCAAAATAAATGAAGGTACACTGCATGTATTGACTTCAAATCAAGTCAAAGGCGGTGAAGAGGTTAAGAATATACAGGTACTGTCTTAAAATTAGCCCGGAGTTTTTTAGCTTATGGTTAAGTTAGTCGAACTAGCGCCCCTGTGAAAGTTTAATATCTATTCTGTAATTGTGATTGTTATTTTTTCCATATCTGTCAGATTTTCCTTAGTTTTTCCTATCTATCAGAATTATGAAAGTACTTAGAGTTTAAAATACAAAACTTTTTAATTTTATGCGTAGACTAGTTCTTTTAACAAATGTTCGTGTCAATGCAAAAATGTAGTTGTAGTTAAAAATCTAGATCTAGAAAAATCTATTCGAGGAGGAATAAAACAGATGAGAGCATTGACTCGACACAAATTTCTTAGTTTAAATGCAACAATACGACATAAACAATACCCACGGTAATCGCTAGTTGCAGTCATCGCTGAACGCTGTAATCTGGCTAAAGTGAACAAACACCAAGGCAAACGTGTAACATCTTAGGCCTCATCGTTGCCTTCCATCAAGCGAAATTAAAAACAAACGTAAGCCTATTATCTGTGCCTATTAAAAGAAAAAAAAACAGCAATCGTAGGGAAACACGTGTACGCTCGCCACACCCCGCTACAAGCCACGGGTAAAGGCCGGGGATGGCATTTTACGAGACCTGCTTCGAGTTTATGTTGCGTGATGGTTACACGATGACTGTAGAAATTTTAGACACGTTTTTATAGCGTAGGTGCATTTTCGTAAAAGTTCAAGCTTGAGTAAGTTTTGCATCTCACGCTTTTAGGTCTTATGGATATTTTTTTGAGCTCGATGCGTTTGTTATGTGTTTGGTATAAGACAACGTTATGTATGACTGTGTCCGCTTTTTTGACAAAGGCACATTAATTACCGCCTATTGTCAGTCTTGTTTTTTGTTTATGTATTGTTTTGTACTGATTTGTGCTGTTTAATAAAGATTATTCGTATTGTATTGTATTGTACATTGCGTACTGTACTGTACGTAATATAATATATTACCAGTAAAGTTCTTTGGGATCACCTACATCACTACATTATAAAACAAAGTCGCTTTCGGATGTCTGTCTATCTGTCCCTATGTATCTTTAAAACTACGCAACGGATTTTGATGTATTTTTTAATAGATAGCGTGATTCGAGAGGAAGGTTTATATGTATAATACGCAGACGAAGTCGCGGGCAAAAGCTAGTCTAATTATAAAAAGCGAAATCAAGTAATTTAATTAGGGAAGTAGTTAAGTGAGTAAGTAAATATGAAGTAAATGCTTTATTGTACAAATATAAAGAAACAGATACAATGCATAAAAACCCATATCATAATTATGCACAAAGGCGAACTTATTAGGCATCTCTAAAGGTAACCTTTTCGTAGATGAGAGGAGCGTTAAACGAGGGACCGACAAAGAGTGAGTTTAAAATTCCAAATAGTGAAAGCCACAATAGAGTGTACCTACATCTCTAAATACAGTAAACAATTCATAAAATAAACTACTAAACAATATTAAACAGTAAGAGTACAATACACAATATTTAAGTGCTTGGTTATGATTGTATTCTTTTCAAGTACAATACAAGTATAAAAAGACAATATTTGTGCTAATAATGTGTATGTGACAACGGCTCGAAAACAGCTCTTAATTATTCCAATATTTGCTTTAAAAGCGTGTTCGGGAGTAGAAATCGATTTGGCTAGGTCTCATCTTTGGAAAACCGCATTTTTATGATTCAGCAAACAAAGAACAAAGCTCAGGTACTTTACTTTATATTATATAATTAAGTAACTGCGTATATTCGTCGTCAAGTACCTCATAGTACTAGTTTGGGTTAGTTTGGGACTAGATAAATTTGTGTTAATCTTATAAGTAAATGCAAAGTGGGTTGCAAAAATACCTGCAAAGGCGTCGGAAGGTTTTCAACGAGCAAGTAGCATTTGGATGTCGAATTCCATCGTCGGATCCTTTCGCGCGCTAGCACGTAGTGCGTCTCGATCTCCTTGCCTTCTACTGCTACTAATTCAGCCTAAAACAAACAAAAAGAAAACATTAAACACGTTAGTAAAAAACCAGCCTGAATTATTACCACTAATACTTATGTGTAGGAAATTAACACAGTTAAATATCGCTCATGTTCCCAATTTAAAACCTTAATCTCTATGGATTTGGGAAAATATTCGAGCGGTTCATCCATTCGGGTTAAACGTCACACTCCTCCCACTATTAGTACTGAAGGATACGTGCAACAACTAGACAACTAAAGAACTGGTCTCAGCATACCGTCTTTAGTTTTCATAAAAAAACTCAGCATCATGTCTTTTAACAATATATGCTGTGATTATAATAACTGACAATGAATAAACGTCATCAATCTTGCTAAACGTGGCCTTTTAGTTCTTGTTACCTTAGGCTCTGTCTACCCTGAAAGATACCTACCCATAGAAACGCTTAATATTGGTTGAATTTTAAATGTCACTTTGTAAAATCTACTTGTGTATAAAATGTCAAAATACATATAAAAATAGGCGACGAAAACAAAACTGAGAGCAACGATTAAAATAAACTAAAATTTTCTTATGAATATCTAAAGAATTCAATAACGCATTGTGACTATTCATTTGAAAAACATCCCAGACACGTATATCTGAGAGACAATATTTCTCTCTAGAATCACTTAAATAAAACGTCCGATTCTCGATATACATCATACGCCCCCCAGTTTCTATCATCGAACCCCTTGGAGGTCCCATAAATCTACGAGAAGCAAGAGGTCTGAAGCGACAAAGAAACTTTTTTGCGCCAAGTCTGTTTTAGCTGGGTGGCTTTTAAAAGATACGAAGGCGTGTAAAAAATTAAAATACATTTTGGCGTCGGTTATGACTTTATTCCAGTGAGCGGTAGTATATTGCCCTGCCTGCTCCTGACTGATACGCGGCTTTATTACATTTTATTTTTATGTTTATTGAATTTCTGGTTTTCTACGAGTGCAGTACCTATGAGGGAATTTCGTTCGTGTCATATGTATTGAATTTCCTTTCGTTTAAGGAAAAGGGGGTTGGAATTGTTCGAGTTTTTACGACTATTTTATATTTATTGTGCAATACATATATTATGATTCGTATTCGTAGAAGACGATCAAATTGTGCACCATTGAAAAAATACGATATTCTCAACCCTTTGCCTAAAGTGCAAACAAAACCTTTGAATAAAGAAAAAATGATTTGTTGAATCATTCTTGTTAGCGTTGGCTTAATTTTATGAAGGCATAAAAAATCCGCTTTTATCCATCGACCTGTGTTAAAGTACATTACTAAAATGAATGTACAACCAGTACCTCTATCTTGCGTGTCATAAATACATACTAATTTGGATTTTTTGACAAAGGCGAGTTCATTAAAATCAGCTTTCTCAGCTCAGTTTCAAATATTTTCATAATGATACATTTCATATTTCACAGAAGCAAAAATAATAAATTATGCTGATCTTAATGTAGATAATTCTGAACTAAAATGAATCAATAACGTGTTTAAAAATTTTCACGCTCGGTTCCCAAACACGTAACGTTGCTACGTGTTTTTATCGTATGAGCATGTTCCCTACAATAACTTCCGTTAGACTGACTATAATTATTATTTAGAAAAGGCTTTGTTTTGTGGAGTAAATTTCCAGTGTTCCCAGTATTACGTGAGGAGCGTTTATTATTTTATTTAATTTATGCATATTTGATTACACAAATACTTCTAATGAAAACAAACACAATAAAAGATAAAGACTGAATTTTAATCCCGCGTGAGCCAAAAAATACAAGGAGAAAATAGAAAGAGTTTACTGAAAAAACACTTGTAATATTTTATTTAGCCGATAATATACTCAGCGGCAAGGATATATAATTGTATGTTATAAAATTATAGAAAATTTTGTATTCGTTCAGAAACCGTAGGAAATGACCAGTATTATTAGACCCTTAAAAAATCTATAATATAATAAAATACTATTACAAAACAAGTGTAACTTTTTTTTTTTTTATATGTATAGGAAGGCAATCGAGCAAGTGGGTCACCTGATGGTAAGTGATCACCACTGCCCATAGACACAACTTGATTTCATAAGGAAATTAATAAAACGTATCGCATCGCCGCCTGGAAACAACTTAAACCACACGTTATCAAAGAACGTCCCGTGCCAAATTTAGCGGAAACTTACTTCAAAAGAAACCTGTATGGCGCGAACCGAACGCCAGAAAATACAAAAGAAGGGTCTAGCTTTTTTAAATAAAACCCACACACTGAACCTTGTCTATATTTAAATATTATTATTTCTTACATTTGTGTAAAAAAAGAAAAAAGTAGTTATTTATAAGATATTGCGTATTAAAATTATTGGCCTAACTTTACTAATCAAACACGACACGCTATAAATATTTATTCTAAAACTTAGAAATAAAATATGACAAGAAACGTTGGCGAGTTCGCAAAGTGTCATCAAGTATGATGAGATTGATCCGAATTTACAAATTTTCCTTAAAGTATTCATGCTACACCCACCCCAGCGTGAGGTGAAACTTTTTACACGGATTCCATAATAATTATACCTACTAAGCTCGATGCTGAATTGGACAATATCTCATGATACTCAACTCCTGACGCAGAATTTGACCATGTCTCCACGTGTTCTGTGAATGTGTTGTGCTGCATAAACCAATGAACTGTAACGCGAACATGAAACATTTTATGTATATAAACGGCAATGCTACCTATCATCATTAGGGTTCTAGATGGAACCTTGAAAATATTACGAATTTAAAAACTTTATGCAGACTGGTGTGGCGCAGCCCTTAGCTTCCTAAGAAGCTTTGAAGTAGATATGGTAAATTAAGTTTCGAACGGAACGTTCCGCAAGCAGTCTGCAGTAGTCAGAGCTGTACCAATAAGATGACAGAGATGGAGCTGCAGTAAATTGCTATTGGATTGCACTCCATTTCGATTAGTATGTTGAATTTATCTCGTTTAAAATTCAGATTCACGCTGGCGGTAAAAAAACTATCAAGAGAAGGGTGTATCAAAGTGCACAGCGTAATAAATGAGAAGATACAAACTTATTACAATTCGTCATTACGTATACATTTATATTTGTGACTAAGCGTTAAAATTGCAAAACTATGCGTGAACATAACAAATTTTTAATAAATAAATTAGAACCGCTTAAATATACGTAAATCGATAGGAAATATTTATTTCCTTCTAATACTTCTTTCATGTACGATGAAAGTACGCAATATTTTTATAGCTACTCTCACGCTTTTTTACTTGAACAATGTCGAGTGTAAAATGTTATTTAATACTCTATTAGAAATAATCACAATTAATGATACTTCAAATAAACCAAGGATAATCACACATTATGCCGAATGGACCAGAGAAGAAATTAAAGAAGAGCCCGAGTAAGTACGTGCCTGACAATTTAGGATTTACATAATAATCTGGATAGAATGTTTAAAATCATTGTGTAATTAATACGAAAATTTACAAGTGGTTAATCTTCAATTCGTCTGTTTTAATCATGAACAAATAATCAACCTTCTTTATGCTGTAAATAAACGCGGTTTTTTTTTGGCTGTAGGTATCCGAAACAAGTAATCAACGAGACGTTAAAGCTTAGTTCGATGACTGATGAAACATCACGCATTGCACCACCAGATGAAGAGTTAAGCCCTAACTCAAAAACTGCAACAGCCAATGAAGCGCTATTTAATGAATCAACGACCAAAGAAACATTATCTGCATCAACAGGTAATTCGCCACCGTACACTGAATTGATAAGTGGCGTATCAAGCTTAACTGTTACACCGCATAGTGAATCAACTGATAGATTATTTAACTTTGACTCTATACCCAAAGAAATACCACAAAATGGTTTAACAGCTCAAGTATCATTTTCAAATTTGACTGAACCTATAAGTTATGTTTTACCAACCAACGAAACACGTCGTAATGAATCAACAAATGAAGAATTAATCATCAGACCTATGGTTGACATTGAATTAAATTCTGAATTTACGTCTAAAACACCTACCTCCAACATTATTACTAGTATAAAACCGGTATATGAATCAATAAATAACATTTTATCATTTACGGGAACAAGCAATGAATCAAAAGTTGAATTGTCAAGCTCTAACCTCACAACCATAATAGAATCAGAAACTGCAATGATAACTAAACCATTAGATACCATACTATCAACTAACGGAGCACTGTCTAATGCATCAACGAATGAAGCACCAAACGTTGCATCACGTAATGAATCCTTCTTGGAAATATCAAATTCTAACTTAACAACGCCTAGATCTTTCACAACGGAATCGACAAACATCAATCTTACAACTGTAATAGGATCTTACATTGAATTGGCCACAAAGCCTTTAGAGTCCATACTAACAACCAATGCTGCGCAACATAATGAATCAACTATCTTCGCAAAAACGACATCTAAGGAATCAAATTCCAATTTAGCTGTTCCTCTAGCGCCATATGATAAAGTAACTAATGAAATAGCAACCATGGTTTCAACGTCCAAAAAAGTATCACAAAACGACTCAACCTTTGACATACTTTCATCTCAACTACCTAATATCACAGATATTGACGTCCAACCGACGAAATTACCAAGCGTCAAATTAATAACCCGAGAAGCGCCACGTGATCGTTTACTGAATGCAACACGGTTCGTATCACGACCCAACGATCAATTACATGCTGAAACAACGACTAGATTATCAAGATCCAACTTAACAGGAATTGATGTGCCTAGCGTAGCATCAAACTCCGGTTCACATGTTAATAAAATATTAAGTAAGCAATCAAACCAAAAAACGGTCATAAGTAACACCATAGCGCGACATATTAACCACACATTACAAGCATTACGCTCCAAATCAAGGCCCATTGAAGCAACTCAAATGAAATCGATCTCTGGAAAAAGAACTACAAAGACAGGCAAAACATTGAAAGAAGATCCTAGTTTCAAATCAAGTGAAGATTCTAACGAAGAATTAAGTGAAAGTTCAAATGGAGCAACAAGTGTAAGCACTGAATCGGATAAAGATTCAGGTTTTAAATCAAGTAAATATTTGAGTGAAGAATCCAGTGATGTAATAAGTAAAGAACTGAGTGAAAAATCAAACGAAATACCAAGACGCGATAAATTAATTATGAGAGGATCACAAACTAAAAAACCAAAACGATTGTACGATAAACCGATAAGAAACAAACTAAAACAAGTATCCCCTATGTTTGGTCCTAACAGAGAATAGCTTCAACAATAATTGTTACTCGTAGCTACTAGGGTAACTTTGGTGCAAGTCACCGATATGTAAGTAAAGTTATTTTATTAATTACAATGCAATGAAAATTGTATTTTTTCGGGCAATGATATAGAAATGATGAATAGAAAAACAATCTATTATGATATAATGAAGGTCTACAAGAGAAATTTGGTACAAAAAAATAATGATTTGACATTTTACAGTGGTTTTTCATAGTAACTGTACAAATTCAAATTGATGTACGTAATAACTAGACATAATGAAAAAGGTATTGATTTTCTGAAATGTGCGCAGGCATATCAAATCTCAGATGATTAGTTGGTTATCTGCAAAAATAGGATTACAAAAAGAATATTGAAACATACTTGCTCTTAGGAGCTCAATTTCTAAACCCATCATGAAGATATTCTACGTAATAGGGACGTTAACATTATTTTACGTAAATTTGGAATGTACTTCAAAAACGGGTGAGAAAAATCCAACCTATGACATCGCGAAAGCACAAGAGGTGTTTCGTAAATTCAGACAGGATTACGGTAAATTGTATTGTTCCGAATCTGACAAAAAGTACAGGTATCGCCTGTTTGTAAATGTTTTAAAGAAAATTAACGAAATCAACAGCGATCCTTATAGCAAGTACAAGGCTCAACTGACGCAGTTTGCCGACTTAACTGAGCAGGAAGTGGAAAAATGCTGCGTTTTCGAAAAGTAAGTAGAGCTTTAGTAATAATAAAATAAAAAAAATAATTTTAATATTATTATAAAAACAATCTGGTGTAAGAGAAAATATTGTAATAGAGTACAATAAAAAAATCATATTTAACATACCTACTGGTTAAATTCAAAAAATACCATTCAACAACAGCTTTTGGCTTTATTTTTTTCATCCGGATGTATAAAATTCACTATGCACAGTGGACCCTATTAAATATTACGTATGTATTCTTATGGAATAGACTTTATGAAAAGTATAACACATTTTTTAAAGAAATTTTCTTTTTTTCTTTTAGCTTACGACTAAGAGGACAGCCAAATATGAAAACAAGATTCGGTAATTTTACGGGACGTGAAAAAAAATCTTTGAATTACAAAAAGAAAAACAGATATGTCAGACCTTATTCGTATAGACTGCGTTATTTATAATTTGGTTTGCAGGTATTACTAAAAAAAAAAAAAAAACATCAGTTTGTTTGAGTTTTGCCCGTTCAATTTTAAATTGAGTTTTAAAAAAAGAAGATATTTAAAAGATATAAAAAACGATATTTTCGTAACAAGGTACTAATCCAAATTACTAAATTTTAAATGCACACTTGTATTTCATAACATAAATTAACAATTTTTACAGATAAGAACTTTTAATATTAATATTATATAAATTTAATTTAATTTAATTACTTCTGGTCATGCTTTATAAAAATTAATGTAAATTGAGATTCGAAATTGGATAAATCTTAGAAAATATTGTCTGATTACATTGCTGCATTTTATTGCAGAAGTGGGGTCTTCTGTTACAGGTAACTTGCATACCTACTAGGAGGTCCCTAACCTTCTCATTATGTACTCCTGAATGTTAAATAAAATACATTTTCATTTTCATTTTCTCATTTTCAAGAACAAGGTTTACCCTGGCTGCACGTATCTGTTGACTGTACCCTTGCGTTGTCATTAAATGTATGTACTACATTCATACACATATTTTAATTCATCATCATCATCGCCAGCCTATATCGTCCACTGCTGGACACATGCTTCCTCTCAGAATGAGAGGGCTTAGGCTATAGTTCCCACTCGGGTTCAGTGTGGATTGAAAACTTCACACACATCATTGAATTACTTCGCAGATGTGTTCAGGTTTCCTCACGATATTTGCCTTCACCGAAACGCTCATGGTAAATTTCTAATACATTATTTTAACTATATACAAAGAAAACAGGGTACCGTATGGGCGTAGGCGCCGGGAACGTGGGTCGCTGTCTTTTCAAGACCTCTATAAAAAATCCAAGCGGCACCAGCGGGGGAGGGCGGGAATCCCCGAACCTGCATTGCACAGGTGCCGCGAAGAGGGAACCCCATCCCGGGGTGATCGTAGGGCGTCGCGGTAACACCGAGTGTTCCCGTAACACCTCACATACGGCCGAATAGGGAATCCATGTGGTTTTTAGTGGGTATGTCTGCCGTCGCGGGAGAGCCCCACATACCCCCGATAACCCCGTACCGGGAGGATACATAAGTCGCATTTTCCACATCATAAAAAAGGGTAGGTACCGCTACTAGGCTATACACGCTAAGCGTCCTACCAACTGGACCATCGGAACGGATCACTGAAAAACTTAATAGTTGTATACGCCATTTTTAGCAGCATGAAAATTTTTCGATTATAATAAAATCTGGTTCCGCTAATCAGGCGTACAAATAATATACACATATATCAAATTTCAAGTCCATTCGCCTACTGGAAGTGGTTATTTTTTAAAATTTTGACTTATCTATACTTCTGTACTAATATTATAAAGAGGAAAGATTTGATTGTACGTTTGCATTAAATAGGCTCCGAAACTACGGGACCGATTTGATAAATTCTTTCACCATTAGAATCCTACATTACCCCTGATGAACATAGGCTATATTTGATTCTACACAAACGAAGACGCGGGCCACAGCTAGTAAGATATCAGCTTGTAATCATGGTTCGACCAATCAGATGGTCATAGTAACTTAAATTATGATTTGGTTTTTCATTAAAATCAACGATAGTGAATTTCGATTTAGCTTTATATCGAAGGAAATTCGTCACAATCCCCCTACACAGACGCGATAACTTACAGTTCATTTGTTTCCAATGGTATTATAAACCTGTTTCCTAAGTATGGTGGCAGGGGAAAGTTGTTTAATGTTCCGCTTCATTTATTTCAAGGCTTACCTTTGGAATTTATAAAACGTTGGTATTATCTATTTCGTTGGATGGTTTTGTTGTGCTCGACAAAGATAAAATATATTTTTATGGATTAAATTTTGGTATATTTAAAAAAAATCCTCGTTACACTATCAATTTGTAAAAAAAATAAGGCTACTACAGTATAGGGACAGTATAAAGGTCCGGCCATACTAGTGCGTAAAAGACGTCGACGGTGCGTTTACGCAACAAAATGTACGAAGAAACGGTGAAGAACGTGACTCATGCGACACGTCACTGCGTATACGCAGCGGTGCGGTGTGGTCACTCCTTAATAACTCTTTATTGCACATAAAAATACAGTAAATAAATAGGCATTACCCAGTACAAATGCAAACTTACGACTGATAATGACAAAATTACGTTTAAAATAATGTTATGTGAATGTAAACTATATATACATGCATACATAAACCACGTCTTAATACGGGGTAGACAGAGCCTAAGAAGACCTAAAGGCCACGTTTAGCATCATTGTGGGGCGTATAGGTGGAAAGGGGAATCAAAATAGTGATGGGTGGCTGTATCGCCTATAACATGTTTCCTAAGATTTTCGCCCATTCCGTCGATAGGCTTTTACAATCTGCGCGGGAAGAGAAGTAACTGGTACATTCTATGTTTTTCCTTTACTCCCAGACCAGCATAATTTTACTTTCTTAAAAGGTAAATATAATGACAAAATTATTTATAGCTTAAACTTTCGACGTAATTACATACTAACACTCAGAAGTTCATCAAAATACATCCAAACTTAGCAAGTTTGCAAAGTGTCATCTGATTTAATGAGATTGATCAAAATTTACAAAATTCTTTTGAAGTATTCATGTTACGCCCCTGCTGGTAAAACTTTTTGCGCAAAATTTTAAATTTATCATAACTTGGTGAAGAAACCGATATTTTATTTAGGTTACTGAACAAGTTTCTCAGCTGGTGATTTTGGCCCTCTTAATTTAGATTATAAAAAAGTGTAACAAAACTGGGTGATTTAAGTCATAAATATGGTGAAGTAAAAATTAATAAGGATATAAAGGCTATCCTTTTATAATAATTGCATAGCAAAGTGCTAAGTTTATGATAAAGACGATTGATAAATGCCAGTAACATAACTTAAAATCATTGAAGAAACTATGAACAGTTGCAAACAAAAGAGTTTATACCAAAAACCTTTGAAGTAAGTAGAATGGAGTACAGTGTAACATAAACCAGAATTTTTACTAATCTACAAAGGCTTGAAGGAAAGGCATATCTTGAAAACCTATTACAAAACCGTAAACAATTTCGACGCAAGCGTACTGCATTTGCCGCATCCGCTACAGGACGGTATAAAACGCATAGATTCCCCTCGTAAAACTACAATAACTGTGTTTTATTGCGACCTCTCATATAAAAGTTTTTAACTTAGATACGTTCCAACGTGAACATGCCGGCGGGAAGTTGGCAAGCGAGCCAGACAAAAAACAACCCAATTTCTATTTCACGATTGGATGAATATAAATTAGTGTACATGTGTTTTAACTTGGTTAAATTGCAAACGATGTGGATGCTGTTGATCAAAACGCATTTTTCATGTCGAATAAAATTAAATAATGTTTTGAAAAATGGCTGGTGGTCTAATAGACTACAGGCCCACGTACAAAAAATGTGGGTCATATGAACCACCAGGTGACGTATATAGGACGATATAAGAGCATAAAATAATAAGATTCAGCACTATGCCGTCACTTGTAAGCTGTCCAACTGGGTGCTGGTGAGAATTCAAAAGTGCAACCCTCGATTTTTTCCCCTTGTCGCATGATTTTTGTACAGCGTTGCGGAATAATGGATTAGAAGCTGTATTGAAACAGTATGAAACTGATGCCGTACAAATGGTGCGCCACAAAGTCGGTATTTTTTTTTTATTTTCTGATCATTTCCAGGGTAAATTTGGTCATTTGATTTTGTACGGCATCAGTTTCATACTGTTTCAATACAGCTTCTAATCCATTATTCCGCAACGCCGTACAAAAATCATGGGACAAGGGGAAAAAATCGAGGGTTGCACTTTTGAATTCTCACCAGCACCCAGTTGGACAGCTTACAAGTGACGGCATAGTGCTGAATCTTATTATTTTATGCTCTTATATCGTCCTATATACGTCACCTGGTGGTTCATATGACCCACATTTTTTGTACGTGGGCCTGTAGTCTATAAACGCGGTGTTATGTTATAGATTTATAAATACGCTGAAATAAGACGGTACAACAACAAGAAAAGTGCGTATCGAATTAATACTCATGCGAATGATTAAAGGGTTCTCCTTTATTTATTTACTTATTACATTTCAGTTAACATAAAACGTGCTACAACATTCGATTAATACGACTTAGCTATTAGTAATGTTGTTACAAAAGCGCGTAATCGATTATGTGTATAATTCCACAAACATTAGAATCCAAAGAGTGGAACAAAATAAAAAAATAACGTTAAAGAAACTGCATTTCAACGTATATCCTACTTTGGACTACGTTTATCCTACACTAAACGTAAAATTGGCTATGTCGGTCCGAATTAAACGCCTCGCCATGCCCGCAGGTAGCGTTCACCTTAGCAATTTCTAGACTTCTATAAATCTCAATCTCCCTACACCCCGCATGCGGCTAACACGGGCGCACAATAGCGCTGCGAAAGCGCTAACAACGAGCTATTTCCAGCAGTAATTAATTGCTTTAACATGTTGAAATTAAGTAAGTCAAGCGCAGGTGTCTTTGTACGCTAACCACACGGAACGCAAACTTCATTAAATTTATAACAAGTCGCGCTAAGTTCGTGGCCGCTTACTGCAGTTAACTGTTGCTTTCTTTACTTTATAATTGCAACTGAGTGTACATTTTTCCACGATAGGTACCGAAATAACAAAATTTGGTAAAAAAAATGCAAGACAGGATGATCATAATACATCAAAATGCACAAATCACATCGAAATTAACGTAGAATATTTTAGTTTGCACTCCCAAGATAACACTATATTATGCATAATGACATTGTTAAAGAATTAATAATCGCCCCGCATTAATTGAGTAATCAATCATACTAACGATAACGTAAATAGAAAAACTACTTTCTTCTATGCTGGTCTGGGAGCAAAGAGAAAACACAGAATGTACCAGTTGCTTCTCTTCCCGCGCAGATGGTAAAAGTCCATCGAGGGAATGGGCGAAAATCATAAGAATCATGTTTTAGGCGATGCGGCTAGCAACCAATCACTATTTGGATTCCATTTTCCATCTATACGCATACAATCTTGCTAAACCTTAGGCGCTGTATAGAAAAATAATTCAATTTTATGGCAAAAATGCCTTACATCATTTTGGAAAAGAGATGATACTGTTCAAACTACTGGAACGATTTTCACCAAACATAGCTAAGTGGCTTTCGAATGAAAAATACCGCATCGAAATCGGTCCATGGCTACGACACCATAAACAGACAGACTGAGACATAGACACACACATACACACACACACACACACATCGACGTCAAACTTATAAAACCCTTCTTTTTGTAACGGAGGTTAAAAAGAGCGTCTTTCTGGTCAACAATAATTTTACTTTCTGATTTACTGAATCTAGAACACATTCATACGATAATCAAAAAGTAAAGCTTGGACTAGTGTTTTGATTCCAGTATACACAATTTAGAAAACATATCGTCATCACTTAAAAAATGTGCAATCAATTTGAAATGTATCACAAAAAAATCCATAGAAATATGGCAAGATTGATGACACAGGAAAAGAGTAAAGTATTGTGCTGATCGGCACCCACGGGTGATTGATACGGCACCCACGTCAAAGTTTAACTTCTGCACACTCAATATTCATTTAAGTTGCCAAATTCAGAATATTCGATGAGAACAAGGGAACAAGTTTTTTGTGCTGTTATTTTTGCATCTGAAGAGTATTTTTATTGAATCGGGCGTTACATTGCGGAGGTCCATTTCATTGAACAATAAATTTTACCTTGCTACTCCGCTACTCACGTGCAAGATAACCAAGCCTGTGTGATTTCATGCAAAAATCTTCACATTCATTTTCACTTTCATCGCATGAAAAACATATATATTTCACACAGGCTTGGTTATCTTGCACGTGGGTAAAAAAAATTGTTTTTGTTCATCTGAAGAGTCATTTAAGAGTTACATAATACATCTTTATCCCTTACGGAGCCACAACCTTAAGGGCACGTTTAGCAAGATTAAGGGCGTAAAGGTGGAAAGGGGAATCTAAATAGTGATGGGTTGCTAGCCGCATCACCTGTAACATGATTCCTAAGACTTTCGCCCATTCCCTCGGTGGGCTTTTACCATTTGCGCGGGAAGAGAAGCAACTGGTAAATTCTATGTTTTTTCTTTACTCCCAGACCATCATGGAAGAAGGTTCGAAGTTTAACTAAATTATATACTCGTAGTTATAAACAGCCTGATTTAATGTTTTATTTGGGTTGACTGCCGTCCAATGTTTGCTTGAAAAGGTTAGTGTACTAGAGTAAATAGAGAAACTAAGATATTCTTACCCTAAATAGAGCGCCTAAAGCGCTAGCAGACTAAACAAACGTTCCTAGAACCTAATTTACGGTGCTTCGCCTAACTTGTGTAAATATAACGCAAGTTTTGCTAAACGTTCCAGTGATTCAGAATACTTTGGCACGGGTACGAGCACTGTGTCAACAAATCTAAAAACCTACCATGTGGCTTATTTATATATAAGTTTTGTAACTTTATAGAAAAAATATTCATACATACATACATAAATAACGTCTTTATCCCTTACGGGGTAGACAAAGCCTAAAGTAACAAGACCTAAAGGCCACGTTTAGCATGATTGTGGGCGTATAGGTGGAAAGGGGGATGAAAATAGTGATGGGTTGTTAGCCGCATAACATGATTCCTAAGACTTTCGCCCATTCCCTTGATGGGTTTTTACCATCTGAGAAGAGAAGCAACTGGAACATTCTATATTTTTTCTTTACTCCCACACCAGCATAGAAGAAATGAAATAATAATTATACATAACAGCGTGAAAAAATATACATTTTAGGAAATTATACATTTTTATCAAACGATGGGTTGGTGAAACAATGCCTCTATAAAAAAAATCTGTGAAACGATAACTATGGTGTGCTTTTTTTCTGTTTGGGTTGTTATATGTGGTGTTCAATAAAGAGTTATTGTATTGTATTGTATTGTATTGAACCCTAGCAAATGACACGCACCTAATATTTCCAATGGGTATGCCAACCTGTTTCCATTAAGCATTATTCGCCACTCCTGCCCACCAAAGAGTCCCCTCAGAGTTGAAACAAGCTCAGGAATCAATTCATTTGCCGTAAACCAGGCTGCCATTGACCTTCTGATATTTCATTGGTGCGGTCACGTTTTAGACTATATCAATAAGGATTACATGCATTTCATGTAGCACTGCAGCAATAAAACCAGCAGCTCATGCACGTTTAAACAAATTATGTACTGTACACAATACAGACTTCTGTTTTGCTTTGCAGTACTACTATAGAATCGACAACAATAAAAACTTTAAATCCACAAACTAAACTTGGCACTCTCGCTTCTTGACTGTTCTTCTCTTATGAACTAACGCTCTACGGATTAACTAAACTGAAACTCGTTGATTCAAAACTAAGCGGTGACTAATTCGTTAGCAGAAGACGTAATCTGTCGCTGGGTAGCGGACTCAGCAACGTCCACGTAGGTATATGAAGATTAATTGAATTAATGTTGGAACTGGAACTGCAGATTCGGCCGTCCAGTCAGGAGTTGCATTGCATAAGCATTTTGGCATCGGTTTCAATATGTTTCGGCATGCTTTAGGTGATTTCATCTCTTTTATACGGTCGTACCTCGGTCAATGGGTTCAAAAAGTGATGAAAATAAGTTATGAGATGAGTGCCATTTTAATACAAAATAACGGCATCCTTTAAACACCATTTTTAGGCAGGCAACTGGCGGCTTTATCGTTTCAGAGCGATCTCTCCCAGGCTATATTTTCAATGGAAAAAGGAAGGTGTAATTTCACAACATAAACACAGGGTGGCTGCAAAGTAGCAAGGTAACTTGTTTTGTTAATTTATTATACATAATACTTTTCCCTTATTGATATTATGGCTCGTTCAACATTAAAAGCTGTAGTTACATTTCGTGTTACTTGTTGCACCTAGGTGTCTCATATTTAGGGGAGACCGAGGCAAGTTGAGACAGAGGTGAGTTGATACAAAGCCTTTTTCTCTGCACCTATGACAGTTAGCGAGGTCACAACTTCACACAAACTGTGGAGTGTAGAAAGAGCAACGAATTAGCGAAGTTACCAGCCCGATAAACTGTCACAGTTCAGAGAAATCGGCTTTGTATCAACTCACCTCTGTCTCAACTCTCCTCGGTCTCCCCTACTCAACCGTGAGCGTCACACACATTGACGTACGTATTGGACTCTACATGATGTTTTCGTCGAATCCCGCCACGCTTTAATGTAACAAGTATCTTAATAAAATCTTTTCCATTATAATGTAACTCAGCTAGAGTAACAGACATTTGACCGAATAAGACCGGCAAGTTAATCGGTGTTCGAAAGGCAACTGATTCGCTTGCTTTTTATTGATTCGCCTCTTAAAGTAAGCGCAATGTTTAACGCAAAGCCAACAGGGCTACGTTGGCTCGACAAATCTAATCAATGATGAGATTAATTAAATTAGTCCAGAGGCAGACTACGCCCAACTTGCCTGCCGCGATCTCCAAACTAATACGGTCCGATGAACGAAGGTTTCCATGTAAAATCACTTGTATAGAGTCAAACTTTAGGCAAAACAAAAGGGATTAGATTTGGGTTTTGAATCATTTTAATCTAAACAAAAGAGTGAGGTCAAGTTTTCAGTTTGAGATGGTACAATTTTAGAACAAACGAAAGCGTCTTCCAGAAGCTCTAATAGTTTACTTGACAACGTATGGTTGCACTTATGTGCGGGCAACTGTTTGTAACCACGCAGTGAGGCGTCTTTCCTTTTTATTTGGTCTGATGTTTCTAATTTTTATAACTGAACTTATAACTTTTTGGGCAGTTACTTAGTCATGAAGACGTTTGAGAATAATTCCAAAAAACTCGGATTTACTGAACATTGGCCAGAATTAAACAAAAAGCATTTTAACTACCATTGAAGTGGCTCGAAACCTTTTCTGTCATTTCTCATTACATATTAGTAAACCAAAACAAGCGGCAACAGATGCACCAGCAAAATGAAAAAGGTCAACGGCCGAGAGTAAAGCGACGTTCACAGTTAAATTAGGCATTTTATAAACGTCACTTAAAGCAATAGTGATTACATTAGAGCAGGCTGATAGCAAAACTGATTAGCGTTATTAGCCCAAGGGCTTAGCGTCGGAAGGTAGTTAGGCACTAACGGTACAGCGTGGCATTAGTCTGTTGCAGAGCAAATTTGCTTGTATTTAACAGTCTGTTTAATCATTTGGAGTAATTTCGCAGTCTGTTTGTAGGAACTAATATTAGGCTTAATTTGTGAACAGTATTTAGCTATCTCTTAACCCTTTAACCCTGACGCAAAACAGGATGTTATAAGTAATAAGACCAGTGTATTTGAGTATCTGTTTGTCTGTCTGGCATCGTCGTTCCTAAATAGATAAACTGATTCGGAAGCAGTTTATTAATTGTAATCGTAAGTGTTCGGGGGTTTTTCAACATATCTATTAAGATTGTAGTTGTAGCCATTAACCTAAACATGTTATTGATTAGTAAGCAAGTATAATTGCTAACCGACAATTTTTGAATGGACGGATATATCGTTTATTGAAAAATTGCTAAAATCCAAAACTTAGATGACACTTTCCTAAGCTATTTCAAAACAATGTAAGGGAAGTAGGACAAAAGGGGCCGAACATTTTTCACCGACATAATCCCCTTTTAACTGAAGACAAAGATTAGTTAGCTAATTTCTTAAAAGCCTTCGCTTTTTACAGATTTAATGGAGTGGTGGATTATTTGTCTCTATCTTAGCATAATTTATCTGGCCGAATTAAGTGTGGGACGAAAAATCTCAGACGCGAATTAAACCGATAAAATGGAACATTAATCTTAAGGCACTGTTTTATAAAGTAGACGGATTTGATGGGAATGAATGGAACACGATGAAGATAAAAGGAATATAAGAGAAAATAAATGTTAAATAGTAAATTATGTTGCGCTTTTTCCGTAGCTCCGCTCGCCTGGAATGAGATTTCCCGCAGGATAAAATTTATTCCGTCATGCTCGCAAGAAACGTATCAATGTCAAATTTCATACAAAAAATATACTCCAGTATAGTTAGTAAAGGAGTTACGTAAATCTTGCCTTGCACAGACATTGCGAGTCATTGTAAATCCAAAAAATAAATTATTGTTTTCTATTTATGCATGTTTCTATCAAAGAGCTTTTAAATTACTGGTGACTGCCTTTTATTTACCCGGATTTCTTGATTTTAAAAATTTAAGGTTTAAAACCAATGCGCAGTAAATTTCTAAAATAAAAACACATCATATTATAATGACGACACTCGTCCGTAATGTTTTGTTACATGATGTCAATCTCATATAACTGAACAACTCTTATCCCAGCACGAGTAAGACTAAAAAAAAATGAAGGAGGAAATAGCAAACGTCTCTACAATCCATTTCAAAGCTCCTGTCACTAATTACATCACGGGTCAGGCGGGCTAACGACGCCGGAAACCGGACGGCCTAACAGATCCGGCACCGCTCACCCAAACCTACTGAATCACTCGATAACTCATAATCCAATTACAACCCATTAGCGACACGTTTCCGCGCGCTTAACTCGCGTATGAAGTTAAAGTCATTTATCGAATTATTGTAGCTGATCCCTTTAAACTAAACTATAATTGAATCCCGACTAAAACCTGCCACATGTTCGTGTTCGGTCAACAATAACCCGACTAATTTGAGACGAGTAAAGCCATTATCATCGAATATAGGACACTTTGGTAGTGCGGTTATCACACTAGTACCACGCATATTTATTATTTATTAAATTTCTAAGCGACAATGAAAATTAGAGCACACAAAAATCCGAAAAGTAAAGCTATGGCCGGGAATCGAACCCGGATCCTCGTCATTCCGTGACGCGTGCTATACCCCTACACCATCCATAGCAGGTGGGTATTTATTATCTCGATTTTGAGTATTTTCATCAAACAGTGTGCATAGTACATTATATTATTATAATTTTCGAAAGCGTAAATGATGAACCGTAAGGGTGCCTTTTAAAACAAATGTCTCTGGTACCATATCAGTTTATTTTGTTACAATAAATAAACCTTGGAGGAATTATGTATGTGAGTAATAAGCAACTGTTCCATAAGGTACATGAAAGATTGGTTTCTAAAAAGGGAAGTTAAAACAGGTCCTTATCCTTATTATCAATTTTATTCATAATTTTATTTTATGATTTGATTGCACTGAATATTTCAGTCTGTAATCCGAATAAAATGACTTTGCCAGATTTTAGACTCATAAAATAATTACAACAAAAAAGTTTACCAACCTCGCAGCGTGTGTGTAGGGACACCACGTGAGCTCGTGTAATAATTCATAAGATAGTTATCAGGGCCTAAAAGCACTTTAGCTGGATTGCCAATCCCGTTCAACCATCGTGATGTATTTGCATGATGACGTCATAACCACTCTCAACTCAATGTAATTGCTTTCCTACGATGTTAGCACAGCGCATATTAAAATACGGACCTGATTTGTTATTCTATTACTGGAGTTCTATAGGATGAGATAATTGTATTATTTAAATCAATTAATCGTAATATCATTCAATGAGTATCTTATAATTAGGAGAAGATATAACATCCGCCGAGAACTTTCAACTAGGAAGCGAGTTTAAAATTGATATCAAGCCCTGGAATGCGTAAATTAGTTAGGTATGTTTACAAATTAGTTGAAAAACATACTTACGGCAATGATATCTTAATATCTTTCAAAGCTAGAACCATACAACTTATCACAAATGCTTCTTCTTAAATTTAAACTAAAAGAAGAAACGCAAAGGTATCTCCTGGAAGAAAATTAAAATTTTAAAATGGAGAAGATGGTATCATGGTTTTTAGTAGTCATTTCAGCGTCCAAACGCTTCACGTAATTCTAGTATCTTCCACCGTGCATTTCCCCTTCACTTAATAAAGGCAAATCTTATCATCGGCCGCCCAAATCTTTGGTCCGGATTAACACAAGAGTCTGCGCCAAAGCAGGCTCGAAATCTGCCCATTTGTATTCCATGTCCCGAGTACCCCGGGGGTATTGAAGTTTCACAAGTTTCTAGAGGGCCAATTAATGAGCCGATTAAACTAAATTAGGTTTGAGGCGCGAACGGCCTATTTGGACGGCTGATCCGTATTAGTTGTGCGCTGTTGACATATTGTTGGGTTGAGGGTTGTATTAAATGCGTTAGTTTTGGGTGGGAAAGAATGGTTGCGGTCGGCTTAAGTGTTTACCACGCCAGTTGATAAGCCGCACGAACCGCGCGACGGGAGAAAGGGCAAAATCTACATACATTGCAAACGAAATAGCGCACAGCTTCTGAAGAATGAGAGTAAAAAGTGCTATATCTCACAAATGTTCAACCCTTATGCCCCTTACAAAATGAGAACAAACAGTAATGGCTCATAATAATGTGAACGCAGCGCTGTTTTAGATTAGCATGCCATTCGTTTGTTATTTTAACGCACTTTGTGCTCGCATTTATGGAGGCTTTGTCTAAATCATGACACACATAAACGTATACGAACTTGTACAGTGACGTTGCTTAAAATCGGGCAAGAATGTTGAAAAGATTGGAAAAATAAAAATGGAAGCCAAACAATTTCGTAAAAAGACATAATCGCATTGAAAAGAAGAATAAAAGAATCAGATTATAGTAATCTGATTCTTTTATTCTTCTTTTCAATGCCTATGGCCTATCGCCTATGGCCAGAAGTAACGACCGGGTCACGACATAAAGTCCCATTTACTTTTTAGTTCCTATTTGGGCGTCGTGCAAGATATTGTTATGTGAAGGTATGTGCCAAGTTGAAACCCAAACTTGGATCCTTTCCATATACCAGAAATAGTAAATAGGTTTCAGCATCTGAATGGGCAAAATATATAAAAAATAAGCTATTTAATGTTTCACGTAAAATATACATTAATTCATGCAAAGTAATTTTCGTAGTATTTTAAATAAACGTAAATTGTATTATACATTTCGAATTTAATTACTTGCAGGCTATTGTGGCAAATCATTGTTAGCATTAACAAGTTGTTGTTGAGTGGTCGGCGTGAAATTTAGCGTAAATTAAATTCAGCGTTGCGTTTTGTTTTTCAAATGACATTAGGGGAATGGCAAAGTTCTTATCGAATTATCGTTTAACTTTGTACATACAAATGAGATGCTTTCATTAGATTTTAGATCGTAGTTAGCAAATGTTTCTTACTTAAAATCGATTAGTAAAAAACTTTTTCATGTATCGCAAGAAAAAGTTCTTATTTTGTTTAAGTAACATAAATTACAAATTTTACTTTACCCGTGTACCTAATCGCAAAATGAACTCACAATTAGGTAGGACTATAGAATAAGAAAATTATATTTAGGAATATACTAAACCTACATTTTTATTACAAATTTTGGTTGCACGATCGATGATGCAGCTGTATACAATAGTATAGGTATTATTTAACTTATAAAAATGTATTAAACACTTGATTCTCTTTTTTCGACTGTACCTATCCTCTTCATTCTGTTCCCTCAGCCATCAGGCTTTTAATGCGTTTTGCTCACCTGTAAGTTGACGTAAGGGGCGTCAGCCATGACAGTGGGTACAATGAAGCCTCCTTCCCCTGTAGACATGTCAATGTCTTGGCTGTAGATGTCGGTTTTGTCGTCATAAAGCTTGACGCGGACTCGCACTCGCTTCTCAGTGCTCATCGCCTCTACCTGTGAACAGAATGGTTTAATTATAATTTATTTTACAAACCAAAATTATATTGATGAATGAGGATGAAGAGAATTAGGTATGTCAGGATGTTAGCAAGTAGGACAAAGTAGTCCCTGCCTATTCTATTAAGTCCATTAGGAAAGGAGGTGTGACGGTCAAAGTCTAACCCCCTTATTCATAAGCGCTCTGTAGGCTTCTGCTAACTTAGCAATCGTTTGTTCTTATCTGTGAAAGGAAAATGTCAAAGTGACGATTGCTAAATTAGCAGAAGCCTACAGAGCGTTTATGAATAACGGGGTAATAATTTACTGTTTTACTAAAACTATTATTAGCAGAGGAAGATTCGACTAGTGCCGTCTGTTCGGAAGAGATCTTTTTTAAGGAAAAGATGAGTGAAATGAATTAAACCCTTTTCCTGTTTTTCACATACCAGGATTAACTTGAAAAAAAAACACGACTACATGAAAACGTTAAAGATTTTCATTGTAATTTTTATCCAACAATAAGTCACCCGTTTGACGCTGTAATCGTTTTACGTATACGAAACTTTTTGTCGACCGCAACTAAAAAATCATGATAATATTACAAAATAATCCGGTTGATTTTAAGACAAAGAGTATGTATTGTCAAAATACAACTATTTATTGCATATGCACATAGTTTTCCCACCAACCTTGAGCTAATTCCAATTTGCTCCAAGTTGCAAGGCTATAAAATTGTGCCGTCAACTCTGGTCTTAATTAAGTCATTAGGTTAAGTCAGCCCGGCCTGGCTTAGGCCCAAAACCTGCGGCGACAGTTTCCAATATAAAATACAGCGGTAATTAAGTTATCTTGCAAAATGGAAATGCTCACGGAATTAGCTTTATGCTTGATAATGTGATAGCATTTAAGGAGTTACCTTTTTTTTATTCAAAGTAGTTGTTAAACACAAAACGTGGCAAATTTTTCAATAACTAAGCTTTTTATGAATTGCAAAGTTTTTCTTTTTGTTTTCGAACAACTTGAAAAGTCACCTGACGAGCTGTACCTATTAAAAATGTTTTAACATCACTTTATTCAGATATTGATTGAGTATTTTAATCTGGTAGCATAGTATCGAGCGAAGTGGATAGTTCTCTTCAAAATGTATGAACGCACATAACTTCCAAGCGACTGCACCGAATTGGATAATTCTTCTTTGGTTGTGTTTGTTACTATTTGGACAAAGTTTGTATAAAATAAATTTTTGAAAAAAAAATGCAGCGGGGGCGAAACCCTGGCAACAGCTAGTTAGCTATAATATACAAAGGGCTAACCAGCCTCGCACAACTCCCAAGGTAAAAAACGACCGACGCGACAATATGAAACGAAAGCGAATTTATTTTACATCTAAGTTTGGAAAGAACGTTGAAACCTACAAAGCAGTAGATAATTGGCATTCGAATTTAGGCGGGTTAGATTATTTTCGCCTGCGTTTCATACTAATACGAGTTCACGCTTTTTGTAAGGCACTCCCATCTCTTAAAACGGTAGTGATTATATTCTTTTTGGGGCTAGCCAGACGGATACATTAATATTTGAAACGAGAAAAGTAATAAAAAACAAACTATTTAGGTACAAATAAAACGTCACCGTAACACTAATTCAAAACTAGAAGAACGATATAATGTAAGAAGAGAAAATCACGTCGATATAAAAGCTCTTCGTTAGACCTTAGTAATTTATTACATTGTGCCGCTGCCAAGACCGAGGAAAGAATGATGTGGAGCGGGCTACGGGAATAAAGATTACACTTGAAGAAATTAAATTGTTTTAGTACGTGATTTTCCTGAAAGTGAATGAGGCCTTTCGTCGCACGTGTACAATGCGTGAAGAGAAGGTATATAATATTCGTATAGTACCGTCTTCCTTACTCTCATATCCATATTATTAATGATTGTTACTTCGAGCGGAAAGGCACTACACCAACCTTCAAATATAAGGTATTACAATGCCGTGCCAAATCTGATTTTAGAATAGGACGAAATGGACCTGTCTTTTTCGTGAATAACATAAATGGCAACTGAGGAATTTGATATGAGAGCGCTTTGCTGCCAACTCTGTACTACTACAGCACTACGGTGTGGAAGGCACTACACCAACCTTCAAATATAAGGTATTACAATGCCGTGCCAAATCTGATTTTAGAATAGGACGAAATGGACCTGTCTTTTTCGTGAATAACATAAATGGCAACTGAGGAATTTGATATGAGAGCGCTTTGCTGCCAACTCTGTACTACTACAGCACTACGGTGTGGAAAGCAAGAGAAAACTATCACTCTATTTTACTACCAAGAAACACATTATCAAAGTTTAGATCTTTAACTGCTGACCACAATGACTCTGAGAAAAGTGTAGTGAATTGGAAGAAATGTGAAAAATGTCTTGATTAGTTCTTCTGACTGTTCTCTTAAACTATGACCGACGTCATAAGAACAACGTGTCAGAGCTTGACGTAATAGTTGTTACCGTATGTTGGTGTTGTTATCACTACATAGTATAAAACAAAGTCGCTTTCCCTTGTCTGACTGTTTGTCCCTATGTATGTATGTAAAACTACGCAACGGATTTTGATGCGGTTTTTTTAAATAGATAGAGTGATTCAAGAGGAAGGTTTATATGAATTCTACGCAGACGAAGTCTCGCGCAGAAGCTAGTTCTTAGTACCGTCTACAAGTCCTTACTCAAGCAGCGATAGTTTCACGAAACGCATACTGTTTTGGTTTAACTCACTGTTTTATCCGTCTACACTACAGAGAAGAACTCTTCAAACCTGATGTCGGTAATGGCAAAAATCACGATTTTATGTCTATATCGACGGCAAAATTCATCGTCACTGGCAATAACACTAGTCACCTTTCTATTTATAAATCTGGCGAATATCGAGATCGCATCAACACTAACATCTCGGCTATTGTCCCAAGCTCGGATAAAGAGCTACCCTCAAAAGTTCCGCTGAACGAAGCCGGGGCTAACGAGCCGACATTTGTTATCGTTTGTTCTATACATTGAAACTAGGGATGTAAGTGGGATACAAAAGTTTAAGATCGGAGATGAATTAAGGAAAGGGACTAGCAATTGCGAAAAATTCTTGATGAAGTCGGGATAAACACAGCTATTAAAGATTCAAAAACATTTTAATACTATGACCTCACAAACGCACATGAATAACTTACATTTTAAGACTGAATTTTGTGAAGTACAAATTGAGACCGGGTGAATTGAATTATTTTTATCATGCTTTAGAAATTCAATGTCCAGCGATAAAACATTTTCTCTTGCTTAATAGGTAGGTAGGTAGGTACATAAAATTTCAAATTCTATTATTTTCTCTACGTTTAAGATATTGTACAAACATCTCTTAAATCAAGGAAAAGCCGAAAGTCAGAACTTTATAGGTACATTACCTTCTTAAAGCATAACGCTTAATAATCCTAACATTGGAGATCCATTATATTTTTGATCATAATGTACAAAAATCTAGACTCCCACAGGTTACAAATGGTGATCAATATCCATTATCAGTGACAACCCTATCAGACTTGTTCCGCAACGTGTTACACCGAAGGTAATCTTTAAAAAAGTCCAACATAAAACCGAGAACACCGACTTTTGGGGCCATTTCAAAATATAATGTTGACAGGTATTCGGTGCCTTGGGATAGGTCCATGTGAAATTCACGGCACTGAATTGGTAATATAGATTACGCATCTCGTTAATTTTTTAAACAATACATGAACTTACATCACTTAAATCACACTTGATTTTTATAAGTTTATCTAATGTGCGGCGTTGGATTAAAATAAAAACTATTGACGGAGTTCAGCTAAGCGAAGGGCAGAAACCGACCGACAAGGAGATGTCGGGGCGACTTGGACGTACGTTTAATAGAGTAGCAGGACGATACGTTGATGGCTTATAGCCTAGTGCTTATAGAACCTGACTCCAAAGCTTGAAATCCCGGGCTCGATCCTCGGTCTTTAAGTATGAATGGAAAATACGAAAGTTTGTTTTCGAGTTTTGTTTAAGTACAAGCCTTGCTTGGTTTGGAACAAAATTAATTGATATCAATCTCATTATATTTATTTATTAGTTCGTCGGCAAAGAGGAGGCCTTTGCCCAACAATGAAACGCCACTACACGTTAAAAAAGTGAATAAAACGAGACTACTTCCACTAAAAAGAAATATTGCTTTATCGAAAGCATCTAAGTATAATAATATATTTCTTTTACTGGAAAGATTAATTCATCAGCAGTGCATTTGTAATTCAAATGGGAGTTGTTAAGGGTCGCCGGCACTCAGCGTGGATGCTGTCGTTTATCTTTTGATTAAATTTTTCGCATTTAACATTCTTTTTTGCGGATCGTTTTTGTTGTTATGTCTATTCAAAATGTCTTAGCTATACCCAATTGACTTGACTTGACAATCGGTGTAGTAAATTACAACAGATTGTTGTCTAATCTAAATAGATCGCTCTATCCGCTCTATCAGTCATGGCTTCCGATTCTGATCTGTATCACGTTTTAATGGCATCATTTTCATTCAAGAATACGTACAGGAATACATAAGTCACGTCTTTATTCCTTACGGGGTAAACAGGGATTAAGGTAATAAGACCTAAAGGCCACGTTTAGCACGATTTTGGGCGTATGGGCGGAAGGGAAATCAAAATAGTGATAGGTTGCTATCCCCATCGCCTAAAATTCCTAATTTTTTTTAAATTTTTACCCATTACCTCGATGGGCTTTTACCATCTGCGTGGGAAGAGAAGCAACTGGTACATTCTATGTTTTTTCTTTGCACCCAGACCAGCATGGAGGTATTTCATTCAAGAGCTACGAAATATAATCACTATCACTACATAGGTAGTAGGTATAAAACAAAGTCGTTTTCTCTGTCCCTACGTCGTCAAAAAAACTTACCAGAAAGTCATTTTTTCAAAATCAAATAAATTTACAACAATACTTAAATTCTACGTAACTTATAATGACTATCACTTCACTACATAGTATAAAACAAAGTCGCTTTCTCTGTCCCTATGTCCCTATGTATGCTTATATCATCAAAACTACACAACGGATTTTGATGCGGTTTTTTTAATAGATAGAGTGATTCAAGAGGAAGGTTTTTATGTATAATTCTACGCAGACGAAGTCGCGGGCAGAAGCTAGTACAAGATAAATTATTGTCTCTTGAAATAACTCAAAGGTAAAGAATAAAGAACAATTTCCTTCAGGTATGGGTCTTAGCGCTGCTTATCATTTCTAAAAACGCTTTATTCTTATCTTTGCATCAAGTGACTAAATTTTAGGTCCCTTCAGAATAAACAAAGCAAAGGAAAATGTTAGTTATGAAATAATGACAAACTTACCCTCCCAACAAACGGCAGGCCAGGCTTGTAACGCCGTCTCATGCTGTCAGCGAACCGGAGCTCCACGTAGTGCTGCTCAGCGGCGGGCGCGGCCGGTGCGGTGTTCCCGGCGCCCGAGCCCACGGTCAGCTCGACGCGCGCCGTGCCGCCGCCGCAGCGCGCCTCGATACGCCACGTGCCGGCGCGCGCGCCGTTTGCGAGAGATGCACTGAGCTTGCGGACGCCTATTTGAAAAAGATTAAAATTATTTTATTGAATCAGGCGTTACTTTGCGGAGGTCCATTTCAATGAACAAAACGTTTACATTGCTACTCCGCTACTCACGTGCAAGATAACCAAGCCTGAGTGAAATATATAATGTTTTTCATGCAATCCCTCCGTACGACGTTGGTTTGCATGTGTAACAGTTGTGCTCATTAAACTTTGATAATGATCCCGTAGAGGGATCGAAACGCGTCAGTGTTTGTGTGGTGTATGGGATAATTAAGTTTGGGGGATTTATGTGTGTTTTATTGGCAATAGTGGAAGGAGGGATTGCATGAAAAACATATATATTTCACACAGGCTTGGTTATCTTGCACGCGAGTAGCGGAGTAGCAAGGTAATTTTTTTGTTCATTTAGATTAAAATTAGTTTTTTTATGTGATAGTAGGGAAACCGGCATGCAGTTTACCGTATGAAAAGCAATCAGCAGCGCCCATGGACACTGATACTCGGAACATAGATGCGTTGAGAGTTACCGGCCCTTTAAGAAAATAAAAGGCTCGTTTTTAGGGTTCAGTACCCAAAGTGTAAAAACGGGACCCTAATACTAAGACTGTCCACTGTCCGTCTGTCTGTTAGTCACCGGGCTGTACCTCATGAACCGCGATAGCTAGACAGTTGAAATTTTCATCAAGTGATGTATTTATGTTGCCGCTATAACAACAAATCCTAAGTCCTAAAGGAGGTCAAATTAAATTAAATTAACTGGACTTTATGAAACTTGTGAAATCTAGTTTAATTTTTTAAGTCAAACATTTTACGGCTGAACTACGAATTACGTAGATAGGTAGTTAAAGTAGTACCAAGGTACATTGTACTTAGTTCTCACGCAACGCAAAGTTGCCTCTTTGTCCCGCAAGTTGTGTCAATGTTTGAAATTCTATGCGCGACTTGTCTGGTCTGTTTTCTTTGAAACGAACTAAAGATTTTCATCCTATTCGGTGTCTAAAGTATTCTACATATTTTGCAAAACTTAACAGCGGCGAGCAAACCTAAACTATCTTTGACATGTTTGTTTAAAGAACATTATTGATATAAGCAATTACCATATTTACCGATGGTCACACATGCTTTGAGTTTCAATATAATACAATGTTAAATAGTTATAGATCAGTGCAAACAATTATTTTCATAATCACGCCCAAGAACAACGCGTGCGTGAGAAAGAGAGTAGTTAGCAAAATGTTCGTTACCTTGACGTCTGTAAAATATGAAATCTAATATGAAAAATATGAAAAAATACATGAATTTAAAAGCTAACACTTTTCTAGATAAAGAGAAATAAGTGCAACCCATTAAAACTAAATGTTAACTCCTGAATACTTTTTACATGAACACGAGTGGACTTAAAAGAGGTAACATTTGCATTTTTCTGCTATACCAGTGCTAGTCCTTGAAATAAATTACATTTTGCTTAAAATTCATGCAAGATTATGTCAGTGACGTTTTAATATTATTTGAGTTCTTTAAGCATGCAATTATTTTTATAAAGTAATTTCACTGACTATCCTTTTAAACATCGTTTTTTTTTTCTATTTAAAACTCTACATTATATAGACTAATACTTAACCTTTTATTTCGCAATATTGATTATAATCTGCATACTTTAAGATGGTCTTTTCGTATTTTATTTTTATTTTTTTTGTTACTGAGTTGAACTTGAATCTATTGAGGCTTGAATTAAGTACACTTGGTCCGACTTGCGAAAAAAAGGGCAAAAATAACTGGTTTAAATTTTGCCGGCAATTTTTGTTGATATACCAGTGTGTTTTGAAAACTTTTTTAAATTGAAAATAATGGAACATGGAGTGTCATTTTTATGGTAACCCACGCCCACTTGGGCGCCACCCCTTTTGGACACTCGTAATAATAATAACAGAGGACTGCAGCTTCGTTGCCAGCCTAAAGGGCTAGAAATAAGTACCTCACGTGCCAGTAATTTCAGTTTAACTGTCAACACTTTAACTGTCCATGCATTTTTATGTAATGCATTGAAGACTTTGCTTGATACGTCCGTGCGTTACAGGTAGTGCACAAATGTACAGAATCATCAATGGATGGACATCACATAAACGTGGCAGAGCTAGTTTGACGGTGCATCATCATCATCACTACATAGTATAAAACAGTCGCTTCCGCTATCTATCCGTCCCTATGTATGTTTAGATCTTTAAAACTACGCAACGGATTTTGATGCAAGTTTTTTAATAGATAGAGTGATTCAAGAGGAAGGTGCATATGTATTATTCTATACAGACAAAGACGCGAGCAGGTGCTAGTTACATATAAATGCATGGATAGTTAGTGTTAAAAGAAAAATTCATTAACTAACTCAAAGAATCCATTCTATAAAGTTATAGCTAGATACTAATTGTTAAAAGAAAAATCAACTAGGTAGGTAGGTAGTGAAATTTTTTGGCTAGGTATGGGAAAAGTGTCAAGTAAGTTATCCTTTTTGTAACGCTCAATAATTGACGTCTCCCAAATCATGATTGATACAACATCGCCGGGTGAAGTTCACTAGGACTTTTTTTCAGTCACCAGCTCGAACACACGGCTCGTTAATCCTTCTGCACCATAAAACCCTGTCACGCTTGACAGTTTTCGACAGGCGATATTTCTCGAGCATTACTGACGCGCTTATGTGCCGGTGAACGATTTATCAAAATAAAAACATGTAGGCGGCACGGTTGTAGCTTGGCAAATAACTTTGCAGAATTTCGTGTAGACATCCATAAGGATTTAAAGATAACCTTAAGGTTTAAAGTATAAACTACATCAACAACAAAATCTGAAAATAAACATGATATAATCAATACTACTGCATTAATAAGATTAATGTTATCCTCAGGATTAAGTTTCAAAAAGATTTGAAAAATGTTTGTGCAAAAGATTAAACGCAATTCTACTACTATAAATGAATGATAACCAGCACTATCAATCTGGTCTTGCCTTATGATATTAAATTTGATAGGTACTCGAATAAATCCTTATTCTCTGAAAGTCGTTAGTTCAATTACTCGCATTTGAAAGTTAGTACGTCAAGATCCAGTACTCCAACTTAACAACAGTCAACAACAATAAGAGCCGGCTTGTTCATTCTAAGTATCTCTTGAGGCTACTCTACAACTGAAACTCGACTTACAGTATTATTTTCTATTGTGCACTCGTTAAATTTACCCGTACTATATACAACCCCTGTTATCTAGCAAGCCTGACCTTTTCTCGGATTTTCTTTTGCTATTCAATTTCCTTTTTCTCTATTGTCATAACGCTACCAATAAAGTTATCGGGGTATTATTTATTGAGATTGTTATCAAAATCAATTGTATATTTTTCTTTGACAACGGAAACTGGAATCCGGTCGAGTGCACCTCGTAACTGAATACGAAGTTTTTTTTGTAAAACTTACTATTAGATTCCCGGTATCTTCACAAATATTTATTTAACCATATAAGGTTTCTGGAGGGACACATGCTGAAAATGAGTTATCGTGTATTTTGAATAAATTCGGAGGCTTAAATTCAGGATGTTTACTAAATTCCCTCAGGAGTCTACAAAACATCAGTGGGGATTCTAAAGTGGTTGTCATTACGAAAATTTAGTAGGATAAATCCCAATTCCGTGGAAATTCAACTATCGTAATACCAAATGTCATTGAAATTTGTCTAGTTTTTTTTACACAAAGTAAACTTAGTGTGAGCGTACTCACAAAGTTTTGCTTTTATAGTATTAGAATAACCAAGTCATGTACAATTCTCACGATATAACGAGTAGAGTTCCACATCATAAACAATAAAAAGAAAGGAAAACAGCATGGCTTATTTACGCACATCGTAAATATTTTTCGCGTCAGGAAAATTAGATATTCTCCCGGGACACTCGGAAATATGCGGTGTTGCCCCAATGCGGAAACAACAAGGAAACTTAATTACCCAGTCTTACTATTAGGCAGAATGTTGTCTTATTTCGGACAAACAGATTCTCTTAGATTCTTGAGTTTTTTTTTTTCATTAGTTAAGCACATGAAATTATGAGGGCTGGTAGACCTTAGGGCGCTCGACCTTCAATCAATACAGCAAGAGCCACTCAAAATTATGAAGCAAAACACGTATCGCAAGAAGTTCCATCGCAACCTGTCACCAAGTGAGATGGGCCCGAGTCGCGTTACGGTGTGATTAATTACATTCGTGGACCCTCTCAAAAGTCAGGAGCCATAAATAATGGACGGCAAAAACTTGGGCAGTGGTTGCACGTCTCTGTTCAAGCACGTTTGGTTCGCACTCGTGAATGTGACGTGAGCGTCTATTTAATTCTGTGTGATGAGGTGCCAAAAAACTGGTGTTCTTATTTACTGTTATAATACGGAAACGCTTTGCGAGGTTCTTAGCCACACAATAAGAACGAGAGCAAAGTATGCTAAGGAAATCGTCATCATTGTTAGGAATAGTAGAGGAAAGATATCACGTAGCAAATTGCTGGTAAAGCAGACTGACCAGACGCGGAATTATGTCAACTATTGTAAGAAAATTGTAAGGAGAGCAATGAACCAAAATAGACAATGAAACAGAATTCGTGCTCAAACTAAAAACCAATCAACCATAACGGTTGCAATCAAGAAATAATATATAAGTTTTACCAATAAAACTACCTACTAAGTTCCGATTCAGATTTTTCTTTTTGCTGCAGAGTGCTGATACTGCAGATCTATTCAGCTACATTTACAAAATTCACAGTTTTGCGAATAACAAGTCAATCGCGTGTCAGAGGCAAATCCAATCTATCAAAATTTGACAGGGGTGGGCACGGAATTGACAGGGAAAGGCTTTTATAGAAGGCGAGGGGTAACAGACTAGTTGAATGAGAAACATAGCAGAAATCTTGTTAAGCATTCAACAAAGCCGGTCAACGGCAAAATGTAAACATTTGCAGACAATTTTTGATTAATTGTTTATTTTAATTACTGGATGCCCGTATCTAAATCGTTTAAAATCGGACCACTAAGCTTTCCACCTTTCAAATAAATTCCCTAGTGTTTTGATGTCTAAATTGTTTTAGTGGAAATCTATCTAACCGGGTACCCAGTGTGTCTAGTAGTAAAACAGTTCAATTTTGGTACATTTTCATTAAAGTACGAATTCAGCAACAAAACAAAAAATGTTACGCGATTAGAATGAAACTGTAGCAAGCAGTACCAGTATCACTGGATCTGTTACAAACAGGGGAAAGTCTGAAGTTAAGACAATCTACGTGGGTCATGCTAAAATGGTTCTTAACAGATTACGTAGTAATTTTGAATCGCAGTGTATACAGAAATATTAATTGACAAGAATAATGATTATTGACAGATTGTTTGCTATAGTATTCTGTAGATGTGTAGCTTTGTTATATGTATACTGTATAACGTTTTATTGGTACATTGGCATTTACTTTAGAGGTTCTTTTTATACAACAAGGAAGGCAAACAAGCATGTGTGTCACATAATGCTGGGCAATGACCAGTTCTTAAGGACTTTATGCAGACGCGTAGCCAGTCCAATAGAATATCTCAAGTGTCTTTAATTTCACCGGCTGTCTTACCTGTAAAATAATGATAGTAGTTCAGACGGACCTTTTACAAGGACCCTTCCACCCGCGTAGTAGAATACAATCACAAATATTTATATTGCAATGAGTATAATACCTTATCCGGTATATTAGAGACGTTCAGATTTTATTCTTATTTAACAAATTGTAAAATACATTTCATTTGCCATTTGAAATCATGCCGTCTTCTACGGCGCAACGGAGTATCCGAAGAATTCGCTATAGCAAACAGGCCCACCAACCGTATCCACAGAAGACCCATTCACCAAAGTTTGTTTGAAACATGACACAAAACTATTTACTTTGAATAGTTACTTTGGAGTTCGCCAGCTCATTTGCGGAGGCAAAGTTAATGAAAGTTAATTAAGTTCCTGATAAGAATTGCTCGAAAGTGGTCTACCGGTCGGTAGCTTAGAGTTTTCTGAGTTAATAGGAAATCTTTAAAGTCACTCTTTGGTATTTATTTTGCGAGCACTTTCAAGCTTGAAGCGTTGCAAAAGTTTCAGTGGACTATTTCTAATTATCGTGGGAAAATTTTAATTAATGAAATGTTTCAGTCAGTCTTAATGCGCGTCTACTACTATCCAGATATTGCGATTTAAATATAACGCCATTTTGATAAACAAAAACTTCAACGGTGATGGCACAGGTGATACCAAAAGTAATTTTAAAATTATACTAATTATATTGACTTGCTTTCTCTTGATAGCGTTAAGATAAAAGTATTGACCAATTTCTTTTAGATACCGAAAATAGCAATCGTTGAAATGTGTGAAGCAAATAATTAGGCGCCAGAGAAAGGTCTAATGGATACCAACAGTAAGAACAATTCGAAAATAGTTCCCTCTACTTAAAAGGTAAGGTAAATTGAATTAAACAAATCCCCCGCCAACGGACATGGTACAGTGATCGCAGAACTTTGCGTTTGGAAATCGAATCTGTCAAAGTCGAAGGACCTTAGACCTGTCGCGTGTGTAACAAGGAAACGCTTTTAGCGCGAAAGATCACCTCTGTGGTATTGTTTACGTAACGCGAGACGTCCTAAGATTGGAATGGAATAGAATTTTCTAGTTACTTAACTGGTTTTAAAGGAAATGCTTGTTATACGTAAATTTGAACGTTTAACTAGTTATTTTCGCGCGTTTCTTTTAGTTCATAGATTAGTTATAATTACATAATCTCGTACGCTTGTTTGCCATCTACGTGCATGGTATAAAGATCTCAAACCGGATTTATGAAACTTGGGAATATTATGTGAATTATGTCAAATAGGTAATCTAAATATAATTTAATCGCTGAGCGCGCGAAATAATGGAGGTCTAAGGTGTAAGTAAGTAACTTTTGGAAACTTTGTTCTTTGGAACTTTATCTGGGTCTGATTCTGAGCCATATCAAATTTCAATAAATAAAACAAAGAAGCTACTGGAAAGTAAAAAAGGAAAAACACAGTATTACAGAAGGTATCTTCCAATGAACGTAAGTTTAGGTACCCAAAATATTCTAATAGCTTATTAAGTTTAGTTTTCACTTACCTTCGTCCATGGACAGTTGATCCCATATCGCAACTTTGGTACCGGCCGGGTCTCTGAGTGCGACATACGCCAGCTCGCCATGCACCAGTCGCAAGTCGTGGTCAAGGGCCAGGATCCAGAAGGTTACTGTGACAAGAAGGAATAACTTAAATTAAGTGAGGCAATATACTAAGCTGATTATGTGATGCAATTATGTTTTGTTAGAATTTAAGCCAAGTCCAGTGGTTCTTCCTCATGATACTTGAGACTAGTAAAATCTTGTCATAAATGCTGCCCAGCGTGATTTTTGCGTTAACCATTTTTATTTTAAAAATGCATTACTTAGGTAGTGCTTCTTTTAATATGTTAAGTGTGATTAAACTTCTACTATTTCAAAAGTTATTGAACGCAGCGAAATGTTTTTAATCTTTATTCTAGAGGAATATAGAACGCGCTAGATTTTACCTACACATTTTACATTCATGCTGAGTTCTATTAACCTCATTGCCTAAATATTTCTCATCTTCATAAAATAATACAGCAACAATTCTTCGCCTGTAATAAAATCTACCTTAGAGAAGTCGTTTTCTTTGTTCAGCTATAAGATTTCATTCATCATTAATTTGAGGATTCCTATTAACAACTGAGCTGCATTGAACATAAAAAAGATCGTAAAAACCACATAAAACAAGACAAAAAAAAATATAACTCCGAACACGTAAAACAGCAGTAAGAGGATATTACGTGCTTTATTAATTATGAAAACATAAACGAGATATTTTTTCCATTAAGGCAATTTTTTTCTTATCGTTGTTAGTATACGCGTAGATAGGTAAGAATTGTTTACCTATGTATCTAAGATACCTTAATGTTATTCAAGTCAAGAGGAAATCTTGAGGTAGGTAAAAGTAACATTAGGTACGTTCACATTACATGAAATGTTTAAAATAACTGCATAAATATCTCGAAGTATATTTTTGAACTATTTTTCATTATTTGCAAATAAACGTGTAAAAAATATTCGTGAAATAGGTAATGAAAAACAAAGATTTATTTTAAAAAATAGAACCACTTTCAAATGTAAGTGTATGTTAATGAGACCAAACCGATAAATATATTATGTAGGTAATAGGAAATCTAACTGAACTAAAACTAAAATAAATCCATAAAGGAGCTATTCTCATTTTTATTCATATACACAAGGATGCTGGCATAGGGGTATAATTACTTATAATAGCACGTTACACGCAATTATACTAAGGGTGGCGTTTAGGTCTTGTTACCTTAGGCTCTGTCTACCCCGTAAGGGATAAAGACGTGATTTGTGTATGTATGTGTGTAATAGCACGTTACATGATATTCAGCTTAGCAGTTAAATTATTATTCTCACAAGTCAAAGTTTTTATAGACAATTATACTAAATCGTGGTCAGCTACCTACACCAATAAAGATCCAAGACAACTGATTCAGAAGAATGACTGCTTCGAAGATTTAACAAGAAATATTCCTACAAAAAGTGGACGTAAGAGGCTCCAAAGCCACGAATTTCACAATGTTGGTCGAATAATTCATAACCAAACGTTTACAAAAGCAGTTCCCCGTAATGTACGGACTGTAATTAATTGTGCAAAGTTACTGGCCCAAGTTGGACAATAAACAGAAAGTTGCCACAGTCCAAGTTCCTGTAGGTAACGGTTATGGCAACTTCAACACGATAACGTTTTTGCATGCGAGCTAACGAGGTATTCAGTGGAAGAACAGGGAACAGCGAAAATGTGTTACGATCTTCGGTTAGTTTTTGGAATGAGGAGTTTGCCATTATACTATAGTATACTTAACCCCTTTACTCGTAGTCGGGTGTAGAGCAGAAAGTTGGGCCGCGTTAAATGGTAGTTAAACATACGTACAAAAGGACTGACTGGAAAATGTTCAGATGCGATAAATTACCCGTACAATTTAGCGTTGATTTTCATTTCACATCGGAAAAGTTTCATACAAATTTTACATGTTATATTGATTGCGTTAAGGACAAGATTTTGGTAAACGTATGGTAGGTATTTCTTTGCCATTAGATTTAAAAGTTCAATGACAACTTATGTCGTTTTGCCTAAGGGTGGCCACAAGAACTGTGTGAAAAATTAAAATCAAGCTCTCGACTGCCAAGCCTTATCAAATGGCGGTAGAGTTATAAAGCTTGATTATAATTATAAGTTTGATTATAATCATGGAACTTACTTTCCTCTACAGCTGATGACATAGCTGTATATCTATGTGTACCTATATTCCGTGTTTTTTGTATCATAATGGTTTTTTTACACGAAAAGGAAGCGAAACAAGCAAGTGGGTCACCTGATGGTAAGTAAGCGCCAACACCCATGGACACTCGCAACACCCTCCAGGGTGCCCAGGACCCTACTATCCATAGTAGGGCCACGATGTATGTTTCTTTAGTTCAGGCGTCAATCATGTAAAAAACTTTTGCCGAGCGACACTAACAAAATAGAAGTACCTACTATAAACAAAAATGAATAGCCAAATGCTTTTTAAACTAAGTACTAGAAGTCTGAGAAGGTTTTTATAGTAAAAAAAAGGTACAACTGCTCGAAAAAACGTAAAAATGGAACAATCTTTGACACACATTTTAATATACGGGACGATGAACGATTATAGTACCTACCTAATGTATTTTTTCATTTTCTTTTAATACTTGTTTTTGTTTTATATCCTACTAAAATTATAAATGCGAAAGTTTGTGACGATGTGAGTGACTATGTTTGTTCCTTCTTCACGCTAAAACGACTGGACGCATTTGGATAAAAAATTGACCAAAGATAGCTGGTACCCTAGATTAAGACATAAGCAACTTTTTATCCCGGAAAAGTGTATAGTTCCCGCAAGATAGCGATAACCATGTCAATTGCTAATTCTACGGGGACGAAGTCGCGGGCAGAAGCTAGTGTATAATGTATGTTTGTTTTTGCCTTACACAGAGCTTAGTCTTATTCTATAAGTACTGTTCTGCTGATTAACTTTTCATAGTTAACTAGCTGTTGTCCGGAGCTTGGCCTTCGCTGCAATTTTATTTGTTTCAAAATTTTACTTTATACATATCTTGTCCTGGCAATAAAGATAACAACAAAAAAATAATTATCCAATTCGGTGAAGTCGTTTGGTAGTTATGCACGTACATACTTTGACGATTCATTTTTTATATATAGAAACTTATGATGCTTACTTGATTCCCCAGGCTTGTAGTGGTGCCGTGCTGGTCTCACGATCACATCCCGCACTGGCCCCAAGAGTCTGATGACGCTGTGACTCTTGGCGGTACATTCGTCGTTGCCCACGCAGCCCACCGTCGTATGCAGCGTGCAGTGACTCGCCGGAGACGACGGTATCTTGAGGGGAATGATGCCATAGCCTGAAACAAGAATAAAACGTTAAATATTCATAAATCACGTATTTATCCCTTACGGGGTAGACAGGGCCTAAGGTAACATGATTCCCACGAATTTCACCCATGGGCTTTTACCATCTGCGCGGAAAGAGAAGCATTTGGAAAATAATATGTTTTTTCTGTGCTCCCAGACCAGTATGGGAGCTAATAGGTAATCTATCTATACATATAAAATTCAAAGTCCTGACTGACTGACTGATTGACTGACTGACTTAACTATATATCAACGCACAGCCCAAACCACTGGACTTAGAGACTTGAAATTTTGCACATAGATACCTTATACAATGTAGGCATCCACTAAGGAAGGATTTTTGGAAATTCCCACGGAATAAGGAAAAAACGGGAATTATATATTCGATTCTGAGTGACGCTATCTCAGTAACTATAATAACTAGACTCTTCAAATTTGATACAAAAGTAAGATGATTACAAAACTAAGAAACTGATTTCAGGATTTTTGGAAATTCCTACGGGATAAGGAAAAAAACGGGATTTATATATTCAGTTTAACGAAATCCTATGAACTATAATTGCTCTAGACTTCAAATTTGGCATAGGAGTAGGTGATTATAATAGTAAAATAATGTTTTAATGATTTTTGGAAATTCCCACGGGATAACGAAAAAAACGGGATTTATATATTCAGTTCTACGGGATCGATTTTTCATTTTACGGGTCGTATAAAACTGAAATTTGGCCTTCAAGTTCCCTTGGGGAGTGTAGGGGAGCACTACAAAAGGATTTCCCGAAATTCCCACGGGAACGGGAAAAACGGGACTTTTCGTTTTACTGGTTGCAGAAAGCTGAAATTCGGCACGTAGGTTGCTTCGGGAGTGCAGAGGAGCATTAAAAGAGTACTTTCCAAAATTCCCACGAGAACGGGAAAAAACAGGATTTTTCGTTTTACTGGTCGTAGAAAGCTGAAATTTGGCAAGTGGGTTCCTTGTCACGTAGGTTTATGCGGGAGTATAGTGGAACACTAAGAAAGGATTTTCCGAAACGCCCACAGGGACGGGAAAAAACGGAATTTTACGTTTCCAGACGAAACAGCGGAAGAAAGAGACTAAACATTTATAACGTGTGTTTCTTTTAAGGCTTTAAGTGTATTCCGAAAGCACTCCCCAAAATTTTACATCTTAGCGCGTACGAAGTCGCGGGAAAAAGCTATTTAGGATATACTAGCTTTTGCCCGCGGCTTCGCACGCGTGAACCATGAGCATTTCAAAAAAGCTAGCAAGCAAGCAAGCGAGCACCCAAACCTGCAAGCATGTAAGTATGCAAGCAGGCATGCAAGCAGGCATGCAAGCAAGCATGCAAGCAGGCAAGCAAGCATGCAAGCAAGCGTGCAAGCAAGCATGCATGCAAGCGAGCGTGCAAGCAAGCATGCATGCAAGTAAGCACGCAAGCATGCATGCATGCAAGCAAGCAAGCAAGCATGCATGTATGCATGAAAGCAAGTATGCAATCAAGCATGCAAAGCAAGAACTCAAGCAAGCATGCAAGCAAGCCCCGCATTGCTCCCCTGCCTTAATTTTTCTGAAACTGTAAATATTGCAGGATTTTTATAAAACAAACCTAACCTAACCTATAGGGCTGTCCTAAAATATACCTACCCCAAATAACTTTTGCCCGCGACTTCGTAGTTACGCGCTAAGATGTAAAACGAAAAAATAAGTTTTTTCCCGTTCCCGTGAAAATTTTGGGGAGTGCTTTCGGAGTAGGTACACTTAAAGCCTTTAAAGAAAGACACGTTATAAATGTTAAGTCTCTTTCTTCCGCTGTTTCGTCTGGAAACGTAAAATCCCGTTTTTTCCCGTTTTAGTGTTCCCCTACACTCCCGAATAAACCTACGTGACAAATTTCAACTTTTTGTGTCCAGTAGGTAAAACGTAAAATCCCGGTTTTTCCCGTTCCCGTAAAAATGTTAGGAAATCCTTTGTTAATGCTCCCTTACACTCCCTAAGGAAGCTAAATGCTAAATTTCATCTTTCTACGACCAGTAAAACGAAAAATCCCGTTTTTCCCTATCCCGTGGGAATTTCAAAAAATACCTTCTAAGTGCACCTCTAGGATACTCAAGGTATATGTGTGCCAAATTTCAAGTTTCTAGCCATATTATGCCTACCGCATATTTCTTTGTAAACAAATATTTTTCCCGTTCCCGTGGGAATTTTGGAAAGTACTATCTTAAATGCTCATTAACACTCCCGAAGCAATCTACATGCCGAATTTCAGCTTTCTGCAACCAGTAAAATGAAAAGTCCCGTTTGTCCCGTTCCCGTGGGAATTTCGGGAAATCCTTTTTTTAGTGCTCCCCTACACTCCCCAAAGGAACCTGAAGGTCAAATTTCAGTTTTATACGACCAGTAAAACGAAAAATCGATCCCGTAGAACTGAATATATAAATCCCGTTTTTTTCCTTATCCCGTGGGAATTTCCAAAAATCCTGAAATTAGTTTCTTTGTTTTGTAATCACCTACATTTTTATCAAAATTTAAGAGTCTAGTTATTATAGTTACTGAGATAGCGTCACTCGGAGTCGAATATATAATTCCCGTTTTTTCCTTATCCCGTGGGAATTTCCAAAAATCCTTCCTTAGTGGATGCCTACATTATATAAGGCATCTATGTGGAAAATTTCAAGTCTCTAAGTCCAGTGGTTTGGGCTGTGCGTTGATATATAGTTAAGTCAGTCAGTCAGTCAGTCAGGACTTTGAATTTTATATGTATAGATTTTAGGACAGCCCTATAGGTTAGGTTAGGTTTGTTTTATAAAAATCCTGCAATATTTACAGTTTCAGAAAAATTAAGGCAGCGGGGCAATGCGGGGGCTTGCTTGCATGCTTGCTTGCATACATGCATGCTTGCGTGCTTACTTGCATGCTTGCGTGCTTACTTGCATGCATGCTTGCTTGCACGCTTGCTTGCATGCTTGCTTGCCTGCTTGCATACTTACATGCTTGCATGCATGCTTGAAAGCTTGCAGGTTTGGTTGCTCGCTTGCTTGATTGCTTGCTAGCTTCCTTGAAATGCTCATGGTTCACGCGTGCGAAGCCGCGGGCACAAGCTAGTATTGGCATATAATAAATTACCTTCGTCTTTTACTTAACGTAGTTTATGAACAAAAAACCTTTAAATTTCTAACGGTAAAACCGTAAAAGTAAACAAAAAATCAAGCAGTAAAAATTCTTGATTCAATTGATAGTAAAAAACTTTTACCTTTATATTTCGTTACCATATGTGCTAGACAGCCAAGAAGATAGTTTCTAATATAATAAAGCACTGTAGGTTTAGATAAGAAAACAGAACCAGTAATTTTAAAATCACAAACTTTTAAACAGTATATTCTGCAGCACAAGAAAAAAGTGGCTCCTGTACACGTTGAATTTTGTACGAACTTGATCTAACACTAGAAATAAAACGTTACACAAACACTAGAACAGTATCTTTATTTTTAAAGTATTAATATTGAAATAAACGCGGACATATTTAACAAAAAATTAATTATAAATATCACAGGGTAAAATCCGTATGTCCAATTTCCGGTACGGCGGTAGTTGGGTTATTATGTCTCAAATAAGGAAGCCAAAATTAAGGAGGCCTACAAGGGCTTTTTGAATTTAGAAAATAAAGGTAGGGAGAATTCCGGCTGAACTGCACACTATTAAGGAAGTCGAAGCACGTATTAAGGTAATAGGATCTAGATAATTTTCGCTATGCATACGTGATAGTTTTGTGCGCACAATACCAATAACGTGTTAAAAAATAAATCACCTAGTGCAAAGGCAAGTCAGACACCTAAGCGTAAATTCGCTATAGTTAACTTAATAAATATGCAGTTGTACAATAACCTTTGGAAACCTTGGGAGGAACGGTTTTTTTAAAAGAGAATTAATGGGATGAATACACGGAATGTAACACGAAGCTCGTCGTCTATGCGCTCCTGGCGTAAACTCCGGGTCGTACAATCGAACCTCGTCGGTCGTCACGTACTCTCGTAGAGTTGAACGTTTTCGCACTCAGCACGCAGCAAATCCCGGGAACCTCAGTCCACGAGCAAATTTATTAAAATACTCTCCGTGTGGAAAAAGCTGGAAATAAAACTTACAATGAAAAATAATGCCTGAACGCGCACAACCCTAAACGAATAGACACCAAAACAGCATACATACCCGAAATGGAAAAATCCGGCTTCAAGACCACGATTTGTGGTATCTCAGTATCTTAAAAAAAACTCAGCACCAACGAATATATCAAGCGGTTTTATGAGCACTCCGCACCACAAAAACAAGCCTCCGGAACTTGAGGAAAAAAATCACTACTCGGAGTATCTTGTTCGGCCTGGGTAAATATTTCCCTCACAGCAGGAGAATCAGATCTCCCTGACTTTTTTCCTTAATGTCAGTTCTGAATTTTTGATACCGAACACCAATTTTAAAATTCAAACGAATCTGCTCAAAAGAATGATTAATAACCAGTATGAACGGCGGAAAAAGGTTACTAACAAAATAATAAATAAAAAGGCTAAATCACCATGCAGCAAAAATAATGCTGCAGACATCCCCCTACCAAAAGAAATTTAAAATCTAAATCAAGAGAGAACACTGACATTCAAATACCATGAAGTTGTAAAAATTTGAAAACCCTAATCAATAATGTTTTGTCAACCCTGAATATCCAAAACCTAAACAGCCCTACTACAAGCTTGACGAAACTCCAAAGCGTAAGCCGAAAAGGATATCACCGCAACATCTATAATGAAATCGCAATGTAAATTACCACTGAGTTAAAACAAAAAATCACGATACCCTAATATGTACCGATACCCACTTGAAATCAAAATGTTTCTAGAAACTTGGATTGGAAGAATGCGGAAACCTAAAAACAAATAAAACAACTCAAACAAGCCGCTGAAACTACTGGACAATAATAGCTATAACCATTATTGAACGTTAGAAAAGCTAACTCACATGCCCACACACAATCGCACCATAAAACAAAACAACCGCATATCTAACTGAAAGACTTAACCCAATACCGTACGAACCAAAATGAACCTTACGCATAATGACTAATTAAAAGTTGCGCCATCTATCAACACACCGAAGCACTAACTACTGGCCATTGAAACAAAGTGAAGCTCAAACTGACAAAAAAACTGTCACATGAAGATTTCAACTTGTCAACGCCACCTATAAATAATATTAAGAACAAACTTCACGACGCCATCTATGTGACTAAATCTGAACCAACACCCTCTGTCTGAGATAAAAATTCAGAACAAAATTTAAAACGCCCCCTATTGGCGAAACTACGAAACCTCATATATACAGTCAACTACACAAAATTGAACGCGCTGTCGCAATTACTGTAAACGACACGCATTTATAATATAATTAACCTAAAGACTTAAGCTAACTTAACTTCCTAACTACCGAAGCACAGAAACTGGATACGGTCGCGACGAAGTATGAGGCGGCTCTACCACAACTTGAAGCAAACCATAATACCAGAACGTGGTCTTCGAAAAACGTAACCTAAACAATCCAAAAAATACAACGAATGAATACCATAGGTTGAAGATAATTACACGAGACCTGGCAAGTCCGACTCTTATCAAATCCACAAAACTCGAGTCTGACCCAGCGCCAGTATAAAAAAAGGTAGTTTAACACCTATGCCTATGGTACAGTCGGCGAAAAAAAAGGACCACCACAAGATTAGGCGAAAAAACGTCGAAACTAGGAAAAAAGGTAGGTACAGTCAGACTGGAAAAAATCGGGACAACCTCTGGTACGGTCGGCAAAAAAACGACCACCACAAGATAAGGCGAAATAATGTATAAACTAGGAAAGAGGTACAGTCAGCCTGGAAAAACGATAAACACGCGTATCTTTATGCGAGTCTCGTCAAGAAAGGACAAACACGCGTATCTCTATGCGATCGTCGTCAAGAAACGATGCACCAGCGTCTTTTAGAGAAAAATAAAAGAGAATAAGGTACATTATTTGCCAATTGACTTGAGACCAGAAAAGAATAGCCTACAAGGTAGCGTATAGGAAAGGAAAAGGTATGACGAACGATGCGTCTTCCTACATCAGATGATAGGAGGCCAGAAAAGAATAGGACGAATAGGATACCGGAAAAGATTAGGACGGACGATGCGCCTTTCGGAATTTAAGGGGAAATTATAAATCAAATGACTGGAAGCCAGAAAAGAATAGGACGGACGATGCGTCTTTCGGAATTTAGGGGAAAAATTATATATCAGTGAAATGAAGTACATTATTCGTCGAATGAGAGACCGGAAAAAATAGGACGGACGATGCGTCTTTCGGAATTTAGGGGTAAATTTATATATTAAATAAATCTCCATACCACAATAGAATAGCATTATTTTAAAATGTCTTTCACGTGATAAGTACCAATGTGTGGAGAGTCTAAATCAGCTAACTCGTAAACTTGAGATGAAACGCGCCGAATTACACGACACGCCGTGAAACGAGGAGCAAACTTACCACCCCTTTCAATATCTGGAGTACCCCTTTGGAAATTCCTACGCCATACAACCTGACCAACTTCAAACAAAACAGGAATACGATTTCGGTTGTAGTAACGGGCGTTTCGCACGAAGGCTTGCGTCAACGCGTCGGCCACTTTTGCGTAAACTTCCCGTAACGATCTGAGGTTTTCCGCACGATTGTTCCGACTGTTATCCAACCCAGGGTTAACAGTCTGAACTCTTCTGCGATTACAGAGAACATCAACCTCACGTCCGTATATAAGGAAATTAGGGGTATAATTTGTAGCCAAATTAACGCAAGAGTTTAAATATAAGGCAACCTTAGGAAGTTGCCTGGCCCAAGTACGGTTATCATCAGTCACAAGTATACTTAAAGTAGTGACCACAGTTTGATTAAATTTCTCAGCTACGTTCGCATTCGGACTATAGTAGGGAGTGAAAATAGGTGACGAAACATGATACGACCTAAGGAAATCTTCAAATTGACGACTCCTAAACACAGTAGCGTTATCACATAGGACGTTGAGTGGAGTTCCATATCTCAAAATTACCTCAGACTCTAATGCGTGTGTAATTGACTTTGCATCGGACTTCTTCAAAGGTGCTAACCAAACGAACTTCGAAAAGACATCTACCATCGTGAGAATATACTTGTACCCGTAATATGCGGTAGGTAAAGGACCAACCAAATCGATTGAAAGCAAATCAAGAGGAGCACTTACGGCACGCGGATATAACTGTTGTCCTCTTGGCTGAGTGTTAGCGATCTTAAAAGATTTGCAAATCTGACACAATGAGAGACGTGAAGCAATATCTTTGTACATGTTAGGCCAATAATACAGATCTCGTGTCTTAAAATAAGTTTTCATAATTCCAGGATGGACATTAGGAAATTCATTGTGGATTTCGTCTATCGCTTCGCTCGTTTTAGAAGCAGGCAAAACTATCTTCCAAGGGTCATCAACAAGTGGGTTATCTACCGACACCCTGCGGAGTAAAATACCATTGCGCAAAGAATACGCCGGAAAAAGTTGTGGAGTAGACGAAACACCTGAATACACTCTCTCATACCAAGGATCACCAGTAGGGACCTGACCCCGTTCAAAGGCGATAAGGGACACTTGGGGCCTAGATAACACGTCTGGTACAACATTTTGAACGCCCTTTCGATGCTCTAGTTCAAAATTGTACTGAGAAAGGATAGTAGACCAACGAGCTAATCGACCTGTTGGGTTATCTAGAGTTAGGAGCCACTTTAAGGCGATATGGTCTGTGATGATCTTAAATTTTACGCCATCTAAATAACCACGAAAGTGTTTTACGGAATCCAGCACAGCTAAAAGTTCACGCTCCGTGGTGCTATAATTACGTTCTGCCTTAGAGAAAAGACGGGAAAAATATGCGATCGGGTGTTCGATACCGTCAAAAACCTGTACCAAGACCGATCCGAGTCCGACTTGGCTAGCATCACACTGCAAAATAAACGGCTTCGTAAAGTCCGGACAAGCCATAACCGGTGACTCAATAAGAACCTGCTTCAACCTTAAAAAGGCGGCTTCCGCGCTGTCATTCCATTCAATAGGATCTTTTCCTTTCTTCTTGCCAATCAGAGCTGTCAAAGGCGAGATGATTGTAGAGAAATTGTCGACGAATCTACGGTAGTAAGAACACAGACCGAGAAAAGCTCGTAATGACTTCGCTGTAGTCGGAGCCGGGTAATCGCCGATTGCCTCCAATTTCTTTGGATCCGTTTGCAATCCCTTCTCATTAACAATGTAACCTAGATACCTCAATTCGGATTTACAAAATTCACACTTCTTTAGATTGACTGAAAGACCTGCATCCATAAGACGATCCCGTACCTTGCCGATAAGCTTGAGATGACTATCAAAATCACGAGAGACGAGGAACAAATCATCGACATAGCCAAATACGAAGTCCTCCGAATCATGAGTGTATTCAAAATTAACTATCATGTCTGTAAGACGTTGCATTTCGGACGCCGCATTTGTTAGACCAAAAGGCATTCGGACAAACTCAAATAAACCACGCTGTGGTACTATAAAAGCGGTTTTCTCACAGCTGGCTTCATCTGCCAAAGGAATCTGCCAGAAAGCACTACGAAAATCTAATGAAGTCAAATACTTCGCCCCGCGGAGATTATCCAAAATATCCTGAATTCTTGGTAACGGGTACGAATCACGAATAGTGACGTTGTTCAACCGACGACTATCAACGCAAAAACGAACTGAACCGTCTTTCTTTGTCACCATTACGACAGGGCTCGCCCACGGCGACCTAGATGGCCGAATAACACCTACCTCCAACATCTTATCAATCTCCTCATTTAAAACTTTCAACTTAACCGGTGACAGAGGATAATATCTTTGACGGACGGGAGGTCCTACCGTTTCAATCTTATGTGACAGCCATTTAGTACATCCGAGACCAATCTTATCAGAAGAAATAGCGGAAAAATCGTCAATAACTTTCTGAAGTTTGACCTCTTGTTCTGGTGTGAGAACTTCACGAGGATGGATATAACGAACTTCACTAGAATCAATGGACTTGTCCACCAGTGTCGGAGCCTTTGGCACAAAAAGCTTGCCGCTCTTGTCGCCAGCGAAAAACTGACTTAAAACCGACGTGAGACCAAAATAATTCCAAAACTCAATCCCTAAAATGAATTGAGTTGGTAAACCAGAACCAACAAGGCAGGGGTGAGGAGAAGACGAACCATTAAAAAAAATTGGAATATCCACACCACCCAGAATTTTAATAGGACTGTTATCAGCGGAAACAACTGAAGGCTGAATTTTCGAACTATATTTCAAACCGAGTTGATTTAGCAAGGAGACATCGACGAGTGACATCTGAGCACCAGAGTCAAGAAGTGCTTTTACTTTACAACCAGCTGCTGTGATTTCGATAAAGAGACGATTGTCAGGTGAATCGTTCACGACTAGAGGTGACACGGTTGAGCCGAGCCGTATAACCTCGTCGCTTAGTTTTTTGAAGAAGAGGGGTTACATTGGGGGCAATTTCGAGTAGATACCCCTATGCGTTTACAGTTGAAGCATACGATACCAGGAAGTTTCGGACATCCCCGATAATCGTGTCCAAATTCATCGCACTTCAAACACTTGGGATAAGTTTCGGTGCTAACAGGTGACACAACGACGGGACAAGTAGACTTATACTGAAAAGTTTCAAAATTTCTAGCAATTTCCAGGAGGGAATCCATATCTTTCACGATATTCGTAGCCAGACATGGGTGGTAACGCGCATGCAATCCGTACTTAACGATCGTTAACAAATCGTCCTCGTCAATCGGAGAACGTAATTTAGCATTTAGATCACGGATTTCGATGACAAAATCAACGACAGTCTGATCGTTACGTTGCTTCAGCGCACGCAATTGTCGCTCAACCTTAAAGTCGTAGTCGACGGTATCAAAGGTACGCAAGAACGCCGATTTGAGACTAGCGAAAGTCAAACCCGGAAAACGGATAGCCCTAAAATATTTAAGCGCACTCCCGGAAAGAAGTTCGTGAAAGCGAATAACTACATAAGCGGGACTGACTCCGCGAGCGATGCCTTCTTCCTCGACGCGTGTAAAAAACTCACGGACGCATGAATCCCCCGAAAAAGTAAGATTCCATTTGGTAAGCGACTCGGACTTTGCAGTGGCAGGATAGCATCCAGACGCTTTGGCATTCAAGACTGTTGGTTGATCCGGCACCGAAGCGTGAGTGGAAAGATTTTTGACAGCGGTTGTTTGTTCAGAAGTTGGCAGGATGGGGACATTCGGAGCAGAATTAACGCGACGCGGGAATGGTCGCGGTGTGATGAAGGGGTTTGCTGGTGGCCTAAGCGGAGTGTCGCCGATCGATATATCCTCAAAACTATCCATTACAACGATATCTAAAATACGACCAAATTATTGAAACAACAAGGACGATATGTAAAAGAAAGCTAACAGACTTACCTTGTAGTTCCCTAAGACTACGGGTACTAACTAAGGTAGCAGGCTAGGAAAGAAAATAACACGGGATAGGTTGAGTAGGAGTAAAATAATAAGACGTAATTAATTTGTAAAAAATTACACAATTTTATAATTAAAAAAAATTTGACGCAGAGAATAAAAATATAGATAGAAGTTCACGAAACAATGTCACACAGCTATGCAAATGTCGATCCACTTGGAGATGGGCAGGCACGAATGAATCTGAAAGCAAAACTAAAAGAATTAAAATGATGACCGAGGAACGGTCACCCTCCCCTTACAAAAAATATTTTAAAAATATATTTGCTTCACAACAAATTAAATTAAAATAAAAAATTACTTACGTTCGGGCGCCATTTTGCAGCACAAGAAAAAAGTGGCTCCTGTACACGTTGAATTTTGTACGAACTTGATCTAACACTAGAAATAAAACGTTACACAAACACTAGAACAGTATCTTTATTTTTAAAGTATTAATATTGAAATAAACGCGGACATATTTAACAAAAAATTAATTATAAATATCACAGGGTAAAATCCGTATGTCCAATTTCCGGTACGGCGGTAGTTGGGTTATTATGTCTCAAATAAGGAAGCCAAAATTAAGGAGGCCTACAAGGGCTTTTTGAATTTAGAAAATAAAGGTAGGGAGAATTCCGGCTGAACTGCACACTATTAAGGAAGTCGAAGCACGTATTAAGGTAATAGGATCTAGATAATTTTCGCTATGCATACGTGATAGTTTTGTGCGCACAATACCAATAACGTGTTAAAAAATAAATCACCTAGTGCAAAGGCAAGTCAGACACCTAAGCGTAAATTCGCTATAGTTAACTTAATAAATATGCAGTTGTACAATAACCTTTGGAAACCTTGGGAGGAACGGTTTTTTTAAAAGAGAATTAATGGGATGAATACACGGAATGTAACACGAAGCTCGTCGTCTATGCGCTCCTGGCGTAAACTCCGGGTCGTACAATCGAACCTCGTCGGTCGTCACGTACTCTCGTAGAGTTGAACGTTTTCGCACTCAGCACGCAGCAAATCCCGGGAACCTCAGTCCACGAGCAAATTTATTAAAATACTCTCCGTGTGGAAAAAGCTGGAAATAAAACTTACAATGAAAAATAATGCCTGAACGCGCACAACCCTAAACGAATAGACACCAAAACAGCATACATACCCGAAATGGAAAAATCCGGCTTCAAGACCACGATTTGTGGTATCTCAGTATCTTAAAAAAAACTCAGCACCAACGAATATATCAAGCGGTTTTATGAGCACTCCGCACCACAAAAACAAGCCTCCGGAACTTGAGGAAAAAAATCACTACTCGGAGTATCTTGTTCGGCCTGGGTAAATATTTCCCTCACAGCAGGAGAATCAGATCTCCCTGACTTTTTTCCTTAATGTCAGTTCTGAATTTTTGATACCGAACACCAATTTTAAAATTCAAACGAATCTGCTCAAAAGAATGATTAATAACCAGTATGAACGGCGGAAAAAGGTTACTAACAAAATAATAAATAAAAAGGCTAAATCACCATGCAGCAAAAATAATGCTGCAATTCCTATTAATCGCAACAAAATTTTAACGACACGTTCGTGTTAATTCGCTACATAAACTAATATAAAAACAAAACACTACTACTGTAATTGTTTTTCTAATAAAAAAAACATGGCATTCGCTAACCTAGGTGGCCAGCATTTTAAAAAAAACATGCGTACTTTTTGAGAAATAATTGTGACAGTTTCCAGCCAACTTCATGGTTTTAATATAAAAAAAATACTATTGATTTATAAATTTTACAAAACTACCATTTTTCACTCAAACCAGAAAAGCGAGTCGCATTTCAGTAACCTGCTAAAAGGGTTCAAAGACTTTTCTCGAATGTGGAGTGTAGTGATCAATCAAAGCCCTCCTCTTTTATGATAAAATATTTGTACACCTTAATATTTGATGTTCTGAGAACTTATGATACGTCGATACTTTTACGACCTGCCTCGCCAAAAGGAGCATTAGAGTTTAATGTAATTAATAATAGTAGAGCAAGTATCACAACTCGCCGCAGGGATTACATTACATTTACAAATGAATTGGGCCACAATTATCATTCATACATTAATTTCACCGAACCAGTTCGCATTAATTAATATGAAAACGTACTCACATCTGAAAACATGGTATTTAATTATACACGGAACTCACATAATGAAAACGCTCAGTACCTAAAGTATACTGGGCGCAAAATCCGTTCAAAAACTCATTAGAATGATTCTAACTGTAAATACCTCTCAAGCGAACTTCTATGACTTTTAACGAGTTATTTCTACTTCGCGATTCCTTGTTCACGTTCTTTGTTTCATCGCTCATCGCAAATGAAGAAAGTATTATTTTCCGCAAAAGGCTTAGCACGGTTTGTCGTCTTATTTAAACTGGAATAGTTTGTTTTATGTCGTTGAATTCAAACACAAAATAATGCGCTTTTGCATGGCCTATTTTGCGCAGCTATGAGTTACAATAATGAAAACGGTCAAGTAGTTTCCTTCTCTAGCCGGTGTAAGTTAAAAAAAAAAATTATTTGTACAACTCTATGATATTCAAGTCATCTGCTAAATTTAGTTTTTAGCTTCAGTAGTTTAGTTGTGCGTTGCTGGGAGTCAGTTTAGTCAGTCACATTACTGATCTATAGCGACAATACACAGTCACTCCATAACCTGATGCCAAATTAGATGATTATTTTTTCATTGTGTTCGTTATCGTCAAGGTACGGTTTAAATGAAACAATCTTTTGAAAAAAGAAAATAAGTGGAACGGGGGCTGACCCGCGGGCAACAGCTAGTTTATAACGGATTTAGTTTTCGATTTGACAACATTCTGCCTCTAGCTATCGCTCAATTATAGCTGCCAAAAAAAAAACTGGCAAGAAGCACTAGAGTAAAAAAAATCGATTCCAAATTTAAAATTCGAAGTCGCATTTTCCAGCCAGCTCTTCATTGCTTTTCTTATAATAATAACTCTTACCTCTAATAGCGTCTAGTTCGTTTAAGTGCTCTTGGAATGGAATGGACAGGCATTTTGTTCAACATCTTTTCCATTTCGAGGTGCACCGAGTTTTATTGTTGCTATCGAATCGTTGAGTTTCTGTTTAAACGAACCGTGGCTCATTTTAAGAGCTTTCGATTCTGACCGCAGCTATTTTTGTGATTTGTTGCAGCAAGCGTCAGTTTTTTATTCTAATTTCAGTTTTTAGCATGTGGGAAGACACTTTGGTAGTTAGAAAAAAATAATATAGGTAGGTACTTACCTTAACGAATAATATTTTGCAAATGATTCTGAATCGGAAAATTATCTCCACAAACTTGCTATATCAAACGAAACTGACGACCACATGGAATGAAAAGAAAAAACACGCCTATTTTTTTTAGAAAATATTATACTGCTTTGTTGGCGTGGTAGTTACGTTCTCATATGACAAATTACAGCTTTCTAAAAGTATCCGAGTTAAGCCACGGATAGACGAACGTGATGAAACTATAAAGGTTCCATTTTGACTGTAGAACCCTCATTACATACCATGCAAATAGGTAGTTACCTAATTCTAAAAACAATGATTATATTCCATTCCATGCTGGTCTGGGAGCAAAGAAAAAACATAGAACGTACCAGTTGTTCTTCCCGCGCATATGGTAAAACCTCATCGAGGGAATGGGCGAAAATCTTAGGAATCATTTTATAGGCGATGCGGGTAGCAACCCATTACTATTTTGATCCCCCTTTCCATCTTTACGTCCACAATCATACTAAATGTGGCCTTAGGTCTTGTTATCTTAGGCTCTGTCTACCCCGTAAGGGATAAAGACGTGATTTATGTATGTATGTATGTATGATTATATAAAATTTAGTCCTGACCAGATAAAACTACATAGGATAATGCTGCTTTTATTACAAAAATGACTAATCTTATCTTTTTATACTAAGTTGTAACTTAATGTTGTTTTTTCTATTCTTGTGTGAACCACAAAATTCCACAAAAAGCAAGTCATACGTCCAGAACAAAAGATGTAACCATAAAACACCTGCCTCACTTGCAGGCGAAACATGTTTCAAAAATATACAGACGCAACAACAGACAGTAAAATTACAGCAGCGCCCGCAGTTTGCCGCATCGGTCATAAAACCACCGTTTCCCTTTACACCCCCACTAAACCCCGGAACACAGAGTTGTAATTAAAATCAAACTAAATCCCCACTAAATTAAACGCAGCGTCGCTAGTGACAAAAGTATTACTCGGGAAGCCAGTAGTTACGACGTAAATTACCTGAACCTTGCTGGCTGCTGCAGCTAAAAACTGAAAGTCCATGAGATACCGTCATAAGCTACCGCTTCTTTCATAATAATAATGCTTGCAAGTTTATGGATTATGTAGTATATTTTATCTGTGTATCGTTTCGTGAGTCATAGACGGTTCTGGCTGAAAATCATTGCTGCAGTTGTCTAACACCTCAGCGTAATGCTGAGCCAGCGACCGTTTCACTTTTGCGAAGACACACAACGCTGATGATCTATTTTTTGTTTGTGTTTTTTCTTGTTTATTTTCTATAAAATTGTGTTTATTCTCTTATATTTGTGTGTCTTGCAAAAAGGAAAAAAGTCTTCTTTCTTTCTTTCTTTCTTTCATACATCATTCATCATTTCTTTCTTTCAGCCGGGGAAATTACGGGCACAAGAGGCATTTCATCTTAGTCCTCTAGGTTGGCAACGCATCTGCAATCCCTCCGGGGTTGCGGGTGACTATGGGCAGTGGTGATCACTTACCATCAGGTGACCCACTTGCTCGTTTGCCTTCCTATTCACATAAAAAAAAAAAAAAAAAAACCATATTGTTTATTCATTCCAACCAATAAGTATTATTTTGTCTTTATTCAGCGAAGGAAAATTTTAAAATGTCAGATAAATACTAACGAATGTTAAATTATCAAAAATGTCACCAGCTTTTATGGATAACGAGGTTAGTACTAATATAGTTCAGGAATCCTGTCGTCCCTGGTTTCGGTACCAAATTTCATTATGTTTGATGTAATTATGTACGGTTTAGTTAACTATTTAGAAATTAAATTAATCAGACACTGCGCCTCAATCCAACAAAATACGGATTCACCTATCTTATACATAACTGTCAGCAAACGATCAGTTTATTTAGCGAAATTTCAAATGTCCTCCCGAGTGGATCCACTGTTCGCGTTTGCCTGTTACAAGACGAACTAATTCTGCGCGGCATTCTCAAAATCACCAGAGCACGAATTGATACTAGCGCACGAAACCTGGAGACAATTAACTTGATACTTGCTCCACAGAAACGCGAATTTGAGGGCAATTGTCTGCAGAACTACATATGCCAACGTATACACAGATAATGAGAGACAAGTTTTAAGAACAAAAGAGCATCTGTGTGCTAAATTATTGCGCTTTTTTGCTCAATTATATCGCTTCTCCATTGTTTTTTCCGCCCTGTACATTGGATCAGACTATAGTTCTCTCCTGGAGCAAATCGATACGGATTAAACATAATATTAGCCGACTTGCAGATCATAAGTATTCCGGCAGTAAGGCAGACGATATATTTCACGTTCTGAATACAGTCAAGTTTTCTTTGCAGTAAGTGCGACAAAGTGCACGTTCGGGAATCGACCGTACCATACCAACACTAACAAAGAATAACGCAGAACTCTATACATATATCTTTTAAGTCTAACCAATTTTAATCTATTACATGTATTATAAATCAGTAGAAGGTTCTTGTCTGTAGGTACATTAAATAAATTCATCGAAAATAGAGTGCTACCGATTAGGGAAGAGTAATAAAACACAAAAAAGTAGATTTTATAATTTTTATCTGTCTGTATGTATGTATGTATGGATGTGTTCATTTATCTACCTATGTCTGTGTTCGCTAATCTCCGAAACTGCTGGACCGATTGAAATGAAATTTTGCGTTGTGGTACCTTATATCCCTGATCAATATTTGAGATACTTTTAATCCTGAAAAACTAAAGAGTTCCTGTGGGATAGCGATAAACTCCCAGCAGTCGCAGCTGCCTAATGTAAGTCTTATTCTACGCGAACGAAATCGCGGGCAGAAGCTAGTAAATAATATAAACGTAGGTAATTAAGCAACGAACAGAAACAGTTTCGTATTCAAACAAAACGCAAAATGTTCCTACACAGTTTGTTCAAGACTCGTTCCGCGCTGATATTATCCGAGCCATCTTCAGAACAAAGGAACCAGGGCTAATTCCACGGTGCATGGTAATTCGATTACAGTAGAAACTCGCTACATTACGCTCTAATCGCAGCGGGTATAGCTAGCTGTACTGTTTAATTGGATTCCTTGGGAGCGTGGACACGTAAGTATTTAATGTCTTATTAAACTTCCAGAGTTCGGATTAACGAGGGATTAACAATCATTAGAGGCTAATGTACATTAGTAATACAAAGTCTTTCAGATTTTTTCCGGAATATTGCAGAGGTGGTGGTATTAGTTTGACTGAACACCCCTAAAAAGATTCTTTGACACTTAACTTTGAACATCAACCAATGATTCCATAATTAATCAAATGGAAGTTGAAATAATAAGCTATAAATATCTGCCCACACTGTGTGAAAGAGGAGACAAGCAAACATGTCCTTACCGAGTGCGTCATGTACGCGGCAGCGCGGCGTGAAGCATTCGGGAGTGAAGAACTGGAGGAGGACGAGCTAAGGGATGTCGAATAAAAGATATCCTTATGTTCGGCAGGAGAACAAGAAGATTCGAGGAGATTTGCTGTGTGGGAGCGCTGCTGGGACAGTAACCGGCGGCTCCAACCAAGGGGAATTGGGCTGAATGATCGCCACAGAGGATCAACAGCCCGCCTGACCCAGCTAGGCGTTCCCACCCAACATCAACATCAAAGCTATAAATATGAACATGACATTAAAATTCAAAGAAGCGTACACTTGAATGTAATGAGTTGTAAATTCAAGTTCTGTATGAAAAGCGACCCGCTATTTTGTCCTCGTCTAATGTAAAATTTTATGAAAACTGCCATTTCTGTATCAGTATTGATTTTCTATTTTCATTTTAGGTTAGCTATCGCATAGCCTACGTAGATCGTTAAGACAATTGAGCTGGATGTAGTTACGTCGAATTAGTACGTGTAGTTTTACTTGATAACGAAATCATAGCTCCTAACCACATGCTGATCGTTTCCTAATATTATGTTCTAGTGGAAATTAACTTACGGTTAAAATAGCTAAATAATACCGTTAAGTACGTCTACGTGTGTAAGTGAATAGATTCCCTAATTGATAAACGCTTGGCATGCTTATGAACCTAAAATTCTTTGGTCTTTCATATTGACCATTATCATTGCCGAAACTTCACTCTTCTTCATTCTTACAACAGGTTTGTAACTTGAATAAAGGGGTTAGACATTGTTAATTTTCAGAACTTGCTTATTTATTTTTTACAGTATACGTAGAGTGCCATTTACATTAGTGATATTTACAATACAATCAATACAAACACTTTATTGAACACCACAAATCAGTACCAAACAATACAGAAACAACTAAACAACTTCTTAGTGAAGACTATTGAATATGTCGATTCCTAGACCTATTTTATTTATTTAAGGATTCAGAACATAAAAAATAGGTACTGTAACCTTATTACGCTGCCTATAGTTTGTACTCCAAATAATATAACAAGCTCTGAAATGGATCTGCACATGGAAAAACATTACTTCTTGTACCTATTTTTATTTCCAGCTGGAATTGGGTTAACAATGAGTGACATAAAATAAAAACTGAGCCGTTCTGAAATCTTTATTTCGTTTGGATTTGACATTAATACAAAGTAAGTAAATTAAGGCGTTAAATGCTTTAAGACCTTTCCGAGGTCATCTGTTTTGCTTTCGAGTAAAATAAGTTATTTTACATTAGAATGGCGACTAAATAATGGGAACAAGAAAAAATTGCATAGGTAGAATATTTTTGCTAATTTTGTTTTTTAAATCATTAGGATACCTATCACAGCTTTTTCGGCACGGATTGTTACATTATTTAGTGAAACCTAAAGCGTGGAATTTTCGGAAACATACGAATCAAAACATCGGGAATGCATTTTATGTAGTGCACTTGGATAATAAACCACGTTTCTCTGTTCATGAATGTTTTTTCATGATTGAAAAACATTTCGATATTGAAACTGATTTCTATTTATTTAGGATTTATCTAAAATTCACTCAGTTAGAAGCTTAATTATATCTAAGTATGGGGTTTTTGAGGAGTCTGAATAACTCAAAAGATTTCAGTCAGTTTCAGTCTAATCGTGACGTTTCATAAAATAACTTGAAAGGCTTTTCACAGGAAGTTTTTTTATAAATCAATTATGTAGGTCATCTTGTTCGGTATAAAGGGGACCCAATTAAAAGTTGTTTAATACGATTTCCGCTCAGTAATAAAGGATTACTACGGAAATATTGTTACCAGCACTTTCGTGAGCAATGGAAGTTAGAATTTGTTTTATTGGGAATTTCAACAATCAGCGAAATAATTTCTTCATTAATATCACGGGTTATTAATTAATTAGTGAATCGAGCTCAGGTGATGACTTTTGCGAATTATCGTAGTGTTGTAAATATTTTGTTCATAATATTGCCTTAGTGTCTAAAATATTGTTCTCATCGTGGGTTCGGTAGAACTAAGTAAGCAGTTGAACAAGATATAATATTATTCTGATCCGACATCCTTTACCGTTAACCGGGGTGACTTTGATAATTTTAAAATTGCTATAAAATCGATATTTTCCATATGCCGTGAATGAGACTATGCGTGGTTTTTCATGTAAGATACGTTTTTGCAACACCTTTTACATTGGACCGAAACCGGTAAAACTTTTTCCATTCCCAATAAATCCATCCAATTTTCTCTATACTCCCTCAAATTTCTCAACTTCACTAGCAATTTGTCTCCGACTACTCGTACGGGACGTGAATCTGTTACCTGTCGAGATAATTAGTAAAGAATCCGAAGCTAAGTTTCAGGTGAATTCAATTTAAACTTTTCGCGCCAAGTACAGGTTTAAAATGACTATTTAAAGGGTACGAAGTCGACTCCGATTACTTAGGGACAGTAAATAAAATAATAGAAGTGATTTACATTCCATTTCAAATGTAATAAGAGATTTTGATTACTAGGAAAGCCAGGTAGGAAGACGTCTCCATGTCTTTAATTAAGTCATATTGCTGGAAGTTTTGTGAACGAAGAAAACTTTGCATCGAATTTAGTAGGGCTTTGCTTGGTTCCATTGTAATGACGATTGGATTAAAAAGTACTTTGAGAACATAACAAAAATTAAATCTGAAGTACCTATCTTTTATTGGTTGACTTTCTTTTCTTAATTCACTTTTTGTGGCTTTTTCGCTTATTTATTTTTAGCATCATTCGCAATAAATTAACATCATTTGCGTTAGTGAGTAGGTACACTGGCCGACGTTTGGATAAAATTATTTAGTACAAAATTATAAATATTTGCTATATGTGTATGCAGCAAAATAAAGGTAGGTAGGTATAGCATTGGGATTATGTTAGGTTAAGTTACTCGTGGTAGTTAATGTTCCTATTCTAGTACTTAACTGAGAATTATAATAAAGTTGTTTTATCTTGCACTCGAAATCCTATGAAATAATATTTAAATGAATGTTTCTAACGAATTTAGATTCTTAATGAAATTGTTAAGTTAAATTACTATGAGCTTACCAAAAACTATAAAATCTATGTAGATCTAAATAAGCATCAAGTTTAGTATCAAGATGTCAAGATATTAGAGAACTCATTAAAAAACAGTTTTAACACGCGATTCTCTTCTTTTCCGAGCCGTTTCTAAAAGAGATCCTCACAGTCATTACAACACGAACAGGTAAGAGCCTTAAAGAACTGGCATAAGAAAACCATTACGCTTTTCAAGCACACTCTTCAGGTAAAAAACAGCAAACGAGCCGACTGTTAGCCAAGCAGAGAGGGATTCTGGTTGGAACTTTTCACTGTAAAAGAAAAACTTTGATGCAACCCGATAACGAGATTGTATTGTATTTAGCTATCCATTTATTAGTTGTTAATTTTATAATTATTTATTTTACAGATTTAATGTAATTTTTGTTTTATAAATATGATAGCTATCCATTGGTTTATAGATTTCATCGTGGATAGCGGAAAACTGGTTAAAAATTTAATTTTTAGTACTTTTTTACTGGCTGTACTCGCGTTGCCACCCGTCCTACATATATGTATACCTACCAAATTTCAAGTCAATCAGACGCACCGTTGAAGAGTTCCTTCCTGCGGAGACGATCCGGGCTGAGTCACCAGAACTTCAGTGCATTGTTGTAAGTCGCGGGCAACAACTAGTCCGTAATAGAGGAAGAATTGCAAATTTGTCGCCAACACAAAGATCTAAGATGGAAAACGTCTTGCGCCTCGAATTCTCTGTCTTTACTCTGAAATGTCACAGCTTCTCATTTTAAATTGAACTAAAATTTTGCAGTCCATTTCAATTATTTAGTTCTATTAAAGCTTTTGCTGCACAAAAGCACGTCAGAACTACGGTTTTAATAAATTTAATGAAACAGGTCATTTATCTCATTTTTCTGTCACGCAACTAAAAGCTTTGCAGGGCTGCAACAGTAATTCACTAGAAAACACGGTACATGCATCTGAAATTCTGTAAAAGGCAAAATTTACATACAGAATTCGCATTTTTTTCCGAGAGAAATACGCAGTGAAATACGAAACTAGCCTTTTAAACATAAGACAAATTGAAGAACTCCTTTTCAATTTTATAATCATTTCCATCTCGGAGCTGTCTCGGGTTTCATGAATTTTCTATCAACATTTTCTTTGCTACATTTCTAGTTTTATATTCTAAAAGCTGAAAACCGAAATTCCTGTTTGGTATACAATTTAAAAAGAAGAAAACTACTTCCAATTTATTGCCTCATTGGAAAACTTAAGTTGAAATAAACTGATCATTACTGATTTTAAAGTTTACAAAATTAAATTAGTAGACGATTTTTGTCTGTAAAAACAACACTATTTTTTAATGCTACCGGTATCAAATCTTGCAAACAAGTTACATTATTTCTCGTGATTCATGATTTTATCATTTTCTTTTTGTCATTCCCATTGTTTTGATAAAAAAAAAAACAAAGTTAAAAATGTAATGTAAAGGGCCGACAACGCACTGGCATCGCGTAAAGCGCTGCGGGTGTCTATGGACAGTATGTCTATGGTGATCATTTACCATCAGGTGACCCACTAGTTCGTTTGCCTGGCCTCTCTAACATAAAAAAAAAATGTACATAACCCCTACAGCGTCGGCCCAACCAGTATTTTCTGGTAAAGTATTAAGACCCAGTTTCTATTGCTATTTCTTTAAAACCGTGAACACGAAAAATGTTTTTCACTAGTCTTCGACGCTTGCCAAGTACGGGAATGCAAGGCAAATCTGTCCGTGCCCCGGAAAATTGGAATACTTTTCCTGGCATTTTATTTAGCATGTTTGATTTACAAGTCCAATAACCAGCTCAAAAGAAATTTCAGCAGGAAATAGTGTGTTACAATTATGTTCAAGTTTTTAAGCAAACATGGGCCTAGAGATATTCTAATGCTGTAAGAACTGCCAATTGAGTGGGTCAGTCAGTTTTCGACGATAAAATAATTTTGTGAACGCAAGAAATGTAAATAAATACGCATGCTGGTATTTGTGTAATGTACGTGCGTATTGCTGGGTAAAGAGAAGCAATATTATTTAGACTTATGCAAAACTATAAGTATTCTGTTAAAAAATAGTACCCATCTTAAAAAATAATATGTCAAAAGGAGATTACGCTGAGTTCAGAGGCGCCAAAATACTTTTTAAAAAGACACAGAATTTCTAAATTGACTGCTTAGTATTCGTACTTCGGTGGCGAGCGACATAAAATTTCCATAAGCACAAAGCAGCAATATTATTATACGAGTACAATATAATATTTTGTTCACGAGAAGTCTTTTGCATGGGAATTTTCGGATATTGCCTTTGTGTGAGGGAACAAATAAGCAGTGTTTGTATTCAGAGGCATTTGATTCCAACGGTCCGACGCTTCAAAGTTTTGCATTTCAGTAAATTGAAAATTTTCAACCGTCATTATTTCTATAAAAAGTTTGAAATATGCGTATAATGAACAAGAGAAATTACTCCGCTCCATACACACTTCACTTTCATCAACATGAAAAAACCAAAAGCTACCCTCATTTCATAGACATATCGACTTGTTTCATCCAAGAAAGTAAGAGTCTGTGCTAAAATATTTATTCCAATGTTTAGATAGGTACTTTGAAACCCAATGCAATAGTGTGCTAACTTAATTAAATTATATCTTCTTAACTTACTTAAAAAAGAAACAAAAATAATTTATAAGTTACTATAACATAAAACATAAAACGTGACTTCAGTGAATTCACACAGCGAACACGAGAACAAGACATTCTTTTAAATAACCCTCGATGCACGCTAATTCTCCGTAAAAACAACCTTTATTTCATCATCTCAACTCCTGCACTTAAATATCCATCCAACTAAAACGAAGGCCTCCAGATCTAATTTTTCCGTTTCATCAGACGACGCAGCTGACACCGCTTGGTTCGTTAACCGCTGCAGCAAATCCGATTTCTTTGAGACGAAATTAGCAATTGCTTTGACTCGTTAACACCTGATGTTGAATATTGAAACGGGGATCGGAAAGTGTTGAGGGGATGATGTAAGTGGATCGCTAAATGAATTAGGATGATTAGATCCCTAATAACTTTAAAATACTGATTAAGAACACGAAATGCATTAATATATCACGATTGTTGAAAATTGTAGGTTTAACAGTTAAAGAAGTTTTTTCATTTGCATGCCACACGGTACAGTTTGCAAAACTTGTTCATGTAATTTTCTAATTCGCCAACCAAAAGTATAACACTACATAGTTAAAACCAAGTCGCTTTCCGCTGTCTGTGTCTGTCTGTCCCTATGTATGCTTAGATCTTTAAAACTACGCAACAGATTTTGATGCGGTTTTTTTAATAAATAGAGTGAATCACGAGGAAGGTTTATATGTATAATTCTACGCAAACGAAGACGCGGGCAGAAGCTAGTTAACTATATTCAACATTTTGTGGAGCTTTTATAACATGGTCTAATGTACGTAATGTAGTAAAGTGATATTGCCGTGAAAATACGGGCTAAAATCACAAGCAATAACAGTATAGATATTGCAAATAGGTACGTTCAGTTAAGAAGTATAAGATGAAACAAAATATTCACTTAAGAATTTAATTATCTTTGTTGATCTCGAAGTAGACGATCGAGTTCACCTAAATCAGATTAAACAACAGAAGCAAACCTTTTCTCAACTCAAACAACAACGTTTTCAATAAAACAGCCCACATTTCTCATTTTGTAATATAAACATCAATTAAATGGGATACGTACAGCGTTAATTAGGCGAGCGTTGCCAAAATAAACATTCCAGGCAAATACAGATTCCGTTTAACGATATCGAAACAGCTTAGTAGTCTGGTTCACTAGTTATCGGTGATCGTGATTCATTAGGGCGCGATAAAGGGACTTGACTCGCTTTGAGATATTAACACCGGCCGCTCACTCTCACTCGGCATAGCTGGTAATCAGATTGTTAGTGATTTGGAAGATCATTGCCGTTCATTTGAAGAGGCTAAGGTAAACTTTGAATCCATTCGTTCAATACAATGTAAGAAGCAATTTTACCTTGACTTTTGGTTTATTTTCCACTGTTGATAGGTATATTTTTAAATGGATGCCGACCGCGATTACCTTTAATAAACTTCCAATTATCATCATATTTTATGATCCTATGATCCCGTAGAAAATGATTATGTCCATTGTCATTGCCATTTAAAAATACAGAAAAACGTGCTTGAAAAAAGAGAAGAACTGATTCGTTTCGAAGCTAAGTTCGTAATGAAAAACAATCGCTTGCTGTGGCGTGAATCGAAAATGTTAGTAATTTTATAGCACTATCTTAACTCGTCGCATCCAATAAAACCGTTTTAGAACATTATGAGCAAAGTTTTGCGGAGTTTTCTAGTCCGAATAAATAGAGAACAAAATAGAGAACAACAACTACTGCATTGCAGCAAGAGTTCCGACACTGGACGAGGATAAATGTTCCTGAGATTGTTCCAGGAAACTTATCAAAAATCCATCCGTCCCGAGCGCTGGGGTGCTTAAAGTTTTATAAAAAAATACGGAAGGAAGTCTATGATTTATGTTTATGTTTGGGTAATAGATGCACGTCGTGGAATTTGCATGGCTCGATTAAAATTATAATTTGTTGCGTACACTTTTAAACATCTTTATTATCTAGCGTGTACAGTCCGTAAGCTCTTAGAATGGGATTTGAGTTTGTCTTGCCGTCTCCCTCACTCGACCGATTCAACTATCAAACCCATAAGAGTGGTTGAGATAGCGAGACAAACCAGAATAACATTCTAAGAGATCACGGACTGTATCTAGGTACTATAATTTCCCAATTCTGAGCAAGACTTTCCTTCTTCCATTTATTTAGTTAAATCGATCAAGTAAGTAAGTAAGTAAGTAAATGCTTTATTGTACAAATATAAACAGATACAATTTACAAAAAAAATAAAAAATAACATTAATACATGCACAAAGGCGAACTTATCCCTATAAGGGATCTCTACCAGTTAACCTTTGAGTAGATGAGAATCAATCAATTCAAAATTAAATTCAATTTTTCAAGTCAATTTTGTTATTTGTTAAATTGTATTTAAGACATTTGAACTCTAAATCAATAACGTAAGTAAAGTCTAGATTCAAACTAAAAACTGTTTTGTGACTATCGTAGCTTGTCAAATGCGTTAAATTGTAAATTACGGAACAACATGACCTCAATATGAAACACGTTAATATCATTACCATTATGTTTGGTCATCAAACAATGCCATTGCTCTCCAATCTACGTCATTCCGTTTCATTTCCCCATAATGGTGTCATTTAAAAACGCAGTTCGACATTTCCCGATGACGATCATCAACACCGTATTTTCCTCTCTTCAGAAATTGCGCGCGTAATAAATATTTTTGTAAAAGTATACTTGGTAAAAGTAAAGTCTAGTCAGGTCAAAAAAAAATATCAATTTTTTTAAGCCCAAACACAACTACATAAACCTCTTTCAGCGTACTAACTTCCAGTACTTTGGAGTATGAGGTATGAATGTTGGAACCGGGAACTTTTGTAGTAGTGAAACGTCTTTATGGCTTAGAGAGCAGTAAATTGATATATATTCAGAATCCTTTCGTACATTTAGTGGTTAAGTTCGGTTTTAGTGCTTCTATTCGGCTTTCTAGAGCTTTTACGGCGTGTCATAATAGAAATTTACGTTTATAGTGTCTCGGGCTTCACATTTTTCAGTTGTTTTTCATGATCGTAGCTGCAACCATTTTGTTTTCAGTGATGAGTTAATTATAATACCGCTTTTAATTTTTAAAACAGCATATAAAATAAAATTAATACAAAATATTGTAGTAATCTTCCATCATAATAAATGTTTGCTTCTCTTAACTTATTATTTCAATTGATAATTGAATTTACAGTTTCAAATTCAAGGAAATGTAAACGAATATTTCCACCGATGGAAACTGGTGGAAATATTCTCGGATTAGTATCTTCTATTTGTTCTCGCCAGCCTATTTTGCATTTAACTCACGCGTGCCGGCACATTGTCTGCATCCGCTCCAAAATTTACTGCCGTAACAACTAAAGATTAACCCTTTCTAAATCATGTAGGTAAGGTGACTATGAATATTATTTTTATTAAAAGAATTACAGTGTGTGTCATTTATAGGAACATAATATTTGAAGGGCAGAAAGCATAAGCCCTAATAACCTTAAATTGGTATCTTTGGTAAAAAAATATATAGTTTTTCTTTTTCATACAAATTAATTCGGCACGCAATGTATCGGTAACAAACTTAACAATTGACAATTGATTGCGTAGAAATTTAAATCTGACGCTAAACGTCGAATAAAATTTTGCATTACATTGCTGCTCGAAAAAAGTTTAAAAATTTATTATTGTTCATTAGAAAAGGCCATTGTTATATTTTTTGTTAAAACGGTTCACGGCACGACACACACTGTAGAAACAGGATTTTGCTGTGTGAAACAAGTTGGCAAAATTACAACTGCATTAATTCTCAGTGCGGATTGGGAACTTCACATAGGCCACCAAATTGCTCCGCAAATATGCAGATGGTAGCTAATGGCCAAGATCTCTCATTTTATAAGAAGACCCGTACCCAGCTCTGGGCCGTATATAGGCTGGTGATGATGATGATGATAAGTACCCATAATATCTTCGAGACTTCAGCTGCTCTTGCGTTGCTTCTTAAGCTTATAAGTTACATTCAAATTTAGAAGCCAAGCACTGGTACACAACATTAGTCAGAATAAAAAGTAACATTAAATTTCAAGATCAACATTGCATCCTTATAACAACACGCTTGTAATTACATCTCCAAGCACTAACCTAGTTATGACGAAGTACTAGATATTCTGTGTTAACATGACATGATACCGAAAAAACCTCTTCAGTTAATTATCCTACATATACTCGAACATTATCATGTACTTCGTAATCCATTAAGAACTTGGCAAGGGATCAAAATATGTCCATGTGAGTCTTCGCCATTAGTTCTCTTGCCAATAAATCAATCGAAGCTTTTGCCGAAGGCAAAGAAGTTTCAGCTTAACAAAGCAGTAATTTTCATCAAATAGCAGTTGGTTTGAAGCCAAATAAAGATATTCATTTAGTAGATTCGGTAAATTGTTTCCAATGTAGCAAGTTCCACGTTTCATTTTGATTACTTTTATATGCAGTATTAACACTAGCACTGCGTTTAATTTACATTATTTTGAAAACATTTTTTTTCATCTCGTTCGTCACCTTTTTTTTAAAAGTTGAGTAGCAAAAGACTACACACAAACAGTAAAAAGCTTTTTTCTATGAAAAACACAAAGTTTCTTTATAGTTTATTCTACAAGTCTAAATAAGCCTTCTACGTGCATACTATCTATGTTTCTGGTCCACTAAAAGATCAGTACTTGCCTTGTCAAAATATGTATTGTACATATGCCTCGATGATCTCGTACACAGATCTTACAATTTAGACTTTTTAGGGTAAAAAATTAAATACGCCAAAACCAAAAACGTATACACACACAGACAGTTTGATCTTTATGGCGCCATCTTTTGTCCAGTAGGTTAATTAATTAGTATTTAACAGCTATTTGATGAACAGCACTATTGTACCCATACCGTATCAACAGTTTGGTAGAAATAAACACGAAAGACGTCAAGTGATGCTCGATAACAGAGGCAGGTAAGTCCTCACCTGTAATCATCTGGCTGGCCGTCGTCAGGAGTTTCACTTCATTCTCAGCATCCTGGGTTTCCAGCCTCACGGTGACATTGAGAGGATCCAACTCATCGCCAGCGCGTCCATGGAGAGTGACAAGGATAGCAGTTGTCTTCCCTGGCACGGCCACTTCTGGTGCAACCACCGAGAAACCGCTGTGAAAGACGAAAGTTATATTGAGTCACCATAACTCAAATAAAGGTAGGATAGCCTTGAGGATAGTAGCTATAAGATTGGTGATCCTGGATTCAGATCCTGGTAGGCGCAGACAGTTTTATGATAAATACGAATGTTTGTGTTCAAGTCATGAATGTTATAAAATAAATGTATTTATTTAAGTAAGTATTTAATCCAATTGTTCAGCACCCATAACACAAGTTGGCTACGATAAATTTGAGAAATTGTTTTTTTTATTAATGTGACACAAATATTTATAAAGCTGTTATTTTGTGAATTTTCAACGAGTTTTTTTCACACACAGGACACTTTTGAATTATTTAGCTGTCTGTCAACTACTTTTCGAGTATTATATTTTTTAATTTACCACGAGTAGATAGATGTAAATGTAACGAATAAAAAATGTAAAACAGTATATCAAACGAAGGAAACAGAACAAAAAATTCAATTAAAAGAATCGGAAAAAAATGAATGGTTTTCAATTAGGAGACACAACAATAATAATTTTACTCCACTCATAAACAAATTTGTGAGGCTAAACGAATAAATTGTGAATTTCCCGTGCAAAACGCAAATTGAAATATACAAATAAAAACAAAAAAATACACAGCAACGCCGGCAAAATAAACCAAACCGACGAAAATTCTGACCATAGCTTCGAGGGAAAAATGCGCGAACACGTTCGTGTAATACTGTATTTGCCTTCATATTTACAGAAGACTGAATATAGTTGGGTGGAACCACTGGGCTCCTTCCTGTTTGAACGTGTCGCTCGTCGCGAAACATCCCTTGTTTGCGTTTCCTGATACTGTTTTGTTAGTTATAAACTGCGGAATGAAGCGGGATCTTCATTAGAATTCCCATTTGAAACTATCGCTTTGTTTTGTTTGGTAGTGTCTCCGTTTGCCGCTTCGGGCTGTAAGGGCTCAAGTGCCATTTGTTAAGTGTGCTTTGCGGCGGAGCGTTATTTGCGTTTAGTTTGAGGTGGGGATTACGAGTACCTACAATAATATAATGAGACGTTCAGCGCTGAAAGCTAATAATGCAGGAGAATTTTGGAGATTGTACTTAAAACCCTGAACGGGGTTTCGAGGGTATTATTTCATTCAACTATTTAGAAAGAGGTTTAGCTCGCTTCTAAGAGAGAAAACAAAGTCAAATCTTCGTACAATGATCTATTCTAGGTAATCCTTCACCCTTGACGGCACCCGGGTAATCTCTGTAGGTAGGTAATGCGTGGGATGTGATAAAATAAGGTAATTGTGATTGCTGCCCTAACTCTAATAATAACAAATGTTGAAGGTAAAAAAACAATGATAATTTCAAAACCGAATATAAAGGTAAATTGAAAATTTCCATAATTTGCTGGAATGAAGATTCCCGTTCTTGTAACAAATAACATGCCAACGTACCGGATTCGCGTAAATTAAACTGACGTGGGATCAAACTAATAAAGCAAGGGTCAGGCCAAATAACAAACTCAACTTAAATAACAGCCAACAAATCGAACATCTCTAATCTTTCAAAAAAGCAAGGGACAAAGTTGTTACTTAAAACAAAAATGTATAAACGAGACGAATGGCCCCATAATGTCTCTATTTGATAAGGGTTGCAGTCGATATGTCGAACACATATCCAGCCGAGAATTCTCCCTTTGAGACAAGCTTTTTATTTATTTGCCGAATATATATCGGAATGTATATGAAATTGGATACTTCAGTAGCAAGGACGTTGTTTTCTTGTGACAGTTTCTTATTGCTCGCGATGCGTTAGACACTTGACAAATGATACCATCGCTATTATGGAGTTGTATGAAGTTGGCACTTGTACTCTCAGTTGTATCTCATTGCATGTCCTATTTATAATTGCATGTAAAGAACATTTCACTTTTAAATCATCCAGTTTAAAAACGAACTAGGTACTTATTTCAATTTCATTTTGAAATCCTTTTCCATTTACGCCACTATGGTAACTTGTTTTTTTAATTAATTTTTCAACGTTCATTGTTGTTGTTATTTGTTATTCTTTTCTTTGCTGTCAAAGACAATATTCTTTACCTTTTTGAGTCGGTGGTTCTCACGCCAGCCACAGCTGCAGACCGATAAACGAATGTCGTCTAGCCGTCAAACTGGGGTCTGATGGACTTGTGCAACGTATTTCCCATTCTCAAAGCATTGTACCTTGCTTTCGTAGTGAAAACTTCAACAAGACTACCAATTCTTAGCGCAATTATTTTGACTCTATTTGAAGCGTTATCAGGAGCGCGTTTTATTCTGCTATTTAGTTTTATTCTTATGCTTATCGTTCTGTTGGCAAAGCAAATATCAGTGGAAACATTGTTTGATATTTTCATTATGCGTGTCTACCCCGTAAGGGATGAAGACGTGATTTGTGTGTGTGTGTGCGTGTAATCTTTGACATCTCCAAAATGCATACAATACATTTTTACTGTTACTTTTCATATATTATGTTTGGATAGGATGTGATCTGTTATTTGTTGCTCGGCCGTGTAGTGGGTGCATCTACAAGTTTCATGAAATATGTCACCTATAAAAGTTTTAGTTTATCATTTGAACAACTTAACTAGACGTCGATAACTTTGCTCCTGCTGTAACATTATTACAAATTTAAAAGCCAAAAAAAAATTGAAAGATATTAAGAACTACATTTTCAATTACCAAGTCCAAATGGTATCATTCTTCAGTTGCATAGACTTAAAAAAAAACAGCCAAGTGTTAAATGGACTCGCGCCCGAGAGTAGCAAACTTAACCATATAACACAACTCAAGTTCATAAACTTTTTAATACGATCAGTCTAAATAAAAAAAAAACTTTATTAAACTATATCTGCCTCCCCATCCATAAATATAAAACTGGTCGATTTTCAAACTTAAAATATTCGCCAATTTGTAATTGCAACAAAATATTTTTTTAAGAGATTTCACGACCCATTGGTAATTTTCAGCATGGTATATGCTGTGAGAATTTGTTTCTAGTTTTCATGATGTTAAGTCAACGGGAAGTACCCATGAAGTGCCTTATAAGTTCCGATTTACCAGCTAGCATCAAAACTTGATAGACAGAACACCGAAGTATTCCTGTAATAATTCCGCTTTCCTTGAGGTACGGATGAAAAATCCCGCCGAATAACTCTTCGCTCATCGATCGATGTTTTATTTAAAGCTACAAACTCCCAAAACAATATTAAATCGCTCGACTCCGTAACGAGGTCGGCAATCCACATCCATTTAACTTTGCGATGTGGCTGACATTATTGTGAGGAACGAATTCGAACGACAAAGGCGCCGAGTGGACTCGCAGAGTCCGTCTGATCGATAAACGCTTGAAATGTGATTGCTTTTCTGTGGCTTTAATTTATATCTGAGCACGCACTTTGATCAAAAACTTATTGCGACAAAAGGATTTTATTTTCAAAGTTTTGTACAGCTGAAAAGGTTCTCGAGTAAAAAAATTAAAATAATCATACTTGTACGCGTAACTGTAACAAAGTTAATGTTGGGCACTTATCGACAGGTAATGTCTGCGTGAATTTATTTAAATCCAATTTTTGTGTCGGCTGGTGTATGTTGTTGGTACATTCAACTTTTCTTCCTGCTGGTCTGGGAGTAAAGAAAAAACATGGAATTTACCAGTTGCTTCTCGTCCCGCGCAGATGGTAAAAGCCCATCGAGGGAATGGACGAAAGTCTTGGGAATCATATTATAGGCGATGCGGCTAGCAACCCATCACTATTTTGATTTCTGTTTCCAGTTACACGTCCTTAATCATGCTAAACGTGGCCTTAAGGTTTTGTTACCTTAGGCTCTGTCTACCCCGTAAGGGATAAAGACCTGATATATGTATGTATGTATGTACATTCCACTTTTAAAATAAGAAGATGGTCTTTTGTTTGCAGCCTGTATAAAACCGAAAGGCGAGCTACTCTAATTTTGTGATGAAGATATACCACTGAGTCGGCGTCGATGAGTTTCCATTCCCGTCATTCTTCCGAACGCACAGCAGCTGATATTAGACAACCTTCTTCAGAGACTTCACGCAGGCTCAACAGGCGCTGCGTGAAGCAGGCTCAATTTGAGCTAAAGAAGTGTTCCGCAGAAAATTTTTGCCAGTCAAGTTTTTGCCAGTAATTCGACACGACTTCTAAACTTTAGTTTTGACGATAGACCCTAACCAAGAAGCTGATGGTGATCGAATATTCGTGGTATACCTCGAAATACGTAACCAGAATGTCTAGCACGAGAGCGCACAAGAATCACAAGAGAGTAGATTGTCCATCTTTTTCTTACTGTTGGTTCTAGCCGGCCAGGTAGAAATTTTAAAAATATTGTCCCTACCTACGGCAGTCACCCATTCCTTAATAGCTTTTCCATCTCACCCCAATACTTAAATCCTTAAACGTATTTGTAGCACCTTGTCCAATATATTTAAAAGCCTTATATATCCAGCGGTTGAGAGCCGTAAAGTGGTGTACGCACGTGACTTCATTGTCCCGGGCGGGCCAACCAACAAATAAATAGAAAATGGTAATAGCCGATACGTGAGATACGAAATCGGGATTGCCTTCTGTCAGCGGAATTTAATGCAGTGTCGCTGGTTTATAATATATTTGTGCCAATACGGTTAATGGATCACGCGTTAAGGCTTGAGAGGGACAGAAGACGTAAGAAACCTTGAATATTTCGTTAATTGAATCACGGAGGTCAGTATCACGCATGAACTAAACTTTACCGTGATTCTCCGCTATCACAAGTGTAAAACAGAAACTAGTTAGAACTATGTATGTTTTCGATCGCAAAATATGTCTCGAACACGTTTGCGTTAACGCATTCACTGCCACCGACGCATATATGCGTTTCCGTGACTTTAACCCATTGCCGCTAAGGGAAGATCCAGGTTTTCATACATACAAAACTGAGCTAAGGACTGTTATTTTAGCCGCTGAACAAACAGCTTATTATGTTTTGAAAATATTCCGTTGTGTTTTAATTAAGAAAAGTACATAACACATTCGAAATGAACTTGCGTCGTCTCTCTTCAGCATTAACTATAAAACAGAAAACAAATTCCAAGCTATTTTAACAAAACAAACAAAATAGAATCTAAAGAAACACAACAGAATAATTCCTTCATTTATATAACGAGCGAGTAGCTTTATTATTGCAGTTCTATTCAATAAAATGAAACAAAACACAATAGGAAGCGGAATGAAAAACAATACAAAAACAATGTAACGAACACGCAACAGAAACTATGGCAATGCTTGAATACAAACGGGAAATTGTTGGGCGACATCTGCTCAGTTTCCGGGCTTTTTGCGGATCAAATGACGCTCCGATGTCCGACAATTTAGTGCGGAATTCATTAAGCCTGTGTACATTGATGAAAACTGAGCGTGATCAGAATTTAGTCTGTAAGACTTTGATAGATGATACTGCAATCGTTCTATGTTCCAGTCTTTGTTCTAGGATCTATCACATTGGTTATTCTGCAATTGTTCTAGACTGTAAGTTTATGATACAAACAGTGAGTGTAAAGTTTAGTAATTAGGGATAGTGGCTATTACCGAGGCCGCGGCGGGTTTCCATACAATCCTCTAGAAAGCAAATTTCGACACGGCGATGTCTCAGCTCACGCGTTAATATCAGAAAAATACACAGAGAAGTCAATACAAATTAGTAGATGAAAACACTCTGCACACAGCTAGACGTCCGTCACCGACATGAAAGATTCGCTGTCTAGTCAAAGTCAACGCACAACCAAATCTAGGACACTTGGCTCCGTATTATAAATGTTACTGAACGCACCAAGATACGACTGTCCTCAACAGCCTAGGGATCACACGACTGGTCAAGCACAGCATAATCCTTGGCGAGGCAGCGGCGCAACGCTTTCTGGTACTATTGATACTTCGTAATACTTTTCACACAATAAAGAAGCCAAAAAAAGCAGCTGCCTGTAGCATGTGGATCACTTTTTGTTAAGTACCTAAGTGATCATCGTTGCCATAAACAAGATGAAAAAAATTACTCTGATGCTCGTAATTTCTCGAGCTATAATATCATTTTCCCGGCAAAAACACAACAGTACAAGCTCTACTGTCTCGTGGCAGGATTAGGGAACTACACAAGGTTCTATCAATCGCCTTTTGCCATTTGTACCTACCTACTCAGAATTTGTTTTGTTCACTTCCAAATAGTCGAATGAAACGCCGAAGATCCAGCAGAGTTTTGTTACTCGTGTGTTATTCCAAATACTATACATGGAACAACGTATCAGTAATGGTCTGAATGTTTCAAAATTATTTTCTACGCAACAATCTACAGCACGACAGTCTAGTTAGCCAAAAAATCTGCCAACACAAGATACACACAATTAAGAATCCTCCTACGCAAGATCCTAATTGGCTTGTTTTAACCTTTCTAATTATAGTTAAGCCGCAGTGAAAACATTTGCTCTGCATTCACATTAAAATTTAGCAAGAAAAAGCCGTGCCAACCAAAAACTGCGGAGACCCAGCCGAGTATAACCGGCCTAACCAACCGTTAACGTCCCATTTTGCGCGGACACTTTTTTTTGTTAAAATCATTAGGGTTGGTACCGAGCTCAGTCGCTTCCATAGATTTTCTTCGCAGTGTGACTGAAGACGTGCCCGCGGCTCATTACGCCGTATTGAATTATTCATGTGCTGCCAACCCTGGCGGGGCGTCCTGGAGAGAAGCATAGCAGGTCGACTTTGAGAAATCGCTGAAACGATTTATAGACGAGTATTGTAAACAGTTGCATGGGGATAGTCTTGAATAAAGTGGAGATGTTATTTGTGATGTGGAAGTGAGATGAGTGTTTTTTGGTCCAGATTTTGACCAAAGGAATTGTGTTTGTCGCATGGTAAGAATCACTTGTAAATTGCAAGCTATGACTACATGAGAATTTTGATAAAAGTACTGTTTGTTTTCATTTTAGGGGAAATTCTATGAAAATTATAGCATACAGTTGAGTCAGTCAGTCACGATTTTCAATCCGAAAATCAAAAACTTTCGTTTTGTTTTTACATTCTTAGTTACTTACATTAAATGCAAGTGAAAACAAAACGAACAAATCTTCTTTCGTCTCACAGTATTTATAATCGGCACAACCACGCGTCGTAACGTTGACAACACCTCTCAACCATAAAAACTGATAATTACTACTATAGCAGGCAATTTCTCAACAGCGACTTCAACTTTTAACCAGAAGTTACTTCGGAACCCATTAAATTACCGCATGGAACTGGCGTACTGAAGTTTTCTCCCCACTAGCCCCCACCCCTCCCACTTTTAAAGCAAGCCCACTGACCTGAAGGTGTTAGATCAAGAGAGCTATTGACATGTCTCTTTATGTATCGTTTTGGGATTTATGAAATATGACGAGGATATGAATGGAAATGGGAAATTGTCTATTCTTTTAGGCGAAAAATAAGTAAAGGCTACTTATTCTTGTGTTTACTTCTTGTTTTATATACCGCTAAATACTGCTTCTAAGGTTTAGTAATTCCAGGGAGAAGGTCCCGATTTTTGAAAGCAGTTCTCGAATGTACTCGAATTTGAAATACGAGTAGAATAGAAAATAACCCGCTTTTTGGGCTACGCCGCAATCGCATTAAAATGATGAAAACTACATTATTTAAACACAAATTAATCGAAAATGCTACTTCAACTATAGTATTGTACAGATAAATTCTTCTTTCTTATGGTATATATTTTCATAGAAGTTATCGGTCCCCAAAAAGTATAAGGATAGCATTTCACTTATTTAACTTTGGTGGTATTTTCTACTAATCTGCTTTTACGGACATGAGTAGAAATCCGCGTCATATCGTCGCATTTTCAGGGGAACTGGACTAGACTATATTAACTTTTGGGAGAGGCTACATTTCTCCAAGCTGATATTATGCCTGCAAACCGAAATCCAAACGAGGAGAGTAAAGTTAGTGTATTAAATTTATGCATTCACGAAGTAGAATACGAATTGGATCTCTGTGGCTTGAGTGAAAAACGACCTGAAAGCGACACGTATGACTTACAAAGTGCAGACAGCCAATCCATTTATCTTTAATACTTGGCTGTCTATATTGACAGCAGTGATATTTTACCACAAAGTGTGTTTATAGACTGTTTGTCTAGCTAAACAAAAAAAAACTCCACGCTTTTAAAAGTTATAATGCGTTTAACAAATAAAAAACAACATAAAAACTATTTGATACCTGGAGTGAGAAAATAGAGTAGTTAACGGCGAATAAACAAATAAAAATATTTCATCCGAAATTGTTGCCATATTCGAGCGCTTTAAAATTCTGACAGTTACGATGAAAATGGCGGCTCTCGCCTAATTTCTACTCTTGGCCGCGTTCTGCCTATTTCACTTCTGTTCAACGCGAAAATTGCTATGTCATTACCGCACGCTTTCATAGCCCTGGTAGACATTTTTATGTCATTACTCATTACAACACGACAGCCAGTTAATTAACAGCTAATGAATTTATCCGTTGGCATCGTAATTGCCTTCCCTAGGGCTTCATAATCATAGCGGTTCTCGTGGTACCTGGCAAACCTCTAAGCTAATATTATGTCAGACTAAATAACTTCCTCTGGCGTATATTCACGAGTCCGTAGTTTCATAAACATCGTAAACATGTATTAATACCTGTCTCGGCTAGGTAAGGGCGCCAAGCACTTTGAACCATATTAAAGTGATAATTATTATTAAATTTGGCCTGTTTGTTTAAATTGCCGGTCTGTGCCCGTGCCGGATTAAGTTGTTTTTAAAATAACGGATCATTTAATAACGATCGTAGGCGTTTATAAATCAACTAAGGCTTGACATATAATTTTACAAAACACTAGTATTTATTATTAAACTTAAGATATACTTTGGCTGCTTTTAGCCTTGCAACTTTTATTTTGGTTTGCTAATTTTCGTAGTGTGAGTTTAGCGGACGCCTTTCTTTGTTCCTCTTTATTAAAACTTTACTGTTCACACAAAGGGTAACCTCACCATGAAATCCTTATTTTTTAGAGAGGACCATGTGGGTCCCGGACGTGTGTAGCTTGACAATCGGTTCCCTTGTGCTATAGAGTCTATGGTACCTTAGATAACGTAATAATATTAGATTTGTTTGTTCAGATTAGGTTCGTTATTAGATATTCATGACTTTAGTGCGCCATGTCGTATTCTTTGTACACATACACAAAAAGTTTTAATCAATTCCTTTTGACAAGTGAGCGTAGAATATGTTGTATGGTATTGGTAATTTATTTTATTTCATAACTTCACCACAGATAAAATTATAGCTTATTGTAGATTTTAAAATGTGGTTTTTAAATGTAAATAGTGTCCAAATATAGGCAGCTTTACCAGTAAGTATCAACATGTCGAAGTTTTGATAATGGCCTACAAAATAAGCATCTTGAATAATCAAAAAGACATCGCAAGCGTCTCACAAAATACGTATTGTTTACCGCTAACAATTCGAGGCGAAAGTGCTATGAAAAAACTTTTACGTCCTGAAGTTTGGCCATCATTAACCCAGTCCAAGTCACAGGCAACCCTTGCAACAAAAAGTCTAAGGGCGAAGGGAAGCCGGATGAAAGGTTCTGTTCTGTTGAACCGGCAAACCAATTGACATTTAATTTTTAACCTCCCCTTTTGTTAACCTGGAAATTAAAGCCCCTTGGTTATTTTAAATTAGCATTTTGCTTCTTTATTTGATTTCTTTACTCTTTTGTTTTTTAAGAGTATTCAGCAACAAGGTGCGAGCTACGTGCTGTTGTTTTTTCTTTTTTAATAAATATATAAAACAAATGCGTAAAAAATAGGTATCATAGACTACAATTCCAGTACGTACAGAACTATTTTATACAAGTTTCCAATAAAATACGAATAGTTACAAATAAATTCCACACAACCTCAGTAACACGAAAACAGTAACAAAATGCTTATTATTTCTTTATTTCACTTCGTAAACTAGATTGTAATATCGAAAATTAAACTGCAGACGTAAAGATGGCCGCAGTATTTCCGCTATCGAACCGACAAGATGCTTGCTGGTCAACGTCGAAGATTATCTGAGGTATCCAGTCCAAATCAGACCAAAAGGAGGAAAATTGGGAAGGCGTTAACCAACGCCTGACGTGGACATATTGAAGAAATAGAACTTTATCTTACAAAAACCTTTAGTGGAAGCGACTCGAAAATAAACTGATGAGGAAGTCCATAAGAGTCTATCAACCAAGCTATATTTATTTTCTGTTTAACTAAAAGCAAATTGCGAGAAAACCATTGAGATTTAAATTTTTCAGGCACTATAAGTTACTTTAAACGATGGAGCTGTTTTTTTAATATATGAAACGGACAGCATGCGAAATGCAAAAGCAGATTTTGGTCGTGTTTGTAAAAAAAAGTTTTTTATACAGTTGCCTGAATATAGCTTGGCTTAACATGCCACGCCATGTGTGTCTTCTAAAATAACAAAAACAGTCTTACGACATTAGCATGAAACCATTCCTACACAAGACTTCTCTAACATTACACGGAATCCCAAAACTTGGGAAAAGCTCAGCCCCTAAGTCCCCTTTGTAAGCAAACTCGCGAACTTGTTTCAATTAAATAGATGACTTTCGAAAATAAATCGAGTTTTCTAAGCCTCCGCTGAAGTGATGTCAAGTAGTAAATTTTATTACCAAGGGAAAATGATTAATTGATTTTCGGTGTCGAGGGGTAACGTGGAACGGATGACAAACAACGTTTCTGCACGAATTTAGGGGTATATTATGAATCTGATGTGGCACAGGTCGATAAATTTGCGAGAGTGAGCATTAACAAATAGATCAATTTTATTTGCCACATGCATGGGGTTCTATAAAAAAGGAGTGTTAAGATTTTGGGGCGGCAACACGCATGCTAGTTCCTTGGACTTGTAAACGTCCATAGGCTACGGTAGCTGTTTACCATCAGGCGGGCCGTACGCTTGTTTGCTACTAACGTGGTATAAAAAAAACTGTACTGTGTTTCTATCTAAGGATTTAATTTTTGTTCAATCTAGTGTCTCATCTAAATTGTATGACAATGTTTTCCACTCTTTTCGTTATTTCCTGTTTGACGCAAAATAAGTCTCCCAACTCAACAGTTCGTCTTTTTGAATAAATATTCACAACACAACATTTTGTTTTATAATTCTGTTACACGCTTGACTTTTTCTGTGTCTCCTTAGTCAGCGTTTTCGTGACGGACACCTCCCTAATGATTCCCAGACAAGCGCTCAATGACACCCTCGTTATGATGAGTCTATTTGACATTTTCGCTTCGTAAGGATTATAATTGTACACTTTATTGTACCGTTGGATAATTATTTTTGACCCACTTCCGAAATAGGTGGTGTTGCTGGCAGAATTATAAGGAATTTAATATTTGAATTCAGTACCTATACATTACGTTTATTATGGTAGGTAGGTATATGGTCATTATGGTGGTTGACAGTTGTTTTGACATGCTGTCACAGTGAGGCACGATTTAACTTGGATTCTGAAAATCTTGTGGTAAAGCGTGTAATTTTTTTATTCCATCAAAAACATAATAATGAAATGATAGCCAAGATCAAAGCTCAAAATATGCACCGTTATTGACTTCGCTGCCGTCATCGTCACATTTTACTCAAACTTTCATGTTACATTCTTTATTTAAATATCTCAGATTCACACTATTTTTGGTTTCTGTTAAACGTAATGGTGGCTTGCGAGACACTGTGTCGGCAAATCCAACTTTGACACGCAAGACAGGTCGACTAACGTCATCCATGTAAACGTAGGTCCGTGGTTAAGACTATTAGTAAAGTGAAAAAAGAATACGGAAGTTAAACGACAAAATAGCAATTTAGACATTATTGTTGAAGTTTAAATTCCTTCAAACAAAAGAAAAATTGTGAACAATGAAAATGGGTTTCCTACCTTCCAGTCTCTTATTAGAGCACAAAAAATATTTTCGGTTTACGTTATCAGAAATTGCGTTGTAAAAAACGCTGACCGCAATTAATTAATCGCTCAAGCCATTCTCGACCTACTTAATTAGGGTTCTTTCGTTGCCTTTGATCATTATGCTGAAGCAATAAATAACGGCCAAGGCTCTATCAATAGACCGCATCTCCATTAATACCTACCCCTAAAACGGCGACGTTTCCCTTTCAAATACGTTTGGTGTGAGAAGTGAAAACTGTGAGGAAAAAATATGAATATTTAATACGCCATTAGGCGTGAAAATACCATATATATGCATCCTTTTGGCTTTTTCGTATACTCGGGTAAAATAGTAGGTAGGTACTAAATTCAATAGAGGTCGTGTTAGAAGCAAAACCGACTAACTATCCTGTGCTTTTGACATTAGGTACTTTATAATATGACTTTTTTGAGCTAGTTAATTGGTTTTGCTTCTAACACGACGTAGTGATGATAAAAAAAAATATGAACTTAAATTATATTAGGTAAATTAAAAGTAAATTAAATGTAAATATTTTATTTGTTTTGAATATAATTTGAATGTTAAACGTGGCCTTTAGGTCTTGTTGCCTTGGTTACTGTCTACCCCGTAAGGGATATAGATGTGATGAGTCTATGTAATTTATTCACAACCCAATGACTCGACTTTAGAATCAAGAGTTACTTTACCAAGTCCATGTCAGCGAATAAATTAAGCTCTAAGCTTCAAACTTTTTTTTTAACTAAGTCAAAGGCAATCAGCGTCTCAGCTTTATTTCTCATGTTTACACACATCGCTAATAGGCACAGTATTTACGGCCAGTTCTTGACACGTTTTCGCTTTCGCTCCCGCTGCCCCAGAATCCGAATAAAACCGCGTAGGGATGGGCAAACAAAAAACAAATATCGATACCTATACGCAACAATAAAAATACGCATAGTAAAAAATATCGATATCAGTGTTGTAATTTTTTTTTATTTCATAAAACATGTATTTGAGTAGATATTGTTAGTAAAGTTACGTCAAATTAAAAAAAAATGAGTACATAGTGGTTTGATATAGAAATAGAAATATATTTACTGACCATGTAACATACATTACATTTAGCAAGTCATAATTTTACAATTTTTGAGCGATATAGTCATGCATTACTTAAAATATTTTTCTTATATATTCGGAAAACTAAATAAAATATAAATAAATTTCAGCTGTAACTATCGCACATTCGAAAACCTTAGAGGTGCGAGCCCGGGCTACCCACGACCCTCTGCTTAAAGACCACAGGTCAAACCGCTACGCTACCACGGCCTTCGGGTGTCGGTTACTTTTTGAAAACATCGATGTTTTTTGCATCGATATCTTTTACCCAATGCTAACCGCGCCTTTCCCCACATGAGTGCTCCGGTGACGGCTTTCATTTTTTGCGTTTCACTTTTGCTTTGAGAAGGTCAATCGTTAGGTTTTTGTAAACTTTCCGTGTAGATGCTTAGCTCTGAATCTTGCGTTACGTGATCTGGAGATTTAATGTGAGTTTGTTATGGAACTTCCGTGATAACTTACTGCTTGGATCTACATATTAAATTTGCCTACATAATTACAACTTCCATGCTGGTCTGGGAGCAAAGGAAAAACATAGAATGTACCAGTTGCTTCTCGTCCCGCGCAGATGGTAAAAGCCCATCGAGGGAATGGGCGAGTCTTAGGAATCGTGTTATAGGCGATGCGGCTAGCAACCCATCACTATTTTGATTCCCCTTTCCACCTATATGCCTACAATCATGCTAGACGTGGCCTTTAGGTTTTGTTACCTCAGGCTCTGTGTACCTCGTAAGGGATATAGACGTGATTTGTGTGTTTAGAATTATTCTATAATATTTCAGCAGATGCTTGGTTTAGTTTGGCTACACAGTATTGTTAATGTTTTTATCTACGCTCATATTATTAGTGTTCTAAAATGCTTTCAGAAACCGCAGAAAGTGACCGGCATTATTACAACATTAAAAAATATACACTGTAATAACAATACTGTACAAAAAACTGTAATGCTGGCCACTGCTTCTGAACACAATACATCTTAGAGTACTTATTATTATGTGTGTGGATAAAGTAATGTATGCGACTTTACATAAAAGACTCGTATGATCTTATTTTGAAACTCTCCATAGCTCGTTTCAAAAACCACACTCGTGTTTTAAGGACCCTCATTACGCAACGGTTGGATAAAATACTATTCATTGTGATTGTGAATTCAAAACTAGTCATCCCTTCGACGCCGTACACCTCGAAAATTACTAACGGAAACGTATGTCAACCACAAAAAAATCCTGAAAATATTTACAGAGCTGTTCAGCTAAATTAACTAACGACCTGCAGCACGGCTATCACGCGCGCGTGAGATCTTTGTCGCGCGAGATAGACTACCCGTCTTTTTCGAAGACGAAATGTAAGAAAAAGACCGGTATAGGTAGTGTCGAATTCGTTGACCCAGGTAATGTATAAATGTTCTATCAAGATTAGAACTTACGTGGTGCACTTGCCAGCACTGGCTACGGCCAGCTGTAGCGCGAGAAGCAGCGCCGCGGCGGCCATCTTGGAAATAGCCGTGACGTCAGCGCATCTCAGCGGAACAACCTGAAAAGAAAACAGGATCATTAGTTTACGCGCACAAAGCACTTACCAAGGGAGTTCTTAGCTTAATTTTACACGCTCTTTTCCCTTTTTGGGAGTGAGGGGGGCTCTGTCTACAGTCTGTTCAAAAACTCATACCAAAACAAAACTTGTACCTATACAAAAAACATTTCCCAACCAACCATGAACACAAGATTCTTATTTGTTCCTTTATCTTTGAGACCAACTGAACACTGGGCTACGAGTGCTCTTACATTATAAGACCTGTCCGATTAGTTTCACATACAAAGTCCTTTCACCCGAGCAACTTGTAAAACACGCATTTATGACGCATAAAGCCAGTTTACAACTTCCTGAGCTCGATGACCGAAGGGCAATTTATCGCGGGCTGGCATAAGGGATACCTAACAACTAAACTAGTCTAGTTAGGATGTCGTCAGATTTTATAACCACTTTGCCGTTAAAGAGAAAACTTTGTTAACGACTTACAACGTGTGTTAGATTTCTTTTGGTATCCAGTATTTTTACTGCGAGGACATGTTTGAACTGGTACGCATCATGAAAAGTAGGGTTATATTCTCTTTGCATGAAATGGCGATGAACAGGGTAAAATTCATAGCCGTAGCTTTATTCAGCCGTTGTTGTCTATGTCTGCTCTTCACTCCCATAGACAACAACACACAGAAATAAAGAAATTTGTCTTCCATGTTGATCTGGGAGCAAAGAAAAAACATAAAATACCAGTTGCTTCTCTTCCCCCACATGGTGTAAACCCATGGAGGGACTGGGTGCGAATTATAGGAATCATGTTATAGGCGGTGTGGTGTGACTAGCAACTCATCACTATTTTAATTCCCCTTTCCACCTTTACGTCCACAATCATGTTAAACGTGGCGTTTAGGTCTTGTTATCTTAAGCTCTGTATCTCCGTAAAGGATATAGACATGATTTGTGTATGTGTATTTTATTATTTTCTTGCTCTCAACATTGCCGTCGCCATAGTAATTAAGACATCACACGGCACTTCTAACTTTGCCTGTTAGTCGGCCAGATCTCTTACAAATTGCTCGCCCACTTTAAGAGTATATGAGTCGTTATTATACTTGTCACGTAGTACATCCCGTTGCGAAATAATAATAAGGTCTGTGAATCGCTGGTGGAGATAACATTTTTATGACCTTTGACATTTTAGTGCCTGCTCGAGAATGCGGCTGACGTATAATGCTGACATCAGATATTTTCGGATGAGCTTTTGCAAGTTTTAGCACTTCATCTATTTTCGAAGTGTATCGCCTACGTCTATGCAAAATATTTATAAGATAAAGCTTTGATGAATTCATGTAAAATAGTAGTTTATTCAAACAAATTTCAGTGAAAATCAAGGGATCGAAGAATTTTCAACATGAAACTACCGTGAGACTTAATCATCATTACACATAAACATCACTCGACTTTTTATACGTGAGTTATCCGTTTATTTGTAATGATGGATCGAATAATTTTTGAAATCAGTTTCGTTCTGTTGCAGATTATTTCGTCCGAAAAAAATTAACCGCTTATCATTATCAATATCTAGTTCAGAAATTATACACTATGTCTAGGTATATACTACTACTATGTATTTTTTAATTTTCATTGTTCCTACATACAATCCTAAACTAGATTGTACAAAAATATCTACGAAGGCCAACTGACCCCTTGAATGATTCAACAGCCAAATTCATCTTCATCCCTACATATTACAAAAAAGTCTTCCACCGAGTCTCTCTGTCTGTTTGTCTTTTTGCGTTAAACTAAAAACTCCGAGGGGTTACCACAATCGCTTGATCCGTGCCAAGTTCTATTCATCGTAGGGGACACAGTTATGCAGGCAAATAGCTCTGTCCCTTACGCGGAATAGAAGTTGACACGCACTAATCAATTCTTGTAACCCCCCTTAACGGATGTATATGCGATTTTCACCAATATGTAGAGTGATTCATGGAAAAGGTTTACATATATAATTAGTCCAGGTTTTTTGTAAATTGGTTAAAATATGACTATAAATGTGGCCGCGCTGTGTTAGTTTCTACATTGCAGCCGTTCCACGCCGGGGCGGGCCGCTAGTTTAAAATAATATGACAATTAATAACATTCTGGTCTGGGAGTAAAGAAAAAAACATAGAATGTACCAGTTGCTTTTCTTCCCGCGCAAAAGTAGTTTAGGTAAAAGTCCATCGAGGGAAATTTTAGGAATCATGTTATAGGTGATGCGGCTAGCAACCCATCACTATTTTCATTCCCCTTTCCACCTAACGCCCACAATGCATGTTAAACGTGGCCTTTAAGTCTTGTTACCTTAGGCTCTGTCTACCCCGTAAGGGATAAAGATATGATTTATGTAGGTATGTATGTATTAATAACCTGCTTCATTTTACTTAATCACTATCACTATCACTACATAGTATAAAATAAAGTCGCTTTCTCTGTCCCTATGTCCCTTTGTATGCTTATATCTTCAAAACTACACAACGGATTTTGATGCGGTTTTTTTTACCTAATAGATAGAGTAATTCAAGAGGAAGGTTTTTATGTATGATTCTACGCAGACGAAGTCGCGGGCAGAAGCTAGTATCTAATATACATCATTGACTATATTTATAGAAATTTTAAGCACATGAGCATACAATCAGAAATGTTTTCTCTTTTTCTCAGAACTACAATTATCAATTGGCTCACATTTCAAGTCTAGTCCGTTTTCTTATTATGGGTTGATTTCGAGAACTTGAGCGGAAACAATTCATTAATGTCCGATACCGTCCGATACAAAGCAAGCAGTTTAATTAGCAATGTAACAATAGAACTAAGGTATTCAAACTACATACAGTAGCATTGTTCTGTAATAGTGTTCCGTAGTTGAAAGCTAGTTCTCTGTTTCACTGTAATTTTTTTTTTTTTTTTATATGAATAGGAAGGCAAACGAGCAAACGCAATTCAACCTTTTTGTAACCACTGAAAGAAAAAACGGGCCAAGTACGAGTCAACGTAACCAAGAAAATGAAGTTTCCGTAAATGCGTAATGGACTTGAATTTTTTTTCAAAATGTTTTTTTTCTGCACACACATTTTCTATTAATATTTTTACTAAAATATCTTTCGTTGCAAAACTCTTTGACTATCACAAATCGAAGCCACTGATAAAATAACTTGTTGAACAACATCAAAACGCTGAAAACTAAAACTAAATTCTCGTATTTTTCTTTGCTCAAACCCAAATTTCCATCAAACACTTGAACATCGAATTTCCCGTCTACACGGCACCCTCGAGTAGAGGGTGCTTATATAAACCTTAGCACACAAAGGTGCTAAACAGGTTAGGGTTGGCTCTCAGCGCCATATGGACTTGAATTAGGGCCCTGCCCAGCTGCAGGAGACAGGTAAAACATAAATTTCTGGCAACCCTTTTGTAACACAAATTACAAAAGTGGTGGCTCAGGATTAACTAAATGAGGGCACAGGTGATGGAGTTCTTTGGCGCACTGTGTCTATGAAACTTTGGTCGAGTAAAGCAAAAGTTTCATTTGATATTCCAAATTTATATTTTCAAAATTTTAATTTAGGATTTTAAAAAAATACGTACAGAATTTATAATGAATTCTCAACTATGTGGAAAAAACTTAATCAAAAATTTTCTTCTTCTTTTTTGTGGCGTATCAAGTCGTTATAGCGACGACAACTTCGGCAATGTTAAAGTAACAAAAATATAATTATAAAATCTTGTGACAAAATGTCGGCAACGGTTGTACGGTAATGGTCAAAGACCCCCCCTCCCCCCTCCCCCTCGGGCTCTTAACCAACGATCAATGATATCGCTCAGAATCTGCCAAGAAATCATTAGCCGATGCCCAGGGTGCACCGAACGAAGCGCTGCTCTTCCCCCCGGACGGATCCAAAAACGAACTGCAGCTCTTGACCACACGTGGAGGTAACCAGACTCGCACCCCAATCAAAATTGTTTTTTATATCATAGGGGAAAACAAGAAAGCGGGTCACCTGATGGAAAGTGCCGGTACCGGTGCCGATAGACACTAATAACATATGGGGCGTTAAGAGCGTGTTGCCGGGTCTGTTGAAGAGTTCCCTCGTGCGGAGACAATCCTGGCTGGGTCACCAGAACTCTACTGCTAGATTATTGTGCTGTCATCCGACTTACTCTAGTAATGCAAAATGCCAGCTCTGTCGGTTGAAGATATCTGCTTCAAAATTGAACCTAAGATTCCTCCCGGACAAACATACATACATACATTGCAAGTTAATAATAATAATAATAATAATAATATTTATTTTCAGATTAATATCCATAGATTGTTAGATATTACATAAACTTAAGAACTAGTGTTAGTAGGACAGATTTTATTTATTTAATATTGGAACAACGGTTCGCGTACATGTAACTGCGTCCACCTACGCATCAACGCAGTAAATAAAAAACTTGCAATAACTTGATGCAACTCACGCTTATAACTATAAATACTACATACTAGGATACTACAGTCCAAACTATCTTTTATATTTTACATGCGGCTCTAATAACAGCTTTATCGGGAAGCAAAGTTGCCTTTAAAATATTCAAAATCCGTTGGCCCGATACAAAATACACAGCAAAAAAAGTAGGGCGCACACGGCTCCGAGCCAACCGTAATACGCCTCTGACACCGTACGTTCGAAGTTTCACACTTACGTCGGCGACACACGGTAAGCTCTTTGCACTTCAAACTGCACGATATAGCAGGCTTTTTTTACTTTAAAGTCCTTCACTAACTAATAACCCCCTTATTCATAAACGCTCTGCAGGCTTCTGGTAACTTAGCAGCGTTTACTTGTCCTTATCTGTTACTTTGACATTTACCTTTCACAGATAAGGACAAACGATTACTGAATTAGCAAAAGCCCATAGAGCGTTTATGAATAAGTGGGTAAATGTGCAGAATAACGGAGTATTTGTGAAGCATAGTGGTTTTAGTAACTGTTACGTCGAAATAAAAACGTATTTTTTCTGACAGTAAGTAAATTCGGTTATTAGTGGTCATATTAGTGACACCAGGCATGACAAAATTCAACATTAAAAAATATAAAGCAAATGCAAAAGGAGAGCGGCTCAAGGAGCCTGTAACAGTAACAATTGACTAATGATTATGTAACACATACACACATACACACATGCATAAATCATGCCTTTATCCCTTACGGGGTAGACAGGGCTTAAGGTAACAAGGCCTAAAGAGATTTAGCATGATTGTGGGCGTATCGATGGAAAGGGGAATCAAAACAGTGATGGGTTGCTAGCCACATCGCCTATATAACATGATCCCTAAGATTTTTGCCCAATCCCTCGATGGGCTTTTACCATCTGCGCGGGAAGAGAAGCAACTGGTAAATTCTATGGTTTTTCTTTGCTCCCAGGCCAGCATAGAAGAAGATGTAATAGGTAACGTGTCACATTTTGTAAAATTTTAGTCAGACTATTATGCCCAGAAACAAAATACGAATTTAAAATCCGCTGTTACAATACTAGAAACCATGAAGATACTGTGAGTACTTATCAGTAATATATACATCAAACTAAATAAAGAATCAAGATCTTATTTAGGAAAAGGCTGCAAAAGGCTGTTTTAAATAAATTTTTAATTCCAACAAAGCATCCAGACAGACCATGATTTCTATCTACCAAGACCATACGTCGCAAGAAACTTTGCAAAAAGTAATTTTAAAGAAACATATATCACTACTTAATAAACACTAACACAAAACCAACTAAATCTTCTTCCTAATACCATCTAACATTTACTTAAGAAGGGTGTAAAAATCGCTGACGCACAGCTTGTCTGCTCAAACCACGCACCCGTATATTTCAAATCCTACTTTGTTCCCCGCATACTCTTCTGAAAATAAGTACCACTTTAGACTTTGTCTAGTGCGGTGAAACACACTAATTTTCACACCCTTTTGAAGCACGGAATACCTGAAAGCATCCCTTGGGCTTACGGGGGACAAGGGGCGGAAAGTGCTTCTAGGGTCCGTAATTAAAACATTAGTAAAGTTTCTGGTGAAAATATTCGACATTTATTTATTTTGGCACCGTATTAAACTTAAAAAACAAAAATTAAATATAAACATGAAAACTGTATCATCAAAAATGATCGTATAATTATATTAGATCATTTGCATACAACAAAACAAGTAACAACTCTTGAGATTAAGTATCTGTACTAAAAACATTTAATGGTTGAAAAGCTCATGATGAATTTCGAACAAGATAATAATACGAGTACATACCGTCACGCCTCTTTCCCACAGGGGTAGGCAGAGACTACTTTGTTCCACTTGCTACGATCCTGACATACTTCTTTCGCTTCATCCACATTCATCAATCTCTTCATACATGCTCGTCGGTTTCGGGTAGGAGACCTGACCTAATAATCTCATTGTAAATTTCGGAAAACTTTGGGGTGTAAGCCCAGGTTGAACCCACGGCCCTCTGCTTGAAAAGCCGTAGGTCAAACCACTTGACTACCTCGGTCTAACCTACGGTCATTCCAACGATCTACAATTTTAGGTTATTTTCACGAAATCTGTCATCCCGGCTAGCACGAGAGCGAGATAGACTACACACGTCTCTTTCTGGAACGAGCAGTAAGAAAAAGACGGGCAACCTATCTCAAGCGCGACGCCAGTCTTCTACGCTCTCGAGCTACACGTACAGATATGTCAATAGAGCGATAGTAATTAATCCCGGTCGAAAACCAAAGAATTATCCCCGCGGCGATTAACATAAAACAAGAATTCCAGGCGCAATCATTGTGAAAGGCGTTTATCTCCCTATAAATTCGAGTCATCCATCAAATATAAAATACGGACCCAGGAAATTGTTGTTGCCAAATTTATGTTCGTAAGCCATTCCGGGAAGGAGCGGAGTTGGTGAAGCGAGCCTGATCTGGGAACTAGACGTTTGGAAATACGAGTTCGCCGAAGGTTTCTGAAGCTGAAGTTAGCAGGTGGATTTTGAATTGTGATAGAAATGAAGAAATACAAAGTGACTGGTAGTATGTTACATTCTTTTCGAGAACATTTAGTACGGCATATTTTTAGTATGCCACGCTGTACCGTGCTGGTCTGGGAGCAGAGAAAACCATAGAATTTACCAGTTGCTTCTCTACCCGCGCAGGTGGTAAAATCTCATCGAGGGAATGGGCGAAAATCATAGGAATCATGTTATAGGCGATGAGGCTAGCAATCCACCACTATTTTGATTCCATGTTCCACCTATACGCCCACTATCTTGCTAAATGTAGCCTGTAGGTACCTGTTACCTTAGGCTAAGGGATAAATGGATTTGTGTATGAGTATGTATGTATTTTTAGTAAATTAAGTAATGTGGTACTGTGTCTCAAAATTAATACGGCGTTATAAAAATACAATCCTAGTTTTGAATGACCACTAATTTTGTAATACAATGATTTAATTTACAGATCCTGATATACGTTCTCCCAAATGTGAAAATTCACCAATCACCCTTACATATACAATCAGCTTTGAAACATTAAAGAGCTATATGTATACTTAACAACCGGCGAAGCGTGAGACACATGTTACCCATCAAAAGTTGTTACCAAGACAAGTAATCTCCCAAATGTGTGCTACGAGCTACGCAGTATGCTACCAGCGAATAGCAGCTTCAACGCAGAACAGAAAACGGCTGCTTGCTAATTATAATTGCGCAATCGAATACTCATGTCTCCGTGGTTAACTTTAAGATAAAATCTTAGAGTAAGTGACAATTTAAGATGTGGTATTTATTTGTCTAAATACCTCTTGCAGTCGGGGTGCGAGTCGGGTTACCTCCGTTTGGGGTCAAGAGCCGCCGTTCGTTTTTGTATCCTTCCGAAGGAAAGAGCAGTGCTTGGTCTGGTGCACCCTGGGCATCAGTTAATGATTTCCTGGCAGATTCTGAGGGATATCGTTATGTGTTGGAGCCCGACAAGGGAGGGGGAGGGATCTTTTGACCGTGTTCTACCGTACAACGTTGCCGACATTTTTGTCACAAGATTTTTGAATACTGTATTGATTACTTTGACATCGGCGAAATCATCGCAGCGATCGATGGGACCATATTAAAAAAGAAGAAGATCTCTTGCAGTCAATCATATCATGGCAACATCAACAAGAGAATATAACTGATGTAATAAGTGTTTTGAAAAAATATATATACTGCTAACTGAAGCTGTTTTTAGCCCACGAAGCCAAAATGAGGTGTGTTATAAGTTTGACCTGTTTGTGTGTGTGCGTGTTTTATGAGTTATATTCTCAGTGCTAACTACTAATTTATTACTGGTTAACTAACACCATATTAGTTACTTGTACCATATTGTTTATCTTGTGCATGACTCTTGTAGCTGGCTTTTTTAGGTATGTGTGTATGTGTCTATTTATATCTCCATTTGTTATAAATGTGTGTTTCATGTATAATATATTATGTATTTCGGTACTTATATATATTAATATATATATTCTAAATTGCACCACCTGCTCAGATCTGTTCTGTTCTTCAGTCCATTATGGTTGCCTGGTAGAGATCGCTCTGTGGCGATACGACCGCCTAGTTACCTTGTAATATTCTGTATACCTTTTTTCTGTTTTGGTTGTCATATGTGGTGTTCAATAAAGCGTTATTGTAGGTATTGTATTGTACTTTGAAGAGCCCTAGCTTGTATCAGACTGCATTCTATTCCATTTATTAATTACTAGCTTCTGCCCGCGACCTCGTCTGTGTATAATTATACATAAAAACCTTCCTCTTGAATTACTCTATCTATTAAAAAAAACCGCATCAAAATCCGTTGTGTACTTTTGAAGATATAAGCATACATAGGGGCAAAGGGACGTAGGGACAGAGAAAGCGACTTTGTTTTATACTATGTAGTGATTTCCATTTCGCAGTAAATTCATTGGAACACACTTAACAATAATTTTAATCGCTTCAAGTACAAAGAAAGAAATAATTATGAAATCAATACAAACATCGTAACTAGTTCAAACCATGTAACTGACATCGAAGACCCTCCCAATAATATATAACTAATAGATTTGACAGTTGCAACGTGAAAGAGCAAGCTCCATCTGTCACAGACCCTCGTCGTTACCGAACATGAATATTCATTCAAGAGACAAATCAGACACGAATATTACTAGTCACGAAGCCACTGCAAAAGGTTTTTCTACTAAAATTTTCTACTAAGTCAGTTGGACGGTTTGACGGTTCGCCAGATATCCGTACAATTTACGAGCTGATAAAACATCACCACGTATACTTGGTCCACAGGAATACACTACGTCGCCCTCGTGTGATGGTAATTGGTATTGGGAGAGGGAAGCGAGGGAGCTCACGATAAAACGGTCATGATGTGAAACTTGTCTACCAAATGGATTACCCCGATTAGGTATGAGCGACCTATGACCCGTATAGGTTGACGCATGATTAAATCCAAGCTGGGGTTTTTTGACAAAAGATTCGGGATCGTTTAGGGCCATATTGTTTTTACCGACGTTCCGGGTTTTACGTCGGATTGCTTTTCAAGGGAACCGGGGTAGATTTCAATCAAGGTTCCGTAGAAAATTCGATAGTCGATAATTATTTCGTTTAGCAAAAAAGTCCGACATTCAAAGAATATCAAACAAAAATGAAACTTGCAAAGTTACAAAACAACTTTACTTTACAAAAGCTCGAGTTTTTCGCCGAATAACATGTTGGCGACAGTTTATTTCCAAACTTCTAATCTCGTTCAATCAATGCCAAATCTTTCCAGTTACATTTCAGAAGTTTCAAAACGAATCTTCTGTCTTTGAGACGTAAACACATCTGAGACTGAAGAAAGAACAATGATCTGCAAGTAAATTTTGTACAAAAGTTAGCAAGCTCTGACCTGTACTTAAAACACGAATTTAAAGTAAAACAAAATCCCGTTAAAACTCAACTCGAAGCATAACAGCATTAACAGCCAACTCGCAAAGTAACAAGCACTTCGGCGCGTTCCATTTTAGAAACGACCTCATACATCACAGGAGACTTCACTCCTTTTCCGTGTTATCAAAAGTCCAATTCCATTGTAAAATGGATGAAAGATTTTTATTGCATACCCCACCATTAATTTAGGGGGAAAAATGGGAGCCGCGAGACATGGCCCGCGTCAAACGTGGCCGCATAAATTTTTCAGCAGGGCCATTTGGGGCTCTGTCTACATTTTTTGCATGGGTACCAGGATGTGCCCAATTACAGAAAGACCCCGCGGTGGGGCCCAAACAAAATAAAAACGTACGTCGCTATTTTTTGTAAAATACAAGATATCTTGGTTTGCTGAGGATCACCATGATAGTTTAGGGTACTCGTTTTAACTAAAGCCACGTCAGAAATTCCGTTTAAAAGTGCTAGACAAAGATTCTTTCGTTTATCGATAATTGCTAAGTTAACGGAATGAAAATGTATAGATGTATAAGATTGACATGGCTACGAAAAAACCACGTAGTCTAACGGATCAAATACTACTAGCAAGCATAATGTCGACGTCGATACGCTTCGTAGCGTATATCACTTGTCTAAGTACGTAGTACGGTTCTATAAAGTTATTGTAATTTGTTTCAAAATAATTTCAAAATTTTTAGTTACTTACTTTGTGGTACAAGTTCATCCAGAAAACAACCACTGTCACAAAGCGGTACTTTCTAAAACGCAGTAAATCCAATCCAAATATGATTACCGTACTTTATGCTTCTATCTTTACAGCTGAAGTCTATCAAATACCAATTTAACGACGTAGATAATGAAACATTGTCGCCAGCCCTCATCAGTTGCACCGCACGGGAGAAGTTATATGCGCATAAAGGCAAGAGCTTTATGTGGTACCCAACGATATTATTGTTATGAGTACTGCTAACTTTTGTCGGTGATTTAATGGCTGTAATGTGTGTTACATGCGGCGTTCCTGAAGTTTCATTAGAGGTGATATTTGGGTGTGTTGGTGTCCTGTGGAGCGTGTCGTTTATGAGAAACGGCCGAGGCCGCGTTGCCTTGACTTCCTTTTTTTGGGACTTACCTTAAATAATGATTTTTCAAGCCGAACTACTTTACACATTACTTAATTATGTTGTTGAAGTGAATGTTGTATTCGTGCATGTTAACTAATGGACAAGAATTGTAATACACTTTGATTAAGAAAAAATACAATCTGGTTCGCCGGTATTCTGATTGGAGAGTCCAAGGTCAAGCAGGATACTAGAACTACGCAATCATAGTATATTATACTATTATGTTAACAATACTATAACATTAAATTTATATTGCAACCCTGTAACTCGTGAGATAAAATACAGCAGTCGTACGTCAACTGTCGTTGTGAAAGGATGACTCGTGAAGAAATTCTGTTTCTAGAAATACAACTATAGTCAATAAATTTACAACTATATTTGTTTTTTTATTAACTATTTAATAAAATATTATTCCTTTTAGATAACTATAGTCAATATTGTATCTAGTCTTGAATATGGGAGCGGATCAGAATACGTAAAGTTTATAATGTACTAGCTTTTGCCCGCGGCTTCGCACGCGTGAGCCATGAGCATTTCAAAGAAGCTAGCAATCAAGCAAGCGAGCACCCAAACCTGTAAGCATGTAAGTATGCAAGCAGGCATGCAAGCAGGCATGCAAGCAGGCATGCAAGCAGGCAAGCAAGCAGGCAAGCAAGCATGCAAGCAAGCGTGCAAGCAAGCATGCATGCAAGCGAGCGTGCAAGCAAGCATGCATGCAAGTAAGCACGCAAGCATGCATCCATGCAAGCAAGCAAGCATGCATCCATGCAAGCAAGCAAGCATGCATGCATGCATGAAAGCAAGTATGCAATCAAGCATGCAAAGCAAGGACTCAAGCAAGCATGCAAGCAAGCCCCGCATTGCCCCGCTGCCTTAATTTTTCTGAAACTGTAAATATTGCAGGATTTTTATAAAACAAACCTAACCTAACCTATAGGCTGTCCTAAAATATACCTACCCCAAATAACTTTTGCCCGCGACTTCGTAGTTACGCGCTAAGATGTAAAACGAAAAAATAAGTTTTTTCCCGTTCCCGTGAAAATTTTGGGGAGTGCTTTCGGAGTAGGTACACTTAAAGCCTTTAAAGAAAGACACGTTATAAATGTTAAGTCTCTTTCTTCCGCTGTTTCGTCTGGAAACGTAAAATCCCGTTTTTTCCCGTTTTAGTGTTCCCCTACACTCCCGAATAAACCTACGTGACAAATTTCAACTTTTTGTGTCCAGTAGGTAAAACGTAAAATCCCGGTTTTTCCCGTTCCCGTAAAAATGTTAAGAAATCCTTTGTTAATGCTCCCATACACTCCCTAAGGAAGCTAAATGCTAAATTTCATCTTTCTACGACCAGTAAAACGAAAAATCCCGTTTTTTCCTATCCCGTGGGAATTTCGAAAAATACCTTCTTAGTGCACCTCTAGGATACTCAAGGTATATGTGTGCCAAATTTCAAGTTTCTAGCCATATTATGCCTACTGCAGTATTTCTTTGTAAACAAATATTTTTCCCGTTCCCGTGGGAATTTTGAAAAGTACTCTCTTAATGCTCCTCTGCACTCCCGAAGCAATCTACATGCCGAATTTCAGCTTTCTGCAACCAGTAAAACGAAAAGTCCCGTTTTTCCCATTCCCGTGGGAACTTCGAAAAATACCTTCTTAGTGCACCTCTAGGATACTCAAGGTATATGTGTGCCAAATTTCAAGTTTCTAGCCATATTATGCCTACCGCAGTATTTCTTTGTAAACAAATATTTTTCCCGTTCCCGTGGGAATTTTGGAAAGTACTATCTTAAATGCTCATTTACACTCCCGAAGCAATCTACATGCCGAATTTCAGCTTTCTGCCACCAGTAAAATGAAAAGTCCCGTTTTTCCCGTTCCCGTGGGAACTTCGAAAAATACCTTCTTAGTGCACCTCTAGGATACTCAAGGTATATGTGTGCCAAATTTCAAGTTTCTAGCCATATTATGCCTACCGCAGTATTCCTTTGTAAACAAATATTTTTCCCGTTCCCGTGGGAATTTTGGAAAGTACTATCTTAAATGCTCATTTACACTCCCGAAGCAATCTACATGCCGAATTTCAGCTTTCTGCAACCAGTAAAATGAAAAGTCCCGTTTTTCCCGTTCCCGTGGGAATTTTGGGAAATCCTTTTTTTAGTGCTCCCCTACACTCCCCAAAGGAACCTGAAGGCCAAATTTCAGTTTTATACGACCAGTAAAACGAAAAATCGATCCCGTAGAACTGAATATATAAATCCCGTTTTTTCCTTATCCCGAAGAAATTTCCAAAAATCATTAAAATATTATTTTACTATTATAATCACCTACTTCTATGCCAAATTTGAAGAGTCTAGTAATTATAGTTCATAGGATTTCGTTACACTGAATATATAAATCCCGTTTTTTTCCTTATCCCGTGGGAATTTCCAAAAATCCTAAAATTAGTTTCTTTGTTTTGTAATCACCTACATTTGTATCAAAATTGAAGAGTCTAGTTATTATAGTTACTGAGATAGCGTCACTCGGAGTCGAATATATAATTCCCGTTTTTTCCTTATCCCGTGGGAATTTCCAAAAATCCTTCCTTAGTGGATGCCTACATTATATAAGGTATCTATGTGCAAAATTTCAAGTCTCTAAGTCCAGTGGTTTGGGCTGTGCGTTGATATATAGTTAAGTCAGTCAGTCAGTCAGTCAGTCAGTCAGTCAGGACTTTGAATTTTATATGTATAGATAATGGGTTAAAATACATAATGGTTCAAAATATATAACGCAATTTTCTGTCAAACTATTAGCTAAATGAACTTTTTTGGTATCGTAATCTATAGATTGGTTTAGGTTAGGTTAGGTTTGTTTTATAACAATCCTGTTAATTTGTAACTTTCTGAGAAAATCGCATTATATATTATAAACCATTATGTATTTTAACCCATTATACATTTTAAACTTTATGTATTTTAACACGTACCCCTTGAATATAAATGATGTTATGCATTATTACGATTTAATTCTCGTGGCCCCACTGTTATAAAAAAAGTCGAATTACACTCCACCATTAGGTCGATGCGGGGTTCCAATTTCTATTCCGTTTGCCCTTCGGGCATTTGAAGTTACCTAACAAACCTAACCTCATTTTATTATCTCTAGTGAGGATTTTTATAACAGTGAGACCACGATAACTAACCTATTACTAGCATGTATCTAAGTCGGTTGACTAGCTAATTAACTATCAATTTCAAGTACATTACAATCTCAACCAATGTAGGTTAGATGTCTACACCAGAAACCGTATCCCTCTATTGAAGCTAAGACTAATTGATTTACAAGATTCCATTGATAATACGTAGCTAACATATAACATACCGCAGACCATTTACGTCTTGCTCGTACATCAGTCTAACGTGTAACAGAATGTCGAAGTATTAAAGTGTACTTAGAACAATCAGTCTGTGCTAGTGTTAGGCTGAAAGTTGGGAGCTGCGATTCGAGGTCCGGGTAAAGCGTTGTTATAATCTTTTGATTAGTTAGATATGTTGTTTGATCGTTTTGTACTCTAGTTGAAACTTTACACTGGATCTGGTTATATCTCTCTAAAAAAATGGTAGGTCAGAATGCTCATGCGGCCAGAGTCTTGGGGTCGATTGCTGTGGCGGAAAATTTTGATGTCATATTTAGGTACTTTGCAGTTTAGGTCTAGTTTGTTTTAAGTTTTTTGTCAACTATTTGAAATATCGTTTCGAATCGATAATCGGCGCCCGACTGTGCAGAAAACAGCACACAATTGATTTATGTTTTGTCTCTGTCTGGCAGAGGCAATGTTTGAAAAATCCCATGGGAACTTACGTCCCGGAATTCCCACCGTCAAATCTTGCGAGTAACGCCTGCTAAAATACATATACACAAATCACGTCTTTACCCCTAAGTCTAAGGTAACAAGACTTACAGGCCACGTTTAGCAAGACTGTGGGCGTACAAGTGGAAAAAAAAATCAATATCCAAAAAAAATTATAAAATCGTCCATAGAGAAAAATCCAAGCAGGTTACATATTTCTTTGCCCGAAAAGGTCCTTGCCCTAATTCCGTAAAGATTGTTCCCTGGCAAAATGATATAACAGTTTTATCTGAGCTAATCAACGGTGAATTGGAATGAAAGCCCGTACGCGGGCGGCGCGTACTTGCGCGGTTAATCGGGTTAGAGACGCGCCCGCTTTGTTCGACGCGTGACTAGGGATGCGCTTTGCTTTACATAATTTAAAATATCGATGACAAAAGTTTTGGTATGTGAAGTGGCCCTATCTGATAAATATCGTAGTCTTCATCCCTAGCCTACAAAACACACAACGCTTTTCTATATAACGTGCTTTGGTAGAAATCAATCGAGCGCTTGATGTTTTCATTTTTTTTTGTTTTCAGTATATTGGACTTTTGGCCTGAAGTTTTGAGAACTATATAAATGTAAACAAAGTATTGATAAAGTATCCCGATTTCATTAATATGGTGCAGGTCAAGAAATAAATAGATAAAATGTACAATTAAGAATTTAATTCCTAACCCACCATAGAACCGTCTTATAGTAGCGTCGTAACGATTTTCCTTGTTAAGTAATGCGATGTCACTATGACGTTTTATGTGAAAAGGTTCCTCGATGGATCAGGAATTAAACTCATTGACTGTACTTATGAGTGTTTGATAAGATAATGTGGATAATTCACATAGAGATACCCGCTAGTGGCTAAAAATTGGTTTAAATAGTACGTTATTTCCATTTTTATCGACGTCATTCATTAGTGATCGCCTGAGGGCCGAAATTGAAAGTTGACATACAAAACATGGACTTAATAAAGAAAATTAAAAGTAAAAACTTCTTTAACAAACTAAATTGTTTAACATCATAATATACCCTAAAAACGCCAGTTCTTGGAAAAATACAATAAAGAATATCACCAACAAGCACCACCCCATTAAACGAAAGAAATAATTATTTAACGTTCTAATTTCTATTAAGGGTCTAAAGACCAAAGACTTCGTTTTAACGCTAAACTACAAAAAGCCTCAGACATAACTGTGCTTAAAACATATTTGACCTATTTTAATATTAGCTTGTATCTACTTTAAATCCACGAAAAATATTTAAATTTTTGAATCTCACCAGCCCATCGCAAACTTCGCCGGTGCAGACAAAAGAGCCCCGATCGATCGCAATTTATCGATATCGTACTTTTCCCATCTCTATACTCTCCCACCACCCACATTTCAGTGCAGGTGAGTGGTTGTAAACATGCCTCCGATAAGTGATATTAGCCCCGCTGTCGCATAGGCGAAAGAATAAAGTAGAACGGAATTCTGCACATATCGGTTGCTGGCTGGATTGAAACCTTATTGTCTATCGTATAGTAAAGTAATGGCATTCGCCTGGAGTTAGAAAAAGATGTCGCCCCAAAACAAAATGGCAGCGCTCTGTTGATAGACAACCACAAAGCCAGGGTGAGAACTGGCAACAGCTGGAGGTGTTGTCCCAAAAGAAAAGAACTGCTGAGAGCCTTATTACTGATTAGGGGAATTATGAGTTCTAGTTTTAAAATCGAACCTGATCGTAGTGATAGATCAGCTGTTCGTAAATTGTTTTCTAGTGTTTGTTTTTTGAACTTGAAGCATCAACCTCGATATTTACAGTCATAGACGGTTCTGGCTGAAAATCAGTGCTGCAGTTGTCTAACACCCCGGCGTAATGCTGAGCCAGCGACCGTTTCACTTTTGCGAAGACACACACAACTCTGATGATCTATTTTTCATGTCTGTGTTTTTTTTCTTGATTATTTTCTATAAAATGGTGTATATTCTCTTATATTTGTGTGTCTTGCAAAAAGGAATAAATGTCTTCTTTCTTTCTTTCTTACAGTTATCAAATTAATCAAACGCTTTGTTTTCTTTGCCAGAACGCAAAAATACAAACATTTTGGTAATATCGCCCGTTCTCTGTTCAAGATTATTTATAACATTGATGTTATTGGTAAGTATTGGAAAGTTGAAGGCTATGCAAAGGGGTGCCAAATAATTTTTGCGTGTTAAATTTGAATGGCGAAGAATTCAATTTCCTAAGCAAACTGCGCAGCGTGGTTTGCCAAATTCAACAACGGTACAGTCGCCAATACTCTCAATCGACTGTAATACGTGCTCGTGCTTCTTATGCCACATTGTAATAAGGTTCACAAATGGTCAGTTAAGAGTGTTTGCTACTGTACGATCAGACTGTTGGCAAACAAGTGCACTCCAATATCGAGTGAAATGGATAAAACATAAGTAAAGACACTTCGGTTAAAGTGGAGTTGTATGATGGAAATTCTGTGGTTTAGAGTAAGTGAATTCGATCTTCATTTGTTTTCTTGTAATACTTACTACAATAACTCAAAATTAATGTCTTTGGCTTTTAGGTAAGCGTTACCAGAATTATCTAATTGTTCCCCGTTTAGTGGATATCCATGATTTTCGAAATTTCACCAATTTTGAATTTACCCCAATGCACCTTAATAGGTCATCATCATCATATCAGCAATAACATGTCCACTGTTGGACATAAGCCTCCCCCACCCCATACATCTCCAGTTGCCTTGGTTGGAAGCGGCTTCCATCCACCGTGAACCCGCGACTTTCACCAGGTCATTCCTTAATAGGTGTTAGTTCTATTTTTTTGATGATCCTGAACTATTGCATCATTGTCATCAAATTCTAAGTCAATCGTGCTATTGGAAGAGTCAAGAGAAACACGGAATATTATATACAATTTCATTAACTACTTAAGGAAGAAGAAAGAAACATAAACTGAAACTAAAACTGTCTGTAAGCTAAAAGTTACCTAAGCTGTAAAATGCCCAGAAGGCTGGCGGCACGGCTGCAGTATGGAAATACTTATTCTTTGAGCTAAGTCACTCGTCGCTGTTTATTGTGTCGTCAGTATTTTAAAACCAAGAAACGAATCAACTGGATCGTTTACTTCAAAAATGTGCCTTTTTTATATTGGCCACCCATTTATCTCGAACACCACTCACTCCCGATACATAATTTATCTCAAAAAATCTAACTTCCCAACCGACTAGTAGCTCTCAAGTCACTAAACACCTTCTCCTTTGCCGTCACTTTTCACGCCAAAACTGACCTATCTATAGCCCTAAGTTCATCAGTCAACGTCTAAATAACCAATAAAGACTACATCAAAAGCGAATTGAAAAATTAATAACCCGACTTCCTGTTACTAAAAAAAAAAGTCATTCCGTCCCCCAATTTTATTTGGCGCCATTCTGGTACAACGTGGCAATCCATTAAGAGAATAGCTTCCCTTATCAACTCATAAATTTCGTTGCTATCTGCTTCGCGTCAAATGGATAACGTATTGATGCGTTTGGGATAGGAGTTTGGTTTTAGGCTTCTGTTTAGTGTTTATAGAGAAAGTAGACGCACGCAGAAAGTACAGTTATGAACAAAAAAACATTCACTTTTCCACTCGGAAATTACATGTGTAAGGCAGCTGCGTTCGGTCGTGTCACAGTCAAATAGTTATTATTTACATGCAAAACCAATATTTATACAAATATATTATTATGAACCAACTATCACATCAAGATCACACAAGATGCTGGCTCTACTAGTTCAATCTCAAAGCTAATATTATGATTACACCGTCATTACTGAGCACAAATGTCTATTCAATTGAAAATCGTTAATTTTCGTTATTCAATTCTAATATATAATACATACATACATATTACATATATCACGTCTTTATCCCTTAAGGGGTGGACAGAGCCTAAGGTAACAAAACCTTAAGGCCACGTTCAGCATGATTAAGGGCGTATAGCTGGAAAGGGAAATCAAAATAGTGATGGGTTGCGAGCCACAACGCCTTATAACATAATTCCTAAGACTTTCGCCCATTCCCTCGATGAGATTCTAATATATGTTTTGTATAAGTATCTTAATAATAATATATGTTTTATATAATAATGTAATGTGAGTAGGTACGTGTGTATGTATGTTTCATTTTAAATCTTTTTTATTTACTTACCTACGTATTATAATATTTATGTTACTATTGTTGTTTTTATTATCCTTGCGTTTCTCCTGTCTATTTGTTTCCGCCACCTACTTAAACAATTGTGTTCAATAAAGAGTATTTCTATTGTAACTAATATAGAAAGGGTGTCTTTGAATCCCTAGTACAACGTTGTGGATTTTTTATGGGACAGATTATGCAGTGCTGGTGGTGTACTATCTTAACAAATTAGCTGACACTAGTTCTTGAGAAAATAAAGGTATTCAAAAAATATTCTCATTTTCTAAACTAGTTAATGGATTATGCTTCACCCTAATTACTTCATTATATCGTGGGATTTCCATAATCCCCAGTGCCTAACCCCAAATTCTAGTACGTGGACCTCGTAACATGTTCCAATTAGAAAGTTAGGGTACAAAACATGCGTGTGGACCCCTGTCGCCTAGATTGATCCCCTTAATAAATCCTTATTTAAATCACGGTTGATAGATTAGTTTATTTACAGGTTTCGTTGCTCCGTTGGAATTAATTTAACATCAGCTTCTGTATTTGTACTTTCATTTTAATTGATTGATAGGAGTCGCAGAGGGATAAATTTAATAATCATTCTGCGTTGTAATTTTATGTAAATAACATTCTGTTTTATAGATTGATCAAATTTTCAGATGAACATTATGTATAAACATAATTTACGCGATATTTGCTTTAATTTTTTTTAAGTGAATTTTCTATTTACCTAGCTGGATAGTTGACATGATAAATCGTAAGTTTCTATATACCTTCTTATTTATTAAGCAACGCTTGTTATATATGCATACATACATAAATCAAGTCTTTATCGCTTACGCGGTAGACAGAGTCTAAGGTAACAAGACCTACACTACACCTACACACGTTTAGCAATATTGTGGGCGCATAGATGGAAAATGGAATCAAAATAGTGATGGTTTGCTAGCCGCATCGCCTATAACATGATTCTTAAGATTTTGGCTCATTCCCTCGGTGGGCTTCTCCATCTGCGCGGAAGAGAAGCAACTGGTACATTCTGTTTTTTCTTTACTCCCTGATCAGCATGGAAGAGCCGGCTTAACAACTTACAGCTTTTCTTTTGTCTATTTTGAAAAAAATACTTTCTGCCAAGTTTCTTGCAGCGCATTCTTCTTGGCAACGATGGTCTTTCCGAATGCGCTGATAGTTTCAAAAAGACATGTAAAAGAGCTCTTGGCGGCCAATTTGCAAAATAAAATTTTCATTTTCATTCATTTCCACTATAAACTTGTCATTTTTCTTCGTCAGTCAATTTTAAACAGTAAGTTCCAAGGCTACTTAGCTACTATTAAAATTAAATAACATATAACACCAAATACACTGACGAGCAAAAATTAAGGCTCGCCTTCCATACAAAGTTGCATGAAAAGTGACCCGTTATTTTTGCTGGTGAATAATCCAAGCTCAATATTCGACTTCCTTATAACTTCTAAGAAATTACTGGCTGCCATTTGCCAAGCCCACACAAAGGGCGATATAGAACACTAGTTAACCGTGAAAGGTCAATATACAGGCAAACCCTTACCGTGTTTGATTACCTCAAGTTGTTGGCCGAGGCTCCGTTAGTCTAGCAAAGATAGATCGATTACAACTGGACACTAAAGCCAACAATTTAACGTAAGTGACTTCTAATTTATTAATTGGGTCGATCAACTTTTTCTTGACACTCTTTGGTGCGGCAGCTGCTATGGTTATGTCCTCGGTCACTCATTTAACCGTAAGTTTAAACATACAACAAACATAAATCACGTTTTCATCCCTTACGGGGTAGACACTAAGGTAACAAGACCAAAGGCCACGTTTAGCATGATTGTAGGCGATGCGGCTAGCAAGCATTCACTAGTTTGATTCCCCTTTCCACCTATACACCCACAATCATGTTAAGAGTGCGCTTAGGTCTTGTTGCCTAAGGCTCTGTCTATCCCGTAAGGGATAATCGTAATTTATGTATGTATATGTATGTAATAATCCGGACAAAGCCTTGTCAGAATACGTCACCATTTTGTAATCTCATTCGCTAATTCGCCTTAGAAGTTGTTCCTTAACAAGGCACTTGTCTTACGATTTTATAGCTCTATACGGGATCTTCGGGTTCTAATTGGTGTTCGTTAGGCGTCGATTGTTTGCCCTGCCGGTGGCGACGTTCGTGAAATGTAAACACATTTCGACGTGAATTTGTGACGGATACAGTTAATTAAGCCCCACGATTTGCTGAGAGACTGTTTTTACACCGAAGGGGCGAATATTGATGACGTTAGGCGTTTATTTTTATATTACTTATTTTAATTTGTGTACCTTTCATTTGCTACTCGACTATGCTCTCGAACCGTGTACATTTATAAACGCTTGTCAAGGTTATGTTTCCCGAAAATTGCCGATTTTCGATTCCATAGCTCTACGTTGGTAAAATCACAAAAGAAAACAATGAGGCATAGCCAAACTCCTTCTCATGTTATACCTAAAACTTTTTAATCATTCCGGTTTTGAAATAGGAAACAGGGGACTACGGAAGGCTGTTTGTAAGTTACCAGTTCATCAATATTCAGGCATCAGGTTTCTGTAAGTATGATCAGTCCGAGCTGCAATTGTCCCTTTCACGCTCTTTCCGGAGGAATTAGATAGAGGGAACGGCAATAATTTGATTCAAATACCTACTTTTCAAAAGCCTCGGTGACTGAATTTCGTCTCAACTTAACATTCGTTTGTCTTTGTTTATCAATCTGGCATTTATCTACGCCAGACGCAGATAAAAGATAAGTTTTCAGTACCTATCAGACAATGTACTCATCTTTTTAAAAATACGGCGGTAGGTTAGTATGAGTGAGAAATACTAAGATTATTACGAAAATACAACATAAACCAATATCTTTTTAAAACAAATATGTAAACTTCAAAGGAGCTTTCATTATCTAGCTCACGGCATTCGTATTATTAATTCAACAAAACGGTATTGACTAGAACACTACCTTCGTTATTCAGGGGTCATACCCACGCTTAATATTCTGAATATAATTTGTAAATCCAGATTAAATCTTGTGTGAATTCAATGGTTTTTACTATCAATGGCAACCAACATCTTCAAGTTCCTGAATTTTATTTGTCTTTAGAATAAACACACATATATAATTATTAAAATATAATACACGGAGCATCACGTTATTGCAATTGAGATACGTCCGACACTATGTGGAATTAATCATTTATATTTAAGCGTTACGAAAAACGACCTGGTAGTTTGTTTTTTTATTTGAAATCGGTTTAGTTTTTAAAATACCTACCGATGTTATCATCGTCCAAACATGTCGGTTATAAACCTTGACTATAAATACGTGAATAAGCCGTGTATCTTAATTTAATAATCAGAATCACGCCTTACTGATCGCGTTAACTTATCTCAGCGAACAAGATCTAATTAACCCATCTTGATATATCTCTTGTAGTTGCGCACATTAATATTTAACTTCATTACACTATTAGAATGAAAGGCTTCAAACTACGCCTTTATTCTTAGATAAACTCCATTTATTTTGCCGAGTTTAAAATTCAAACAGTCAATTCAAAACCTGATAAGCTTATTAAAACCCTAGAGTGTACAGTTTGCAGTCGAGAGCAAACTTAGTCCAGACATTTGATTGGCTCCCTAGAGACGCAACTCCGGAGGACTATCGCAGTTAACTTATCTACACAGTTAAATGGTGAGGTTCATTAAACGATTGTGAAACTTTGTCATTTTGAGACGATGTCATTTGATGATGTAATAGCCTCAGGGCCTGTTTCACTACACTCAGTAATCTATGATGATGTCTCTGTCGGTTTCGTAGTAATAAATAGAGACGGAATCATAGATAACTAGCATTTAAGATAAATGGAACTTAACAGAGGCTGGTGTAGTAGACCCTTAATATATAACTCAAGGATAGTGTAGATTGTTGCTGTGTTGTTGCTATTATTAGTGAAAGAATGTCAGAATGGGCTCAGTTTTATTTTATTTATTTTATTTTATTTTATTTGGGGCATCAACAGCAATACAGTACATTGTAATGAGACTTAGTTACTAAACAAAAAGCCAATAACAGACCTTACAGGATTTACCTCCCATTGGTTTCAAAATTTGTCAGCTTTCTTATTATAACCAAGGCGAAGATGACATAGCAAGACTAACACCACGATTAGCATTTTGACAGTAATGAAAAACAATTATAACCCGTTACAGGGTTTAATTGTTTTGATAATAGTTCTTTATTCTTCTTTTCCGTCCTTAATCTAAAATCCGATAGTCACTAATAAGTTACTTTGATAATAATCCACTGAGTTAACAAATTTATTCAATCAAACATTTCTTGATTTTAGAGAGCTAAGTTATCCGGGGAACAAAACCTTATCACTCCGTCTTCACAGTCACTGTCTTAAGCTAGTAAAATTTTTAACAAAGCAACCGTACAAAGCAAAAAGACCGCCATATCAATTGAGATGCGATCTCTAAACAATAGGGCTTTTACTGTCCACATAAAACTGGTGCGATAACGTTGAAGGTGCCCGTCTGCGACCTAAATCTGTCGTCTTTGGAACAAGACATAGGCGAACCAATGGCCTATAATTAAGCGTAATTGTTGAGGCGTCTAACACGATTACGGCTCAAACTTACGAAAAGCGTAAAGACGTTAAGCGTAGTGAATATTCGTGATTTAAAACAGACGACGACAAATAGTACTATCAGTTTATTACTAAAAAGGTGCTTAATCCATTATTAATACCAATGACCGTATAGTCTTAAAATACCTATGTAACTGTCACAATGTTGAAATAAAATATTATGAACATTTCAAATACCTTAAGTTAATGTTACGTGTATGATTTGCACTATAAGCAGTACCAAATTAATATTTCCAAGAATATTGTCAATAAATAAACATAATAATCCACGTCCTGGTTTATTTCGCTACCGCCAAGCGAACGCTCCGAGAAAAGCCTAAATTACTCAGAAATCCGTTTATTTCACAACGTTTGAATCTCAGGACAGATTTAACTATTAAAAGTACTCGTAGCAAAGAATCATCCTTAAAATCGCACAAGTACTTTTAACATTCCATCACACAAACACAGAAGTAAGCAAATACTTTATTGTAAGTACAAATATAAAGAAACAGACACAATTCACAAAAAAAAAACATTAAATATATGCACAAAAGCGAACAAATCCCTATAAGGGATCTCAACAAGATAACCTTTGAGTAGACGAGAGGAACAAACGAGAGACCGACAAAGAGTGTGTTTAAAATTACAGATAGTGAAAGCCACAATAGAGCGTACATCTCTAAATATAATAAACAATAAACTACTACCTAGATATCATAACCCACATGCATACATGCAAAATACATACATAAAACAAATTGACAGTGTAAAACGTAAACGCAACAGCGTGAAAGATGCAGTAAGGATATTTAGCTTCGCTATCACGGGCGCGTGAAAAGCGCCTCATAACCGCCTCGCTTTGAGGAGCGATATGCCGTTATAATTGCCAATAGCTCCGGGCTGAATCTTTGCTCGTCTGCGGTCATAAAGGGGAAGTTTGCTTTTTTAACACGTTCGCTGCGGGGCTCAACTTGAAAGACTTTTGGCTGGTGCGGTTGAGATCGAATCAGCCCAATCTGGAACTCTTTTACAGTGCGGGTGAGGCCGAATCGCTCTCAAATTTCAGTAGTTACTTAGATCCTTCATAACTTTGCCAAGAATAGGACCAGGGTTTTTTTTTTGTGTTGTAGTCATTGCTTAGTAAATATTTTAAATACACTTAGCTTCGCCCTTGGTTCTGACCTCTGGCTTAAGAAAAAATACCTAAAGAATTTTTGAGATCTTTTAGACCTCAAATCGCACTAAATTTTATCTGAGACTAGAGCAGGGAATGGCACTTATAGGTAAATTATCGATAAAAGAATGATCATCTTATCGAACATCTTTAAAGGCGTTTAATTGTGTGTTATAACAAATATTTGTTCCTGGGTCATGGTTGCTTATCTATATAAGTATTTATTTATCTACACATACATTTGTTAATTGCCGCTTAGTAGCAATAGTACAAGCTTTGTTTAGTTTAGAGGTAGGTTTGTATAAATGCTCTATCAGGAAGAAAATAAATTTTGGTTTATGTTAAATAAAACCCATTCATTTATAACATTATACAGTGCAGATACTTATATGTATGATAAAAAAAAATACATATAAAACACACTACACATAAAATAACAACACAATAATTATTCACATTTATAAACAATAATTATCTAGCAATTACTATCGATCGGTTACGACGTATTCAATACCTACTAAATATTTACGTAAAACACGCGTGGTTCAGCGTCGATAACTAGCACCGCACTAACGTCAAGCTGTCGACTCCCGCGTCGCCCGCCCCCCGCTCTGTGCGGCCTTGAGGTCAAATTCCTTGAGGCTAAATAAACCTCAACCCGCACTGTGTGAAAAAAATATATGCCCAGTGCGTTCGAGGCTTATTTAGACCTCTAACCTTTTTTCTGTATAAAAGAGTCAGCGTTTGAGAAACATAAAGAAATGTATATTTGTCTTTATCATACGCCTTGTAAGTAAGCGGCAACAGCTCCCGCACGAGAGAGATATCACAACTTTTAGCCCCGCACCGACGTAATGTCGAGCTTGAGGCGGTTTTACCTCAACCCGCAGTGAACGTGTTAAGGATGACTTCAGACAGTCTTAGGAGGTGCAGTGCATTTTCTGTGCATCTTTAGACTGAGGGTGGCTTTCAGTTCTCATTAGATCACTGTGTGTGCTAGTCTTTGTATTTTAGATAACGACGAGAAATATTTCGCGATAATGGCTCAAAAAAAATTTGTAGACTTGCTATTTTGACCAATATTATGGTGACGTGATCGTCTCTCGGGTTAGATTTGTGTTACCAAAAATCATTAGTACTTAATAATGATTAGTTGAATCACCAGTTTCTCACATTTAGGCACTGATGCTTTTTATCCTTTGGTCCTTAAGTTCAGGTACTCTATTTTTGAAAACGCACCACTCGAAGGTGCACAAGAATTATACAGATTAGAAGAAAATGAAAACTTAAATAACCTTGTCATCGAGGCGGAAAATTTATTTGACCAATATTTTTATTTAGCTCTTTCGAGTGGTAGTGATGGTGGTTTGTACCATCTGCACGGAAATAGAAGCAACTGGTACATTCTACCATCTACCTACCTACCAATTCATGGGTAAAGCCCAATATTTGGACAGAAAGTATAATCGAGCTAAACACCTTCCAAACCAAGAAAAAACACACACATCTACAATAAATCTGAAAAATCTTTGTCATGATTCCACGTCGAACAAACCTCATGCAAAAACCCGTATCAGCTGCTACGTGGAATGATCGCTCGTAATTCCAAAAGCATATTTCCATTGAATATAAAGGCTGTAAGGTTGTCAGTTCGTTAACTTCGCACTCACAACAAATTCTGGTCAGGAAACTGCAACTAAACTTCAACGCTAACGTGCGTCTCTATTTATAATTTTATTTGCGTAATATGATGCTTCTATCTTTATGGAGCAATGAAGGAACTGGCCGAGTCGATAAGTTAAAGGAAAAAAAAATTACGTCACATCATAAGGCAACTGGTTTATTATTTAAGTTGAATAACGTAAATCACGAATTCAGTCGAGCACTGCCTATTTCGCATTACTTTCTCATCACAATGCAAGTTAATTTTTTTTCTATTCCATGCCCCGTTCCTCTGCAATCTCACTAAATATATTTTTTACTTAATTATTATTTAATAACTACCAATTGCCTTGAAGTTACAGCTAATTGCGCAACCAGTAAGCAAATGCTGCAATACCTACTTGTCAGTACAAAATATCACTGTAATTTTACCCAAGTTTAACTCTCAGCTTCAAGAGTCAAGTGTCTTTTCAATAAATTTTGTCTGAAGTTCTGCCATTAGAATACGGCAACAACGATTGTTCGGGATGCCTACGCTCAGCGTTTCCGAACGAACCGGCGGAAAGCCAATAAATATGACATACCGGGAAATTGGACTGAATTTCTGCTTAGTCGACTTCCGCTGGTCGTTTCGGAACTTTTTGATCGTACGTCGAATAACTAGTGGGCTCTGAATAGGAAGCCGATACAAAATAACTCGGTTCTTTATATCCATGCTTGATAGGAAAAGTTTCATAGATGGTTATGTCCTTGTTATTGACGTTATTGTGCCAGTATTGCTTTCTATTCCGTGGAAACTGGATTGTTTTAAAAAAAAAGCTTCGTCCAAAAATTTCATTTTTACTACATGCTTTTTTGCTAGCTGTACTTGCATTGTCAGATGACATACATATTTATGTGAACCAAATTTCAAGTCAATCGGACCAATCGTTAAAGAGTTCCCTCCTGCGGAGACGATCCTGGTTGGGTCACCAGAACACCAGAACAGCATACATACTGACATTGTATGTTAATAAAAAGCTTATAAAATATCGGTACCTAATTTGTTAGCACCTTATATTTGTAGTTGTATTGTACTGCAAAAACATAGGAATCATGTTGTAGGCGATGAGGCTAGCAACCCATCACTTTTTGATTCCATTTTTCACCTATGCGCCCACAATCTTGCTAAATGTGGTCTGTAGGTACTTGTTACCTTAGGCTCTGTCTACCCCGTAAGGGATAAAAACGTGATTTGTGTATGTATGTATGTAGTATTATACTTACAGGCTATCCGACTAGCAACTCAACACATTGCTTTTCCACTTAAACGCCCACAATCACGCTAAGCGTGGCCTTTACACCTTGGTGCTCTAGGCTTTGTCTACCCTGTTAAAGACAAAACACGTGATAATTGGCAATACGTATGTATGTTGGTATCTCATATACTTCTTCGATCCTAACATACAGCGTTTAAAAACATGCTAGCACACTATAACGATAAAAAAGAGAATACAGTTTACCTCATTAAGACTTATTTCTTATTTCTTTCTTTTATTGGTTGTCTGATAGAGATCGCTATTAAGTCTGTATTGTTTTGTACTGATTTGTGGTGTTCAATAAAGAGTATTTGTATTGTATTGTTGTAAGAGTCAAATTTATTCAGCTTGTTCGGACGATCAGATAGAACGAAGCACTCAAAAACATATCATACAGTCGAATAACAAATAAAGTTGTGTCGGAGGTTTGTTAAAAGATTATCACCGAACCCTTTATTTCGCAGTGTTGATTATTTTAAGATGGTTTTTTTTTTATAGTTGATCAATAATCTAATGAGGCTTCAATAGTACACTTGGTCCAAACTTGCGAAATAAAGGGGCACCGCGACAATTCATCTAAGCATGATATTAATGTTACATTTATTAAAAAGGTGATCTCATTTTATTTAGAATTAGGATCCTAATTGGCCGCTTACAAAATTATTATAAAGGGCAACACAAAAGGTAAGGAATTAAATCATAAATTTCATACACGCCGTAATAAAATCATAAGCCATGGCCCTGTTCATGAGTGGGATTACCTCATGCGATGGTAATTTATGTGAGAGGAAATTACTTGACAAGAGAGTTAATTTTAATGCTTACGTGAGAATTATAATTGTTACGAGATTACGTTACGTTCAAAAAGGCCATTAATCTGGCTGGTGTACATATTAAACGTTCCCATAATTGTAATATCTTGGCACGAGACTGAAAACATTTTTGCCAGAGTTTGCGCCATTTTAGAAAAAAATACACCCATCAATCCATAAATCACGCCTTTATCCCTTACGGGGTAGACAGAGTCTTAGGCAACAAGACCTAAAGGCCACGTTCAGCATGATTGTGAGAGTAGGTATAGGTGGAAAGTGAATCAAAATAGTGATGAGTTGTTATGTAGCCGCATCACCTATAACATGATTCCTATGACTTTCACCCATTCTCTCGTTGGGCTTTTACCACCTGCGCAGAAAAAATCTATCTCATATACGTTTAAAAACAAAATACCAACGTACATTTTTTGTGTACATAATATAAAAAGTACGGAAAAAAATCTTTACTTTAAGGATAATTGAGAAAACTTGTCTTACTGTCTCTTGGTTTGATCACACTTATCTTGGAAAAATATAGACAGGGTCTATTTTCTGTTTCTATTGCCTAAGTAATAACGATTTGAAATAGTGTGAAATTTATATACCTACGTTTAAGTTTCGAAGTTACACGCAGTTTACAAGCTAACAAAGTTATTAATGTCAATCATCTCACCTGTCAAACGCCGTCCCTAAGACAATATTGATAAAGTTTACCAAGACCAACTAGGCACGTGACTATACTTCATTCTAGATAACATTACATAATCTTGATAGCTTTGCCTACAAACACAATTAGAATACGTAACCTTTAAAATATTTTTTTCTTTGTATGGGCGTTGGGTTATTACTACACCGTTTTTTGTTTTAGGTAGGCAGGCACTACATCGATTCATTTGGGGCTGTAAGGTAAGACTTAGGTCTCCCGTAAAATGAACGGAGGATCTTTCAAATATTATAGTGGGGGTGCGAGTCGGATTACCTCCACGTGTGGTCAAGAGCTGCGGTTCGTTTTTGGATCCGTCCGGGGGGAAGAGCAGTGCTTGCTCCGGTGCACCCTGGGCAACGGCTAATGATTTTCTGGCAGTTTCTGAGGGATATTATTGACCGTTGGCTAAGAGCCCGACAGGGGGGAGGTGGGGTTTTTGACCATTACCGTACAACATAATACAATACAAATACTCTTTATTGAACACCACAAATCAGTACAAAACAATACAGAAACAAAGAACAATGTAGACAATAGGCGGTCTTATCGCTTAATAGCGATCTCTTCCAGACAACCAGTATAACCGTACAACGTTGCCGACATTTTGTCACAAGATTTTTTAAATTGTTTTTCTGTTACTTTGACATTGGCGAAGTTGTCGTCGCTATAACGACTGATACGCCAGAAATAAGAAGAAGAAGAATATTATAATGGGAAGTTACTGGTACTGTATTGTTTACTGACTATCCTCCGTTCTATGTAGGTACAGTCTGCGTCAAATAGTTCGTGACACCCAAAGCGGCCAAAACGTTAGCAACACGACCTTATTTCAACTGTAACAAAGACGTGTTGCGAACTATTAAATAGTTTAGCCAAATTTTGGCTACTTTGGGTGTCACGAACTATTTGACGCTGACTGTACCAATAATTATTTATAATTAAATAACTAGTATTTGTCTGCCTCGCTACGACCGAAATAGTACCCGCGATCGACTGGTAGGCCACCCCCTATCTGGTTGTCTATATCTTATATGGAATATAGTTTAGTATAGTAGTAGTTACAAGTCAATTTTATGTATAATTTGGGACCAGAATGCAATTACACTGTCCCAGGTGACGCTCGGCTGTCGGCCCAATACATACATATTTATCGACACTTCTCCCAGAAGGCCCATAGGGTAACCACACAATAGGAAAATCCGCTGTTCACTTATTTGCTAACTTCCCGCTAGTATAGTCCGTGGCTTTGATGAATTGAATTTTATTTTCTAAAATTGTTTTTGAAATCCGTTTGTTTTCATTCCGCGTACGCTTGCGGTTTTTTTGATGAACTCAGGGTTTGTTAGTTCGTTTTGTTTTATTTTAGGTAAGATAGGTAGGTACTGCTCAAGTATTTATCGTTTTAGTTACGTTCAATAGGTATCATTTGGAATGTATAGAACGTTTAGTCACGACGCTCGGTTCTAAAAACATAACTTCAATAACAATTTCAATGAGGTTACAAAACTAATTTTATTAGAGCTATAATTTAGGTAAGTCAAGTCCCGATTTTGCATTCGATACAACAATTACATAATCTAACAACGCTTATCTAGAAGCTCCAATGTCTTTGGCTTCTAGATAAGCGTTACCAGATTCTGGAATTGTTCCCCGTTTAGATATCCACGATTTTCGAAATTCCCCCAATTTCGAATTTACCCCAATGCACCTTACAAAAAAAAAGAATATTTGTATTTATGAGTAAACCTTTTTTTGTTTACATCAGTCAAAGTTATTAAAATGCAACTGTGGCAGCCCTGCGTCGCCACCAGTTATTTTACGCATATCGATGCCGATACTTGGGTTGAATGCGTAAACAAAGCCTTTGAAGTCCGACAGGCCTGGCATTAACACAGGGGATTTTAACCCCTTGTTAAATATAGATATGACAGGTTTTTGTGGGATATTTTTTCAAAAGGCTTTATGACAGTCCCAGCGGAAGCCGAAAGGTTTTTGTATCACGTTAAATGCAGCACTGGTTATGAATAAATTATGCATAAATAATGACGGTTTGTTGGGAGTGCTATTTTAACATACCTACATAACGTCTTCTTTCCTTACGGGGTAGACAGAGCCTAAGGTAACGAGAACTGAAGACACATTAAGCAAGATTGTGGGCGTATAGGTGAAAAGGGAAATCAAAAATAGTGATGGGTTGCAAGCCCCATCGCCTATAACATATTCCTTGGATTTTACGATTTTGGGAAAAATAACAATTTTTAATAATAATACTATTAAACCGCAACAGGTAGATAAAAAACAGAATCTATGGTTGCTATAAAAACAAATGATAAGAAAAAATAATCGTATGTATTTGTCGTATGCATACACAGAGGTGGGCTTGGAGTGGCACCACAAGAAGAAGAAGATAATAGTAATAATAATCTGGAACGTATATTTTTGTCTTTCTGATACCCCTTGGGCCTGGCTCACTACTCTCTGTAAAGTTCCTGATGTTTTATCTTAAATGACAGTTATCTATGATTCTGTCTCTATTTCTTACTACGAAATAGACAGAAACGACATCGAAAATAACAGGGTACCTATTACTTTCAACATGAAACTACCGTGAGACTTAATCATTATTACACATAAACGGATAACTCACGTATAAAAAGTCGAGTGATGCTCGACATGTTTCGGACTATTTCGTAGTCCTTTTTCCAAGAGCGCTCGCCCCGGCGGCAGCGACACGAACACTGCGCGCCAGCGCTCTGCTCCCGCGGCTGTTCGGCGCAATTGACAGCGGCAACATACATGTGCGTGTGCAGTGGTAACATGTCGAGCATCACTCGACTTTTTATACGTGAGTTATCCGTTTATGTGTAATAAGGGTACCTATTAACTGAGAGTGGTGAAACAGATCTTTAAAATGTACTTAAATCTGACTCGTACTTGGCCACACCGGCTTTTACGACTAGTGTTAAATGCAAATCGCTTCAAGACGATTTGCAGTCGTGAAAGGTGCAATTATATTTAAACTTATTTAGCCCGATATCCGTTAAGGGGAAGCATTGAGGGGGAAAGCTTAATGGAACAATGAAGACGAGGTCCCTTTAAGGTTCTCCCCAACTGTGATCCAAATTAAATCGGAAAGTGGTTGCTGGCAAATATTACAGAATAATAAAAGGAATTGTTACCAAAATTTAAGTAATAAACATTGTTTGGCACCGCAGGGCCTCTATTCGGCACTGGCACGCGAGCGATATTACCAACCGTTTGCAGAGCCTAACGTTTAATTTGCTGTTCGGCGTCGCCAAAATTACAGTTTGCCGCGCATAACTGACAAGAACTCGATGAGTTTCTAGTAAGCTATTCGGCCCGCTTCGTCACTTTTACTGGGGATTTCCAACAGAGCTGTCAAAGTGTGACAGAAAAAAGATGAATTCTGATCGCGTATCCTATCAAATCTACATATAACGAGTTATCTAATAATTATTTATTCAGTGCGATCACATCAAAAACATTAAAATTTAAGCACAGAAAAATTCTTAAAGGTATCACAATAAAGTGGTTTTAATTACATTTCAACTTTAGTACACCTTATAAGGCTGGAGACAGTGCTCGACAGATGGTCAGCGGTGGCATCCTGTTGAACGTAGCTATATCCGTGAAAATAGATGATGAAAACAGTACAGCGGTATACATATAATAGTTATTTGTGTCACAAGGGAGCAAAATGATGTATTTACGGTGAGGGCGCTACATTGAATCCAGAATGTAGCGAAGGATTGTACAATAGAATCCTGAGCATGTTAACGCCCAAGATGAAAATATTTTTACTCCGAAGTGGCTCATACAATTTGCATAAAAACACTTAGAAATGCCTTGAACAGAAAAGTTGCACTGATCCCTCTTGACATGGAGCCTTTTTTTCTGAATGAGAGGTGAAAAAAACATATACCTACCGCTGCACCTACGTTCAACCAATGTCAGCGCTGAGACTCTAGTGTAAGTTTTAGACAAGAAAAACGTCTTTACCACTAGCGGAACGAAATGGCAACAAAAAATTCTCATAGTTTTTGACAGTTTAACGCAAACGTAATCGTGATGTATTTTACTGCTGAAAATTTACTCTATTTAAGCATATACTACTGATCGTGAGTCAAAACAAAATAGAACCTTCATTATACTTGCCCAATTAAGAAATGCAACACTGTTAGTCTAGCCCTAATTCATAAAAAGTTCGAAATTGTGATAAGTAAAAGACACTAAAATATTAACGAAAATAGAAGTTACTTTACAAGTAATCCTCAGGCACTTTTGTCACATTTCTTAATTGGGAAATAGTATTAAGAAGGCTCTTTGTTTTTCCCTAGTTTTCGCTATAACATGATTAAAGTATCAAAACTTTTCTCTTTTTTATCCCTTTGAGCAATCAGACAGGGACAGCTAACCTTGGGACGTCTTGGGTATCTTTGACGAAGGTATCTTGGTGGGACCGAAATGACCCTTTGCTTTTGTATTTTACTGTTACTATCCACATTATTACAAGGTAGTCTTAAAGGGAACCAAGCAACAGTATCTCTTTTGCTCACTCATACAACATGAAAGATGCTGACTTTAGACTTTTTTGATTTTAAGGAACTGCCAATAAAACGGCCATATTTTTTAGATTCTAATAAGACTGTACAGTTCACTCCTCGTGAAAAGGAATAACCTAAAAATTCTTTGACCGAAATTTGTGGAGCGTTTAAGGAAAACAATGCAAATTCTATTACGGACCATTGTACCCTGTTAAACTTGCCAAAAACATCCGACCGGCGACAATTTAAATTTTCCTCGAACTGTGAAACATTTTTTCTTGAAATCGAAAAATACCTCCCACAATTTACTTAAAACCGTTAACACGTTCGCGTAACAAATTCGAGGCGCCTTCGGATCGCAACGCGTTTTACATATTAAACAATGCCAGGGTCTTGATTGTATTCAAAGCAATTCTTGTGAAAATCTATCGCGCTATTAACTAAGCTTATGTTTGTAGTTTGTTGTTTCGCTTATTGTGCGTCGGAGCCTGCACCGAGCAGTTCACTCCGCATTATTTACTATTATAATTAGCCTTTTTTTATTCCGAATTCGCTACCAATTTCATTTTTGTTGTTGTTATTGTGTTATTGTGTTGTTTTGTTTTTTTATTATTATTATTAAATTGTCGCGTAATTCGGCGTGCCTCATGGCATAGGCCTCCTCCGTGTATTGGAGGGTTCACTCCGCATATGACCACAAAATGGAAGCTGATTGTATTTGCTCGCATACTCAGTGAGGGAACGAGGAAGATTATGCTAGAGCATTTAGTTTCTGTTCAGTTTGCGGGTAGTAGCCGTCCTGATCGCTACTTTCGTCTAACTCGCAGCAGTGCTTGCGCTGCTATGGTTCGGCGAGGAGAGTAAGACAGCCGGTAAAATTACTGTCACGTGATTCTATCTTAGCCCTCTGCTGGTAACGCATCTGCAATGTATGGAACGCATAACCGTAGTAATAAAATTATTAATAATGTGTCTTTTACGTATGCACTCTAGTTCTAGTACTACCGTAACTAAAATCACTAGTAAATAACCGCCAAAAATTAATTAAAGGATTGTTCAAAATTAATGATAAAGATAAAGAGTAATATCTGAAATCACGAGTAAAAGCTTCACTCCACTAATATATGCGAGGACGAAGTCGTGGACAAAAGCTAGTAAATTAAATGAACTATACAGTACAATACAATACAAATACTCTTTATTGAACACCACAAATCAGTACAAAACAATATAGAAACAAAGAACAAAGTATACATAGGCGGTCTAGGTGAGCTATATTAATTTTATGGGAATGGCTTCCAGGGGTCCGATTTTTGAAAGCACATATGTGAAAATACCACTCGAAAGTGGTATAAATCAGCTTTTATCATCTAAACTATAGCTCTTATCAAAGTTTTGACAACACAAGATTAATGAGAGCTGTTAGTGTCTTCTAAGCTACTCGTATTTCAAATCCAGCACAATTTTTCACCACTTATGTATCTTCACATAATATATGCTTACTAAAATCGGGCCCCATGGCAAAAAAGCAAGGCAAAGAAATTGAAAAAAAGTTGATATTATAGATTTACTTATCGCACGGGTCCTGCTCTGGTCGCATGGGGGGTGGGGAGGGGGGCTTCTCTTCAGCACAGCTGTATTCATGTAAACCTTATTTTTTTTAAGCGCTAATTATTATTTTTCCTGTTATATTAGGATTCGTATTTCTTCTGACATTTGACTTTGATGGAAGGTCAGAACATTTTCTCTTTCTAATGTCATAGACAGAATAAATTTTGATGGAAGCCGCCATTTAAAAATAATTTACACATATTATGATGATATTCTTCGAGTGCTAGTCTGGGAGCAAAGAAAAAATGGAATGCACCAGTTGCTTCACTTCCCGCGCAGATGGTAAAAGCCCATCGAGGGAATGGGCGAAAATCTTAGGAATCATGTTATAGGTGATACGGCGAGCAACCAATCACTATTTTTATTCCCCTTTCCACTTATAGGTAGGTACGTCCACAATCATGCTAAGGTGGCCTAGGTCTGTTACCTTAAGCTCTGACTACCCCGTAAAGGATAAAGACGTGATTTATGTATGTATCTATGCATATAGTGCTGGGCTAGTAATAAAATTGTGTGGTAAATGTGTCCCAGTAACATATTTTAATATGATACTTCCTAGTAAAAGTAAAAAAGCCGTGTTAGCTCAGTGGTTTGACCTGTGGCCACTCACGCAGAGGGTCTTGTGTTCAAATCCCGGGCTCGCACCTCTGACTTTTTCGGAATTTATGTGCGATATCTCATTTGAAATACCATGAGCTTTTTGGTGAAGGAAAGCATCGTGAGAAAACCTGCATACCACTGCGAAGCAATTCAATGGTGTGTGTGAAGTTCCCAATCCGCACCGGGGCCGCGCGGGAACTATAGCCCAAGCCCTCTCATTGTGAGAGAAGGCCTGTGCCCAGCAGTGGGACGTATATAGCCTGGAGATGATGAGATGATGATGACTTCCTAGTAAGATACGTCAAGTACCTATGCAGTGACTTTTTGGACACGAAATTTAAGAGACACTTAAATTTAATAAATAAATATCTTGGGACAAATTACACCAATTGACCCAGCCCCAAGCTAAGCAAAGCTTGTACTATGGGTACCAGGCAACGGATAAACATACTTATATAATGTAGATAAATACATACTTAAATACATACAACATCCATGACTCGGGCACAAACATTCGTATTCATCATACAACTGTCTAGTCTGTCCCTACCGGGATTCGAACCCAGGACCTTTAGCTTCATAGTCAGGGTCACTAACCACTAGGCTATCCGGTCGTCATTTAGCTGGAATGACGCACATTTGAATTTTCAAATAGCCAGAATAACTGCGAACAACGTCGAGTAATATGCTAAAGTAGAGTAATTTCAGTAAACAGTAATAGATACAATTTAATAACGGAGGATGAAATGGGACTCACTGAATTTTGCATAACGTGTAATGGAATAGAATTGTGTACGCAGAAGATGCTGGAACTTACCTGAAACAACGTAAATGCTGTTAGTAATATTAACAAAATTACTATTCGATAACATCCCTCCTTCTGGCGCAGTCGGATAAAAAATAATATCACGCCAATCCTACTAATATTATAAACGCGAAAGTTTGTAAGTATGGATGGATGGATTTTTGTTACTTTCACGCCAGAAAGGCTGGACAGGTCTGGATGAAATTTGGAACTTATATAGATTATAGTCTGGAATAACACATAGGCTACTTTTTATCCCGGATAATTGCGTAATTCCTGCGGGATACAGCGGGAACAGCTAGTACATTATATAGTATAGATATTAGCGTCGAACTTAATTTTCTATCAAACTTTTACTTTACACCTAAGTTATGTTACAGGATCAATTTGTTACAATTCATTTACATAATTCGGAGTAGAAGGGTATCTATATAAAGTAAGTACACAGTGGATCAAAATAGTCATTGGATTATTTGGTATATTTTAATTTTCGGAGAAACAGCGAGTGACAGCAAATTAGCTTAGGTTGGGTTAGGTTCGTAAGGACTAGATTACATAACGACTCTATAAGCAAAACGTCTTAGTTACGTAAGGTCTTGGTAGCTAAATGTCTAATTGTACAAACGTCTTAATAGTAGAATGCCCGGGTTTAAGATTGGACTTAGTTCTATTACGTCTTGTTTGTATAACGCCCTAATATCAAAATGTTGTAATAGCAAAACGACTAAGTAGGCATATCGTCAAACATTAATAACGTCTAAATGGCATAACGACTAGATGGTTGAATGACAAGAAAAACTCAAACGTAGTTTGTGAAGGAACTCTTTGATAAAGAAACTTTATGCCGGTATGCAATCATGACGTTTTGCTACCAAGACCATATGCTATCCAGACACTTTTCCTTATGCGTCGTTTTACAATCAAGACTTATTGATAACTTGGACGTAAACTCTATTAGTCATTTTGCAACTTCGGGCGTTATGCTATAGTTGTCGATCGAACAACTAAGACATTCTACTCACTAGGGCATTCTGCAAAAAAGACATTGTGCTTACCAAGACCTTATGCAACTAAGACGTTTTGCTTATAGAGTCGTTATGCAATCTAGTCCTTACGAACCTAACCCGCTTAACTTAGGTTAAGCTAATTTTATGACAATCCCGTAAAGCTATGAATGTTTGAGAATTCTTATACTTTATTTAATTTTAGAACTGCCCTTTGCTTCACTACATAGTATAAAATAAAGTCGCTTTCCGTTGTCTGCCTGTCTGTCCCTATGTATGCTTAGATCTTTAAAACTACGCAACGGATTTTGATGCGGTTTTTTTGAATAGATAGAGTGATTCAAGAGGAAGGTTAATTATACGCAGACGAAGTCGCGGGCAGAAGCTAGTTGTGTACAAACTTAGAAATCAAAGCGTGTGGAAGCAACATACTTTCTATTTACGTTTACAAATGTTTTTTAATCGTTTTAAATGCATCCCATTCAACTGCATTAGACATTATTTTATAGACCGATCGCTTAAATGAGTCCTCGCCCGCGCTGTGCAGAGGCGCGGGGTAGGACGACAAAGGGGACCGAGAGAGGTGCGGGCGGGTAGTGCGCCTGCCGCCCGCATCTCTCGGCCCCCTGTCGTCCTACCCCGCGCCCCTGTGCCGCGCGGGCGAGGACTCATCCAAGCGATCGGTCTATAAACGGGAGGTAGACTGCGATTACCTCTAACGATTTAACTATATTTTAACACAGCGTGCATCGCGATCACGGACAGACTCATTAATTTTATTGGGAGCTCGTAAGAGTTATAACAGTCTGTATCCCGTGGAAAATTATATTATCTCCAGCTTATATACATCCCACTGCTGGGCACAGGCCTCCTCTCACAATGAGAGAGTTTGGGCTATAGCTCCTACGCGGGCCCAGTGCGAATTGGGAACTTCACACACCATTGAATTGCTTCACAGGTGTGGGGCGGGGCTCCTCACTATGTTTTCCTTAATCAAAAAAGTCATGACAAATTTCAAACGTAATTTCGCACATAAATTCCGTAGAACTCAGAGGTGCGAGCTTGGGATTCGAAACCACGACCCTCTGCTTGAGGCTACAGGTCAGACCACTAAGCTGCCACGGCTTTTTAAAAGAAAAATATTTAAGGTAAAAAAAAATAAGGAAAAAATAATAAGAAATGGAAAATTATATACAGGAATATTTTTGTTTACATCGCTAAGCTGACGTCGAATAACACTAGCATTGAAATATTTCCGCCTCTTATGTTGTTTACTCCACGTGACACCACATCCGCTTTCACTCAAAGTGGCTCTTTAAGAACATTCCCATCCTAAGTGCTTATCGCTGAGGGGCTTTCCGCGAACTTGTTTATCTCGCGTCATAAAAACTTATAAATTACCATCCACATCATCACTCGAGGCGTAAGTGAACGGTGATTCTACGGAGCCTATTATGAATTATGCATGCCTCCCTCACCCCCATCCATTAAAACATTCGACATCTTTATCGTGCGACATTCTCTCCTCCTTTAACATTACGGGTTGATGAAGGATGGTTGTAGCGAATCGAACGCCGATAGCAGTTTTATGATGTAATCGACCCGCTTGATTAAAGGCCCGCTTGTCTCCCACTCGTTTTATTATGCATCCTGGACTGTTAATTTTGAAACGAGTTTTCGATACCAATGAGTGCAGTATTGTTTGAGCAACTTCAGGATTATCGTATTAAATTTTCACTGGTACTGACTCGCTTGTGCTTAATCAGAGGAGCTTCAACTGTGAAGCCTGCTAATGAAAAATAAGACAAGTTTTCTCACGATATACAAGGCATACAATATACAATATATACGATATACAATTTCATTAAACATTAACATTAATTTCTCATACAACATTCAGTAGTGTTGTTGATTCTGAGTAGAAATAAGCCCAATAATTTCCAAAATCTGGGAAAAATATAAATAGTCATTTTTATTGAAATTCCCCATGTATGGTTGAGTAACACCAACAATTCACAGACGGCGCCACTTAGCCGTTGCTTTTTTTAGCTACTTATGTCATTGTGTACCACAGATTCAAGCAGCCTTTTTTTTTTATTTTGACGTACTGCTTATCAGGCAGGACTTTTTGGCAAATCATTCGTTCAATTGCTTTCAAAAATGGCTCGCAATTGCTTTCGAAAGCGATGCCAAGCCGATCGAGTTACGTGGAACGATTGTTTTCATTTTGAAACCAATCTCGGAATCAACTGTCAAAAATGAAGACGATGCTGATTGCGAGCGAGTTGCGTAATAAGCCTGCTGGTTCTAATGAATAATGAATGTTGGTAGCGTAGAGTGCGAAAATATTTATCGTTTTTTTTGTATTTTGTGATTTGCCTACGTTACGCGTTAAAACGCAAAATTTAAGAATTTAAGCCTATTGATACCGACGAATAACCTTTTTTGAAGTGGCGAGGAAAACAAACGAGTGTTGAAAAACATCGATATCAGCTTAAGCTGAGCCGATAAAGATTTAGGCATCGAGTGAAAAATTTAAATTCGCTCCGGTATTACTCCAGCTTTGAGGGTAAGCCTAAACGGATCCGGACTCGACAGTACCGAGTCAAACCGATAGAATCGAATCGATGCGACAGAAATCACTGCAGTCGTGATGGTCTCGTATGAGATAATCTCTTAACCGAAACCCTCCTCGAAAATAACTTTCCGTTTGTGCACCACAGTTGACTATGGTTATATCAGATGATATACCATTTATAACCTTTATCGACGATAAATGCCTCAAAGAAGCAATTGGCGTTTTCTTCTATTGTTTTATGTTTATACCGAAAGGAAATAGGTACGACTAGTTTAAGCATAAAGCATGAAAAATATCTTATCCCACGGTTCATAATAATTTATTTATTTATCTATTTATTTCATACAACACAATTATCATTACAGGCTATGCCCAATAACGTAGACCATGCTAAATAAAATCAGCATAACCAACTAATTTAACTTTACAATCTGGCTCCAAAATTGCCCAAACTAGTTTAGAGCTGACTGGGTAAACTACCTACCTACTTAAAAAATCTAAAGTTAAAAAACTTTCTTCTAGTCTAATTTTGTTGCTAAGCCAGTTAGGTAAACAATGTTGGACCAGAGAGCTAAAGTTACCAAATTAAACGACACGAAAAATATTCGAAACCCTAATGATCTCCTACCAACCAGGCACGAAAAACTACTTCAAATGTTAGTCAAGTAATCAAATCTATGACAAACGTTGCTCAATTAATTTTTAGCTCAATTTTGACATCCCATTGAATCTCGTCTAATCTAATTCTCTACGAATCTAATAAGACTCGATCTAATACGTGTTTCAAATTTGGTTCTCTCTTCTATTTTCTATGAGTCAAACATTAACCCAACTTTCCTCTGAAACGTCGGCTGACTCGTGCTACTAAGCAAAAACAACGCGTACAAAACCCATCGCTAGTTTATGACACTCGTTGCGACTCGTTGATCAAGAGGAAAGCAATAAAACAACGCCAGAGCAACCTCTTACCTCCCCGTAGTTTTATGGATAAAAGTTTTTGAGGTAAACAAACACGATATAGTAAATATAGTTATTTTTAGCAACTGTAAAAAAACTTTCGGAGAGGTATTATAAGGATTTAAAACGGAACAATAACCTAACATTGTTATGGGGTTGCGAGTCGGGTTACCTCCGCGTGTGGTCAAGAACCGCAGTTCGTTTTTGGATCTGTCCGACGGGAAGAGCAGTCCTTGGTCCGGTGCACCCTGGGCATCGGTTAATGATTTCGTGGCAGATTCTGAGGCATATCATTATCCGTTGGCTAAGAGCCCGACAGGGCGGAGGGGTCTTTTGACCGTGTTCTACCGTACAACGTTGCAGACATTTTTGTCACAAGATTAATGAATATTGTATTTATTACTTTGACATTGGCGAAATCATCGCATCGATCGATGGGGCCATATTGAAAAAAGAAGAAGAAGAACATTGTTATGTCATATCGTGCGTTAATAAAAATAAAAATACTAAATCATTACGCGGTGGGATCGTTCAACGTTAAGTCAAGAATTTAAAGTCTTGATCGCCTTTCTGAGTCAAATACAAAGTAATACCAAGTCTGTAGTAATGCTGAGCTTCATTTTAAGCTGTAAATAAAATCATGACTGAGTCTAACCCTACTTACCTAATCTTAAAATCACTAGGCTTTAATATAACTACACCCGATGCTATAAGTTTGACGGGCGGCCTAAGTATGAGACAGGATGAGGTGATGCTACATCATTCAAGCGAGATTGTTCTAAAGAAATGGCCACAACCCTTAGCAATGAAAAAACCAATGCAAGAAAGGAGCTAGATAACTTCAACAACACAATCTCGAGGTTTTAGTTGACAACAATGATGGTGATTTGCTTCACCACTCTCACACCTTTGGATAACAAAACCCAACATTATGCGCTTTTTACGCCCACTTTTATGTCCTCTTTAAGTTCGATTTTCCCTAAAATAGGTCAAAAACGTTATCCTAATGCGTCCCAACATTTTATTCCCTTCGACATTCTTTCCCATTACTTCCTTTTAACGCCAAAGGTTTTAGCTAAAGCGTTCGCTGTGGAGATTTAACAAATGCTAATGAATAAATAATTCCATATCCAATGCTAGAAAAGATTTTCAACATAATATTAGAAGAGGAAATACGAGTGCCACTAGTGGAAAACAAAGAACAAACCAATATCGATACAGCGAAAAACACTTACCTTAATCTATTATTTTTGGAACACTATATTCTAAATAACATTAGATGTATTTACACCGGCAGTATAACATTTAAACCAATAATATTCTGCTCTCCAATGTGCAAGCCAGTTGAAACTAACACCCAAAACACGCCACAATGGCGTCACCCAAACTGTTTCCCGTAGGACTTTTTATTTCGACTACAAAATCTTTCAATATTCCTTGTCTTAAAATCAGTAGTGCCAAAGTCTCACGTTGTTTAGAGAGTACTGTAAACTCTACAGTGTAGAGGATCTACACATATCATAAAGAGAGTCAAAAGTCTGTACATGGAAGATATTAAAAAAAAATGTATAGGGATACCTACTTAGAATCAATAACAGAACACGTTCCAACAGTTTTTAGATTTTTGTATATTTTCGAGCGCATCACGTGAAAACGGCAGAACGGATTTCAATGCAAGCTTTAACTAATCTGTTGAGAAAATCACCGGCCAGGTTATAGTCTACTTTTTATCCCGGAAAACTGCATAGTTCCCGCGGGATAGCGACAAATATGTCAATATGTAATTCTATGTGGACGAAGTCGTGACAGAAGCTAGTTATAAATAAGAGCAATATAGTGGAAGTTTATTTCATTCAAAACAAACGCCATGCGTCCTTTGAATCTATTCGTGTTTTTGTTCAGTTTGAAAACCGCATGAACGCTGTTATAATTATCCGTGTTATTATTATGCTTGTTTTGTTATTTGAATTCGGTATTATTTAATCCCCGACGCAAATATAGCCCGAAATCAGATTTGTGCAAACTAATTGGAAGTTATATCAGATTTCAGTGTTCTATTATTGTATTCTCAACCGAACATTGTTCTTCATTGTACATGTACCTTATTGGGAACAAAAGTCCTAAATCTACGAAACCCAATTGTTTATAATGAAACTGCCACATTGTTTCGCACTATTTGGGTCACACATTTATCTTCGCTCTTTCAAAGATTGTGTCGTCAAGAATTTCAATAATAAAAAAACGTTTCCCATCGAACTTACTTAATACACCAGAAACGAAAGAATAAAAATAGGTTTGCGGTCTTAAATTGGTGTTAAGCCAGCTTATTTACAAATCAAGATGAGTTTAAATATTAAATCATCTTATAATAACCTCATAATACAAAGCTGAAAATATTTGTAACCTTCTTAATTAAAACTGCGTATTTTCGCGTAGTTTCTAATGTATTTTTATTCGACGAGTTTACTCACGGTTTTGTACGTAAAAAATAGACAACTGACACGAATAAGATGATTAAATACAATATTCACAAATGAATCATAACATTATCTTATTCTGAGATTCTAATGCCATTCAGCGTGAACCACGGTTTGAGAGCTTTAACTTCATTGCTGAGCGTTATTATCTTTGGGTGCCACGGACTCCTTAGGGGCGAGCCTACTCATACACATCAAGGACCCTGGGCAACACAGTAAAGGGACTACGAATAAATTTAATGCTTTGTTAACACCCCGCTTGAATATTAAAATTACTTGGCGACTTTTCCGAGCTCATATGTATTTACATGCATAAATTTTTGAAATTCCTAATTATTATGTTAATTAGTTCAGATTTAATTTAATTTTTTTATCCTTTCCTGTTACGGTTAAGCACGTGTGAAGAGAAGTAATCAAAGATTCTGATGCTTGAATCATTATTATTTGTGATACTACCTATATTACTTAGGCCGCCTATTGTTACCTTCTAATATTCTGTATACCTTTTTTCTGTTTTGGTTGTTATATGTGGTGTTCAATAAAGAGTTATTGAATTGTATTGTATTGTATTGTATACTAAGGGCCTGTTTCACTACTCTTTACCTTAATTAGTGTCGGCTGTCTATAATGACTTCTCTATTTACACAGACCACCTACCCTAGACACATGCCATCTTGACGAATTTCTAAGCAAACACTTCTGCCGACATTTGCTTACGGGTCTGTTTCCTGGTCGCTACTGAATGAGCGCAAATAGGATCCAGAAAATGCTGCCTTGTATTACATGTCTAAGGGGTAGGTGGTCTGTGTCTATTTATTACTACAAAACAGACACTCTTATATATTTAAAAAAAAAACTGAAAGTGGCGAAACAGGCCAGGCATCTTAACACTTTGTTCAACATTAGTTTGTCTTGAGCTATATTTCATTTGAGCAGTTACCGTATATCCTGCAAAATTATTCGTAATCACCATCCTAACACCTGGAAAGCGGCATTCGTATTCAAGTTTATTCTTAAAATGAACTAATCCATAATTCAGAACCGAGAGTTTGCACTCAATCCCACTATATTGATTCTGGCAAGCAACCCGCATGTGTTGTTACGTGCACTAAAGAACAGTCCGTGAAAATGGCCACTGACTTCTAAAGTGACCAGTGCACTGTAAGTAAATTGAAGGTAAAACGATAAAGACAGATTTAGATAAAGTAGAAGTAAAACCAATGTAAGGAAAGAAAGGAAATGTGGTCACCAGGGGCCTTAGGCTGCGGCTCCACTGAGGCGGAGACGAGCGGAGCGGAGAGGAGACGTGTGGGGATCGACCAATCATATTACAGAGCGGAGACGAGATGTGGATTTCATGACTGTAATATGATTGGTCGATCCCCACACGTCTCCTCTCCGCTCCGCTCGTCTCCGCCTCAGTGGAGCCGCAGCCTTACCATGACGTATAATGCGATTCAATTCCGATTAAGTTTAGGTTCGCTCGCTGACAGATCCATACATAAAATTTCAGCTAAAACCTGAACTGAGAATTAAATCGCTTTAAGACGTCATGGTAAGGCACAAGATCTATTGTCAGTGAGGCATTATAATTAAAACTATCTCATAATGCCAGACACCAGAGCAGGTGAAAAAAACTTTGAATACGTATGAGAACAAAAGACTAAATAAAAAGAAGGAATCACTCTCGATGAGTTTCTGTTAGAATAAGAAGACATCGATTGGAAGCAGTAAACGCAAATAAAAATTAATGATTTCGTCATTAGAACTACTTTTTAAGATCACCCCACTTACAAATCGTTTACAATACAATACAATACAAATACTCTTTATCGAATACAACAAATCAGTACAAAACAATACATCTGAACCGTAGTTTTGAATTTGTCTATACTCACAAGCAAGAATAACGGTTGACTTTTGTAACGAAAAGTGAACCGTCATTTTTGCTCGTCAGTGTATACATATTTTGATCCATAGGTGTAATTTGTCAAAATTTCTTCTAAAGACTGTTAAAAATTGCTTCTTTTTCAGCGTACACATCATAAATCACGCCTTAATAATCACTGTTTTGATTCCGCTTTCCATCCATACGCCTACAATAATGCTAAACGTGGTCTTTAGGTCTTGATACCTTAGGCTCTGTCGACCTATAGGGGATAAAGACGTGATTTATGTATGTATGTATGTATTAATCCTTTAAAGGGTAAACATAGCCTACGGTGACAAGACCTAAAGGCCATGTTTAGCATGATTGTGAACGTATAGATAGAAATGTTGTTGTGTGTTTGTAGTTGAAAAGGAAGAGCAGACCAGGGAACTTACGAAATCTGTCTAACTTGCCGAATTATATAATGCCGAGAACTAATCATGTAAATGGCCGGAGAGTATGGACGTCCATCCTTTTTTTTTTTTTTATATAAGAGGGGGTAAACGAGCAAACGGGTCACCTGATGGAAAGCAATCACCATCGCCCAGGGACACCTGCAAGACTTGGGGAATCACAGGTGCGTTGCCGGCCCTTTCAGGAACAGGAAGGCTCGCTTTTTAAAGATTCCTAAATTATACCGCTCAGGGAATGTTGCAGCAGGAAGTTGGTTCCAGATCTTTACCGTACGAGGAAAGAAATTGTTGAAATCCTGCCTTGCATACTAAATAAATTTCCACTAGAAACTATTAAAGAAATTGTTAACAACAAAGCCAATAAGATTAAGGGTATCCTTGTACGTCACTTAGACCAACCTCATTAACAGAAAGACTAATGTTATTAATGGATACCTATGTATTGAAGATTTGCTAAACAGTGAGTGGGGTAGCTAGTTTTAATATTAACTTCAACAATCCTACAAATCAAGGATTAAGTAGTTATATTGCTGTATAAAATGTAGTGTTTTTTTTTCCGAAAATAACAGTTTAATTTTTTTTTTTTTTTTTTATGTGTGAATTTAAGAGTTCATCATATTCACCTGTTATACTTACGTGGTAGAGAGGTAAGTAGGTAAGTGTCTGTGTATTAAAGCACACGATTTTTCCTGTATGCATTTCCGCATGTTTATGATTCTTCCTAAACGGCGTATTGGGAATGAAACCAGGCATGCCAGTGCCAGGGTTCTCAGGCGGACAATCTGAATAATTCATTCTTACAGTCCGTGCTGTTATTGCCCTTTTATACCAGCCAGAACTGTAAAGTATTCCATGCTTTTAAAGAGAGCTCTAATATAGAATAACGTGAAGATAAACATTTAAAAAATAAACTAACTGTAATGGAAGAAATTTTTTTCTAAATGTCAGTGAAAATTAGAACACATAGAAAAATCCGAAAAGTAAAGCTATGGCCGGGAATCGAACCCGGATCCTCGTCATTCCGTGACGCTTGCTATACCACTACACCACCCATAGCAGGTAACCATACCTGCTACGCTACGCAACGCTGCTACGGTCAAGGTATGGTTACCTGCTATGGGTCGTGTAGGCTATACCCCTAGGGGGTAGGGGGTAGGGGTATAGCCTACACCACCCATAGCAGGTAACCATATGGTGTAGGCTATACCCTTACCCCCTACCCCTAACGGTAAAACCGAAAAAGTAAAACATAAAATCAAGAAATAAAATTTCTTGATTCATTTGATAGTACTTACTTAATGGAAGAAAATAGAAAACTTTAAATTTTTCCATAACCATGACTTTGTTTGCTAAAGATAGCCGGTTATTTGTAAAAAAATTAACATAAATTATGCCTGCGTAAACGTGAAAAATATATATAATATAAATAGAGATGAGTCTTTAATAATCAATCAAGTCGAAAGTAGTTTTTAATTCGGCCTAAGTGCACAATAACATGTCTTAAAAGAGTCACAAAGTTCCAAGAAAGAATCTTCCTCTTACGTTATTACCCGACTGCGGCAAAGCCAAAGGAGCGTTATGATTTTTTTTTTCACAGAACACAAAACAGTAAACTAACGAAACAGTCTACATTGTGTGCCGGTCTCAGCTTTGGAATAAGAGGGATACCCTCTTCCTTTGCCTATTAACTAAAAGACCGGGAACTCCATTTTTACCTGACTACGGCAAAGCCAAAGGAGGGTTATAGCACATCATTCAAAAATACCATGGGGAAGTGGTGAAAAATGTTTCGAAATTTGAAAGATGTAAAATATTTTTACATAATCTTGGTATATGAGACTAGGCAGCAGCGCTCTGTATTGTGAACTTTACTGCGAACTTGGACTCCAGCACTGTGGAGTACCAAGAACATTGTGCATTATGCCTACCAACTAACGCATAATTTTCCTGACATCTAAGTTTTTTTGTCCTTGGGTACATATAGAAGTTTGTTCTTTCCAACCACTTGTTTACAGTCCTAAAGACTCGACCCTTCTAAATCTTTTCCTATCGCTATCTCTCACCTTACCAAACATAAATTTGATGCCGTAAACAACTGGTTCTATTCTTATCCCGTGGGGACAAAGCTTAAATTAGAATAGAAATAACTTGTGTGGGTGTAGGATTTACTTTGTGGAGATGGTGAAGATAAAATGGCGTTTTCCAACAACAAACTACGAGGGTCTTGATGCATTACGGTTAATGGGTGAATTTCAAAACCGAGTTTTCTGACTGTCCCATGCTACCAAAAAAAAAACTATGACACATACGTACCAAAAAAAAAAAGATCGTATTCTTTGCAATCATTTATGACGAGGCAAAGCCTTGAATAAATGATGATGAGCTACCAATTCCCGAAAAAAAATATTGAAAGTTCGAAAATCCACGATTAGCATAGCTGTGAGGTATGTCACACGCCAAGTTTAGCTCAGAAAAATGAATACAACTTCGTCTATAATTGTCGTAATTTAATTCTGTAAAAAGCATTTTAAAGAGCTCTTCCTGGTCTATATTATAAAACAAAAAACAATGCAAAAATCTCGTAATTTAAAAATACAGGGATAGGAATGTGTTTGTCCCGCGCGAGAGCGTCTTTCGATGACTCGCAAATACCTGCTGGTTACTGATTGGTTGAGCTATGTAACGCCATTTTTAAGTTATTACGTCGAAGACATGCTACTTCGCGTTCGATTACCGAGCAAAGCGGACGCGTAGTCTGCGCTGTGATTTTTAAAAATAGGTAAGTTTGTGACACGATACTTTTGGTAAGCCTATAAGGTAATTTGTGTGGCTAGTAAATATTGCATGTTCAACTACTTTATCGATATGTCTATTTAAGTGTTTTATAGTTTAGAACATCGAGAATGAACAGTCCTATTGTCATTTACCTAAAGCTTATACTTTCGACAGAAAAAAATAAATACACTTTTGCCGTAATTTGTGTGGCGTAATTTGTGTGTCACTTTTGCCCACGCAAATTACAAACGCGCCACACAAATTACATTTTATGTCTTATTTCAATAAAATGAGCATTTTATGATGGTTAATAACACTTGCTATCTTTAAAAAAACAACGTAAATACAATTACAATACTTTCTACTATTTTACGTTGTATTTTTTAATTTATTATTTTTGAACAACTTACGTAACATCTATGATACTGTTTAATTTTGTAATTGACGTTTAGTTTAATTACAACTTGCTTTTAGTTTCTGATTTATACCTTTTCTGTTTAAGGTATTTCTAAATGCGTCAAAAAAAGAGGATAGACTCGAGAAAAAGAAATTGGCGGAGAGAAAAAGGAGACAGAAAATTGAAAACGATGCAGAAAATTATGAAAAATATAAAAGAGAAAAAAGAGAGAAATATCATCAAATGAAAAGAGAGAGATTTAGGGCAGTACATTATAATGAACAAATATGAGAAAAATTACTGTTGAATTAGTCTGTAGAAACGCAGTGTGATTTTTTTTTTTTTTATTAACAATCTTAAGACTGATTTGTTTAGAAAGTGTCATTTTCTGTTTTTATGAATAAATCGGAAAATAAAAAAGTTTAGTTTTATTTAGCAAATTGATAGTAAAAAATTAAAAATGTAATTTGCGTGGCAACAATGTAATTTGTGTGGCATGAATTTTTTCGCCGTCGAATTTTAGCTAAGCTATTCAACACAGAAGAGTGCCTCTTTTTGCGTTTTGTTCATCATTCCAATCTCTACCATAATCTATTATCAAAATATAAAATAAAAGAAAAAAAAAACGCGCCACGAAAATTACCAAAAAACGTCCCGTTCAGAAATTCACCCTAATACTAAAAGAGGTCTAAAGAGCTTTCAAAATTAATTACAATTGGATAATTCTGTGTTAAAATTCGATATTGGGACCTACACAAAGCAAAAAGAAATGGCAGTGTTAGTATCTATAATAGTTTATCGCTTTCTCTCTTTCGTTTTTCACCTCATACTTTCCCTGGCTATAATTAAGTTATGACAATAAAAAATACACAAACGAAATATTTCCACATAATAATTGCAATGTATCCAAGTGATACCTAGAGAGTTGTAAAACGAGACGGAGCCATGGCTGCACCAGTTAGTTTATTTGTAAGTTACAAGATCAGAAATCGGATCATAAATCTGTACCTGTAGCCGATGCATCATTAGTCATCATCACTACATAGTATAAAACAAAGTCGCTTTCTCTGTCCCTATGTCCCTATGCATGCTTATATCTTCAAAACTACACAACGGATTTTGATGCGGTGCTTTTTAATAGATAGAGTGATTCGAGAGGAAGGTTTTTATGTATAATCCTACGCAGACGAAGTCGCGGGCAGAAGCTAGTCTAATATAATTTAACACCAATGCCTATTTCTTATTAAGTCGTTTCAACTTGTAACACTTATGAATCTTTAAGAAAAGATTCACGGCTAGGAAGTTTCGCTTAAATTGTTTTTTATTATGAAAGCAATTTAGAAGTTATTTCGTTGGCGGTTTTAAAACTTCAAAGGCCGGTCGGCGTGCGTGGGCTGCTATGAAATTAACGCAATCGAGTGGGAACTTTTTGAGACAGGTTCTTATATATTTTTGGGTTTCTGAGCCAAGCCCTTTCGCAAAATGAGGCATTGGAATTGAATTACGGAATTTGAACAAATTCCTTTTTGATTTCCCCTATCACAGTAAGACATTTACGTCTCCATTCCATCGATTTGTCATTCTGAAACGATTGGGATTTTATCTATTCCAGTTTAGGTACCTAAACAGTGAATTTCCACTAACAATAATGTTATGCATGTGGTCGACATAATATTAACAGTATATTTATGTATGTACAGAAGTATATGTATAGGTCTAACTTCACTGTACGTAAAAAGCGGAATATCACATGATCTAGTGTTTTTATTTCTAAATTCTAGTGAAATTGCGGATAGAAACATTTTTTCAGCCGGCAGGCATCATCGCAATTCTTCAAACACTATTTTTTTATTGGTTGGTCATCTCAAACCACCCTACGAAACACAACTAAAACCTGCATGTATTGTAAAAAAAATACTTAAACAGCTCACAACTTCGTTTTATGTAGGTAGATTTTAGTTAGCGATTGTAGAAATCGAAATGCTCCGAAGCGTTCGTCACTTGATTTGGCGCACAATAGAATTAAGATCAAGCTATTATGGAAAACGAGGTCCCCACTGAAGTAGCCCCTGCAAATTTTCAATCTTTTCCTTGAGTTCATCGCTGATATTTTTCTTTTACCGGACTGGAGTTCGGGCCCAATTTCGTTCAGCCAATATTCAAGGGCTAATATAAAAATATGGAAAGGACCCTTTCTTGAGCCCTTCGTGTCCTTTTAAGAATATATTGGCTACTAATTTCCGGATATTATTTATTTTTATCGTACCGTTTAGAGTTTTCTTTTATCCTCGGATATCCTTTGGAATTTATCGTTAATCCACTTATGGTCATAAGATTGTTATAATCTTATAAAAATAGTTTAACTCTAAAGGTACGGCCATCAAATAGACTAGTATACCTCAAAAAATAATGAAAGAAAACGGCTTATCGCGCGGAAACTGGCTTTTGATATATCAGACCCAGAAAATTTTATACAGAAATATTTTATAATTCTTCATAAATTAACGTTCCGTTAAGTACATTTTCTTAGATTACGAAAATCACTCACTCTCGGTAATAAATTTATGTCTGCGACCGGCAACTATCTCAAAGTACGGCTGCAAATATGTGGATTTTATGATTTTATTAGAGAAAACTTTTCAAAAGTGAGACTCGAAACTTGGCAGACCTACAGCTTGGAAAAGGTGAAATCAAATGTTTAGGTATTCAATTTTACTAATGAAAGTAACAGCATTGATAGCGGGTCGGGTTCCATTCTACTTATTAAGGCTATACCTGCTTCTATTCATTTTCACACTACCTACCAAATTAATCGAGATTTATTTTCATTATTTTTTTAAGAGATCGGCCATTAGTAAAAACTGTCCAATATACACATTCGTGCGTTGTTTATACCAACGTATATCTTCCCAAATCAACCTTCTGATTGTTTACTGCCCACAACAGCGTCTCTTAGCATTGTATTTCACGCTATTCAGACTTACAAGTGTTAGTTCCGAATGAGAAAGGCACTACATGAATGCATTTAGTTCCAATAGATTTGCTCGCCACGCTCCGTACGTCTCGGCATAATGCACCGGCTCTAAGCCCAAGGGATTTGTAGCGTACCAAACAATACTGGCGCTAAGCCGCTCCCGTGGGGGAGGCTGGTAGCGGAGAGATGTTAAACATTATTTTTATACTTAGAAACATTAGTGTAAGTTAGTAGAACCTCTAGTGTAAGGTTTAGATACTAGAAACGTCTCGAACCCATTCACTGCCGGTTGTCCGACTTGAGACGTCGTCAGGTGTTGCAAGAACACACGAACGTTCAAATTACTATAAAAGCATGGCAGCGGTACTGGGTGGAAGTCATGAAAAAACATATAAGCGTTCCTGACAGTAAATACACTATGTCCCAATGGGTATATGCATTAAAATATATATCATTCACATTACTTCATAAAATATGAAAATATCGTCAAAGAGATGACAAAAAGTGAAATCAAAAGTTATATCGGCCAAGAAACACGGAAAATATAAGAGTTATAAACTACTAATTAGTCAGTGATTAGAAAGAGAGATCCGATATAACATGTGACGTCATTTGTCACAACGCCCATATAAAGTCCATATTAAAATTCCGTTTCTCTAAAAAGACATGGAGACAAATCTTTCATAGCTTATAAATATCTCGGTTATTTTTATAGTTATTTGAAAAATATTTTTTGATATTGTTTACTAAATAAATTTTATTTTTAAATGAAAGCTATGAAAAAAATTATGAATATTCCCTATTACTACCTACGACCAAAGTGGCCGCACCACTGGCGAAACGAAACGGCAACAAGCAGTTCTCACATTATACAACATTTGAACTCAAACACTTATTATTATTATTGTACTAGACGTTGATCGTCTTGTCGGTCTTTTTATTTATGGAATTATATGACCTAAATAAGTGCTGATCATCTACACCTAATTTTATAAAGAGTAAAGTTTTGATTGTTTGTTTGCATTGAATAGGCTCCGACGGTACCTACTGGACTGATTTGAAAAAATATTTCACCATTAGAATCTTACATTATCCCTGATGAACATAAGCTTATATTTTTATTTAATTCTGCGTGGACGAAGTCGCATGAAACAGCTATGTACAATAATTGAATTAATTCATCCTGTACCTTGTATAGGTAGTTTATTTTCACGCTAAACAAGGAAGTGTAGGCAGCAGCGTTGTCTACTGCTAATAAAGAACTTCAAACGCCAGCATAGCGGCGTGGAAGGCAAGCGCAAACCACAGTATTCCCCCAAGATAGTAGTTGTGAAGGTCCAGATACTCAACTGACGACCTCGATCACTCTCTCAAGACTATAGTAGAGATAATGAGGAGTGAAATGCTCATGACTTGCGCCTCACAATAGGAAACTTGGGTCAATTCATGCACCTACATGGGGATTTCTTCCGAGAGATTTGCTGGCACGCCTCAATTCAATGCTATATGAGGGGGATCATGACGAAGCTCACGCGATCCCGACTGTCCTTCAGTTTACTGAACTAATACGCTATTGTTGTCTTGAATGGAATGTCTTGATATATTGTCTGTGATACGGGATAGTACTGTTTTAATAGAGTTTGGCATTAGATACACCATTCCTGTCATTGGTTTCGACATTAGCATTAATTACATGCAGTTGGTGATTTTAACCCTAGTTTAAACTTGCAAAAAAACACTGCAAGTCGTATTTCATTGTGGTACTATCCAATCACTAGATAAACAACTTTTCATAAATGTATCACTTGACAAGCATTTCATTTGACAACCCTTTAATGTCTGATAAACCGTAAACTTTTTTTAAAATCGAAAACCTTAAGGCCTGGCTCACATTTTAGGTTATGTTAGGTTAGGTTGGGGTGGGGTGGGGCCGCGAGGAGTAAACCTCTATAAAAAATCCAGAGGGTCGCACCCGCGGGTGCTTTTGGTGACGGGCGCGATCGTGCCTTCGGTACCGCTCTGCTTTCAGAGTAGTACATGAGGGTGTGAGAGCCGACGTGAGGGTCAGCGGGCATAAGCCTGCCGTCGGAGCGGTGCGCCCCGTAAGGGACGGGACCGCGGAGCGGCGTGGCTTCGGCCACTGCCGGTCAACAAGTAACCCGGCCCGTAGGCGCCGGGAACGTGGGCCGCTGTCTTTTTCAAGACAGGGGCCACAAGGAGCCAACCTCTATAAAAAAATCCAAGCGGCACCAGCGAGGGAGGGCAGGATTTCCCAAACCTGCATTGCACAGGTGCCGCGAAGAGGGAACCCCATCCCGGGGTGGTCCTGGGGCGTCGCGGTAACACAGAGTGCTCGCGTAATGCCTCACAAACGACTGATTAGGGAATCCGTGTGGTTTTTAGCGGGTATGCCTGGCGAAGCGGGAGAGTCCCACATACCCCCGGTAATCCCGTACCGGGCGGATGCATAAGGCGCATTTTCGACACCGTAAAAGAAAGGTTAGATTAGACGCCGGGGGAGCGGGTCTCACATACTTTTCCCGGGCCTCCCCGGGCCGGGGGATACTCGTTAAAGAGTTTTCACTCCGTGAAAGGTACGATCTTGAGTTTGATAATCGAGTACTTTATTGCCAGATTAAGTAAGAACAGATTAAGTACCTGCATTTCAACAATTGGAATAAAACGCTGGTTCTTTAGGACGTACTTAAATCCCTACTAATATTATAATTATGAAAGTAACTCTTTCTGTCTGTCTGTTACGCTTTCACACGTAAACCACTGAACCGATTTTAATGAAATTTGGTTCAAAGATAGTTTCAGTCTCGGAAAAAGACATAGATTAGCTTCTATCCCAGAAAATCGCATAGTTCCCGCGGGAAAGCGACAAGGAAATCCTGCGCAGACGGAGTCGCGGGCAACCGCCAATGATTTTTAAATAAATGTATCTTTTAAAGTAGTTTATACTTGCAATAAGCCAACTTACCTTCGAAAATCCGAGAACGGACCATTCGAAACAAGCTAACATTTTGTACAAAGTTAGCTCGTTGGCCGAGTCAGCGGCGCTAGTTGGTCGTTGCCCCAATTAATGCAATAATTTTGGTTACATTTGCTTACTATGTTGTGTTTAATTTGCTACAATGAAAACGAATTGTCAGACTCAGTTGAATTGTGGCTAGATTATAATTAAAAATGTGAGATCATACATAAATACGTCACGCTTCATTCTTATCGGGACTTCATGAAGTCGTAGTTTCATAATAATATTAATTTCATAGTCTTTCATATTTTTTCTCTATGTTGATATGGTAAGGCAGAGTCTGGAATACGACAACCATTTATTAATTTTAAAACAATTCGAGGTACGACTTTAATTACTGTAAAGGTGTATAGACTATGTAGATCTGTAGTTACTTTAGATACTATAGAGTACATAATAGTCATGGTATTTCTAAAAACATAGTAGCAATCGACGACGACGAGCCCTTTCAGCCTATTTGTATAGTACTCGTAAACTTTTAATTTTGCTTTGAAAACTATGTAAGAGACATGATTACACATAAACGGATAACTCACGTATAAAAAGTCGAGTGATGCTCGACAAGTTTCGGACTATTTCGTAGTCCTTTTTCCAAGAGCGCTCGCCCCGGCGGCAGCGACACGAACACTGCGCGCCAGCGCTCTGCTCGCGCGGCTGTTCGACGCAACTGACAGCGGCGCACAACTACCCTCGTTTTCATCGTCATTTTTATTATTGTCAAATGTCGGGCAGCATACAACACTGATCACGTCACTCAGTAAAGGTTTTTATACGTGAGTTATCCGTTTATGTGTAATGATGATTAAGTCTCACGGTAGTTTCATGTTGAAAGTAAGAGACATGCTGAAAATAAATGTATTCCATTTCATATCTTAACTTCTTGGCCGAAGATACTGGCAAAAATCTACCAAAAAAAGAAAGTTGTTAAATAAATATTATGTGTTCTCATAATAAGTCTGGAGTGAACTACGTGGGAAGAGTTCAACGATTCTTTAACCCTCGTCTTCCTTCGACCTGTGAAAGATTCTGACGAAAATGTATTTCTGGATTCGGGAGTCTATTACGAAGTATTTCTGTAACTAATTGATATTGAAATTGACAGGAATATCATTAATGTATCGCAATTGATATTGTAAGAGCACGTCTCGATTCATCCATACAATATCGTATATCTTTTATTAGTGATCTCTTCTTACGTTTTTTATGACGTGTTAAATTGTGGGCTTGCTAAATAAACTGTCTTGTTTTTACTTATTACCGCGCCGCTGGACATTAATGAATCAGACAGGGCACAAGATTTTTCTAACCAACTAAATTAGTTTAATTAAAAAATTTTGAAGTAGAAACCAACTTCTAAATATATTAAACCAACTTCTAAATATATTAAGCTGAAAATTCAGCAGGTACATGTAGACCCGTTGACACTGCACTAAAATTGCATCATCAGCGAACACGTTGTTATTAAAAATCCCATCGATTAACCGAAACAAAAACATTACACTACACTAAACACTAAAACATTTAAAACCGTTGTAATTCAAAAACGAGTACGTCCACAAGTCTATACGTTATACACACATACAAAAATCACGTATATATCCTTTACGGGGTAAACAGCACAAGGTACCAAACCTAAAGGCCACGTTTAGCATTATAGGTTATGTCATAATAGCAGTTATTAGAGTAATACGTTTTGAGCAAATTGTGGTTTTGCTTTTACATTAATTTAGTAGTTAATTAAAAACGGTTTCCACTGATATTTTTTCATTTAGTATTCTATGTATAATTACAATAACAAACTATGTTTAATCATCGAACTGTTAAACCTCCAACCGCTCATGTACTCCCAAGGCAAACATTGTGATATAGACATACGAAAATTACCATAACATACCTTCTGGATTACAAGTTATACCTACTAAGCCCCTACTTCTGTGGAGTTTCGGAGCACCTGCGCCCTGGCTTCTGGCAGTTTTCGAACAAACATACGTACGTGTAGTAGTTGAAAAAGGGTTGCGTATACAAGTTATCAATTAATCATGAAGTTTACTTGATGTTAGTGTGAGAAATTAAGAAAAAATATAATTAAATTTAAACATCTCATATGACTTGCTTGACTTTGAAGCTATCGACTTTAGCCAAAATTGAGCCACTTTTAACAATTCAATGAAACTGAAAATTCCGATACATAATGAAATAATAATTGAGAGGATGCGAAGCAATTCAATGGTGTTTGTGAAGTCTCCAATCCGCCTTAGGCTCGCTCGGGACCTATTGCCTAAGCTAAGCCTTCTGCAGAGAGGAAGCTTGTGCCCGGCAGTGGCACGTCTATAAGCTGGAGAAGTCAATAAAATTAACATCCAATTAAGAACTTGTATTAAGAACTAGCCTTCCGTCCGCAGCTTCGCCCGTGATAAATTAATTTTCCCGCAGGAAAAGGTATTTTCCCGCGGTAAAAAGTAGCCTATGTCACTCAGTGATAATGTAGCTTTCTAACGGCGAAAGAATTTTTGAAATCGGTCCAGTAGTTTCGGAGCCTATTCACTGCAAATAAACAAACAAACAAACAATAAAAATTTTCCTCTTTATAATATTATTAGGATAGATGAACTATGTAGAGACAACGTACCTACATAATTAAGGACACCTTACACCTTTCTAACTCATTGTAACCAGACTAAGACCAGTAGGCTTATTGTCTAACCCCTTATTCATAAACTCTCTATAGGCTTCTGCTAACTTAGCAATCGTTTGTCTTTATCTGCGAAAGGTAAATGTCAAAGTGACAGATAAGGACAAACGATTGCTAAGTTAGCAGAGGCCTACAGAGCGTTTATGAATAAGGAGGTTACTCGCTCGTAATCGCAATCATGTTCTTTTTGACCGTTCATGTATGGGCTGACAATTGGCATCGGAATCAGCTAGCTGTCACATTCATATAAGAACTGTCAAAATGAACACGATGGCGATTGCGAGCGAGTTAGACAATAAGCCTACTGATCTAAGTGATATACTCTATGACATTTGAAGGTTAATTGGAAGACATTCCTCTAAGGGATAAGTTCACCTTTGTAAATCTTTTTATCTCATTACCTGTAAAATGAATGTGTTTTATGTATAATTAAGAATTATACGTATACAGACATACTTTTCCTAGCATGCTTATTTTTGATGAAATACGACAACTTTTTATGGTATGTTTATCTTTCTATAAATATAAACAATTAAAACGGGAATCCACTTTCGTAGATTATACCATTTTCGTAATATTATCATTACATCACTTTTCAATATGGCCAAAAGCATTGGCAGTGTTAACGCGTCTACAAAACCGTTCTATATCGACATAACAACAGTCCGTCAATTCACTTTGTGAGAGAATAATCCAATCATCGTTCCCTCTTCGGCATCTCTCTACAACTTCTTTGTGTGAAATTCATTCCAAATTCAAAAGGGGGCGTTCCGCTGTGTAAATAATAAAAGTGGCCTGGAGTTGTGGCTTTGCGGAATGTTTACGTCCACCGAGAGAATATAAATTGGTCTAATTTAAAAGCATATGAAATAAGGCCCGGCCTTTAGCCGCCTTGAAAATGAAATGGGAAAATCTTAGGTTTTATTGAAGCGTTCACCGAGATTGATATGAGGGGAGTCACTAGGAGGAGAGCAATTTTCTGAAAAATCACGCAGCTGAAGTTGTGTTTTTGTTAATTTTAATGGACGAACAGGTGCTTCAATAACTTTGACTTTGTTTTTGTCATAAATACCTTTAATTATTAAATCAAATACACGACTTAAGTATTTTCAACCGAGGTATGGTTATAATGTTTAAGAATAAGATAACTTTATTAGCTGATACAGAAACATAAAGAGAATACACGGATACTTATTCTAACCAGCCAAATGGCCGCCACTTAGCTATGTGTCACGATAAGATCCAGGATAATGTCGTGACGCTGATTTTCAGTGACGCCAACGTGAAGTTTCGAACCTAACTGTCAACTGTGGGTGTGTTACAAGGTGAGCTAAAAAAGATGGTCGACTTACTGTAGTTGTTAAAGAACTCTTTGTTAAGTTTAACATTGGCACTTTAGTGCTTACCTGCGTAGCTAAGATATTGGCGCGTAGTGGACATTAATAATCAAAATAAAGATGTCATGTGCTAGTTATGAAGAATGTGTCTAGGTACTTGAAAAACGTGTATGTAGCGATTTAATAAAAATATTTTAACACTTGTCTTCTTCAAGCGAATGTTATTCCGTTCTTTACATACATACATACACAAATCACGTCTTTATCGCTTACGGGGTAGACAGAGCCTAAGGTAACAAGACCTACAGGCCATCCGTTCTTTAGTTGTAATAAAAACATAAATGTATTTTAGATAAAATCCTACTAATGTTAAAATAAGATAGATGGATGAATGGATAAATGTATGTTTGTTAGTCTTTTAAGCCAGAACGACTGAACGGATCTGGATGAAATATGGAAAAGAGTTAATATATCTGGAATAACACATAGGCTACTTTTTATCCCGGAACATTGCGTAGTTCCAGCGGAATAGCGATGCACCAATTCTTTGCAGATAATTAATTCGCAGATATAACACGAAGGTTAACAGAACAAACTTAAATTGAAAATTAAATGCAAACTGCGTTAAGACTTGAAGCGGCAACTTGAAGGACGTAAGTGTTACCATGTAGAAATTTTACTTAGTAAAGTTTAACGGCGCTGCGGCACATTAAATAGCATTATGACGTCATAAAGACATAAACGTAATCCACCATTACGCGAGTGTCGCCATAAAGGCGTCTGTAAGCTTGTTCCAGAACTAATTTATAAAATTGTACAATTTGCCAGCTAAATAGGTACGACAGGAGACAAAATGCAGCAAGACAAGGTACGACAGGGTACAAGCAGGTACACAATTTTTGTATAATCTGGGTGGTTGAGTCTCGAGCTAGGTCTATCCAGATCGATACTGCCACACATGCATACCTTCGCACCTGTTTCCCATCAGGGTAGGCAGAGACTGCTTTGTTCCACTTGCTACGATCCTGACATAGGTACCTCTGTTGCTTCATCCGCATCCATAAATTTCTTCATAGATACTCGTTGACTTAGGGTACTCTTGACCTGACAATACAATACAATCTAATCAGCCCACATCCAGCCACTGCTGAGTAAAGGCCTCTTCATTTTCACGCCACTTCCCCCGGTCCCGTGCCAGTCTCATCAACAGTTTCCCAGCCGAATGACAGATGTCATCTGACCAACGGGCGGATGGTCTGCCCACTGACCTTCGACCCAGTCTTGGCCACCACTCTGTGATCGCTTACAAAATAATACAGTAACTCTTTATTGAACACCACATATAATAACCATAACAGAAAAAGGTATACAGAATATTACAAGGTAACAATAGGCGGCCTTATCGCTACAGAGCGATCTCTACTAGGCAACCATAATGGACTGGAGAAAAGAACAGATCTGAGCGGGTGGTGGAGTTGACCTTTTTTCAAAACGTCCCAATTTGTTCCTAGACGTCCGTCTAGGCCTACCGATACACCTATCCACGGTCGCCATATAAATATTTTAAGTTCATCTTCTTTCATCCATCCTCTCTACCACCATCTTACTTGATAATTTGTTTCGGTACGAAGAGTATGAATTGTGAAACGGCATATTAGGTATTTTATCTTAGTTCTCTAGGCTGGCAACAAAACTGCAATCCTACGAGTATTGTTTTTGCGGCTGGTCCATAGGTGATGGTGTTCACTTACCATCAAGTGCTCCACTTGGTAGTACGCCACATTATTTCATTAACAAAATGGAAACACTCGTAATAAACATTCATCATCATCCATCATCCATATTAGCCATAGGAGGCCCACTTTTAGATATTGGCCTTCCCCCATAGACCTCCAGTTGTCTCGGTTGGAAGCGGCTTGCATCCACCGTGAACCCACGACTTTAACCAGGTCATCCGCCTACCTCGTTGGTGGACGTCCTTCGTTTGCCTATCCGCGGTCTCCACTCGAGAACCTTTCTGCCCCAACGACGATCTGTTCTCCACTTCAACGACTAATTCGCTTGGTTATGTCGTTGACCCTTGTTCTTCTACGTATCTCCTCATTTCTGATTCAATCCCGTAGAGAAACCCCAAGCATCGCTCCTCTTTGCTCGCTGAGCATCTCTGAGCCTATTTAAAAGGCCTATAGTGAAGTGAAGCAATATTAAACGTTATTCCAATCGGATAAATCGAAGCTTTACTTCCAAGAAAAATAGCTACAAGTTATAGAAGTACTTTTCCTTTGGTTATTATCACACTGAAAAAAGCCTCAAACACATTGTGACAACATTATACGCAACATGTTACAGCGTGTGTGTATGGCTCATTTTAAGCCCCGCTACGCATCTGCACCTGACCTAATGTATCCGCGCGTAATTTATCTGCGCAAGTATTCTTGTACTAAGCCTTTTGTATTATCGTACCGTGGAGCACAAGTTTACAAGGTTTTGCCTCGCTGCGTCTCTTTTTAACAAAGATTACGAGAATGAGATGTCAACTCAGCATTGCATTACCTTGGTACTCCGCGACCATAATATTATGTGCAATAGTCACTAGCGAACCTCTCGTCTGCGTGACGTAAATCTTTCTTTTTATGCAAAAACCCAGCTGCCTATCGCTTCAACATAATAAGAAAACGATCGTCATACCTACGCAATTTTCAGCATTATCATACAAGACGGCTACTTTGTCACAACCTCGATCTAGAGTAGGTATTATATTTTTTTAGAAAGTCATAAAAATGTTACACATATTTGCCTCAATCTCGAGATCTCTTCGCACATCTCTGGCGCAGCCGCTCTAAAAATACATCAGTCGTACGAAAAATGTAAACGTACATTCACTTGAAAACACGCTTGAGCGCTCATGTGGGGTAATAATCCATTTTGGGGTCACATAATTGGGGTACAGTGAAAATTCATGTCTTTACGCACATTTGTTGGACCGGAAAATTGTTGCGTATTGTTGCGTAGCGTACTTTAATTAAAATATTAATAAATATCCCTTTTGTGCTCCAAACTATTATATTATGTAAATGGTTCGAATAAATAAAAGCCTAAAGTACCTACGATATTAGATAGCGGACGGAAGTTTTGGAGCTTTCATGTTAATATATTGGACAGTTTTACATTAACGAGCCGGGCTGGAGTCAATTAAATATCCTCGGGAAGTTTAAATGGAACATAAAGGCAAGAAAATATTTCACTTCTATCGCCAATCTACTTCTAAGACCAACTTATACCTAATAGTTCAGACAAACAAGCGTATATTTATGAGTTGCGTAATACGTTTTCATCCATATCTGTCAGCTCATTTTGCAAACAGGACTTAAGTAGGTACTGTAGATGTGAAATGTAGCGTAACTTACGTGGATCTTAACTAAAACTGTCACTTACTATACCTACAAATTAAGAATTCCAATACATCAAGGTCGGACACAGCGTAAAGAGATAGAAGAAATAAAATATAATAATTATGTAATGTTCAATTCTGCTACGCGTTATTAATTTGTCACTTTTCTTCGTTTAAAATTGTTTAAGATGTTTACTCAGTTCATTAAAGACTGTAAAACGAGGGAGATAGAGTACAAGAAAATGCTCTCAACTATCATTACAGCGGTACATTCTAAATCTACGAAAATAAATACCAACTGAAAATAATCCAAGCCTTTTATCTTCTAAGTTCTTTCACATAAAACGGACGAAATCTTCGAGCAAACTCAAGATATTGCGGCACTAGGGGTGACACAGTGAAACAAGCAGAAACAGACAATACAACTAAACTAAGTTGCAAACTGCTAAAATTGAAGCCAAGAAGACAATGTAATCTGCAATAATATATTAAAACATTCCGGGCATCCCTTGCGTTCAGTCTAGACTAATATTCATCGGGTTCTTAATGGAAATATGAATTATTCCGAGGTTCAGAGAACTTGTTTGAGTAAGTCAGTGGGTAGTTCCAGTAACACTGTGGCAGGAAACAGTGGTGCAGGTTCAATTATAAATTAAAACAGAAAATGCTTAAGTTAAAACTACCAAACCGATGAATTTTCATAATTGTTTAATTTTTCGCCGACTGTGCAACCATAAACTATCATTTTGCTACCAAGTATGATCATTATGTTTTGTCTTGATAGCGTAACACTGTATCTCGAAAGTTCCATTTGAAATTAGTAAAAATCTGCGCTATGTGACTACGTAACTGCTAGCTCTTATTTAATTTTAGATTACGTGACAATACTAATTAGAGCTGTAATTTTGTTCTAGTACCCTACTCGTATTTCAAATTTAGCAAAATCTTTCACTACTTTCGACTAGTATTTTCGAAGAAGACGTGTCTTACAAAATCTCTCGATTCACATCAAACAGGTTTTCAATCATTCTGTTTCTGCCACAATAGCTCTTTACGTGGACTCCTAACAGCTAAGAACATTATCAAACTGAATAATTTCACAACACTAGTTACTGTCTATCAAACCGCAGTGCAGAGAAACGTGAGAATCCCGCGTTTACACGGACGCCGCACCGAAAGCAAACATACATTTACCTGATTCACTAATGCAGGCTGAATATTACCGTTTCTACTTCTACTACCGTTTCTTGTTCAATAATTTGGAATTCAGGCGCTTTCTTAGTTGGCATGTACAGTAGAGAGAATCTTCTTCTTCTGCATTTGTGTCTATTCGTAAATTTGTGATACCTTCAATGTCGGATATTTATTATGCCTGAGTAACCTTGAGTTCATCTTTTCTCTGAAGTATTTCGTGAATCTGGTTAACTCTTGAGCATCAATTGGTCGTAAGTATGTTAGTGTTATAAATTTGAAGTGGAGAAATTGAAGAACTTAAATTTTGAAATAACAAACACCGTTGTGGCATAAAAAACAAATTATGCCTCATTTGTTTTAGAATGGCGTAGTGTAGTGCACGTGTATTATACACTTCAAAATATTAAACTTCCGGATCATCAAGAAAACTTGTTCTCAATTCTTTTCATATATCCACAATGCTGTGTTTGTTAAAAAGCGGCTCAAATAATTAATGAAAAACAAACAAACACTTATGCCTATTCAAATACCATTTCATTCCCGATCCACTTTAAATTTAACTAAATGGACACTGTACACGAATGTATAGTAACCGCACTCAACTGGTTGCTAAATAAAGTCAATTTTACACGCTGTATTAAAATTCGATTCGTGAGTATTGGAGTATCAAAACAACTGGAGACGTCAAGCATTATAACTCCCATATATATTTTTTTAGACATGTCGTGTCAATTTGCAACTTTAAACTTAACACCATTGAACAGCTCGAAAAGATCATGATTAGCCGCATATGATTCCGAGAAAATTAAGAAACTTTGAGAGACCATAGGTCAAACCACTAGGCCACCAAGGCCTGTTACCCTTAGCTAAGCCGCCACGCAATCCCACGCACACAGAACATGTATTTAGAACCGCTGCCTAATCTTATTTTAATAGAGATAGTCCCGTCATGGTCTTCTCCGGTTGGATTAGCCCTGAGTATACGTTATCGGCGTGAATATAATAAATACCTACGCATTTCCGATCGGCTTACTTTAGCCTGGCCTTTGTGTAAAGTAAAGGCTGGATGGTGACCTCTATAAATCTCCCATTCGATCCTGTTGGGGGTCAACTAAGCCACAATACGTCGCAGCAAGCGACGAGCGAAAGCGATCAAATATGACACCAATATCTGATAAACCCTTTCTCTCTCCCTCCCTCCTGCTCATCACTTTAAATAAAGCAACGTAATTTACAAATTGGTTACTTATCTAGTAAATATTTGCAGTATAATCACTGAGAAAAACAAGACACAGTCTTAAGTTAAAATTTTATAGAAATAGATTGTGTAGTGGGATACTACAGGCAGGTATGCGTCTCAGTTGGAAAAACGTCTAAATAGTTTATTGCGCTCCTTTTGCTTTCCTTTTTGCTTTTTTTTCTCTCTCTACTAACAACATTGCGAAAGCGCACAAGCTCAATTAACTGAACCATTAAAAAGTGAAGATTTGCAAATCTAATTCAAAATAAAAACTGCAAGTGCATCTTGAAGGAGCGAGCAGACTGCACATACGTATTGTGGCGGGTTTTAAAGATTTAACTAGACCACTTTTAACTCGTGGCATGGACCATCGCCCCCAATCGTGAGGGAGAGAATTTTTGTATCGTACCCTTAGTTATGCTAATGCGATGCGAGTGACCGGGTCGCGGTGAACGAGCGAATATATTGCGGTTTCACAGTCACTATGAATAAATCTTTCCACGTTATCGGTCTATCTGCGAGTTCTAGCTTCCGATACGCTACGCGAGCAAAGTGGCATACTGATTAAGTCTGGCTAAAGATGAAGTTTCTTTTGTTCTGCCTTTGTTCTCTAGATATGTGAGTCATAAACAGAATAAACAACGTCAAAAAAAAGTTAGCCCAGTAGCTTGATCCATATGTTTGCGACGTCGATACCTCTACGTAGCTGTACCGGAATCTACACACCACTCAGTTAATTAAGTACAATGGTGAATGCAAAATGCTGTTTACGACAAAAGACGGCTTCCTTATTTGCTATGTAGGATAGTGAGAACAACAGTTGGGACTTAACATTAGAATCGATAGATCAAAAGTGGATGCGAAGTCGAGCTGAGTGAAGATTTTGCGTTGTCGATGGTACAAATGCATTGTGTTTGAATGCATATTACCAAATAAAACTTATTTTCCTTCGTAATTGTCGTAAACTACGTGTTGACTTCTGTTAAAAGATTTTTTATTTAAAAAGTATATCGTTTTTCTTAGAACTCGTTCAACTTTGGATGTTCATTCTATAACCTTTCAATCATATTCGCATAATTCAAGTTTAATCCCAAGAGCTCAGACGCTATCATGTGGTTTGTCTATATCTAGATACAGCAAAAAGTTTATAATATGCATGAGTGGGGAATACTCAGAATATCGAGAACATTTTATTGACCTACAGACAACCTCTGAGTTATAGGTTGCCTGAACTCGTTAGGAACTTTCTTTTTTATGTTATGACAAAATTAGCTTTCTTGAACTCTATTAGATACTTTCAAAGACATTTTTACCCTCGTTGAATAACTTAATTATCCGCTTTATACTCGTATTTTTATGTCATTCTCATAACACACACACAGCTGAAAAACAAATAAATCAAGTCATTAAACTATTTTGCATTTTGTAGTGTAATCTTTTGAGATTATTATAACCAGCTTTGTTGTTTATTTGTCTTGTAAAGAAAACTCCTAAGTCATGCTGTCTAACGCATTTGAAATTTAAGCATTTTTTGTCACACACTACCTATATGAAGGAAGAAAGAGATGGTGTTGGCGTCTAGCCGTGTGGTGCGTGTTTCAAGCTGCCGAATTGGTTCTTATCGGTTACAAAACTGCCAGTACCCAACGAGATTGCCGCTTACCATTATATTTCTATTTTAAAATCGTATCATTTTGCTTTTGTTCCCCGTAAAAGCGCCGCCTGATGTGATTTTACTGTAGGCCGGAGGTTTAAATTTCAATTTCCGTTCGGAAGAGATAAATTTTCGTGGTATACTGCGCTGTGTCGATGTTCTACGTTTATTTACTGTCTGTACTTTGATCTAGATATATTTTTAGAATTGGTAAGGAAATAATTTTTTGCTTGGGACAACTTAACCTCAATTCGGCATTTAAGTGTATTTTGTACGAATCGATCCAACTCTTCGCCTTTACTACTAACATTCTGGCGAAAGTTACGGTCTGCTTGTAAGTTTTCGGTAACAAAATACGTTTAGAACGCGTTCGCGTTAAAATTTCAAATACTATGAGAACATTTTGTTGCCATTTCGATCCGCAAGTGGCGCTGGTAATTTTTCCATACTACTGAGGCATTTACGTAAATGCGTAAGTACAGGACATTTTTTTATATGAAAACTTACTCCAAAAGCTCAGAGCCTTAATTATAAAAATGTTTTGCATGTGGTAGGATGTTGTGTAAGATCCATCTGTATTTTCTACATACATACATAAGTACATAAAACACGTCTTTACCCCTTACGGGACAGACAGGTTACAAGATCTAAAGGCCACGTTTAGCATAATTGTGGGCGTATAGGTGGAAAGGTTTAATTAAAATAGTGATGGGTAGCTATAGCCGCATCGCCTATAACAGTCATGATTCCTAAGATTTTCGCCTATTCCCTCGATGAACTTTTACCATATGGTACATTCTGTTTTTTCTTTACTCCCAGACCAGCATGAAATAATGTCTCTCTATGTATTTTCTACTACCACCTTTATTGCAAATCCTGACGCCAGTACCGCTACTTGAGCTACTGTTTCGGCGCGGAGAGTAAGACAGCTGGTAAAATTACAGGCAAATGAGGTTTTTCTATCTTAGGCCTGGCAACATCTGCAATCATCAGAGTTTATGGGTACCCATAGTAGTGGTTCTCAATTACCATCCCTCTTCCTCATGCCTTCATTATCTATACCAATATTATAAAGAGGAAAAAATTGATTGTTTGTTTGAATTGAATAGGCTCCGAAACTACTGGACGGATTTCAAAAATTCTTTTGCCGTTAGAAAGCTACATTATCACTGAGTGACATAGGCTACTTTTTACCCCGGGAAAATACCTTTTCCTACGGGAAAATTAATTTATCGCGGGCAAAGCTGCGGACGGAAGGCTATGGTACAATAAAAATGGTGAAGTACCGATTCCATTTATTTATTAAGCACTTGTCCGCGTAGAATTCCCTAATCGCTACCCCGCGGTCGCTAGGCTGTTCTTCAGGATAAAAACTATCCTGGGCCTCTATTCGGCGCTGACACGCCCAAGCTATTACCAACCATTTGCAGTGCCTAACGTTTAATTTGCTATTCGGGGTCGCCCAAATGTCAGTTTGCCGAACACAATCCGAAGAGAATGCGATGCGTTTTTAGTAAGCTATTCGGGGCGCCTCGTCATTTTTGTTGGGGATTTTCAACAGCTGTCAAAGTGTGTCAGAAAAAAGAGGAGTTCTGACCGCATATCCTATCAAATCTATAACGAGTTATCTAATAATTATCTATTCAGTGCGATCACATCAAATTGATCAAAATTTAAGCCATAATTAAGAAAAACTAAAACCCCCGAATCCCCAAGTAATCCGAGCCTTTGCAACATAATCGCAGATCGCACAACACAACGCATGGTCAGGCTAGCTGTCAATTTTGGAATTCAATGTGTCAAATCGCCCACTGATTGCCTCACTGATGGATGGAGCAAAGGTGGATGAAAAAGGTTCCAATATTACGTGCGGCTTACTCACGGCAAACATCATTTTTTTATTAATTCGATCGAAAGCTATCCCAAATTATTAAGCGTAAAAAAATATCGAGTTTGAATCGAGGAAATATATCTGGAAAACTCAGATTGTTGTGTAATTCGGTAAACAAAAACGGTCTGTGCAAGGTGAGGTGAATCCGCGATCTCAGGGCAATTAATTTGTTTTCAATAATTCTATCGAAACCTATCCCCAATTAAAAAGCATAAAAAAATAGCGATTTTGAATCGAGACCATGAATGTGGAAAATTAAAATTGCTACGTAATTTGTGAAATAAAAACATGATGAGGTCATTGAACTACTATTCATGAGGTGTTAAGATCGGTCACCATTTTTAAGTTTTTTTATCAGTTCGTCCCTCAAAGCAAAGGAAAAAACACGTCTCCTATTTGGTCTCGAAACGTCCGTCTAGGCCTTCCCCTCCCAACTTTACCAGTCACACTCCCCACATATGTACATAGATCATATTGTTTTGATAGGATTTATTAAAGTACATACAAAAAAACACTGCATTCCGATTTAATAAAGGATATATGTTAATTTTCCAAAAGTTTAGCTTATAATTAATAAAATTCTCATCAACTCAACATATTGAAGGTCTGATTTATAGAATTAATAGTCATCATTTCCATAAAGGATAATAAATCAAATAGTTATTGAAAGGAGAGTTCATTAGAGTAGAAACTGTGTCGGTATTATAGATCTTTAATTAGCACCATTTTTAGTGCATAGTTTTTCAGCAACATGATTCTTCATGAAGGATTATTTTGTTAGCTGGTGGCGTAAGGGTGGGAATAGGGGAAGGATGGAGTCCCACGCAGGGCCATTGTGGCCCCAGTACCGTCTGTAATACTGATACATTTCTAAGTAAGAATAGCCCAGTTAGGTGGCAAATTCATTAGCTATTTTTAGTGTTTTCAAATGTTAGTTTAATGTAATAGGAGGTAACAGGAAATAACTCTCAAAGAACTTTTATTAGCTATAGTAATGATTGATAATTCGCATACTTAATGTATAATGGAGAGCATGCCAAAATATTAATTTTATTTTGAAACAAGATAGTTGCATAAAGGCCGCAGGCAGACAACATAGGGAAAGCGGTGACAGTACAGATCTTGAGAACTTCACGGGTATATACAACTTTAAACTTCAAAACGTGTGATAGTAAACAGGCAAAATGGTTAATCAGATGATTCGAGTTTTAGAAAGTCAAACTATGCATTCAAGCGCAAATAAGTAAAGTATTTTCATGAATATCAAAACAAGAGATAAAGGGCAAACTATATCAAAAATCGGTTTAGCTTTTTGGAATGGCATTCTCTAAGCATGAACAAGCAGACATAGAAAATGTTAATAAAAGTCTGTCAGCAGTCATTTTGTCTTGGCAAGATGTTTTAATTCAAATATTTAAAAAAAAACTAGAAAAGAAAGGCATTTAAGTGTAACATAATTGTTTGATATCATTAATTTATCATAATAAAGTTATAAAGAATAATAACACAGACAAGATAAGTCGACAGATTCAGTAGGTTAAGTATAATAAGTTTAATGTAATAGGAGGTAACAGGAAATAACTCACAAATAAGTTTTATTAGTTATAGTAATGATTGTTAATTACATTAGTTCGCATACTAGCATGCCAAAATATTAATTTTATTTTGAAATAAGATAGTTGCATAAAGGCCGCAGGCAGACAACATTGGGAAAGCGGTGACAGTACAGATCTTGAGAACTTCATGTGTATATGGTCGTAACTTTTCGCCACTCCGTCTGTGCATTTAGCATCCAGGCATGTTTCAATGATTGAATTTAAAACCCGACAATACTGTTCGAACTTCCAGACAGTTGGAGTATCTGTAAACAAAATAAATGTTCATTTTGTTTATATACAACAGACAGACGATGTACAGAAAACAAATTCAGGTTTTAGTGAGATTATTACATGAAGGAAATTACAGCCTAGATAATTGTTCATGAAAATTCTTAGAGTGAATAGGCTAGCAACACATTGGTTTTACAAATTTATAAAGAGGAAAGTATTGTTTGTTTGTTTACATTGAATAGACTCCGAAACTGGACCTGGTATTGATCCAGTACTGGACCAATTTGAATAATTCTTTCACCATTAGAATCCTACATTATCCCTGTTAAAACATAGGCTATATTTGATTCCACACAGACAAAGTCGTAGGCAGAAGCTAGTTATACATATTTAACTACCCTTGAAGTCTGACAAGATAATCAATGAAATAGTAACAAACAACAATGAATAGAAATGATTTAAGTGATTATATATATATTGCAAGTGGGATGTATTGAAATACTAGTGTTAACATGCAACATTGTCAGCATACAAATTGGTTGTCATTCTTATATATGAGTATGTAAGTTCCTGGCATAAAAGTTTAGTCTATTTTAATTTAAACCTGCATGGTATTATAAGTGCTAAATTTCAACTTGGACAGAGTCATAAATATAATGAACAATCAGCGACTAGTAGTTCTTTAACTTATGTACATACCATCACACCTAAATTTCCGTAGGGGTAAACAGAAACTACTTTTGTACATGTCTGACATACTTTACCATGTTACAGAAAATATATTATATGACTATCAATAATAAAAATAAATTATTGGTTAAGGTAACTTACTTTAGGAGTTCCGTAGATTGGTCTACAGGTTTCATTTAAGTTCGGCTGTCAACCTAAGATCCGTAGTATTTTAACATAATGTGACACGGTTCAAGATGTGTGAAGGACAGTTGCATCCTTGTTATTCATGTAATAATTCACTTTGGCACATTTAGTACCTTGATTGCAATCTGGAAATAGAAACGTACAATTATTGATTAATAAGTCACAGGGACACCAGTAGTTAAATTTAGTCCTTTTCGAAACGAAATTAAGTTCCTTACCAAAAAGTATGTTTAGAAAATAAATAATAAAATAGATGAATAACCGGTACTAACCTGTAATACAACAAAGGATAGTTGTTGATTTAGTTCATGATGCCGACAATGATTCATAAAACATTTTGATTGAATATGAGATATATAATAGCATATTAATGAATACATTCTCATATTGGCTTTGTTCGAACGAAATATTTATCAATCAATATCAATAACGTACCTATACCATAATGCACGGAATGTCATTGACAGAAGATGACAGACAGATAAATTATGACAGCTAGTCAGTTAGAAAAGCAAAGGGGTTTGTGCCCATACAGTAAAGTCGTAGGATAATTAAACATTTTATGACATGTTTTAGCGTTGTCTTAAATAAAATAGCGTTGACAAGTAGAGTGATCGTGCGTGACAGTTCAAACGGTTGATTGGTTAAGTAAAGTTTTTGGAAGAGGTGCAAATTATATTTTTTTTCGACAGTCGACGTCTTAATAATCGAGGAACTGCAGCTCTTTTATTTTTATTTCTTATCATTAATTAGAAATAATTTTTTAAATGCTCGATATGACATTTGTGAGATTTAACGGCCGATAAGCTCTGTTGCCTAGAACTAGCTTGTAATAAAAAAAAACTACGTCAACTGTTTGACATTGTCAAAAAATAATATCGCGGTTCTGTTTATTTGCGTTTGCGTGTAATCAGTGTTAGCAGTGTGTTTTTAATAATATTTCAACGACCTCAGCACAACCTCCTGCCTTTCGATATTGCCGCACTTCTCTTCGACCTTTGCACGATATTTGGACTACGATTTCAGCTACTATCGACGACTTAGGCACTTCTTCTTGGACAACGTTTTTCTGCTTTACGGCGACCCCCGCCTTGACTGTTGGACTGATTTTTTTAATACTGAGGCTTCGCTATTGATCACAAAATGAGCGAATTTGTACGAGCGGATTCAAGAAACTTGCCACACATGGATAATGTTCATGATATTGGAATATTTCTACACAAACGATAAGCACAATGTTGCTGAAATAAGAGGTGTGAAGACACTCATGTACGTACTGACGAATTTCACAAACATTCTGATGCATATTGTAGTATATGATCCTCCAGACTACACCAAACACTTAGGTAATACTTAGATATATCGGCTCCTCGTCACACCGTCACTCACTCTCATCACGCATCGACCTCCGTGCTCGCCCGCCGTCCACAGACTCCTCTCTCTCCCAGCTAGTCTGGTTAACATGTACGTTTTTAGGTTAAATTTTTGTATAGTCTCCGAAAATTACGATCAAGGTGTCATTCGATTCGGAATATTATGTAGAAAGTTTAAGAAAAAGATCCAAAAGGGGCCGATAAAAATTGCAAAAGTTATAAACAATTAAAAAAAAATAAAAATAGGGCTTTGGTTTTTTTTGAATATCTCAAAAACTATCAAAGATATTCAAAATTTGAAAAAAGATCTGAAAATAAGAGGACATTTCCTAAAAAAAAGTCCTACCTTCCGGAACTGTATCTTTAATATTTATAATTTTTACGGAGCCCTGAAAATAGCGCTAAAAGGCTTCCGCTCGTGATTTGTCACCCGGACACGGTAACAATAAAAATGATTTTAACACATTAAATATGAATATTAAAGAATAAAAAAAATTGAGTACTATTGGGATATATAAATAAACAATAATCCGTCGGCGAAAAATTTTTATCCCCATTTTGCCATTAGTTATGCATTAGTTAATGAAAAACTTTTTCTGAATAGAATGTTAACAGAAAAAACCTGATTATTATTAAACTACAACCCTAGATTTTTTTTCACTTCGTGGAGTTATTCTTAAAAGGCATAACAATAGATCCCCGTTGGAAAAATTCAAAAATGTTAATTTTCCACTTTTTTATTAACAATCGAAAACATAAAAAAATTTAAAACTGCATAAAAGTAATTAAAAATTATTTTTTTTCAAATATTTTAAATTTTATGATTTCTAACGGTTAAAAGCTACATGAAAATATATTTTTTTAATTTTTTACCGCGATTGTTTAAATAATTGTTATAAACAAATGCATTGTTTATAAGATAATCAACCATTTTTTTTTCCTTATCTACTTGTCGATATAAATCATGATTTTTAAAAAAAATATCATTCCTAAAAAAAAATTATTTCTTGCTATAAAATGCAACAATCGTTTTTTACCACAAAATATAAATATTAAGGAACCATTTTTTCTCTAAAAATCATAAATTATATTGTTCTTAAAGATTCTGGAAAAAAAAATTTTTTTTTTCATTTTTAAGTTGTTTATTTAATATATAATTTGTTAATAAACAAATGGATTTTCTTAGTTTATTTTTTTATTAATTCTTAATTTTATTTTTAAAACAGCTATGTATTATTTTTTATGAAAAAAAAATGTTATCTATTTTTTATATAACTAAATATTTTTATGTCCTAAAATTCATAAAAAATAATACATAGCTGTTTTTAAAATAAAATTAAGAATTAATAAAAAAATAAACTAAGAAAATCCATTTGTTTATAACAAATTATTTATTAAATAAACAAATAAAAAATGAAAATAAAAATTTTTTTTTCCAGAATCTTTAAGAACAATATAATTTATGATTTTTAGAGAAAAAATGGTTCCTTAATATTTATATTTTGTGGTAAAAAACGATTGTTGCATTTTATAGCAAGAAAAGATTTTTTTTCAGGAATGATATTTTTTTTAAAAATCATGATTTATATCGACAAGTAGATAAGGAAAAAAAAATGGTTGATTATCTTATAAACAATGCATTTGTTTATAACAATTATTTAAACAATCGCGGTAAAAAATTAAAAAAATATATTTTCATGTAGCTTTTAACCGTTAGAAATCATAAAATTTAAAATATTTGAAAAAAAATAATTTTTAATTACTTTTATGCAGTTTTAAATTTTTTTATGTTTTCGATTGTTAATAAAAAAGTGGAAAATTAACATTTTTGAATTTTTCCAACGGGGATCTATTGTTATGCCTTTTAAGAATAACTCCACGAAGTGAAAAAAAATCTAGGGTTGTAGTTTAATAATAATCAGGTTTTTTCTGTTAACATTCTATTCAGAAAAAGTTTTTCATTAACTAATGCATAACTAATGGCAAAATGGGGATAAAAATTTTTCGCCGACGGATTATTGTTTATTTATATATCCCAATAGTACTCAATTTTTTTTATTCTTTAATATTCATATTTAATGTGTTAAAATCATTTTTATTGTTACCGTGTCCGGGTGACAAATCACGAGCGGAAGCCTTTTAGCGCTATTTTCAGGGCTCCGTAAAAATTATAAATATTAAAGATACAGTTCCGGAAGGTAGGACTTTTTTTTAGGAAATGTCCTCTTATTTTCAGATCTTCTTTCAAATTTTGAATATCTTTGATAGTTTTTGAGATATTCAAAAAAAACCAAAGCCCTGTTTTTATTTTTTTTTAATTGTTTATAACTTTTGCAATTTTTATCGGCCCCTTTTGGATCTTTTTCTTAAACTTTCTACATAATATTCCGAATCGAATGACACCTTGATCGTAATTTTCGGAGACTATACAAAAATTTAACCTAAAAACGTACATGTTAACCAGACTAAGCGCCGCGCTGTGCTTGGCGCGTGACGTGTGTGCGGGAGACGACAGATGTATGTTTCTCTTTCGCACATACACTACACATATAATAATCATGATTACAAATATTTAACACATACATACATAGTGTATTGTTGTACATCAAATTAAATCAAAATCATTTAAATTTGGTTACAAATAAGCCTGTGCCCAGCAGTGGGACAAATAGGCAGATGATGATGATGAAAGATCTTGTGTTACAATGTTTTCCATTGCATTTTAGGTCATCAAGAGGTGGTTATGTTGATAATGCAGTAGGTTATGTGGAAATTAAAAGAGGGAACACTGAATGCTTTGTCAGGGCCAAAGTTGTTCCGGAGCACAAAATAAGGATGAAATATTATCTTGTGACTATTCATTTAGAAGAGGCGAATAGTAATATAATTGATGCAACATGTGATGTTTGTCCTGCATCAGCTGGTAAATACTTACACTATAGAGTAAATATTTATGGTTATTGAAGATTATATTTTCATTGATTTGTTTTACTTTCAGGTGGATGTAAACACACATTGGTGGTGTTATATTGGTTACAAAAAAAATCTACAGAACCATAGCTAGTGAGGGAACACAGCCAATATCCTCCAAGGATATTTTTCCACCCAAGAAAAGAGGAATAGAACTAGGACCAAGAGATCCGGAGAAACTCAATGCATTTTATGAAGAATGTAAAAAAAGAAAAATTGGGGACTTTGATTTTGTCATTTTTACCAGATCATGATAATGGTTTAACAAAATGGTGTACATTTGACATGATACTTGATTTTACAACTAAAACTAATAATCACAGTTTTGAAAATTTTAAAAGCAATGTGTCTGTCACCCAATTTGTGATGGTGATTTTTTTCATAATCTATCACATCAGGTATCGTTGGATAGGTCTTTCAGAAATATTTTTGTTAACAAGTGTATATTTATAAAAATAAGGACTAATTTGTACATTTTAAAATAAAACAAACAAAAATTATTGTATTTTTATTATGTCACCTTGCAAATTGACTAAAGCACATTATAACTGCTTCGTCCACATATCAACCAAAAATATGTTTTAGGAAGACCAAGATACATTTTGAAGTTTCCTTAATAATTCTTAAGATACGTGTACGTCCTGACATATTATTCCCTTCCTTTTGTCTCCTTGGTTGAGCTTGACGATGAGGGGCTCTGGGTTCATATCACGTCGGTGTTGATGAACGACTTGCAGTTGAAGATGACAGCTTGCTTGGCATGATTTTTTCAGTAATATTAGCTGAACAGGCTACACATTTTACTGATGGTTTCACCAAAATCATATATTCAAACAAAGCCATTGTTTGAATATATGATTTGGGTCCGAGTCGAAAAATCACACTGGAAAAAAAGAATCAAATTAATTTTACAAACCAGTCCTTTATAATAACTACTAGCTATTATATTGTTTTATACTAACAATTTTGTCAAAATTTTTACTATTTTGGGTTTTTGGTTCCTACCATAGAAAAATTGTTATCACTCAATCTGTCACTTAATTTTTCTTTTTATACAGGTACATAATTTTACCTCTGAATCTGGCACGGTCCCAGGGTAGGGGTATGTTGCAGTAACTGCTTTGAGCCAGATCTTTTGTGTTAGGCTGCTTTCATCATTCAACATTTCCTAAAAATAAGCACATAACGAAGTACATATCAGCGTCCAATTTACACTTAATTTTTTGCCTTAAGAAGACAGGAGAGGATTCACCAAAGAAAACAATAGGCGTAGCAATGAACTAAGGTGAATAAATTGTTCACATCTTTTTGTAGTTAACTGTACAATAATGGCAAGGGATAAATATCCTGTGTTTACATTCATAATAACACATTGAACATTTAAATAACCTTGTTAATTAATATAATGAAGAAAAATTACAAATTATAAAATAAGACACCTAGCTGACACTTACAATCTCATGGTATGCTTTGGTTAATATCAAGTTTGCAGTATTTTTTAGGTGTAATTAGCCAGATTTACTTTGGTAGCAATCTTCCTCAATCTGTAAATATAATAAAAGCATTTTACTAGATTCAATAATCTTAATTTCTTACAACAACATTAACTGCAATATACTCACATTGATATGTTCCTCACAGACATATGACTATATGAGTTCCGTTTCGGACAGTTCATTTCTAGAGCTTGGCACCAAGTCGCTTGTAAAGCCTTTGCTAAGCTCAAATATTTGGAAAATCCCGTCTATACTTCTTATATGACGGTACAAAGCATTGGAGTACATCCCTGTAATACTTAATTTCCTCTGCAGTGCTTTGGGGATCGTCCAAATCCATTACACTCGTGTGGAAGTACAAAAGTCCAAGAAGCAGTGCCTAAGTCGTGGAAAGTAGCTGAAATCGTAGTCCAAAATATCGTGCAAAGGTCGAAGAGAAGTGCGGCAATATCGAAAGGCCGGAGGTTGTGCTGAGGTCGTTGAAATATTATTAAAAACACACTGCTAACACTGATTACACGCAAACGCAAATAAACAGAACCGCGATATTATTTTTTGACAATGTCAAACAGTTGACGTAGTTTTTTTTTATTACAAGCTAGTTCTAGCCAACAGAGCTTATCGGCCGTTAAATCTCACAAATCGCACGTTTAATAATAAACCGAAATAAGTCAAAATTTAATGATTTCTACTTTTTCTCATAAAGTGAACTAACTCGGTCTGAAGAATAGGTACACTTTGACGCGGCTCGAAAATAAAGAAAGATGGCCGAGTTAGTGGATCACCCTTCTCTTTTTTACTAAAGCGCGCGTTAATGCGTTTCGTGAAATAGTGATACAATCAGTAATGCACCAGCCGTGATGTGAGGTCGACGTTACATTTTTTTGACGAGGACGAAGTAAGGCGAAATAATTCAGTTTATTTGTTAGCGCACGTAAGTTTATTTCGCTATTTTTACTTCTAAACAAGCATGATTTTGATTTATTTCACTTTAGCCGAAAACGTTGTGTTATTGCAACGTTCATTTTACGACTTATTTCAGTGTTTTATTAAATTGACTGTGAATAAATATGAAAGAGTACGATTTAGTGCGTTTTACTTTAAAAGTATAAGTTAAATTCAGGAAACAATTATTTTTATTTCACTTTACTGCAAACATTATTGGAAAATATAAAAGTATTTGTGTTTATTTCTGTTTATTTTTAAAAATGTCCAAATATTAAAAAGTACTCTCGAAGTTATTGCAGTTTATTAGAAACACATATTTATTTTTTGTTAATGTTCTTTAATGTCTGATATGAGCTGCCTCATCTCCTCCTCGGTATCAATGCTATCCAGGTAATCGTCAACATAGTGCCTTCTCTTTATAGCTTCCACAGCACGAGGATGAGTGCTGGCGAATTCGTCAGCGTTTCGACGCAAGATGTAAGTAGCTGTGCAGGGTGATGATGCGGCACCGAATGTCATAGACGTCATTTTGAATATTCTTGGCGGGCCACGTCGGTCCATTCCACGCCAAAGAAAACACTGCGCTTCTTGATCTTCGCCAATAATCTTTACCTGCAGGAAAATCTCAACCATGTCGCCAGTGACCGCTACAGCTCTTTCTCTAAACCGCAGAAGACCACCAATCAGCGAGTTTAGAAGGTCCGGTCCACTCAAAAGTTCCGTATTCAAGGAAATCCCATTGGTCTGTGCTTTGGCGTCAAATACGAGTCGAAGTTTGCCAGGCTTGTTGGGGTTACGAACGCCAAAATGAGGTAGAAACCATAATCTGATCCCACTTATAGGACTTGTGACTTCCTCTGCATAACCCTTCTCGAGCATATTAACAACTTGCTTTTCGTAGTCTTCGGCAAAGCTAGCATCGTTGTCCATGCTCTTCTCAATAGTCTTGAGTCGGCATTCTGCACTTCGTCTATTATCTGGTAGTTTCACGTCGTCGGATCTCCATAAAAGTCCTGCCTCCCATCTGTTGTCAAGTTTTTTGCTCTTCTTATCCAGCATGTCAAGCGCACGCCGTTCTTCAGATGAGCTCCTTTGGCTGTCATCGCGTTTGATCCCAATGCTGTCAAATTTAAAGTAAGACTTTACCAACTAGTGCAGCCCGTCATCGTACTGTTCATGCAAATGACAGCCATAGTCAGCGCCGTTAGGTCTTCCGGCAGCAAATCCATGCAGAACCCATCCTAATCGAGTAAGCGAGGCAACGGGCTCATTCTTTCTGCCTTCTCTTACCTGCCTGCTTACAATCAAATACCAATAGTCTTGGCCAATAATCATGCTCGGTTTTCCTGTAACAGGGGAATGTGTGTAAGGTGTGGCAGTGATGACAAGTCGGACCTGTTTAAACTTTGCGTCGGGAGTGTTAGGTTGTCAACTGTGCGGACGTTGTCTAGTTTGTGCGTGCCTTCTGACGTGCGGAGTGTTAATGACACACGGTGACTTGGCGTGCGCAAACAGTCGCCTACAGCACCATGAAGATTAAGTTCGGCTTCTGGGCCATGGACTCCAATGACTTCAGCAACATGGCGTTCAACTAAAGTTACCGTAGAGCCTTCATCTAGCAGAGCAAAAGTCTTCATGCTTCCTGCTGGCCCCACTACAGTGACTGGTAAGACCTTCAGGTAAACCTTCTTCCCCGTCTGGTCTCAAAAGTTTGCCGTTGTATGTGAATATTCGGGTTTACCTTCCTTATTGTCTTCGATTTTCCGCCAGTCATCTCTATGCAGCAGCGAATGATGACCGCGTTTGCACGTCGCACATCTCTTCTTTGTGCGACAGCGGTCGCGACGGTGCCTCGACTTCAAACAGGCAAAGCAGAGCGTCTTCTCACAGGCCCAATCCCATCGCTTATTGACATCGAACTTTCTGTAATCAGAGCAATTGTCGATTGAGTGTTCTGCCTTACCGCAATAAATACAGGTCATATTAGGCTTTTTTATTTCAGCGACGGCGTTGACAGATGGCTCGTCGTCCACTTCCTCCGTGACAGTAAGTACGGGTCGCTTGGATGTTGATGGGATGCATCTCGCTGTAGTTCTTTGGGGTAGTTCGACTGCACCTGCATTACATACCTTCTCGGCTTCTGACATGAGGTACTTGGCAAGTGAAGATAATCTGGCTTCACGCTTATCCGATGCTCCCCAGTAGTCCAGCCAACGGTATACCAACGACTCTGTCAGCTTGCCGATCACTTCAGTCACCAGATCGGGGCTGTGTAGATACTCTAACCGCTCTGTTGCCTCTATTGCCGCTACATAGTTAGATACCTCGGTCGCCAGGACGAGTAAATCGGAGCGCGTACCAGTGAGCTTGGGCAGCCTCTTAATACCGTCTATCAACTTATGTAGCACCAGGTCGGGACGGCCGAATCGCATTTCCAGCGTCTTCATGATATCAGCGACGGAAGAGAGCATGGTGACTAGTCTGGCGGCCATCGCCTCCCATGCCTCCCCTGTCAAGCAACGTTGAAGGCGAGCCACGTTTTCTTTCTCTGAATATTGGCCGATTACCGTCGTGGTTTCAAAGGCGCTCTTAAAGCGAAGCCAGTCAATCGGGTCTCCCGAGAATGTTGGCAAATCTCTAGCTGATAGTCTTCCGATAAGCTTGTCGCCAGTGGGTGCGGGTCGGCCTACCTGCTTGACTGCCTCGGTTATCGCAACAGCCAACGAAACGATGTCTTTATCCGACCAATCCTGCGGCTTATTCTGCCCAACTTCACATTCCTGGTGAACGGACTGACCTTGATGCTCGTCAACCCATTCTTGCACCCTCGACGTCGCCGAAGCACGCGATGACTTGTTGCCCTCGTCGAGGAGCGCTAGTTCTTCCGATAACCGCGCCTCAATCAACTCGCGCTCTACATCCAGTCGTTGTTGTTCTAATTTACGCTCAGTATCTAATCTTTTCTTTTCTATTCCGCCTTCTCCCGGGCCGCGCGCGCCTCCAGGAGTCTCTTCTGGGAGGTCGTACTCCGCGCCGTGCCCGTGACGGACGATTGGGCAGTATGCATGTCAATTCCGGTTTTTGTTTTTTCTCGTACCTGATTTTTCTCGACTCCGGCAATTAGTCCGCTACGAAGTCGCATTTACTCTTTTTTCTATCCAATATCCGGCTCGAAGGACCAATTGTAATGAACTAAATCTAATTTACAATAAAACTTGTCTCCTTCGATAGCCTCATTTTAATCCATACGTTCAAGTGACATTCAGTATCCATCAAAACATAAAAAGTAAAGCCGTCGGAAAGGAGTTTGCAACAATAATTATACTACTTTACAAAAATAAAACGATTTTTCACTAAATATTTCTTCTCTTTTATATCCTAACTTTTTTTTAAACTGAAGCAAGTCTTAAATGTAAAAACAAACTAATAAAATATATATTACTAAACTGAATTATCAAGTATTATTGCAAATGGATTCAAACAAATTGTCACCATTTTTAAAATTAAACTGAAATAACTCGGAACTTAAAAAATAAACATTTTTTTTTAATGGAATATAAAATAATTTAATATTTCCGATTACTTATTTTAATCTGCTACTTATTGCCCTGTAATTTAAGACCAAATGCTTCAAAATAGGATCGTAAATACGTGAAAGCGACGGCAATGTTTCCAACACGGTAGAAGCTCAAAACTTTGACAGCGATTTCCCACAAAACTGTTTTTTTGAGTTATTCCGGTTTATTATTAAGCGTGCGAAATGTCATATCGAGCATTTAAAAAATTATTTCTAATTAATGATAGGGAATAAAAATAAAAGAGCTGCAGTTCCTCGATTATTAAGACGTCGACTGTCGAAAAAAAATATAATTTGCACCTCGTCCAAAAACTTTACTTAGCCAATTTTAGGGGCATTACATTTTATTCGGCTGGCAATTTCAGCGCAACGTTTGCCGAACAGAGGCTTTGTGTTTTCGACGCATGAATGCCAATCCTATGCCGTACCTATGACGAAGTGCGCCGTTACAGCGCCGAATAGAGGCCCTGTCCTTCTCCGGGACTGAAACTATCTGTATACTTCAACTAATTTGGTTCAGTGGTTGAAGCGTGAAAAGTTAAGAGACGAGAAGTTACATTCGCGTTTCTAATATAAGTAGGGATTCATAGCTTGTTTAGTAGTGAGCTATGTTCGCCTTCTATATTCACCTGCACTGGTGTTTATTGATTCACCAAAGCCCTTCAAATCGCACCGATCCCCCTATAACCAGGTTGATGCATAATTGATGTCTTTCTGTTGTTCCCAATAATCCTCTCCCGAACGATTGAATTATAAATGTCAGTGCCCATATTTTCGATGTCCGCTAAATGGAATCCATTTAAAATTGTCGACATATTGGTGTGTTGTGTCGTTATCAAATTTGATAATTAACTTTCATTTGTTCAGTAGTCGATGACACAGGGCATAATGAATGTTGGAATAATGACCGAGTTTCAATCGACTCTTCGTGGCGTAAAAATTGGGTAGTTTATATTTTCGGCGTTGTAATGACATGACAGTAGGACAGAACGAAATCGAATATAGTGCTTGTAGTTTCTTAATGTCTTTCGGAAACCTTCGTGTTTCTTCAATTCGGACATCTATCATAAGAAAAACGAAGATTGTCGAAAGATATTAAGAAAATAGAAGCACTTTAAGCCTATTCATACATACATAAATCACGTCTTTATCCCTTACGGGGTAGACAGAGCAAAAGGTAACAAGACCTAAAGGCCACGTTTAGCATGATTGTGGGCGTATAGGTGGAAAGGGGAATAAAAATAATGATAAGTCGCTAGCCACATCCCCTATAACATGATGTCTAAGATTTTCGCCCTTTCCCTCGATGGGCTTTTATCATCTGCGCGGGAAGAGAAGCATTGGTACATTCTATGTTTTTTCTTTGCTCTCAGACCAGCATGTAAGCCTATGCTATTTAAAAAATATGTGAAGAGTACTTTAACAACTCTAAAGTTGGCAACTTAACAATATTATAATGTACAGTACCCGGACGTAATGATTGCACTTCGATCCTTGGAAAGAGACAGTCGGCGTCACGTAAGTTAGAGCGAGACAACCCTCTACAAAACCGAAATTAGTCGAGAAGACCGATGTCCCATCTTCATGGCCATACTGCACAACTTCGTTGGTATTGACGATTGCGTTCTTATCGTTCAAAGCCACGATTTGCCATTAACCCTCTCTTTCAAAAAGGTTATTAGGCCAAATCCTACTAACAGCTACTATTTGTTAGAGCATGTTGTGTTTATCCGTCACTTTTTCATTTCCCTCTGTCAGACGGAGACACACCAATTCGTCCATAATTTTCTATGATAAACGAGGCTAATCTGTTTTTAAACCTAGATTTACTTCTCGACTCTTCCACAGACGAAGACTTATCTTTTTTTAACTTAAAACAAAAGAATTTCACTTATAATGCGGGAGAGGTCGGAACCTTTCGAAGAATGAAGGCGATGTCGTTGGAATAATATATGCAGCCGCGCGACGAGCCAAGCGTGTGGTTCATTCCCATTATTCAATCCGACAAGCGCGACTGAGCGACTTTAATCGGCTAAACCCCGAGATTAACTTTTTAAGGTGCCTTAGGAACGTAATTTTCACTTGTGGATTATATGCGTCCGGTTTTGTCGGCGGGTACTCCTTGTCGAAAAGTTTTTCGCCTCAATTAGCTGCTTATATTCGAACATTTTAAACTGTGACGCACATATAACAGTTATCCGTGAAACGTCCTTTTCTTTTCTCAAACGCATTGCATCTCTTTCTTTTATATATCTATGTGTATCGAATGTGTGCAAATAGATGTTTCCCTCTCTCTCATTTTGTCCCTTTAATTTAGTTTAGACATTGTAATCGAAGGCAATACTTTTTATCTAATTTTTTTGAATAAGTATCTATTTTTTTCGTTAACCGTTATCCAGTAGGTATTTGGAGCAAATTTGGCTATAATTTCACCATACGTTTATATTTTAATTTAGCATAATAATCATTAGCTTGCACTACAAATAGGTACTCCAGATGTCACTTAAAATTAAAATTTACCTTTATCAACATTCTGACCATACTATGACCATACGATGCAGATGTACCTATTTTTAATTAATTAATTGAATTAAGCGTTACTTTGCGGAGGTCCATATTGAAGTACAAAAATTACCGCGCTACTTCGCTCTTCCATATTTGCTACTCCGCGGTCAATGGTAGCGGAGTACCAAAGTAAAAATGTAACGTTCATTGATTCTGAAATTAAAATGAACATTACAATCATGACGTTGTAAAATTGGTAAAGCAAATACCAGAATTACCGGCTACTAATATCGGTAAATGCAAATGTGATTCCCATTTTGAATAAGCTGAACCATCGCCATCGCCACAAAACGTTCACTCTAACCAATTACGTGAATAAAATCATCATCCCGCGAATTGCGACGCAAAAAGCGAAATGGCCTTAGTAGCATTTGACTAAATAAATTTGCTTTTCTCATTCAGAGTGGTGGCTTTTACACTGCTATAAATATACGGGGAGGTATGGAGAAAACAAGGTACGGAGGTATTGATATTTTTGTAACTACGGGTATATCTAATTGCGTTGCGTCAAAAATGGAAAGAAAGAAAGAAGACATTTATTCATTTTTGCAAGACACACAAATATAGGAGAATAATGCTGGTCATTTCCTACGGTTTCTGAACGGATTTTAGAGCACTAATGCAGATCTGGGTGTAAAGAAAAAACACCGAATGTTGCTTCTCTGCCCGTCGAGGGAATGGGCGAAAATCTTAGTAATCATGTTATAGGCGATGCGGTTAGCAACCCATCACTATCTTGATTCCCCTTTCCACCTATACGCCCGTGATCGTGCTAAACGTAGCCTTTAGGTCTTTTTACTTTAGACTGACTACCCCGTAAGGGATAAAGGCTTCATTTATGTATGTAGTATCCTTATTAAGGCTTCTGCATCACGCCCCGATGTATCAAACGATATATTTTATTTCGTGAAAGTAGGTCGCGCACAGCTGAACTTTTTGGCGCTGTGCATAAATTACTGTTCGCACAATATTATTCCACTAGCGGAGAAATGTTCCCAACATATTTCTTTTTTCACTACATTGCTGAAATGTAACGACTGCTACGGCTAAAAGTTCTGTTAAATCCGAGTTTTGTTGTTTTATTACATTTACCACATTAACGCGCGAGTACCCAAAGGTATCAGCAGGTTTATCGTAAATAGAACCACGAAATATCCGAGGCTTTTGACAGTAAGTTGTTTATCACAATACCTAATAATCAAAACCTTTTGCATAATCTCTGTGTCGATACGTTCAATTTTTATTCCACAAAATAAGCGTGTGAATACCAAAACCCACGCAAAACAATCGGTCTCCAATGGCACACAGTTCCAATACAGAGTTAATATTTTACATTTCCAAACGGCCCCGTACGAAGTCAGCCAGGATGGATCTGATTAAAAATAAATCCAGTGGGATTCCTGTTTTCCATTAGCAATCCACGTATGTGCCAGGATTAAAAATAACGGATTACTGTCCCACTTTTCAATTTCGGAACGAGCTTAAAGTCATCCCTAATTCGCTGAGCCGGGACGCTCAAGCATTTTTGAAATCAACCAATCAGAAGGGGATATTTTACGCGACAGTTTGTTTACCTTCCATCCGTTTGAGCTGGCTTCAGTAAAGCTGAGGCCACATTAAGGAAATTCCGCTTTATTCTATTGGATAAATTATTATGTGTATTAGCCTTTATTAGGTATCGGAATTCAGAAGCACTACTAAAATTTTATTACCGTGCGTCGGTCCAGTTTGTATTACTTATTTTAACTTTGTCCTATTTACAAATTATTTAATCTTTTGAGATACGAGTTTTGACGTCAACATGTTTTTATTGAACAGTGAACACTGATTCATAGAAGAAGCAAATAAGTAAGTAAATGTTTTATTGTACAAACATAAAGAAGCAGAGACAAAACACAAAAAATACATTAAATATATGCACAAATGCGAACTTATCCCTATAAGGGATCTCTACCAGTTAACCTTTGAGTATATGAGAGGAGCATTAAGCGAGGGACCGACAAAAAGTGAGTTTAAAATATCAATATAGTGAAAGCCACAATACATACATCTCAAAATACAACAATCAATTCATAAATAAACTACTAAATATCATTACACACATGCATACATACACACTACATACAATATGAGAACACGCATACAATATTTAAAGAGATAGTGTGAGCCACATCTTCCTCAAGCCCTTCTTGAACGACGTCACGGAGGCAGATTGCCTGATGGAGGCGGGTAAACGATACCACAGCCTAGCAGAGTGAACTATGAAGGATTTGGAGTAAGTTTTGGAACATGAAAAAGGACAGGCCAAAGGAGAAGTGACTATTAACTATTTTTTTTTTTTTTTTTTTTACACCAATTGACCCAGCCCCAAACTAAGCAAAGCTTGTACTATGGGTACCAGGCAACGGATAAACATACTTATATAATGTAGATAAATACATACTTATATACATACAACATCCATGACTCGGGAACAAACATTCGTATTCATCTTACAATTGTCTGCCCCTACTGGGATTCGAACCCAGGACCTCTAGCTTCATAGTCAGGGTCACTAACCACTAGGCTATCCGGTCGTCAATTTTTCTGCTCCCATTTACAACCTTCATGCGTGATACTATTTCAGGACTGTCTCAACGCTCAAATGTTACACAACTGTATCATCATCATCACCTCCGACGTTCATACGTCCAACACGGCACGGGCCTCCTTACAAAAATGAACACGAGCGGGCTGTCTCAACTATATAATAACTAGCTGACCCGGCGAACTTCGTTCCGCCTGAAATTTGAAAAATTCCTTTGTAAGTGCATCTTTATACTAATCAAGGAATAATGTGTAGGCATGCTAAATTTAATGTCTGTAGCTTTATTAGTATCTACAATATTTCGGATTTTCCATGCTGGTCTGGGAGCAAAGAAAAAACATAGAATGTACCAGTTGCTTCTCTACCCGCGCAGATGGTAAAAGACCATCGAGGGAATGGGCGAAACTTATAGGAATCATGTTATAGGCGATGAGGCTAGCAACCCATCACTATTTTGATTCCATTTTCCACCTAAACGCCCACAATCTTGCTAAATCTTGTTACCTTAGGCTCTGTCTACCCCGTTAGGGATAAAGTCGTGATTTGTGTATGTGTATGTATGTATTTCGGAATTTTCCAATCCCGTGGAAAAATCGGGATAAAAAGTATCCTATGTCCGTATCCTGGTCCTAAGCTACCTCCCTACCAATTTTCAGCCAAATCGGTTCAGCCGTTCTGGAGTTATAAGTAGTGTAACTAACACGACTTTCTTTTATATATATAGATATCCTAAGAAAATATCCTACATTTACCTCCACAAGTATTCTACGTAGCTTACGGTGAATATTCCAACGCGCCCGAATCCTTAAAATCAGCAATATTGAAAAACAACAAATACCTGCTATTTCCCGGGAAGCCAGTCGAAATTAGTTTCCGAAGCTGTAAGTTGAGCCAAGAACAGTGGCCAGGAACAAACGAAAACAATATGAAAGAAGAAAACATTCTGGCGCGATATTGAGCGCCGCCGCGCTAACCTCGACCGATCTGGATATGGCATATTTCCTACCCACAAAATATACAGAAAACTTTTTAAACAGACAATATTGCCAAAAAGACTGTGGTTTCTTTACATTGTATGGTTGCTGTTGAGAAAAACGATGGAATAGATAATATTTATAACAAAAGGTTTGAAGTACGAGTATCTATATTTAAGGCAAAAACGTTTAGTTATTTTAGGTTCGACTATGGTCCGAATAAAATCTGAAAACTGTGAATGAAACCACCAAAATTGTTTATTATAGATTATTTGTATCTCGTAGCTTTATATTAATGAAATTAGATTAGAATTTGGGAATATTAGATAGTGTAGTAACAATATAATATTTGACTGAGGTTGACGAGGAAGCACTGTTCGTTAATTTAATTTGATACAATATTCGTGGCATGAATTAGTTTCAGGAAATTAATTATATCGTGAAAGCTTTTGTAATATAACCTTCTGTGTACACAATTTTAGCATTGATTAATTCAAGTCATTACTAATTATAGGTACTATCAAATGAATCAAGAAATTTTATTTCTTGATTTTTATGTTTTACTTTTTCGGTTTTACCGTTAGAAATTAAATTTCTAAATGTCAGTGAAAATTAGAACACATAGAAAAATCCGAAAAGTAAGCTATGGCCGGGAATCGAACCCGTATCCTCGTCATTCCGCGACGCGTGCTATACCCCTACACCACCCATAGCAGGTACCTACCTTTACCTGCTATGGGTGGTGTAGGGGTATAGCATATAGGATCCATAGCTTTACTTTTCGGATTTTTCTATGTGTTCTAATTTTCACTGACATTTAGTAGAAATTTCATTACTAATTGCTTATTTTAAATCGGAATTCTTATTTTAAAAATTATTTTCCACCGCATGGCCAAGGCCTAACAATTCAGTGTAGAAATTTTCATTAACCAAGTTCTTCAAAGGACGTAAATGTAAACATTTCTTATATAGCAGCAGACTTGTTTTTGATCCTTTGCTTTAAACTTATTTCTTTGCGAAACGGATTTGTATGAACTATTTTATTATAAAGATCAAAAATTGAAAAGAAACCCACTCCTATCAAATTAGAGCATCCATCCATGAATGCCCTTTTCTCAAACTATTGTTCAGCGTCCAAAGGCTGGATCATTATTATGAAAAATTTCCTTTACAACATTAATTCTTGTTAAAAGGTACGCTTTGCACAAAGGCTAGTACGTTAATCAAGGCAAGGGGTCAACCTGGCCACTCGTACCCAAATTAGCTTGACACTCGTCGGCCAATTTGATTTCCCTTTTAAGTTGTTGACGTGAACGAATCGGGGGAGGTGATGGGGTCAGGTTAGACTGGTTGTTGCAGGTATCCAAAGGGACAGCATTTTCATGTAAAGAATCCAATTAGTCGACGACAGCTGGGGTACAAGCTGTTTATAACAAAAACATGCCCAAAGGAAGTGGGGACTAAATGCTTTGTCGGTTTCCTTTTGATGTTGAATGTAAGGGCAAGATTCATCGCTTTGAAAATTTTATTTTTGTAACAAAGAAAATATATTTTTAACACGTTTCCTAAGTAAAAATGAATAAAAATGATCTCGGATAGGCTAGACTGTCCGTTCATGACCCACTGCCGTGCACTTTCGAACGGTCACGTGCAGTAGTGATTTGTGTATGTGTATACTTACTAACATTAGCAATAAGCAATTATGTAACTAACAAATTGTGGGTCCCAGTTACCCGAATAAAGAAATGAATTATTATTATTATTATTAAGTTTGTTTAGAACTGGGGAATGGACGACACAGAAAATCGAAGGGAAGAGTGAGACTCTTATACTCTGATCAAGTTATCAAGTAAGACGCTTTTAAATCACAAGAGACAAACTGCATTAACTTGACCTTCTTCCCAATTATTCTATCCAAGTAAACAGTAATGCAACTAATGAAAAGGTTTACACAATCGATATGCTTCGTCTTCCGTTAAGCCCTACGCTCACACGGCGAGTGCGGGGTATGAAGCGACGTGCGGGCGCGGGACACACCCTCCCGCTTCCCCAACCCCCGATACCTCGTAGCTTGAGCGCAGACTGTCCATGTCTACAGCCAAGTCAGTTATAAAACAAAATACAATCGAATAAAACCCTAAAATATATCCATAGGAAAATAAACCAACAGTTCAATTTAAGACAATGAAATGAAAACGTGAGCTCATTCTGTATTAATACTTATATCACACCGTGCACAGTGCGAAATTAAAGATATTTTGCGATATTTTACCTATTCAAAAAACATGATTTTGGAAACGCACTGCTTACAATGAAATTGAACAACCACGTTTTTTTGCTCTTAATTTTTTTACTTTGGATTATATTTCTCCTGTAGCGTTCTGTAGGCTTATTACCTAACTCGCTCGCAATCGCCATCGTGTTCATTTTGACAGTTCATGTATGGGCTGACAATTGGCATCGGAATCAGCTAGCTGTCACATTCATACAAGAACTGTCAAAATGAACACGATGGCGATTGCGAGCGAGTTAGGTAATAAGCCTACTGGTCATTTAGGACTTTCATACATGGATTATCCAGTTTCGTTTAGGCCAAGGTAATTTTAATATTCATGATATAAAGCCAAATACTGGTATTCCACAATCACACTGAAGCAAGATTACTCATAACAAAACAAAAATATAATAAACCTTAAAATATTTGAAATGATTAAGGAAAAATCACGAAGTTTATGTGTTAAAATTGTTATTCTGGCGATATTTTAGTACTTATGTGGGTAAATACCTACTTGCGAAATGTAAAGGAAGGTTAAATATCAAAAAATAACAAAATCTTCGCTTAAAAGTTCTCCATACAACACAATACAGAACCAGTATAATTATATTCCCAACACAATAACAAGTTATCCATTATCTTGGACCAAAAAACGATAATCTGTGATCGAAATAATTCACAATAGAATGGTTGCCCAATCAGAATTCTTCCATAACATTTCGCAAGCCGTCACGGGAATCTCGGGAAAGAGGAAATATTAAAATCTGGGACAATGAGCCGGAACATTGGTATTGGCTATTGGATTTTTGATAGAGTTTTGAATATTTCAAACGCAGGATTGCGGTTTAGGTGCAAAAGGAAATGGATTCTTGCTATAAAAAGAAAGCTAGCAAATAACTCCATATAAGTAGGTAGCTACTATGCTAACAGTTTGAAATAAACATTAGATTTCACTCAAATTTGAAAACTTATAAATCTATTTACAAGCAACGTTTTTTTTCGTTGAGTTTTATTTAGTGATGAATTTTAGCTAGACGAGTTTATTCTTACTTAGTAACACTATTGTCAAGAAAGTTGTACTTACGAGTGAAACAAAATAGGTAGGTACATAAAGTTTTAAATTCATCAAAACAACAAATTTAAACATCAAATGCAATTTTCGTTGAGACTATAAGTTAAACGAACTTTTTCAATTAGAAAAGTCTCCATATTGGTTTAGGTTAGGTCAGATTTATTTTATTAAAACTTTAGTTGCCATTTTCTGCGTAAATTGCTTTACATATGAATCATTGTGCATTTTTAACTTTATGAATGAGCACCCAAGTTAAATATAAGTACCTAATCCTAAAAGCAGTAGACAATCATCAAAATGACGTATCTTTTGCAATTTGTCGGTACAAATTGGTAGATTAACATTTTAAACACCCTAGAATCCTTACTAATATTAAAAAATCGAAAGTAACTCTCTCTGACTGTCTGTTAACTTTTCACGCTAAAACCGCTGAACCAATGTAGTTGGAATTTGGTACATAAGGACATAGGATAGTTTTTATCCCGGAAAATAGCATAGTTCCCGCGGGATATAGATAAGCGTATCTGCGCAGACGGAGTCGCGGGCAACAGCTAGTACAATATAAACCTTATTACAACCGTAGTGTAACCACAGAGTCTGAAGTGCAGTTTCCTGTAGAAGTTTTCCTTTGTCATCTTGCATTTTGAGACGGGCAACCCTGCAGCTGGTTATAAACTGGTGAGCAACAATGTTGCCACACAAAACCGTTTGGGACAAAGTCTTCAGTTGAACGTTCATTGTGTACGGTACGTGTAATGTTTTCATTGTGATCCCGAACTTTCTTGTGTACCGGAATAACGCGAGAAAATATTTTGTAACGATCTCCTGCACTATCAGAACTAAGGTAACGGTATAAGGAACTGGGAAGTTTTGTCAAGAAGGTTGAATTCCACTGCAAGTTTTTTACAAGAAATTTAGTAAATATTTACTAAATTTAGGGCCTATCTTAAATGTCAGTTATCTATGATTCCCTCTCTATTTATTACTACGAAATAGACAGAGACATAGATAACTGTCACTTAAAATATCAGGGTCTCAACTGAGAGTTGTGAAACAGGCCGTAAGTTTCGGTAACTACGAAGTAATAAGCTGATTTGACTTACATTTCTCTTAAAACAATGACGCACTTTGTTACGACGAAGTTTATTCTCAGAAAAAAATATAGTCAAATTTCTTTAAAAAAAGGGGAAACATAACTTGTGAAAGACAACCTTCAACTTTTAGATAGAAACCTTATACTTTGTTTTACAGCGAACAATAGAAGAATACAATAAGAAGACAATAAGCTGAAGAAAAGAAAATAGGACTTTGTGCAACATCTGAGCACCGCTACTACCATATTTGTTGCAATTCTACTACTAAAAAGCACCAGTTGTGCTATTACTGTTCTGCTTTTTGCAAAGTTTTGAGTTAAATTTCTTAATAAATTAAGCAAAAACTTAAAAAGATTTTGTTTAGTTGAACGATAAAAAAAAAACAGGCAAGAATTGACTAGTCCCAAATTAATCTCTAATAAGGCTTGTGTTATGGGTACTAGGCAACGATTTACATACTCATAATAGAGAAATACATCCATGACTCAGGAACAAAATAAATATTCGTGCTCATCACACGAATACATGTCCTTACCCGGATTTGAACCTGAGACGCTTTCTTCGCAAGGGTCATCAGAGCGTGAGGTTTCCAGTCAGTATTGAGAAACGGGGGCACATAACTTACGCTCTATCGTTCCAAGACAAAACCTGTGCCCAGTAAATACTACTAACAAATAACACCAAAGCACTAACTAGCGACACATTTCAAGGGACCAAACAATCCCAGATTGTCCAGCTACTAAAAGTTGGAACCAAACCAAACTCGAGCGTTACTTAACAAAACTGTGCCGTTTGTGGGCTAACTTCAAACATTTGTTACGTTCGCGATCGAGATTTAAAACTTTGAACGGCAAACAGTAACGGCTGGAGTAACTGCCTTTGTTTCACTCGTGCAGTTAGTAAACGCCGTATTAAGGAGTTAGCGCTCTATATACTGGTAAACTTAAATTTGCTCGTAGCCACTCGTAAATAGTACCTATTCTTTATTTTGAGTACACGGTATGGTAGTCGAGAGCTTTTGTATGGTCTAATATTTTTTAGTCCAATGTATTGTTTGGTCGAATGATCATTTGGTCTAAAAAAAAATCCAGCGATAACTGAAAATGGATTCAGTACAAATTCAGTTTACGCCTAAACGATCAATCGACCAAACATTACATTATTAGACCTAACAATTAATTATTCTACATAAACCCTAGTGTCTTTGGTGGAGCCCATGGACCGCCGTAAAAACACTGCATTGATGTAAGTAGTTTTATAATCTAGCTGCTGAATGAGAATGTTTTTTTGTGTTTTTCCCTGTAAATGACCAACTACAGATGCTTCAGCAAGGGATCGTGTAAAAAGCGAGCGAAATTCATTGAAATGCTAGAGTTGTTTTTGTCGTAATTGTTCAATTTCTCCAGTAAAATAATATTTATTTGTATTATTTATTTGTTTGACGACCGGATAGCCTAGTGGTTAGTGACCCTGACTATGAAGCTAGAGGTCCTGGGTTCGAATCCCGGTAGGGGCAGACAGTTGTATGATGAATACGAATGTTTGTGCCCGAGTCATGGATGTTGTATGTATTTAAGTATGTATTTATCTACAGTATATAAGTATGTTTATCTTATCCGTTGCCTGGTACCCATAGCACAAGCTTTGCTTAGTTTGGAGCTGGGTCAATTGGTGTAATTTGTCCCAAGATATTTATTTATTTATTATTTTAGTACCTCATAGTTTAGTTCATCAATTTAGAACCATCGCCAACCCTAACTGGATTTCAATGCATTTTACGATCCCTGCATACTACACACTAGATTGATTCAGTTGCTCAATCACGGTGACAAAGTCGTGGCGTGGCACCAGTGAAACTTACATACATACATACATACATCACGTCTTTATCCCTTACGGGGTAGACAGAGCCAAAGGTAACAAAACCTTAAGGCCACGTTTAGCATGATTAAGGGCGCATAGGTGGAAAGGGAAATCAAAATAGTGATGGGTTGCTAGCCGCATCGCCTATAACATGATTCCTAAGACTTTCGCCAATGCCCTCGATGGGCTTTTACCATCTGCGCGGGAAGAGATGCAACTGGTAAATTCTATGTTTTTTCCTTACTTTTAGACCAGCATGGAAGAAATGCAGAAGAAGTGATACTTGCCTTTGAAAATCCCTCTTTAATATGCAGCAAACTGCGGTGTTACTTAATACCACTCGACTTGAGTGTCGCGAGTGTTCAACTGTTTAACAATTAATCATTCCGCTAAGACTGCCCATCAAATCTGCAAGAATATCTCTACCTCCATAATTACGCCGCGTCTCTGGGGGCATTCCTTTCTGACATTTATCCTCAATGTAGTGGTCTAAGCTTACCATTTGCCTTAACAGATTCCCCAGCTCCATTATGCGGGTGACAGGGACCTTATGACGTTATAACAAGGGACGTTCTCCATTGTTTCGTGACAGAACAGTTTTGTGAAACTTTATCCGCTTCTCTCATGTTTGTATTCAGTACACTGTCCCTTTCTTTCGTGCCTCCTTTATGTTATCCTAAAAGAAAATTAATTAAGTGCTATTGTTTTCTTTGAGTGCCGTTTTGTAGGTATCTGTGTGGGGATTTTTGTTTTTTTTTCTCTTTGTTGTGCTCTGTATGGCTGAACGGGCCAGTTGTTATTTTTGTCGGCTTTAATTGTTTTTCCTCTTAATTGGTATTGCCACGCTTTTGAAGTAGACTTGTATTCACGTAATCCGTCTAATGACTTTAAGTCTTCTTACACTGATAAGATTTTTTGAAGACGCTCTAAAAACTGATGACTAATTAATTAGTACTACTAATTCTGCTATTATTGTAAATGCGGAAGTTTGTGTGTTTCTACACTCAATTATGCAAAAAACAACTGAAAACGCCAGCTCAAAAGTATTTAGACATTCCATTAATGTCAGGCACATTTTTTAATAAGTATATATCGAATCTGCGTTCTGGTTTGTACGTTGTTTATTACAGGAATTTATTATTTAACCGTACGCTCACTACCATGCATTCCAAGCGCCGAGCGCCATGATTGGATGACGGGGCATTTTCCCCGCTGTCACTCTGCGTGCTCCAATTTGGGCACGCTTCCCCTTTCGGTAGCTAGGAAAAACGTGTACCAGAATAGACATGATATGATATTACAATGACGTGTCTAATTATTAGGGTGGTGTTTATCTTTTGTTTTTTGAGCGTCATTTTGTTCTGTAGCAGTGGTCAACTTTGCGAATAACAAAATAAATTGTAATCGAAAAATGTATCTGAAACTAGCTAAAAAAATATGTTGACCTTGCTAGTCAATGACCTTTGTAAGAGTTCATTGATATGGAAGTCGCAAAGAGCCTGATTCAATAAAACTTGAAAAAGTCTATTAAGTTATTGTAAGAAAAAGAAAACTTTTAATGTTTCTTTCGAAGCACAATATTGCTATAGGATTAATATTATTTCAATACCAAAGCATCTAATCTAACTTTTTGAATCGAATACTTCATCAAAAATCTGTAGTAGCATACTATATCTAAGACATCTACAGATTTATTATTTACAATAGGAACCTTTTAAAAGAAAAGTTTGCGCCTAAAATGTTGACGTTTAGATTTTAGGTTCGAAGCAGAAATTAATTCTCATTTATTATTCAAATTGCTAAAATGGCCTTTAATATGAGAAGGGAATTAACTTTTTATGAAGTAAATTTACGGAAAATGTATAATTTATTGCCCAGGTAGGCTCGTTTTTTTTGCACTAGCATCACTTAAGGGGTAAATTTTATGATAATGGTTTCTGCTGGGCCGTAAAGCACCAGCGACATTCTCGTTATTGAAAATGCTTAGCGTGAGGTTTTCGTACACATCATCATCATCATCAGCCTGAAGACATCCACTGTCGGATAAAGGCCTCCCCTTAGCACACCATAGTGAACGACAACTCGCCACCTGCATCCACCAGTTTCCCGCAATACATAGATACATACGGACATATATCACGTCTTTACCCCTACGGGGTAGACAGAGCCTAAGGTAACAAAACCTTAAGGCTACGTTTAGCATGACTAAGAGCGTACCTATAGTTGGAAAGGGAAATCAAAATAGTGATGGATTGCTATAACATGATTCGTAAGACTTTCGCCCATGCCCTCGATGGGTTTTTACCATCTGCGCGGGAAGAGAAGCAACTGGTAAATTCTATGTTTTTTCTTTACTCCCAGACCAGCATGGAAGATATTCCCCCCGCTTGTTAATTTATCATTTTCTGAGAAAAAAGCATTATAATATTTTGAACCATTATGTATTTTCACTCATTATGCATTTTAAACTTTATGTATTTCAATACGTACCTACCTGTTACCGACTAGCTGACAGCTAGCCGATTTGCATTAGACAACCAAGTTGCAAACATTAATAAGTGGCTCAAAAATCCCGGTTCGCGACTGAAAGTGTCTGGAGAAAAAGGTGTCGTCTAAGTAATTTCTTCAGACTAAAGTAAAAAGTATGTAAGGTGCATTGGGGTAAATTCGAAATCGGGGTAATTTCGAAAAATCCACTAAACGGGGAACAATTCCATAATCTGGCAACGCTTATCTAGAAGCCAAAGACATTGGAGCTTCTAGATAAGCGTTGCTAGATTATGTAATTGTGCCCCGTTTAGTGGACATCCACGAGTTTCGAAATTCCCCCAACTTCGAATTTACCCCAATATAGTATAAGTCATTTTTAATTGATTGTAAGTGCCTTACACTATTTCAAAAAGTCACTACTGGGTACTAATTCACTTGATGTTAATTGCCTTAAGGTAAAATTAGATACTAATCCATAGTTACCAACTCTGGTTTATTGTGGCTTTTTCTAGTCTCTCGATTTAAATATTCTCAGGTATTAAGTTTTTTTTTCAAATGTCAGGATTGTCAGGCATGTCGATGTGTATGAAACTATTCCATTTTTAACGATGCAATCCAACCTAGCAACATGTTATGTAAGTCAAGTGCTGGCATAAAAAATAAGAGCGGGAGTCACTTTAGCCGGAAAAATCACGCTGCACGCTGAATGAGGCCGATGGCCTTTTACAGAACCCTACGGAACCCTAGAGGCAAAGAGGGTTCCGCGAGCGAAGTATGCGGGCGTGGTATGGAAAAAGCTTAAGTACAAATTTTTTAAATCCTTTTCAATGTAAATGTTACGTATTATCACTTTATACTGCAGGCAGATGCTGGATGCGTCAAGCTAAAGACAAGGCGCTATGGCGCTCATTAGGGGAGGCCTATGTCCAGCAGTGGACTAACATAGGCTGATGATGATGATGATGATGATCACTTTATAAATTAATTTACATACATACATAAATCACGTATTTATCCCCTACAGGGTAGACAGAGCCTAAGGTAACAAGACGTAAAGGCCACGTTAAGCATGATTGGGCGCGTATCGGTGGAAAGGGGAATCAAAATAGTGTTGGATTGGCAATAAATTAACTTTAAAGTATAAAATGTGAATTTTGGTAGTCGGTACCTAGTTATTCGGTAAAAAATAATTTCGTTTTATTGATAAGAAAAAAAGGATAATTGGCAGAGATCTCTTATCGGGATTATGTTTCTTTCCCTATTTTTGTAGGTACAATAAACCACGTATCTGTCTGTTTCGTAGTAATCAATAGAGACGGAATCATAGATAACTGGCACTGAAGATAACTGGAACTTAACAGAGAGTGCCAAAAGAGGCCCTAAGTGTGCATAAAAAAATGAACACCTAATCACTTCGGCAAGTATTACAAAACATCTTATATATAAAATTCTCGTGTCACAATGTTCGTTCCCGTACTCCTCCGAAACGGCTTGACCGATTCTTACCAAATTTTATATGCGTATTATAGGTCTGAGAATCGGCTACTATCTATTTTTCATATTGAAATTTAGAAGAAAAAAAAAACGGGAGCGAAGCCGCGGGCAACAGCTAGTGTTCTATAAATGTTGATTGTCCTGTATTAAATATCCACAGCAGCCCGGTGGCAAACACCTCGCCCGCACAAGGGTTCCGTCCACCTTTTTATAATGAAACCCTAAAAAGAGCCACACTTCTGGCGATAATCACGCCTCGGGCACAATCGCCCGATAACCCTTACGCCGCCGTTCGGAAATCTTACGACCAGGTTTTGGACCCCCGGGAGTGTTCCGTGAATAAGTTATAGAGGGCAGCGGGTATGTTAGTTAAATAGGATTGTTGTGGCTTTCTTCATAAGTTTCAGCGACGACAGTCGGCTTGATTTAAAGAGGTGTCCCTTTTTATTTAGAAAAAAATATCCAGCCTATATAAATAAAAATAAATAAATAAATAAATATCTTGGGACAAATTACACCAATTGACCCAGCCCCAAACTAAGCAAAGCTTGTACTATGGGTACCAGGCAACGGATAAACATACTTATATAATGTAGATAAATACATAATTAAATACATACAACATCAATGACTCGGGCACAAACATTCGTATTCATCATACAACTGTCTGCCCCTACCGGGATTCGAACCCGGGACCTCTAGCTTCATAGTCAGGGTCACTAACCACTAGGCTATCCGGTCGTTAAAACACGTATACGTCTCATGCGTCCCTTCCATGCTGGTGTAGGAGTAAAGACAAAACATAGAATGTACCAGTTGGTGGTAAAAGCCCGTCGAGGGAATGGTCATTAGGAATCATGTTATAGGCGATGTGGCTAGCAACCCATCACTATTTTGATTTCCCTTTCCACCTATACTCCCACAATCATGCGAAACGTGGCCTTTAGATCTTGTTACCTTAGGCTCTGTCTACCCTGTAAGGGATAAATATGAGATTTATATGTGTGTCTGTGTGTGTGTGTATACGTCCCACTGCTGGGTACAGGCCTCGCAGAAATGGCTTGGGCTATAGTTTCCACGCAGGCCCAGTGTGAAACTTCACACAAACCATAGAGTTGCTGATGTATGCAGGTTTCTTCACGATGTTTTCCTTTACCAAAAAATGCATGGTAAATTTCAAATGTAACTTCGCACATAAATTCCGAAAAACTCAGCCCGAGGCCGGGTTTTGAACCCATGACCCTCCGCGGGGCTTCCATGACGTATACATTTTTTTTTACTGGCGCTCAGAGGTTTTGAAGTGCCTTCGATAGATTACAGATCGTTCATCACTTGAGCCACGGCAAGGAGCTGAAGGCTCGACCCAGCTTTATAGTCCTCTGTGGAAGTTTATATTCATGGTCCCTTTTGAATTTTTTATGTGACGGTTCGGCCTCTGTGGCTACGCCCATTGCAAAGAGACGCGGCACAAATTAAAGATTTTTCAATGTGTCTTGTTATAAATCAGTAGCTGTGGCCCATAAGTCCGTTTGTGCAGAATGTCCTTATCGCTTTCCCGCAGGAACTAAGATTTTCCGGGAGCAAATATTCCATGTCCTTCCTTGGATCTCAAACTATCACTGATGCAAATTCCAACAAAATTGGTTCGGCAGTTAGAGCGTGAAGAGGTAACAGACAGACGGGCACATTTTCACATTTTGTAACATAGAACATAGAACTTCCCATAACGATTTAGACATCCCAGGGTAGGGGAGACCGAGGCGAGTTGAGACAGAGGTGAGTTGATACAAAGCCTTTTTCTCTGCACCTATGACTTCACACAAACTGTGGAGTGTAGAAAGAGCAACGAATTAGCGAAGTTACCAGCCCGATAAACTGTCACAGTTCAGAGAAATCGGCTTTGTATCAACTCATCTCTGTCTCAACTCGCCTCGGTCTCCCCTACTGTTAATAATTCTCCCTCCGGAACGTATAGGGCCATAAAATAGGCAAGCCTCCGTGTTAACCATAAAGTCTAACCAGCATCGCCCTAAGCCCTTTGAATTTTTAACCAGGCATGCTTTCAGGCCTCTACTGAATGGAAAGAGTATTTGATTGCACAAAGGAATGAACCTAGTTGACCTCGCTTTATCTGAACAATTGGGGGACTAACGGTTACTGATGGTGTTTTTATGGTTGCTTACTTCAAAGGTGTTATAAAGGTCTCGCGCTTCAAAAGGTAAAACTAAAGCCTTCAAGGATTACTTAATATTCGTCTGTGCGTGCTATCGGTCTTTCTTTAATTTATTTATTACTTTACCCGCCCCGGCTTCGCACGGTAAATTATGCATGTAAACCATCCTCTTGAATCATCTATTTTAAAAAAACGCATCAAAATCCGTTGCGTAGTTTTAAAGATCTAAGTATATAGGGACAGACAGACAGCGGAAAGCGACTTTGTTTTATACTATGTAGCGATGTAATGTTTGTTAATATTTTGTCTCTTTCAATGTGAAGCAATTCAATGAAATACAAAAAAAATAAGAAAACTTTCCGTTTTTAGATCTGCGGTATCAATTTAAAAATAAAATTGTGTTAAAGGCAATATTTATTACTACATAACGATAAAGTTATTCTAAAAGTGTTCTAAAAGATTGAAAGCCTTCAATTGAATCAACAAAATTTCAATTTGGTTGAATACCAACTAATTAACTAACAACTTAATAAAAACGTAAGTCAGAAACTAGTTAATAATTCATTTAACTGTCGATATCAAACTAGTCTGGGTTCGTTCTTAGTAATGGAGCTTGCTTTATCACGAAACCCGCAAAACCTAAGCAAGATTTTCTTTAGTCGTCCCTTCCTGATTTAGGAGAGACCGAGGAGAGTTGAGACAGAGGTGAGTTGATACAAAGCCGATATCTCTGAACTGTGACAGTTTATCGGGCTGGTAACTTCGCTAATTCGCTGCTCTTTCTACACTCCACAGTTTGTGCGAAGTTGTGACCTCGCTAACTGTCATAGGTGCAGAGAAAAAGGCTTTGTGTCAACTCACCTCTGTCTCAACTCGCCTCGGTCTCCCCTAAGGCAATTCTCTCGTCGGGAAACGATTGTGTTTGCCTTAGTAAAGGAACCTGATTCTGAGAAATGTGGATATATTGGGATACAACTTAGTCTAACCACGCTGCTGGCTTCCACGCTGGTCTGGGAGCAAAGAAAAAACATAGAATGTACCAGTTGCATCTCTTCCCGCGCAGATGGTAAAAGCCCATCGAGAGAATAGGCGACATAGGAATCATGTTATAGGCGATGAGGCTAGCAACCCATCACTATTTTGATTCCTTTTCCATCTATACGCCCACAATCTTGCTAAACGTGGTCTTTTCACCTTAGGCTCTGTCTACCCCGTAAGGGATAAAGACGTGATTTGTGTACAACTTAGTCTAACACATACACATACATACACAAATCACGTCTTTATCCCTTACGGGGTGGCAAGACCTACAGGCCACGTTTAGCAATATTGTGAGCCTAGAAATGGCAAAAAATGGCATCAAAATAGTGCTAGCCACATCGCCTATAACATGATCCCTATGATTTTCGCCCATTCCCTCGAACTTAGTCCAAGTTCTGCATTATAACTTGAAGCTTGAGAACAATTATTGTAGGTACCTACTTTATACAAACTACTAATATTAAATGGGAAATCCTAATATTTGAAATGCATTTGTGTGAACGAATATGTTTGCTAGTTTTCTATTTGGACGAATTTTTATACCCCTTTCCACCTCATACCTACATATGTTGTAAATAATGTATGTATATATACATACATAATATGTTGGCGCCTACATGCTTAGCGTGGCCTTTAGGTCTTGTTACTTTAGGCTCTCTCTACCCCTAGATCTTTAGGGAAGACTGTAGACTGTGTGTACTTATGTAGCTTGAAGTACTTTATTGTTGATGTACGTGTAAAAAAGCCACGATAGCCTAGTGGTTTGACCTGTGGCCTCTCAAGCAGAGGGTCGTGGATTAGAATCCCGGGCTCGCACCTCTGAGTTTTCGGAATTTATGTGCGAAATTTACCATGAGCTTTTCCGTGAAGGAAAAACATTGCGAGGAAACCTGCAAACGCCTGTGAAGCAATTCAATAGTGTGTGTGAAGTTCCTAATCCGCACTGGGCCCGCGTGGGAACTATAGCCCAAACACTCATTCTGAGAGCCTCATGTGCCCCAACAGTGGGATGTATACAGGCTGGAGATGATGTACAGTCAAGGGCATAAATATATATATACGTTCCCAAGGCGCCAAAAATATCTGTACGGTAATCCGGCCAAAAAATATGTGATCATTTAATTAGTCAAAAATAAATGTACGATATCAGTCAAATATATGTAGGCAAATAGGAGGCCATAAATATCTATACACGCAACTCTCACATATGTAAGAACAAAACCCAAGCCAAAAATATCTATACAGTCAAGGGCATTAATATGTATACACGGACCTTATTGCCATATATATATTATTATTTTGGCTGTACTTGTAATGTCTGAATATTTTTTCCGCGGAGCCAGGACTGATGGCAAAAACAATTTCCTTTACAATTGTTCAACACAAACCGGCAGCAATAAAAATACACGCATACGCAGCCATTATTGGTTTTATCGCGAATCGCTGTTCTGGCAGAAATTGTCTCCATCCTATTTTTTAACACCTGAACAAGAGAGGTGTTATAAGTTTGATCGCTACGTGTGTGTTTGTCTTTGTATTTGTGCGTATAGGTAGCAACGTAGTTATTGAACGTTGTTTATGTAAAACTAGCTGTTGCCCGCAACTTCGTCTGCATAGAATTCGTTTATCGCTATCCCGCAGGAATTACGCAATTTTCCGGGATAAAAAGTAGTCTATGTGCTATTTCAGACCATAATCTATTTATGTTCCAAATTTCATCCAGATCTATCCAGCCGTTTTGGCGTGAAAGAGTAACAAACATCCAAACATACTTACAAACTTTCACATTTATAATATTAGTAGGATTACATTTTCTAGGGGTGACTCTTGATATTTTTCAGTTGCTTTGATCGTTTTAATATTGCTATAAAATCGATATTCTCCATATGCGGAGAATGTTTGGCATGTAGACGCGAAGGTGATCGACGAAAACATCGATTGGAAGCAGTAAACCCAAATAAAAATTAATGTTTTTTCATTATAACTACTTTTTAAAGTCGGTGGTTTACGACACTTAATGTTCTGTGAAAATACGTTCAGCCATTTTAAATATTCGCTTTTATTTTTTGTATTGTTTTTTTTATTTGTGTCGTTGTTGTAGATAAGTTGGTTGTTCTCTATTTTACTTACAAGCTTCTATTTACTTGCACTGTTCGTGTGTACGTAAAGAGTATATTGATGCTCGTTTCAAAATTAGCATGCCATTTTCCACATTGGGCCAACGTGTGACAAAATCTTCCAACGACGATCAGAACTTTCTGGAGTTTAATTTAAATTATTGTAAACAAATTACATTAATACATAATAATACAACACAAAACAGTATGGTTTGACATCATTCATCTCTTTAGTAACTTTATAATTAACTTGCCTATTGTTGAATGAGAGTTTGACGTTCTTTATTTCAAGCAAAGCTTTAGGATTAGGGGTTTAAGATGTTTTATATATGTATTTTTATGCAGTACCTAATTAAAAAAAACCAATTGGTTAAATCCTTTTAAGTCATATTAATCTTATGGTAATACCTAAAGATCTGTCAACTCAATGCAGCAACTGCTGTAAAATTAACACTACAATTAGATACTCGTACAATTTTAACAATAACGTTTTATTATATTGTTTATATATCGAAAAATTTAAAATTTTATTCATAACAAATTATTTATCCAATCTCCAATAAAATATTGGTAATAATTCAGCAGAATTCCGAAGCTTTTCAAGTATACTCACCACTTAACTCCACGTGGGCTAGAGTCAATGTCCACAACACACACTTTCCAAACTAAGAAGTCACAGTACACAGAGTACACAGAATTCTAGAATAAAGTGCACAGAATGTTAGCAATCGCGATCAGAATATTCTGATGCTCTGAATCGTGTCAAGGTTGTTACAAGTGCTACGGCGTAGACGTCCGCACCGTAGCGAGTCTCCCGTACGAGAGGCTCACGTTGCTACGAGCTACGAGGGGAGACCCGTAGCCAATCGAAGTGAAGCTGCGCGGTATGGATAGATGCTCTACAAAGGCAAATATAAAAATAAAGTAAAGTATTTTCTTAGCTTCCTTTCTCACTTTTTTTTTCAAAGAATGTCGCTCTTAACCCATCACCGATCCAGTATATCAAGGCCACAGGATCAGGTAATCCTTTTGAAACACTATCATTTTTATACTAGACATTGGCACTTAGATTCTTAGTCATTCATCTAGCTTTTGTTTTATTTAAGTTTTATATCCATGATGCTTTCTTTGAATTTAAATGCACAAAATAATTTACGTTAACTTTTATCAAACTTATAAAATAATGCACGCTTTAGTTTATAACTCTATACAAGCAATTTGCGTTTACAATCGTTTTTCCATCCATTCAAAATATGAATGTGAAGTGGATGTGTCTGCAAAATTCTTGTATTTCATGATTAATAGAAAATATATTTTTTTTGTTTATTTATTTATTTATTATGGTTCACCAACAGGTACAAATTTTGTATTTTTGATTTCAGATTCATCTTTAAACATTCGTTAAAATCAACTTTTCTTTTAACTAGCACATAGACTACGCTTAGATAATGCGGAATAAAAACAAACTTGTTTATTTAATGTGTGTACGATACTGTGCGTAAAATTTTATGAAGCTCTGGATTTTCATTGAATCAAACCTATTTTTAACTGGACTTAAAACAACGGCATATGAATGAAAGGAGCAATACTTTAATATTAAAAAATGTATATTTTAAGTAGGTAGAGCAACACTCCATTCAAAACAAATAGCAGCGTGAGATAACAAGCAAAGTTGGGCAATTCCAGGCACGCGCTAGAGCGAGACGGCGCTATTAGCTCATTGCGTCTCCAGAGACAGCAATACAGCAGAGCAGGACAGCGAAAGGCCAAAGTTTCTTCTGTGAATTTTTGAAATGAATAATGTTTTATTTTTGCTAATTGACTTCGTCTGGAGCCCTATTTTATTCTACCTGGTAATTAATTCACATTCAAAATTTTCGGATACATTAATTACCTTTGACGTTGTAAATGGGGGATATAAGGTAAGTCAATGACCTTGGTTCTTTGGTTCCCTTGGTTCGACAGGATAAGTTAATTTATCCAGCTGTCAAACCATAGTCAAGCAAATTGTGTTAATCTTTTTCAGATGTCGATCGCGTTATCTTAATAAACTTGAACTTGAATTTAACGTTACATTTGATTTGTATTTTTACCACGGCGTACCATGACGTCTTAATGCGATTCAATTCCGATTCAGTTTAGGTTTGTTCGCTGTAAGATCCATACTATAAATGACAGCTAAAACCTGAACTGAGTCGGAATTGAATCGCATTAAGACGTCATGGTAAGTCCCCGGGTCGTTAAAATTGCCCGTTATATACGAACCCTTTTCATTTTTAAAGTTTTATTCAGATAGCTGCAATTTTGGCATGGGCGTATGTAATAACCAAGCCAAGAAAGTAGTAAATAATATAAACTTTAAAGAAACGAATAACCGAACGCTTTTAAGACTTTATTTTCAGTCAAAAACTTACTCTAGAGACTTAAATATTTGAATTATCTTTATACTTGTCGTATCTACATAAAACACAAAAAATTTGAAAGACAATAGCACAAAACAAATAAACAAAGATAAAGGGGAACTTAAAATATGTGCAAACAAAACTACGTCTAGTCCAAATAAAAAATAAAATTAAAGTCGCAATAAAAATCGAAACCTTAATGATTCAATTTCAAAAATAATGTAATGGGAAATTGTTAACTTAAGTACGTATCAGGCAGTTAAATTATCAAAATTGTACCAATTCGATACACTAGTATGAATTCACAATCAAAGTCAATATTAATATTATTAACAATATCACACATATAACAATATTACCGACCGTGCCGAATTAATTTAATTTCCTCTCAAACGTACCTTAAAAAGTGTATATAAGTACTAGCCTTCAATATAATACCTCACTCGACCAAGATGAAAGTACTTTGTCTTATATCGGTGCTAGTAGCACTTACTTATGTCGAGTCCAAAAATGGTGATAACTATGTCATATACGACCTCAAACAGGCAGGGCAATTATTTGTACAATTTCGCCACGATTTTGGCAAGTATTACGCGAATCGGGAGGAAACCGATAAGCGTTTCGAAATATTTAAAAAGAATTTGAATGAAATTAACCACATAAATTCGCAACACCTGCCGTGGTATGCTGGTATTAACCAGTTTGCCGACATGACCGCTGAAGAGGTTCGGAAGTGTTGCATGGGAATCAGGTAAACCTAGCTATACTTAAGTATACTTTTTCATCACAATCATCATCATCTCACTGTATCACTGAAAGATAGAATAAGGAATAGTGTGATAAGGGAACAATACAATACAAAATACTCTTTATTGAACACCACAAATCAGTACAAAACAATACAGAAACAAAGAACAAAGTAGACAATAGGCGGTATTATCGCTTAATAGCGATCTCTTCCAGACAACCAATAAGATAAATAAGTTGGAGACAGTTTAAGTAGGTGCTGGTGTGAAAGAGGATATAGTGACGGATAGAAAAAAGTATGCTTAGTTGGTTTGGTCACGTAGAGCGGATGGATGAAAGTAGACTAACTAGCCGATCTATAGGGGGAGTGTAAATGGCTATGTTGGGAGGGGAAGGCCTAGACGGACGTTCCGAGACCAAATAGGAGACGTTTTGGAAAAAGGTCAGGTCAGGAGTACCCGAAACCGACGAGCATGTATGAAGAGATTGATGAGTGTGGATGAAGCGAAAGCAGTATGTCAGGATCGTAGCAAGTGGAACAAAGTAGTATCTGCCTACCCCTATGGGAAAGAGGCGTGACGGTATGTATGTATGTATGTATGCATCATCATCTCCTGCTATAAGATACGTCCCAATGCCGGGTACAGGCCTCTTCTTTTTTTTCATGATAAATATTTATTTATTATTCAACAGCTCTATATAAGTCTATACATGCATTTTCAAATTACATAATTGTTGTTGTTGGTCTTGATAAATGTTTTCTTTCTTTTAGGCCGCCGAAAAAACCCAAGAAGCTTGTACTAAAACCCAGAACAAGAATGGTGATTTTAGATTCGTCTTTGGACGAATCGGGTTCAGAATAATACCTTTGAAAACCGGCGCAGTCTATCCAAAGAAGAAACGAGAAGGATAGATTGTGTTAACCTTCAATTTCTCTGACAGAGTGGTAAACAACGCTATCAACCCAATTATCGATGATTCTCTTGCTGAATCAACGTATCCGTTTTATGCCGTCTATGGTCAATAAATGATTTTACATCACAGTACTTGTACGTTTTCTTTATTAAAATACCAGGTCAGTAAGAAATGAGAGACGTTTATTTTTATAAACTATGAGATTCACAAACACGTCGAAAGTATATTATAATCCAAGGCCGATATGACGTGATAAAATTTCGTATCCTCCGCCGTCACATTCGCCAATGCAAATTGCCCTTCTAGTTGCGCGAACCAAAGTGCGGGTTCGTCCGACCAGAAAGGTGGCGCTTTAACACCAACCCGACACAATTCCGACTCACTAACAGAAGACGTGCCTACACCAGCAGCATTCATTGTTCAGTAATATATGTCCGGTTGTCACTAACACAAATTCACTGGGGTCACCACTTGTGGGCTAAATAATAAACAGTTTAAAGTCCACTTAAATAACTTTATGTAATTGCAAAACAAACCAAATAAAGATATACATTAAACATAAAAATCTGAACTGAATAATAACACAAACTAATGTCAAGTCAAGACACTGACAGCAAAACAAAATACGCAGCGCGCCAAAGAGTTTAGAAACAATCCTCCATGGTAGACCGCCACATGACTATGAAGTACTATGTTTTATCGCATCAGCAGCAGCAAGTTGCACATGATAGGTTTCAGTCAGAATCGTCTTTCGCCGAGGCATGAAGAAGGTATCCTGGGCTAGAAAATAAATGAGTACCTATCATTTCAGCGTAACAAAATTTTCAAAAATAAAACAGTCAAAATGGGTCGCCTGATGATAAGTGATTAACACCACCCATAGACGCCTGTATCACCAAGGGATTGAGATGCGTCACCAGCCTAGAGGGTTAAAACGGAATACCATGCACCGGTAATTTCCCCGGCGGTCTTACTCTCCTCGCCGGAACACAGCAACGCAAGCACTGCTGTTTGGCGACAAGATTAGAGAGTAAGATAGTAAGTGCGTATTTGAATCAGGGGTTATTTTGAGAAGTCCACCAATGATGAAACCTGTTTAGTTTGCTACTATAAAACTCCATCTTGTAGCAAATGACATTTCAACTTCATTAGCTCACCCTACCGTTGGGCATACGCCTTTCCGAACTAGCTCTAGCCAAAAATACTTCTAAAATATTTCTCTTTTTTCTTGTCTGCAATACACCACGTTCATATACTAATTTACTAAAGTTTCTTAATTAAACATTATTACGGGGTAGACACGAGACCTAAGGTCATGTTTAGCATGATTGTGGGCATAAAGATTGGAAGGGGAATGAAAATAATGACGGGTCGCTAGCCGCATCCCCTACAACATACAATTTCTAAGATTTTCATTAATTCCCTTGATAGGCTTATACCATCTGCGCATTCTATGTTCTTCCTTTGCTCCCAGACCAGAATGGAAGAAATGATGTTAAATGGGTTATGCATGCTTACAAAAAACACAATGTTGGTATAAAATAACTTACTAGTAACCCAAGCAGTTTTGTAGAACTTCGTCTACAGTCATGTCGGTAAATTTATTTATGACTGCTACATTTGCATACGGTTTTGAGTTGATTCTGTTAAATTCTATTAAATTGAGTTCAAATATTTTATATCTGCGCTGAGTTTCTTCTGGGCCGGAGTATTTTTTATTGAAATCATGTCTGAACTTTTCGAATAACTGTGGTGCTTTTTTGATATCATAAGTTATACGTGACTGACCATAACTGCAAAAAACAAACACTGATGTAAATTATACAAGACAAGGTACTTTCATTTTGAAAGAATAGTAAAATGTAGTTTAGGTACTCAGTGAAATGCCTTGGTAATTAAAGCATTAATCTTAGAAGAAATCTGTCTTCTTTTTCTTCTTTGTCAACTGATTACCCACGCGATTTGGCACACGATTTTCCAATCTTTCTACAACTACTGTTTATAACGTTCCTTCAGCAAATGCTACTAATATTATAAATGCGAAAGTTTGTGAGGATGTTAGTGAGTGAGTGAGTGTGTATGTATGTACCTTCTTCACGCTACTTTTTATCCCGGAAAACTGCATAGTTCCCGCGGGATAGCGATAAATAAGACAATTGCTAATTCTACGCGGACAAAATCGGGGACAGAAGGTAGTACTTGAAACTAGTTTACTTAAAGTTCTGAATAACATGAAAAAATTTAGTGAAGAATTCCGATCCGCTTGTTTTGCAGAATCCTAGGTTATTAATACATAATAGAAGTCACGTTTTTATTCCTTACGGAGTAGACAGAGCCTAAGGTGACAAGACCTAAAGGCCACGTTTAGCATGATTGTGTCTGTAGGTGGAAAGGGAAATTAAAATAGTGCTAGGCTGCTAGCCGCATCGCTTATAACATGATTCCTAAGGCTTTTCGACCATTCTCTCGACGGACTTTACCATCTGCGCGGGAAGAGAAGCCACTGGTACGTTACATATTTTTTTTGCTCCCATAGGTTAACATACATACATAAAACACGATTGTGGTCGATTAAAATAACTTACTGGTAACCCATACAGTTTTGTAAAACTTCATCTATGGTCATGTCACTAAACTGATTTATTACCGCTACGTTTGACTTCTCTTTTGAGTTTATTCTGTTGAATTCCATTAAATTCAGCTCAAATATTCTATATCTGTGCTGGGTTTCTTCCGGGCAGGAGTATATTTTATGGAAATTTTGTCTGAACTTTTCGAATAATTGTGGTGCTTTTTTGAGATCATAATATACAGCGCGGCACTCAACACGCGACACTCCGCAAAGAACCAACACAAATAACACAAAACATGGCACTTTCATTCTGAAAGAAAAGTAAGTGAGTGTAGTAAAATGCATTGGTGATAAAATAAACCAATGCTATTAAGCGAGATTATAGTTTGTTTTGGTTTGCTATAAGTAAAGTAATTTAAGAGCCTCGTTTGCATAGTCTAATGAGCGAAACGGATTTTTAAATGGAATTTGTAAAGACGCGTAAATATAAAAATTATAACTAATTCAATGTCCAAAATTTTGGCTGAAATACGTCAAACGTACTACAGTTTTTGTAGTGTTGTGGAGTTTACTATTTTAAGGATTTTGAAGCATTTTTTTTACTGAAAACTTATTAAAACCACCAAGTTTTTGTTCAAAATATTAGTGGTACATGATTTTTTCTGCTCAACTGTATTTTTTGTACGTTGTAAAAAACGATTGGCCAAATCTCACGAATCAAAGTTGACTCACTTCTGGTGGCCATATTTGACTTGCAAGATTTGACCCAATGGCAATTTACAAGTTAAACAAAAGCTTGTAAAAAATAAAGCGAATCACAGTCAACAAGTGGCGATTGCCAGCCCTAGAGAATAGCCTGGTATACGTCACAAAATATCTGCGATAGACAACCGCTAATACGCGGGGCGCTCTGACGAAGGCTTGGAGAATTAAGCTAACCAGAGAGGTCAAAGATCACTCAAATATCTACACTTGAAATGAAATGAAAAGGAAAAATGAAAATGAAAATGAAAGTGTATTTATTTAACATTCAGGAGTACATAATGAGAAGGTTAGGGACCTCCTAGTAGGTATGCAAGATAAGACACATAGACCTTATTTTTAGGTACATAAGAAAGGGTTTGCTTTTGAACAGTTGGCTGCATAGATATTAGAGAATTCGACTATCCACAGGCATTGCCCCAGCGGCAAAAGCAGTGGCATCCCGTTTATACATGCACATATATCATGTCCCTTACGGGGTAGACAGAGCCCAAGGCAACAAAACCTTAAGGCCACGCTTAGCATGATTAGAGAGTATACCTGGAAAGCGAAATCAAAGTAGTGATGGGTTGCTATCCGCATCGCCTATAACATGTTTCCTTAGACTTTCGCCCAACATTCGATTTTACAGGTAATGAGAAAAACAGATGTACAAAGGCGAACTTATCCCTTAAAGGGATCTCTTCCGGCTAACCTTCAAACGATTGACAGGACAACAGAAACCAAAGAATAGAGAGTAAAGTACAGTCCACGAAAAGTACTGTGAGCAACTCTTAGGTTAGGATATTTTTGTGTACAAGTGTGCATGCCGTCTCTCCACGGTTTCCTTCTCTGAGAGAATTACCAGCCCCGCCGATTGTCAGTTGTTTCGACCGCGACTGGCGTGTGATGGCGTGGTTGTGGCAATGACAGCCCTAGCCATTTAGGAATGAGGAAATAGAAATGATTGCTGTGGGTATGCTTGATAGGGTGGTTATGACGTGGGACATTTTGAGGACAATGATTAGGCTAATATTGACATGTGTCTCTGTTACGATGGAAAGTGAGCTTCAGAATCTAACGCTCTGATGCGTTTTCCTTAAAAAATAAACGTATTCAAATGAATGAATTGAACGTGTAGATAAATTTTGATGTTTTAATTTTTTTACTGAAAGACAGTCGTGCATAAAAATTATACTGAATTATTTCGTTACATTCCGGCATCGGAAATTTCACTTACAATTTTGTTTGACATTGTTACGGTTTTCCTGTTAGAAATTATTATTCAAACTCAACTGAATTGAGAATACAAAGAAAAGAACAGAAACAAACCAAGTCATCATTTTGTGATGCGTCTTTTAATACCATGCATAAATCACGGCTTCTTCTCCCGCGCAGATGGTAAAATCCATAGAGGGAATGGACATAGGAATCATGTTATAGGCGATGTGGCTAGCAATCCATTACTATTTTGATTCCCCTTTACACCTATACACCCACAATCATGCTAAACGTGGCCTTTAGGACTTGTTACCTTAGGCTCTGTCTATCCCGCAAGGGATAGGGACGTGATATGTGTATGTATAAACGGGATGCCACTGCTTTTGCCGCTGCGGCAATACCTGTGGATAGTCGAGTCCTCCAATATCTATGCAGCCAACTGTTCAAAAGCAAACACACTTCTTATATAACTAAAAATAAGGTCTATGTGTCTTATCTTGCATAACTAATCTACTATGCAATACTATACAATACTAATCTATAGATACAAGCACTTTTATTGTAAAGAGGAAATGATTGTGACTTCGTGCATTTGAATAACATACAGGAGGAATCTTCAAAACTACTCATCCGGTTTTAAAATATATCATCTTTTTTATCCCAACAACGTGCAAAGATCCCGTGGGACAAGCTAATAAAAAAATCACAAGATGATCTCATGAACTGTACGCAGTTTCTGTAAGTAAACCCACCGAACTATTCTCGCAAAATCTCAAGGGTTAACTGAATTTAATTCACCAACTTCCTGGACAATGACTGTCGAAATTGCCCGAGAAGACATTCCCAGGGCCCGATTGAAGATTAGACGGGCCGAAGGACGATCCGAGCTTACCCGAACCCTTGATAACAATTTGTCTGCTTCTAACTACCTGTGTAAAAGCGAGATGGAATCATCAAATTCAATCCTTAAGGATCAAACGATGATATAAAATAAGTTGGTGTGGGATTCTTGATATCAATTTGTCTGCCTCTAACTACCTGTGTGTGAACGGGATGGTAGAGAGGCTAAATTCAATCCTTAAGGATCAAACGGTCGTATAAAGTAAGTTGGTGTGGGATTTATTAAAGGTAAGTTTGATTGTACTGCGTTCATTTACGTGTGAAAAATGGGTGTTCGCTTTCGTGAATTCAGGAACATTTTCGTATATCATGGTGGAAATTTGTATTGAAATTATGGTGGTGGAATTTGTGAAAAGTTGTTCTAATTTACGAATATTCGGCAAGAGAGACTTCAGTAATTAGAGTTTTTTTTGTTACCTAGTTAAATGTGAATTAACCGCTTTTTAATAAGAATTTAAATGTATCTATTTGCTTGGCAATAAATTAGCACTACTATAGCTACCCTAACTACTACACGGAAGAGAAGCCAGTTTTAAAGGTCTGATACTACTGAAAACTGAAAAATACGGTAAAAACAATCAAAATCGGACTGCATCACAGTAGGTAACTATAGAAAAAAAGGTATGATATAAACAATTTATCTGTCACCAGAAGAACCACAACTCTTTTGATATAGAGTTTGGGACTTTAGTGAAAAACGGGGTTAGTTTTCAAACGTCACATAAATTAGACCACATGATTTATTTATTGCGGGTAGGACCTCGTTTAGTCCGTCGGATTCTTACCAAAATTCGATCATCCTGTCACCGAGCAGCAAAGCTTGCGCTGCTGTGTTCCAGCGTGCGTAAGACCGCCAGTGAAAATTATCGTCACACAAATACCTATTCTATTTTGCCTTTAAAATGTCGTTTTACATTTTTAATAACCTTCTAATGGTTTGAATTTTATGAAAAAAATTACGATTTGGTTGCACAAACAATGCTTCTAAAGTATTAAGGAATATATGAATTTCCCAAAATATAATTATTAATTGAATTTAAATAAGATGGATCTTGTCACCGTAAGGGAAAAAGACGTGATTTATGTATGTGTGTATGTAAGTAAGTAAGAAAGTAAGTAAATGCTTTATTGTACAAATATAAAGAGACAGATACAATTCACAAAAAAAAACATTAATATATGCACAAAGGCGAACTTATCCCTATAAGGGATCTCTACCAGATAACCTTTGAGTAGATGAGAGGAGCATTAAACGAGGGACCGACAAAGTGAAAGTATGTACCTATGTATTTAAATAAGGGAATGATTTGTTAACTTTAGTTAATTTTAGTTTTTTAAATTGTGACATAACTTTAGCGTAGTATTTTATAGGTACGTTAATTTGCATGCTAATGTATCGGCTGAATACTGCTTCCAGTTCTAATTAACATCTTTTGTACGTGTTCTAAGCAAATAAACAGTTATTTCTTTCTTTCTTTCTAACCCTTTAGGCTAACGTGTCTTCAACCCTCGAGTGTCCATATGTAGTCGTCTTTGCTTACCATCTTATCATCAAGTAACCTAATTGGTTGTACTTCTAATAATATGTATAAAAAAAAATTAAAATATGACGTTTTTGTTCCGCAACATCTGTCGAGAGAAGTCCTAATTCGTCTATTTTTGCTATACCAAATAACAAAAAAACTTCATCGGGTATATCTCCTACCCTCCGGACCCTCTGTATTAGCATTAACATTGTGCTCACAGAACTGGAGTGGCCTATTGTTTCACCATACACACAAACCAACATACACAAGCCATTACACTAAATCTTAGGGCCACGTAACACGACTCAATTCCGATTGCACCAGTTGTATATATGTTGGTACAAATAGACGCGAAACGGGAAAGCAACTTGATTTGATTATGCATTCCTTTCTCTAGTCCTTTGTTCTTTTCGCTCATTGTCAAAATTGTATGAAAACCCGTCTTAGTTAAGACTAGGTGCTGGGATAATGTTTGGATAAGATTTTAGTGATCTGATTTTAGATTTTTTGAATGTTTATTTAATAGGATCCAAAGCGAAATTAAAACAAATTAAACTATTAAATTAAAAACCGATTAAGAACTAATCTTAAAATAAAATAATTAAAAAAGAGGCCCCCGTGGCATAGTTCCAGAGACGCTGGCAGCATTCCCCCTTTGGATAGCGATACGAATAAGCTGTCCAAGGAAGCTGCCAGCTCTGCGGTCACCCGTAGCGTCTATTAGCATCTTCGAAAAGAGGCTAATAGCGCTAGGACCCCACCGACCAAGGGTCTCAACACCGAAAGGGACAATGTTTTTTGAATTGATAATCCTTCCGACCGATTTGGGCCATGGCGACCACTTCGACTCCTAGTTAGTATGACGCTCATGCGCCCGAAGAGCGGTGAATCCTCGCGCACAATGAATGCACATGAGCACACCGTTGACGTAATGGTACCGAATTGCCACTGGCTGGCGAGACTTCAATTCATCGCGTTTAGCGTCGAGGTCAACTAAACGCTGCTCCTCGAACTCGCGAACCTTGTCCTGCACCAACCTGCGAAATGGACGCTGTGCTGCGAAACCCTCCCACTGAGAAGGCTCGATGTAGCATCTTTTGAGGTGACGTTTCTGAACGTCTTTATATCTGAGGAGTTGAATTACTATAGACTAAGCTATTTCTCATGTTTTTAGATCCTCGCTGTAATCTAATTTACTCCCAAAAAGGTACACTAGTTACAAGATAAATCAGATTATTTGTCACGAAGGCGTGAAACGTACGTCTATAAGTAGGACAAGAAAACTTCGAGACTGAGCTTCTTTAAGGTTTCAAACGACTTGGTTGGTTTCTATTTTTTTTTACTTTTCAACGTTGCTCAGTTTTCACTGAGGCACTATTTAACTGTCCGCTGTATGAAGAAAATTAACAGGTTGTGTTATGGAGATTGTAATTTTTTGGGCGAAAATCTTAGGAATCATGCGGCGATGATTAGCCGATGCGGCTAGCAATCCATCACTATTTCGATTCCCCTTTCCGGCTTTCCACCTATACGTCCACGATCACGCTAAACGTGGCCTTTAGGTCTTGTTACCTTGGGCTCCGTCTACCACGTAAGGGATAAATAAAGCCGTGATTTATGTACGTATGAATAATTTTTAACCGTTCATTTATTTTCTAGTATTTTTATTTGCTTTTACGCAACCAGGAAGGCAAATGAGCAAGTGGGCATGAAATTGCACCCCTGGCGTCTTGAATGGTGTTCGTTTTAAGTTACGTTTGTTCATCTTCATTTTTTCTCACTTTCTTCACGTCAAGTGAGTCTATTTCGTATTCCGTATCCCATTGGCAACTAAGCTTGCTTAATGTCCCTTTATAGGATTAATGGAAATGACTTCCTTCTTCATCTTCTGTTGTGGTAATTTTATCCCAATTTGAACTGTCAAGGTCATCAATATGTAAAGATAGTCAATCAACCTTATTTCATATTTCTGAAACTTCATAGTGTACTTTATGTTGCACCACATGATCTTCTTGGCTTCTTCCTTTCTCTAGTGTTGCGAATGGCCGTGGGTGGTAGTGCCCACTTACCATTAAAGTGACCCACGGCCACGACTTACCAAATCACTTTTCAGTTTCCTTAATGTAATGGGGCTTACCATGACGTCTTAATGCAGTTCAGGTTTCAGCTGTCATTTTAGTATGGATCTGACAGCGAACGAACCTAAACTGAATCGGAATTAAAACGCATTAAGACTTCATAGTAACCCCCCTGTACATTGTCGAGTAGTTCAAGTATAATTTAAGTGTACACAAAACGTGAGACAGTAAAATTATTCGCAGCGTGATCGTAAACAAAGAAGAAAAACAAACCAGACCTGACCAGAGACTCCGAAAAGGTGGGTGCATGATTTAATTTGTGAAATACTGTTATCCACGTAAACGCGAGTGAAATCGTCTACGCACGTAATCCGTCTATCGATTCGGGGGAGTTGTCTTGTCTCTGATTTATATGCCGCGAACAGAGTACGGTCTCGGCTGAATTTTAATTATCACAACCCTTTTGGAGGAATTTTACAACGATCGTAGAAAGGCATCAGGATGGTACACCAGACAAAATACAAGCATCAGTTATTTTTGTTTTTTTTCACGTTTTCTCGATTGTTTTTTAATTTTCAATATCCATTGAGACGAGGACTTAGAAAACATTACATAAATAGTACTGGGGTTAGCCCCCCGTTTCCCGTAATTGCATTGCATTTTCTGTTGTCCATAGAGTAGTTTATAACCATGAGTCGAATTAATATAATATGGAATGGACGGTGGCGTAAAATTGAGATTAACATAAGTTTTCATTAACTAAATTTTATCAAGAAGTTAAAATGTAATGCGTTCCTATCAATCAAAGTGTAAACTTCGCCAAGCGCACACAGCGAACTCAGTCTTTTGTTTTTATTTGCTCTGCCGTTTTATAAATAAAATTAGTATTAATATTAAACATTTATCCCTTACGGGGTAGACAGAACCAAGTACAATGGTTTGTAATAATGCTGGCCATTTCCCTACTACTTCTGAACCCATCTTAGAGCACTTATGATATGTGTGTAGATAACGTAATGTATAGATGTAACTGTACATAATTAGGCCTTAAATCACTTGTGTTTTAAGAACCCTCATTATGTAACTGTTGCATAGAATACTATAGTAAGTATGGAATCAATTTTTGTATTCGTTATTAAACTTGCGTTGCGGGTGGTAAGACCTCGTGCAAGGTCTATAGGTGGTGGTGCTCGCTTACCATCAGGTGACCCACTTGCTCGTTTGCCTTTCTTGCAGTAAAAAAAAAGTTATTAAGAGTTCTGCTCGATCTCAGTGGGTCTTTCTACATACCCGTCCTTTTTCCAGGTAGCATTTTTTTTATTACAAAAACAGCTAAGTATTTATAATTTTTGTCCTATCTAGTTCCACGTATATCTAGAAATATTTCGGTAAACGTCATTACAGAAGTTCGGAACTACGTTAATTACGTATATTTATTATTTACTCTTCAAGATTTTCTAAATACAACCATTTGTGCTAAAACTATAAATAAAAAAGTTACCCTTAATTACTGCCCGGTGGCATGGTGCCCAGAAAGCTGGCAGCAGTGTTGTATGGCATTTAGGTGTATATTACTAACATAAGACTTAAGGGACTTTTTAATGTAAATAATTAATAAGATTTTCTTCTATTACGTTTACTTCTCTTGTCAGTGGAGTAGCTAATAGCCAGATATTGTTAACCTTCTGTTATAGAGTATTCATTTCTTCTGCGACAAAGGATTCCATTACCATCGTCTAATGTCATCTGTATATGGCTTCAATAAATAGTATAAAACCAAGTCGCTTTCTGCTGACTGTCTGTCTGTCCGTATGTATGCTTAGATTTTTAAAATATCGCATCGGATTTTGATGTGGTTTTTTTAATAGAGTCATTCTAGAAGAAGGTTTAAATGTGTAATTCTACGCAGTTGTCGCGCAAAAGCTAGTAAAACATAGAATACTAGGTATTTTTTACATCGCTGAAGATGTTGAAACATGACATTATTTCTGTCACTTCAGCAAAAAATATATCGCATAGGTAATAGGTACGAATTAACTCAGGTATCTGAAAACTGGAATCTCTTTCCATATTTGGTGAGACAGGGGGGATTGCTATGGTCCATTTCTAGAAGCTTAGCTTAGCTTCAGCTACAAATTCAAATGTCTAAACTAGCATAATTAGCCCAGTCAACCAATGATTGCTTCGAAAAACAGGCCACATGGTTAGTATATTATATTAAGACAGTGATTTTCAATTACACTTTTGATTACTCAAGTCTGTTTATTTATTCTCCTTTATCTTTTCAATAGCGTTTGGAAACTGTTCAATTGCGATAACGTACATACATATATGTATATCACGTCTATAGCTCTTGCAGGATAGACAGAGCCTCTTTCCACCTATACGCCCACAATCATGCTAAACGTGGCCTTTAGGTCTTGTTACCTTACCCCATCCCGTAAGGGATGAAGACGTGATTTATGTATGTACTAGCTTCTGCCCGCGACTTTGTCTGCTTAGAATTATACATAAAAACCTTCCTCTTGAATCACTTATTAAAAAAAACCGCATCAAAATCCGTTGTGTAGTTTTGAAGATACAAGCATACATAGCGACATAGGGACGTAGGGACATAGGGACAGAGAAAGCGACTTTATTTTTATACTATGTAGTGATGTATGTATTTATTAGAAACTGTTCAATCGCAAGAACGTTGTTAACTTCCCCATCAACGGAACAGAGTTCCAGGCACACGCACTTAATCAAGGAGCTACATGATGTATTTTTAAAGCAACCTCATCTAATCGTCGAGAGCAGATGCTCGCCGTGAGAAATGACGTGGGATAAGTTTAATTTATATACAGCGATGAATAATTTGCAGGGATCCGTCTTATGTGAAATGTTGGAGCCGGTTACAGTTTTGTAAATATCCGCTAGCGTATAGGAAGTTGCAAAATTTAAATGCAAAAAACTAGCCATGAGTTCAAAGCACTAATATTATAAACGTACGTCTGTGAGGATGGAAATATGTACACCTATGTATGTTTGGGAGAAAGTTGTTAATGAACAAAAAATATTTACCTTGCTAGTCCGCTACTCACGTGCAAGATAACCAAGCTTGTGCGAAATATATATGTTTTTCATACAATCCCTCCCTCCACGACTGCCACATAAAACACATAAACCACACAAACACTAACGCGTTTCGATCCCTCTACGGGATCATCTTCAAGGTTTAGTGAACACAACTGTTACACATGGTAACCAACGTCGTACTGGTTTGAAAACATATGAATAAACATAATGATCCACATTCGTATATTTTCCCAAACTACCCTTTTATTTATGTTTTTTATTGTACATCAACAACTACCTTCAAAAGAGTAAGTGAGTAAGTGAGTAGGGGTGGGAGTCGGATTACCTCCGCGTGTGGTCAAGAGCTGCGGTTCATTTTTGGATCCGTCCGAGGGGAAGAGCAGTGCTTGGTCCGGTGCACCTTGGGCATCGGTTAATGATTTCCTGGGAGATTTTGCGGGATATCATTATCCGTTGGCTAAGAGCCCGTCAGGGGGGAGGGGTCTTTTGACCGTGTTCTACTGTACAACGTTGCCGACATTTTTGTCACAAGATTTTTGAATACTGTATTTATTACTTTGACATTGGCGAAATCATCGCATCGACCGATGGGGCCATATTAAAAAGAAGAAGTTAGTGAGTAGCGGAGTAGCAAGGTAAATATTTTTGTTCATTTGTGAATTCAGGTCCCTGCGCCAAGTAACGCCTGATTCAATAAAATAAGGCTTCTTTTTGTCATGGAAAATTGCGTGATTCTCGCGGGATAGTAATAAACGAATACTTTGCGAACCAAGTTGTAGGCTACAGCTTAGTAACAAAATATAGGAGACTTCTTACAGGGCGTCAATTATTCAACGACCTCCTAGTTTTGTTAACAGAATTCTTCAAATACCAACAATGAAAATTTCACAATTTGAGAATCAGAAAAAACATAGAATGTTGTACCAGTTGCTTCTCTTCCCGCGCAGATGGTAAAAGCCTGTCGAGGGAATGGGCGAAAATCATAGGCATCATGTTATAGGCGATGCGGTTTGCAACTCATCACTATTTTGATTCCACAGTCATGCTAAACGTGGTCTTTAGGTCTTGTCTTCGGCTCTGTCTGCCCCGTAAGTGATGAAGACATAATTTGTGTGTGTGTGAATTAGTTGTAATCAAAAAATTATGTTGTCAATTATAACCACGATTCGGCTCGGTCATGAAATCGCTATCGCAAAACAATAATTGGCATTACAAGCTGTTATGAGAACTGATTACGTATTGAAAAAACCTTAAACTTGCCAAGGTTCTGTAACTAATTTCAGTCGAATCAACAAATAACTAAATCAAAAGGGGGTGGGTAAATTGCTAAGCAAGCGTACTCCATCTTAGATGACAGCTTTTCTTATCAGGCGTGATTGCAATCAAACGCATCCCTACGCACAAAAAACGTAGGTTTCATCTGTTTCTTTTAACGTGAAGGTAATCTATATTATATAAAAGAAAGTCGTGTTAGTTACACTATTTATAACTCGAGAACGGCTGAACCGATTTGGCTGAAAATTGGTAGGGAGGTAGCTTAGGACCAGGAGACGGACATAGGATACTTTTTATCCCGATTTTCCCACGGGATTGGAAAATTCCAAAATTTTGTACTAATAAAGCTACAGACATTAAATTTAGCATGCCTACACATTATTCCTTGATTAGTATAAAGATGCACTTACAAAGGAATTTTTCATATTTCCCACGGGATAAAAACACAAGGTAAATAATTAAGACTATAATTAGTAGATAATATTCCTAGAGGATCTGTAGGTGCTCTAAGAAGGGATTTTCCGAATTTCCCACGGGATAGGCAATAAAAACCTTATACTTGGAGACATGAGTGGATGTATGGGGTGTGTCGTCACTCTGACGTTATGTGCGCGGACGAAGTCGCGGGGAAAAGCTAGTAGCCTATATATACGTCCCACTCTCAGAATGAAAGGGCTTGGACTATAGTTCTCACGCAGGCCCAGTGCGGATGGGAACTTCACACACACCATTGATATGGTTCGCAAATGTGTGCAGATTGCTCACGATGTTTTCCTTCACCTAAAAGCTCATGGGTAATTTCAAATGTAATTTCGCTCATAAATTCCGAAAACTTCAGAGTTGCAAGCCCCGGGTGCGAACCAACGATCCTCGGCTTGAGAGGCCACAGGTCAAACCACCAGGCTACCACGGTTTTTTTCCTGAATAAACTTGTACTTGGATATCGAATCAGTTCTTACTCAACTAAGGGGGAAATAAATGCTGCTATAATTTTATGTATTTCCTTGTATATACAAACTGTCACATATACACGCCTTTAAAGGGACCAATTAACTTAATTTTAATGTAAGGTCTAATTCTGTGATTCCACAATAGTGTCTTCGTCTGCCGGTTTTTTTCCAAAATACTTCTCGTACAAATCTTGAAAGTTCCTATACACTGCGTCGGCATTCGCCACACTCTTTTTATCATGTGACGTGTACTTATGACCACAGTAGCAGAAGTGATCTTTTCCACAGAACGCTGGTTTGCCGGACTCCATGCACGTTCGAATACATTGTCTAGCCACGTCTAGATTTGGGCAAAAATGGGCTATGTGGTGCCTCAACGCCGGCCGTAAATTCAGTTCGTTAAGGACAGGGTTTTCAATATCCTGTCTTTGGTCCTTTGGTGCTTCTATTGGGCCTAGAAAAAGCAACATTGTGACTTCTACGAGATAGCATGAATACTTCGATATATTTAGACGCATGAAAGACAAATACAGTGAGTCGGTTTACATGTGGTCTAGATAAAAACCGTCGGTCGAGTGGCTTCTGAGCTATCTTAAACACCCCCGTGTATTTCAACATGAAACTACCGTGAGACTTAATCATTATTACACATAAACGGATAACTCACGTATAAAAAGTCACGTGTAAAAGTGTAAAAGGAAGAAGGACTACGAAATAGTCCGAAACATGTCGAGCATCACTCGACTACGACACGTACTCGATACGTGGTTTATGTGTAATAATGACCCCCGTGTATGTTCAGCAAAAAAGTAAAGTAAAGTAAAATTAATTTTCCAAAATAGAAACGAATTACAATATTAGGAAATTCAATGACTCCACAGTGTCTGTCACTAGGCACAGCCTGTATCGTGGCAGCCAAAAAATATCAAAATGGTTACCTACCATCAATTAAGAAGCGGTCAGAATAACAAAAAAGGTAAAAAATATATAACAATAATTTACAGATGGGAACCCAAATACTGACTAAAAATGTATATATCGGCTCAACAATTAAAGTTGTTGGTCGTACAGGGTGTTTCAGTTAGCCCATAAGTCACTCTATCGATGGTTCATCTAGACCACATGAAAACCGACATCCTGTATATGTGTGGGGTATAGTACCTAGTCAACGTCAAGGAACCAAAGACACTTGACTCCGTATATGTCTATAAGTGAAAGGGTCAAGATATAATTGTCCCCCAAGCGTACCGATCGCTTTCATGGATAAAGCTCGTTTAGAGTATCCTGAGAGAGAGCGATATATATATCCTGAGAGAGAGAGAGAGAGAGAGAGAGAGATATCCTGAGAGAGAATCGCATCTCAGTGCAAAATGGGGGGCTACTCTGAAACCCAAAATGCGAAGTTCAATTCGATTGATGCGGAACGGTCTACCGTTCAAAAATCAAATTTTTAATTTCAAGGCATAGAATCGCCATCATTTATATTTTGTAAATCAAAGATAACGAATCTGTTTCCAAACAATTGTTTTACCTTTTAGATTATTGCCGCTATCATATCGCAACTGACCATTTTCATCCATGATTATAATTTCTGTAAAAACATTACAATTAGATTTCAAAGAAGACAATAGAGTACGTTAAAAAATATTTTTATAAACAGTCATTATTATGAACAAAAAATATTCACCTTGCTACTCCGCTACTCACGTGCAAGATAACCACGCCTGTGTGAAATTTATAATTATGTTTTTCATGCAACCCTCTCTCCACTGCTGCCAATAAAACACATTAGAAATTCCACAAACTTAATTATCCCTTACACCACATAAACACTTTTGTTGAGTTTGTGGGATTTATGTGTGTTTTATTGGCAGTAGTGGAGAGAGGGATTGCGTGAAAAACATATATAATTCACACAGGCTTGGTTATCTTGCACGTGAGTAGCGGAGTAGCAAGGTAAATATTTTTTGTTCATTGAAATGGACCTCCGCAAAGTAACGCCTGATTCAATAAAATACAAAAAAAACTTTGTTTTCATATTCCAGAAACAGGTAAGACCGCGAAGCGGCTCAAACACCGTATCCTGTGTGTTATGCGAAGATCGACGAATGCGTCCATCGACTGAGAACAACTACCTTTGCTACTAGCGGCCACACTTATTATATTATTGGTTCTAGTTCATGGACATATCCGTAACACACAGGATATGGCGGTTGAGTCAACTCACTGCATAACCTTATTTATTTATTTATTTATCTATTTCCTCGTGTTTCTTACCAAATTTGGGATTGCTTGAAGTTGCAGGCTTGTGACAAGAGCACTGTCCTCGGTGACATAGCATGTCAAGCTCGCCGCAGAACGCACGGCAGGCCTTGTCTCCTTCCTTTGAGTAACAGTCCTTGGACCGTAAGGAGTTGAAGTAGTAGTCCACGTCAATAGCACCTAGTAATATATGATTTATATCAAACTCTAGTTACAGCGAAGTGAAAGTGGTGATGTAAACGCACCCTTGCAAAAAGTCTTGAAAAAAAATTTTCTTGAAAAAAACGGTTCTGGCTGAAAATCAGTGCTGCAGGTGTCTAACACCTCAGTGTAATGCTGAGCCAGCGACCGTTTCACTTTTGCGAAGACACACAACGTTGACCATCTATTTTTAATGTCTGTTTTTTTCTTGTGTTTTTTTTGCTATAAAATTGTGTATATTCTCTTATATTTTGTGTCTTGCAAAAAGGAATAAATATCTTCTTTCTTTCTTTTTCCATAAAACGAATTGTAACCGTCATAATTTCCACCGTCGCTTCAAACATGAAGGTATTTTCTAGGTTTTGAAAAATTTTACTTATGTAGAGTTAGAAACGCGTTAACATTTTGTGTTGTAATAGTGGTACTTGGTACACAGTGTAATAGGTAGGTACAATGTTGACGTTGACACAAAGTCATGTGAAAGCGGTAGTTTGCATCAGTGGTTGCAGACTAGAAAGGTAATTTTTCAGTTTAGGTTCGCTCGCTCTCAAACCAATACTAAGAATGACAGCTAAAACCTGAACTGAATCGGAATTGAATCGCATTAAGGCGGCATGGTAAGGCCTCTGATTTTATAGACAATCCATTACCTGTACAAAACATTACCTGTTTTAATTATACAGTTTAAATATGCCCAAAAACACACTAACAAAATACTTCCACCCATTATGGTGCTTTTTAAAAGAGTATAAGACCAAATCAGACATTCCGTAAACTGTGAAATTAAAATTTAATTGATTCTTCATCCACATTACTCATTAATCTAACGACTTATTTCTGATAGAAACGTAGATGGCAAAAACCATTAATTCAAAAATTACAGTTCTTTACCAAAAAACATTGTTTTAAAGATATAATAACCTCAATTTACTGTCAATGTGAGTTGCATCAAGTTACTAATAATAACTTTAACCATTTTCAACATGAAACTACCGTGAGACTCAATCATAATTACACATAAACGGATAACTCACGTATAAAAGGTCGAGTGATGCTCCATAGTCCGAAACATGTCGAGCATCACTCGACCTTTTATACGTGAGTTATCCGTTTATGTGTAATTATAACTTTTACCATAACCGACGATGTTGTATATTTGACGGATTAAAACCAATGAAGTAGGTATACGTCAAAACGAAAGGTTATAATATATACAGGGTGTTAGGTAATGAGTGGATAATCCTTGAACTGTGGATAGAGGGCACTTAGGACGTTATAATAAAGCTAAAATAGGTTTAGTAAAAGTGGCACGGTTTCGGAGATATTCGGACTTTTAGATTTTTTTCGAAAATGAACACCCTTGTTCAATGTTTTGATCATAGCACCATTTTAAACTAACTTTTTCAATTTTTTATTTTTGCTCAATATTCTTGAGTACTTGTATTTTCAGATAGGCATTACTATTTTTGTGAGACTACATGGGATTTTTTTTAAAAAAATCGCAAACTTAATTTTTGCCTTTTCAATCGTACATTGATCGAATTTTCAGCTCTCACGGTGAAAAAAAAATACACTACAGCCTAGTTGCCAATAAGCTTAAAAACATGCCGGTTTAGTGACAATTTAAAAATGGTAATTACCTTTTGAATTTAAATTCAAAATGACAAAATAATAAAAAAAAATACACGCTCACCCACATTTTTCCCGATTTACTTTTTGTATCACGGGCGTAGAACTCAAAATTTTTTGTTGCAAAAATAACATTATTGGCCACTTATTTAAATGCAAATGGCATTTAAATAATTCTAAATTTAAAAAACATGCTGACTGCCTTTTGTTTTTTTTTTCTGCTTCGATTTTGAATTTCGCTATTATTGCATAATGAATGGTGAAATTGTGTCTTAGAACTCACCATAAATGTAATGCATTTGGGCATATTCTATCAGTGTGTGTTATATTCGAAGCAGTATTAAAGTAAAAAACTTCAACACAACGATCTAAACGCAAAATTAACCATTCATTACGCAATAATAATAAGCGAAATTCAAAATCGAAGTAGAAAAAAAAAACAAAAGGCAGTTGGCATGTTTTTTAGTTTTGGAATTATTTAAATGCCATTTGCATTTAAATAAGTGGCCAATAATGTTATTTTTGCAACAAAAAATTTTGAGTTCTACGCCCGTGATACAAAAAGTAAATCGGGAAAAATGTGGGTGAGCGTGTATTTTTTTTTATTATTTTGTCATTTTGAATTTAAATTCAAAAGGTAATTACCATTTTTAAATTGTCACTAAACCGGCATGTTTTTAAGCTTATTGGCAACTAGGCTGTAGTGTATTTTTTTTTCACCGTGAGAGCTGAAAATTCGATCAATGTACGATTGAAAAGGCAAAAATAAAGTTTGCGATTTTTTTTAAAAAAATCCCATGTAGTCTCACAAAAATAGTAATGCCTATCTGAAAATACAAGTACTCAAGAATATTGAGCAAAAATAAAAAATTGAAAAAGTTAGTTTAAAATGGTGCTATGATCAAAACATTGAACAAGGGTGTTCATTTTCGAAAAAAATCTAAAAGTCCGAATATCTCCGAAACCGTGCCACTTTTACTAAACCTATTTTAGCTTTATTATAACGTCCTAAGTGCCCTCTATCCATAGTTCAAGGATTATCCACTCATTACCTAACATCCTGTATATGTGTGTGGAATGGAACATAAGAGGGTGTGAAGGTGACGGACGATATTATGAATAAGACGACGAATATTCGATTTGAAGAATGAGATGACATATGTAAGATGTTTAGGATTTAGTTAAGATTCAGTCTGCGGTATGATTTTAATACGTAAATATCCAAAGAACACTAAATAAATATATTTCGGAGGCTAAATTGGTTTATTTAAGTAATTTAGTCTAACATAATATTTATAGTACCTGCACGTATTATATAGGTCTACTTGAATAACGAAAAACCTATGAGTCAAACGCATGGGCTCCGAACTAGTCTTCGCTTAAAAAGATCACTATACCTACTATACCATGACTTACTATAAAAATAGAATCATTTAAGCAACATGTTGATTAATCCTTCATAGAACAACAACGAAGTATTTGGACACGCTTGTTAGGGAGTATAATAGTCTTCACAATAGATGAAGATTCAACAAGTTTATTTTTAGAATCAACTCAGCAATGTTTATTGAGCATCCTTCAATTATCGACGTTAAAATCTTCTGGATGTTTGATCGCTTGATTAAAGCCGTTTTTACACGGGGCATAAAATAGCGTGTGAATTGCAATAAATGATAGCGGGCGTACAATGCTTATGAGTTTACAAATAATCAACCACGGCATCAGAAACGCGGAACGGTACATGCACAAATGGGATGTAAAAGGATTCATAACTTTTCCATTTGAAAAACAGGCTAAATGCCAGTTTTAATTCGAACCTATTTTCGTTGAAAGTACTCATTAGGTGTCATATTAGCAGGGACGGGCAAAAGTTTTGGACTAACGTTTACAATTCGTTTTTTAACTCTTCTTCTACGCATTGCATGCATGGAGCGCATCGAGAATTTTATTTTAAAATTTTCAACTTTCAATTTTAACTACAGGCATAAATTCAAAAGTGAATTCTACTAGCTCTTATAGTTCACATAACTCTCATAGTAAACATAAAAACACATGCAGAATCGTTTATTTAAAGGCATTTTATTAGTATTTAAAGCCGCGTATGAATTCTAATTTCGTTAATATCCACTTAAATCATTGAAATGATCAATGATTATCCATCCCAGAAACATTACAATTCAGATGTCTGATATAAGTTCATGTTTTAAAACATCAAAAGGAGAATAAAATCAAGAACATCATAAAGAAGCCCCACAGCCCAAATTCAAATCTCAGATTACTCCATAATCAATTTGATATTCCAATCACAAACATAAATGAAGTCACTAACAACACTGTCCCAATTGGGACTTCAAAACTGACGTCAAACAATGCCAAGTCAAGTCCAATTACAGCGGAGTCTAAACGAGTCCCAAGTGGGTAAAACTTCATTTCCTTACTTTATAGAAAGTGGAGTATTTCTTCTGTTGATTGGTACAACAGGAAGCGGCGAGCGGGGGACATAGAAAGGGTTAAAAAGTTTCATCTGAAACAATGAACCTACCGAAAGTATGCTTGGTATTGGTATACTCGTAAACAAAGCATAAGACAGCCACTCAAGTAAGTACGTAATTTTGTATTTAATAACGGACCTAAGTGAAAAATACTTTGGCCAATTTATGTAAAACTAGGTAAAGCAAAGCGTGTCAACGGTATCCCGTGTCTTACGAAAATCGATTAATGTATCCACGAACTGAAAACAATTGCCTCGTCGATCATAATCAAGCACACTGCGGCACGGTAATTGATTTTAATTCATACCATATTTGTAACACACGGGATATGGCAGCTAAGGCTCTTTGCAACCTTACCTAATTTTCCAACTGCTTTCAGCGTTCTTCATTTGTTGTATCCTATCCGTGATTGTATTGTACGGATCCCTGTTAACTTGTTGAATTGCATTAAAAAAGCCTTGGTAACCCAGTTGTTTGACCTGTGGTTCCTCAAGCAGAAGGGTGTGGATGTGGGTTCTGTGGCCCGGAGTCGCTACTTTAAGTTTATTGAATTGTACATAATCACATTCAAAATTTATCATGAGAAAAAAGATTCATAGAATGATGGGGAAAAACAAGCTTTACAGAACAGATCGTCGTTTTAGAACAGCATAAGGCCGCGAGTATAGGCTCCTTTATCAACCAATCCCCACGCTGCTCTCGACAAATTACGCCAATAACAAAACCAACGACGCTCTTAATGAACTCTCCTTGTAAACTGTTCCAGAAGTTTCCAACTAGTTCACTGAAGTTCAGCTTTAACATTCTTCGAATATTTTTTCCGAATGGCCAGGGTTCGAGTTTCAAGGAAGTTGCGTCTTAAAAACTTTTTTATAGTTGTCACAAACGTTTTAGCGTTAGCGTTGGCGAAGTTTAACGTCCGTGTTTTTCCGCAGATTAGGTTTCTTCGGAGCGGATTGGTATTTGATTAGGGTTAAAAGTTCCAGAAAAAATTTAATGAATCTTGTACTGGTCTTTTGAATAACAAAGACTGTAAAACACTTAAATGTAGTGGGCGGTTAGTATGTTGATATAAATAATGTAAATAGTACGACTAATATGCTACTGTTTTTTACTTATTTATTTCTTTCAACTTGTCTCAAATGCTGCCAGCCTCTGCGGTTTGTGTCGTCGCGGCATACCCAGTTTCAGTTTTAATAATGAGGTGATTCATTTGTTTTAATTATACTCTCAATCACTTTGTATAACTTTATTTTCTTATACAAGACTCAACTGACGAGAACACCTGTTGGTACCACCAGCGGGGGGTTGAAATATTGACTCCCTGGCACGGACATTCACTTTTTATTAATAAGGGACTTTGTTAAGGGGTTGCATTTTTCCTATATATTAAATAAATTCTTGTTTATAATTCACGTTGCCAACAGTTAGGAATACGTCGTAGAGAGGATGGATGAAATAACATGAACTTAATAGATTTATATGGCGACTATGGATGGGTTTGTACTAAGGGCCTTCCCCTAGACGGAATTTCCATGACCAAATTGAAGACGTTTTAACAAAAGGTCAAGAAAACCCTAAACCGACGAGCATGCATAGATCGATGAACGTTGATGAAGCGAAAGAGGTGTGTCAGGATCGTAGCAAGTGGAACAAATTGGTATCTGCCTTTACCTATGGGAAAGAGGCGAGATGGTATATAATGTAGGGAGTGGACCGACATAAAAACCGTGGAAGAGCTGTCTAGGCTAGCTGAGAACAAGAAAATATAGGATATATATACTATGTTGGTGTCATTTTTTTTAATCGACAAAGAAAACAAACGAGCAAGTGAAGTCGCCTGATGGTAAAGTAAGAACCACCGCCATGGTGTCCCGGTGAGATATACCCATAAGAAGTTGACTGCCAACCTTCATTATTTATGGAGAGGCACTTGGAGTAGAAAAAAGCATGTTTAAATGAACATAAAAAAAACTGGTTAAGAGCGAATCGAAAACGGGCAACTGCCGTTTACGATTTGACTCCATACCATAAAAATATACTGTGATAAATATTAAATTCGAACTAGGTGTCTTCTCCTTAACAAAGTTGCTTATTAAGGCAATCTCATCCTGCAGGTAGGTAATCTCGTTTCATAAGCGAGAGCTTTTTAAACCAGCGAGAACTATAAGAATGCAGCGCAGAGTTTAAAACAAATGCAAGTACAGCCATAACATTATAATGAATTGTAATTTCTAATGGAATTACGTCTTAGAAATTTGATTACTATTTTAGTGTGCTGATTCAGGATTTTAACGGTATATCAGTGGTATAGGTACACGCACATAGACGTGATAGACACGCAACGTAACGACCCAAAATGGACGCAAGATTTGAATTTGCCACCATTTTTGCATTTTTAGTCCTCTTTGGGACACCCGTTACATGCACACTCAAGTCAAAATTGGTTACTTAATTCCCACAAATTCATATCCAACCAAAACCTTTACGCAAATAAAACTCATGCATAACTGATACTGTCCCATAACCAATATAGCTAGTACCCGCAAGTTTCTGGGATAATTATGTACCTATTTTGTGGTGAAATAAAAAACAGTGTTTTAAATTAAAGAAACGTCATTTTTATTTACAGAGAGTAAGGTTTCCTGGTCGCAATGTACTCCTTCACTCCGGGTAGAGTGCGGATTTTCTGGACTAGGGCAAGCACGGTGGGGTATTTCTTCTCAATTTCGGTGCCAAGGAACAGGTTGGCAGACTCGACGATGCCCACGAGGACGAAGTCGGCCCAGCTCAACTGAAAAAGGAAAAATGATTCAGAAGTCTTGGTTGGAGAGAAGATTAATGAGATGAGATCGAGTTTATTACATACGTCTTTTTCCGTTACGGGTTGGACAGAGCCTAAGATAACAAGACCTACAGGCCACCTTTAGCAAGATTGTGGGTGTATAGGTGAAAAGGGGTAGCAAAATAGTGATGGGTTTCTAGCCGCATCGCCTTTATAGGCAATATTTATAGGATTCTTATGATTTTCGCCCTTTCCCTCGATGAGCGTTTACCATCTGCGCGGGAAGAGAAGCAACTGGTACATAATTATGTTTTTTCTTTGCTCCCAGACCAGGCTTGGAGATTTACAAATGACATAAAAACAAAAATTGTGTTTGTTTAAATTGATGGACTACCCGTGTGAAATAATTTAATCTCAATAAGAATTAAAACAGAAAGATGAGATGACATACCTTTCCGTTGAAGAAGCCCTTGTTAGCCTTAAGTTCCTTCTCAAATCGTGAGAAGAAGAAATCGACGCTTTCATTGATAATCTCCTTCTTGATTGCCTCCTTCTTAGTAGCGTCAGTCTCCTTGATGTAGACCAGGATCTCTGCAAGCAAAAGTTATTTGGTAAATAAAAAATTTCATACACGTTCGTAAAGTTTTTAAACTCTAAAATATTGCTGAGTTTAAAAGTGAGAACGGTTTTTACTTCCAATTGATTATTTCTTTGTTCGCACTTACTTCCCCAGAAATCGTAGACGTTGAAGACGATGGCGTCGAGGACGGCCTGCTCCCAGGGGTCGGTGGGCAGGAGGTGAACCTGGGCAGCCACGTAGCGGGCGATGGCAAGCGACTGGTTCAGGGTCTTATTTCCCTCCTCGTACAGAGGCAGCTGGCCGTATGGGAGAGCTGGACAAAAAATCACACTTTAATTTTATACCAGTTGACAACTACATGGAGCGAATGACTGCTTTTGAGTAACGTAACTTTGCGAGATTAACGATTGCGGAATTTAAGGGTCGGCAACGCGCAGCTAGTTCTCTGGATATACAGCGTCCATAGGGTACAGGTAGCCGCTTACCATCAGGTGAGCCGTAGGTATACTTGATTGCTGCCAAAGTGGCATTAAATTATTTTTTTTAAATATGCGGTTATTAGACACTAGCTGTTGCCCGCAACTTCGTCTCCATAGAATTCGTTTATCGCTATTCCGCAGAAATTACGCAATCCGTTCTTAGAGGATGCCCACGTCATAGTAGCTTTGTGCATGCAAAGTCTCAGCCCGATCGGTTTAAAATTGATAAAGTTTCATACAAACTTTCATCCCCTATTTTATCCCCTTGGGGGTAGAATTGATCAAAATCCTTTCTTAGCGGATGCCTACGTCATAACATCTACCTGCATACCAAATTTCAGCCCGATCCGTCCAGTGTGGGCTGTGCGTTGATAGATCACTATGTCAGTCAGTCAGTCTCACCTTTGAGTTATATAATATTTAGATTTGTTGATGAACAAGAATCAATTTCTTCACTAGTAATTTTTACTAGGATATTATTTGCACTAAGCTCGAGATATTAGTAGAAAGATTTAGGGCCTGTTTTCCACTCTGTTAAGTTCCAGTTATCTTAAGTGTCAGTTATCTATGGTGACGTGTCTGTATGTTTCGTAGTAATAAATAGAGACGGAATCATAGTTTCCAACCGGTCTCCGTATCTCATAGCAACAATGGAAAAAAGGAAACAAATATGCGAATAAATGCAGCGCAAAAGAAAAACAATTAAACCAAAAATATTCTTCATCAATCAAGTACCAAGTTCGAGTACTCACTGTCTTTCACACTCTTGATGGGCCAGCTCTTCAGATCGTATCTGACATCCTCGAACTTTTGTCCGCCGTAGTGCAGGATATACCTATGGGAAAAGAATAGACATAGTTTATTACGAACTTTATTAAGGTCAGAAGAGCACCCGAAACCTACGAGCATGTATGAATAGATTGATGCATGTGGATGAAGCGAAAGAGGTATGTCAGGATCGTAGCATGTGGTATAGTCTGCCTACCCTCGTGGGAAAGATGCGTGACGGTATTTATGTATGTATTCGATTGTATTGTATTCCAAATTAACGATCTCAACATAAATCATTATACATGACATCAAACTCATTTATACTGAAATTTTATGCTGAGAGAATAAATAAACTAAACTAAACTATGTAGGTATGTGTGTATGTATACCTACTTCATTAAATTAGTATATTTCTACACTAATATCACGTATAAAAGTTGTTACAGAGATCTTGTATTACGTATAAATGCAGTTTCAAACATTTACCCTGTAAGTGCACAGCAATTAATCATAAAGAGGAACGATTTGATTGTTTGTTTATAATGTATTGAATTGGCTCCGAAACTACTGGACCTATTTGAAAAATTCATTCGCCATTAGAATCCTACATTATCCCTGATGAACATAATAGGCTATATTTAAAACTGCATGAGCGACAGCTAATAGTAGCGAAAACAATACATTGAATACATACATACCTACATGCATACATATATCACGTCTTTATCCCTAAGGGGCTAGACAGAGCCTAAGTTAGCAAAACCTTAAAGCCACGTTTAGCATGATTAAGGGCGTATAGGTGGAAAGGGAAATCAAAATAGTGATGGGTTGCTAGCCGCATCGCCTATAACATGATTCCTAAGACTTTCGCCCATTCCCTCGATGGGTTTTTACCATCTGCGCGGGAATAGAAGCAACTGGTAAATTCTATGTTTTTTCTTTACTCCCAGACTAGCATGGAAGAAATAGCGAAAACAAAGAGTTGTTAAATTATGGCTTTGTGAAATGATACATTTGTCAAAATGTAAATTGATGAAATTATTGGAATATATTGACACTCACCTGATGGACTCAGCAAGTCCGTTCAAATGGAAATAATGGAGTTTCTTGGCCATTTTGTTGCACTAAAACCCTGAGAGTAACTAGCCGAAATTCCCGCACCATTATATATAGTCACCATGAAAGAGATAAGGTTAGTTTACTGTTGACATTATGATAAGAAGTTCAAATAAATATTTGTCCACTGTGGGAGTACGGGTTTTAATAGGTAAGTTGTCAATTTCTATTATTGCGTTGAAATACGTTGACAAAATAAAGTAATTAACTAAATACAAATTTTCCATACTTACACCGTAACCATAACACCGTAAAATATTACTTCAAGAATGTAATCTCCATTTACTCACTGATTTTTATTCCTTTATATAGTGTGAGGAAGTGGGTTATATAACTAGCAGACCTTCATTTACCCCTTTTATTTGACTTGGAAGGAATTCTTTCAATAGTCTATTGAATCGAGCATCCTCTGTAGGGAGGTCCGAGGATCCGTATCAAATTAAAAAATAAAACAAATGACAAATACTATACAGATACGAATAATAATTCGAAAGCGATAGCGATCACAATCGGAATAACGTAATAACACCTGAACTTGATTTATTAAAAATTCATCAGATCAATAAATACACAGCTGTTGGCCAAAACAAGATAAAATGAGAGTTTTAATAATAAATTGCAGATTAACATAATTAAGGTAAATCAGTATTCTGGAAAGATTCGTCTCATCTACTTTGTAGAGTTAATAATGTTATGAAATTGGTAGGACTGTACCCCGCCACTTGGTTTAATTCCCGTGGGAACTTTGCACATAAAAGCCAATGTGAATCAGGGTTAGCGAACGGTTGGTAGGACCTTATTCAAAACCCATCTAAGTTCCGGGGTGGAGAGTAAGACAGTCGGTGATATTACTGGGACATGAGGTATTTGATCTTAACCCTTTAGAGGGTCATAGTCTCATACGGGCCGCCCGGCCTTTGTGGTTGGCCCGCCTAGAGTTACCTACCTCTACAACCTACCCCTAAATAATTTTTGACTACCTATGACTAAAACGTGTTTGTGGCCCATATAAGAAAGGTTGAGTACCACTGCTCTAGACAGAGACAGGCATCGTATCTTCAACCCTCTAGTGTTGCAAGCCCATGGGTAGTGATCTCTCACTTATCATCGGATGAACCCCCTTTGCCATCCTAATTCATAAAAAGGGTATTTTCTACCATTCTTGTATGGACAAACAGACAAAGGTTTTCTCTTCATTATGTAAGTATAGTCTGTATAGATTGTCACTATGATATGGAACGATTCCATCATAACATGGTATCATGGTAATGTCACGGTCATGGCGAGATAAGCAAACGTCAACCCGTGAGCGAACTCTCATATCATGACATAAAATAACATTCCGGCAATATTTCATAAAATTAACTTCATTTGCGCAAGATCTATGACACGAGAGCGTTTCACGTAACACGTTTGTATTAGGTTTTTTATACTTAAAATAGTTATTTTTGAAATTACACCAAATTGTTGCCACGGTCAATTATTTTGACATCATAAGTGACGTAAAAGTGATGCTCTTATAAAAATAAATTCCTATTTATTTATCTATATATTTATTTTATAAAAGAAAGTCGTGTTAGTTACACTATTTATAACTCGAGAACGGCTGAACCGATTTGGCTGAAAATTGGTGGGGAGGTAGCTTAGAACCAGGAGACGGATATAGGATGCTTTTTATCCTGATTTTCCAGCGGGATTGGAAAATCCCGAAATGTTGTACCAATAAAGCTACATTACATTTCGCATACCTACATATTATTCCTTCATTAGTATAAAGGTGCACTACTAAGGAATTTTACAAATTTCTCACGGGACACGAGGTAAATAATGAAGACTATATTTAGTAGATAATATTCCTAGAGGATCACGTAGGTGCTCTAAGAAGGGATTTTCTTAATTTCCCACTGAATAGGAAATAAAAACCTTATACTTGGAGACATTAGTGGATATAAACTCAAACTCAACACTCAAACTTTTAGTTGCTTTGATACAAGATACAATATACAAGATCAAACCCTGTAGGGACACTCCAAATATTACATTTTTAATGTACAAATAGTAGTACACACATAGGCATAAATTACATTACATTATAAATTTGAACAGTAAACAAGTTTTCTTAATTTCTAAAACATCTCTGCTTATCATCAAAAAATTCCTGAAGGGTGTAGTAGGATTTCTCCAGCAAGTATTTATGTAGTGTATTTTTAAAAGGTTTAATGTCTTTTATATTTTGGATGAAGTTTGGAATTTTATTATAAATTTTTATGCACATTGCATGTGGTCCAGAATGGAATATTTTTAAGCTGGAGATTGGCAGTGCTAATCTGTTTTGGTATCGTAAGTTATGCGGCCGGGTAAAGTGATATTTAGCTTGAGAGAAAAAACTGATGTTGGATTTAACAAAATTGCAAATTTCTAGGATGTGGCTGGTTAAGGTAAGTATTCCAAGTTTTTCGAAATATGGTCGACAGCTGACTCTAGGTTTTATGTTCGCGAGGATCCTAATGCACTTTTTCTGTAGGACGAACAGATTGCTAGCGTGTTGGTGCTGTTTCCCCACAGCGCTATTCCGTACCGCAGCCACGCGTGTGCATATGCGTAATATGCGGAGGTGGCAGTTTTAGTATCAGTAGTTCTTTTTAATTCATACAACGCATATGTAAATCTATTTAATTTGCTAGCTACATTTTGCACATGGTTTTTCCAGTTTAAATGTGAATCTATAGTTAAGCCTAATAATGAAAAAATATCAACATTCTCTAATTCTGCATTTGAGACATAGGTGTATGGGGTATGTTGTCACTCTGACGTTATCTGCGCGGACGAAGTCGCGGGCAAAAGCTAGTTTTATATAAAAATGAATCCCTGTTTCCCTTGGTCACGGCATCACGCGTGAACGGATACATTCTATGTTTTTTTTCTTTGCTCCCAGACCAGCATAGGAGTAAGAAGATTTCAAAAATACAGATCAATAAAGCTAATCTTAGACACTTTATTACTACACTATGTATAGCATTAGATCATAGTAGTAGTCTACAAGTACTGCATTTACAAAATATGTCAAAAGTGCCACGGGACGATCTTAACAGAAGGCAGTGAGAAAAGTATCATCATCATCATCCTATCAGCCGAGAAACGTCCACTACTGCTGCTTCCGTACATACTCGTAGGCCTTCCCCAAGGAAGTTGACGACAGTCGGTTGTGTGTTACCCGCATCCAATATGGCTTCCGCGACTTTACCAGATCGTCCGAAAATGTATTAGATAAAAACTTCAAACAAAAAACTGTAAATGGAAAATATAGCAGTGAGTGTAGCAATACACTGACACAAAATAATCACCAATAAAACCAAAAATATCTTCTTAAAACTTTCACTCGCAATGATATACAAGGTCCACTGAATGAAGTAAAAAATTACAATGATAATGCAAGGACAATAAGATAAAAAGTAGTAACATTGACTGTTACCAACTAGTAAAAACAGTGCTTACCTAGTTAAAGAAACAAACATTTGACTGTTAAAGATGAAATGTGGTTTGAAGCTTTCACAATTTTAAGGCCTTGTTTGAAATCATTTAAAGGAGATACTCCCGGTAAAAATACTCAAGAAGCCAATACGCTAAGAAGCTGAAGAATGATTGTAAACTCTTTTAATACACCATATTACAGTAACATTACATACAGTCACGCCTCTTTTTCATAGAGGTATCAAATGATGTACGGGATAACAACAATAAAACCAATTACCAGTTTCACACACACACACACACACACACATATATATATCCCTTCCGGGATAAACAGAGCCTATGGTAACAAGACCTAAAGTCCACAGTTATCATAATTGTGAGCATATAGGTGGAAAGGGGAATCATAATAGTGAATCATGAAGATTGTAGCCCAATCCCCTCGACAGGCTTTTACCCCCCCCCCCCCCCCCCCCCCCCCATAGACTCGATAGGCGATAGGCTTTTGCTCCCAGGCCAATATTGAAGTAACCAGTTTGACATTACCACTTTATTAGTTTAGGTACTGTACTGTTCCCAAGCCCCAGGCCGGGTCAGAAACTCTTATTATTTCTAATAATAATTTAAGTTAGCCGTTTGTTGTGATCGTTAGTGATGTAGGACCCTTCTGTAATGTGACCGTCTTTAGAGTAACCTATGTTCAACTTAGGTGAGTCATTAATGAGAGCACAAGCCAGGATAAAGGTATTTAGAAGTGGTAAACGTGGGAGCTAAGTGGAGTCCTAGATGGAATACTAATATCATAATTGTTTTGCTTCTAGTCACATAGATCATACATAAGGTAATTCAGGCAAGGGTAGAGCCCACACCCCGCTCAAACCGATAGGGCTCGTCACCTGACTGGTCACCCTCCTCCCTGCCTGCTTCGTGCCTTTAGGGCTCATCGTTAAGGTCTTAGTCTAGTCTGTTTGTTCTTTGTCTGCAAATGACAAGAGGGTAACGCAAGTTATAGTCACTCTGGAAGCAGGATTTATAAACCTATCCAATTTACGTAGAGTGACCCCTAGCCTAGTGGAAGCCCCTCTAACCCTCCATACACGTCGTTATGAGGAAGCAACTCTAAGAGTGTATGTGTGATTACAGGATACTCCATAATGTTATCTACAACCAAATGACGTGCCTTCCTTCCCTCCCCATATGCCCTGCTATGATCGTCTTCATCACGCGTGCTGTATCTTTCAACATACACTTAACCATAACCATTCTTATGGCCAGAGGTGAGGAACACTCGTAGCGAACCACATACACTTGGAGACACTCGCCCCAAGCACAATTTAGAGCATTACTACAGACCCCATTATGGAACATGGACCGTAATAGATCTGAGAAGTCTGTAAAGGTACTTTGTTTAGTCTATTGCGAGCAATAATGACCATTAATACTCAATCAACTAGACTGGTACTCGTATCTGTGGCACACTAGTTCCATTCGGTAAATCGATCGGGTACAATAGTCACTATAGGAGTGCGGAATTGCCTCCTGTAACGACTATATATCCATTCTTAATAATTGGTTGTGGAATAAAGTAAAACGTTTATTGGCTTCCACTGTACATAATACCCCTCACTAGAGCCGGAATATATCGTCAGGCTTAGGCCATAAATATCAGTGGGTAATTTGGAATAAGTTGTGCGTTCAATTAGAATCATGTCCAAATTCCATAGAATTCAGCGCTAGAATATCTAGAGGGTTGTCGTAATCCATTGAAGACTCCACGAGCACTCGACAGAATCAATTAATTTACTTCGGTATTAATAATGAAATAGAATTCTATTTCCCGAAATACGAAATCTAGTTAAATTTAAAATATTGAATAATATGTTAATAAAATAACGCAGCGTAGTTACCTTGGTATTATAACACACTCGTCCGTAAACACACTCTGCGAGTAACAACCAACGAAATTAAGTCCTCGACTGTTCTGTCGTGAAGCTGCCTTTCAACTCCTGTTATACTCCCGGATTTATTTTGATTTGATTTAAATATTTGAAAATATTTGGAATTGGAATAGCTCGATGTTTCCAAAATAAAAGTGATTTAAAAATTCTGTAAGTCCGTTCCAAATAATGTCTAAAACTTAAATGACTAGTTTTCACTCAGCTGACATTTGGTTTTCTTTTGTGTTCTTAAATTTCAAATTTGAATTATTTATATTGTCATCCGTGTCACAATAGCTCACGGATATTAAAAATGTCTAACCTAATTTCACAATGACGGGTTTTAAAAATGTCAAAAAGTGTGGAGCGCTTCTCAATTTTGCGTGTATGTTATAAATAGTCACTTATCTCGGGAACCGGTGTCCCACTATCCAATCGTTGCTCGAAGCTCAGCATCCGCACCGCTCCAGCCCGTTGACAGTTGACATGCAGACCTCCGGAGACGCTCTCCTTCCAGTCGAACTCCCTCATAAATTAGAGTTAATTTAGTGTCTGGCGAGGTTACTGGGGAGGAGGTCCACTCCAGGATAAAACTCAAAGTATTGTTCACCCATGTTAATTATCTTTGTACTACCTGTAATATATTAGCCTGAATCACTAAACTAATGTATTGTGAGTCCTAGGCATACTTAACTTATAGGTTGCCGCGTCACTCCTCGCTCCCTCGCGCCTCTCGTTGTAGATATCCCGCGTTGACATGTGGTGTCGCCCTCAGCGTAGTCCTCCATACACCCATATTTCCCCTGGAAAGCATAATAAACAGCAGTACCAAGGACTTACGGCAATATTCCACACTTTATCACTATTCAGCTACACTACACTTTCGGTCACACTAATGATAAACACTCGGTATCGACACGGGCACTTGTTATACTACAGTCAATGCTAATAACCAATGTCAATAGAGTTTAAATAAGTTTTATGGGATTTCCCGAGGATTTGATGACCGGCATGACACAGATTGTCCTTCTAGTACTATTTCTACTGATGTGTTAGTCGGGGCACGGGCGTAGGACGCGACCATCCTCCTAGTAATAGGGTCTTGTAAATACCAGTTCCAACTCGCTTTCTGTCACTAGCTCAGTCTTTTGGTGAACTATTGTTACCCCAGGTAATGTATGGTGTTCCACAATCATAGGTTTGTTTATCCGTGTAATGCATTACATCGCTCGTCGTTAGGGCCCTCTTCGATTTCTTGGATATTTTCTATCTTCCAAGACCATTTTTCAACCCGTTTTCTTCCGCTGACAGCCCCCGTCTCCCTGCCTTTTTCTTTTCATTTTCAAAACTGACACTTGCACTCTTAAACGTAAGGAGGTTTCCTATTGTTATCAAGGTTTGCAACCAAATAGCTACTCTAACCTTTTACCTTAATTTAATACGAAACTTTTAATACCTGACCTCTTGGATCAGTACAGTACCCAAAATAAAACCCATAGTTTAAAAAAAATACGGTCGTCCCATCCCAAACGCCTAATAAAAGCACTATAGCAACAAGCTTTAAAACAAGTTATGTTACGTTATCTTTTACTACAGGAAACATTCATATTTCTCCATATCTTGCTAATTGCTAGTATCGAGATAATATAAGATGCAATTTCAATAAAAAAACATAAATTTTACTAAAGCGATTAATTTTATCAGAACGTAAGGTTATACAAGCAATGTATTCCTCTATACTTGGAAGAGCTCGGACTTTTTCGACTAGAGCGAACACGGTCGAATAGTTATTTTCAGTTTCAATGCTAAGGAAGAGATTGGAAGATTCCAAAATGCCCACAAGTACGAATTCAGCCAAGAAGAAGACTAATTTAAAGAAGAAAAAGAAGAAGACTAATTTAACGACACTGACGCAGCGGTAATGGCTGTGACAGTGACGCTACGCTCGGAAGTTCCTTCATACATTTTTATCCTTATCCTTACTATCCTTACTATATAATATTATAAATGCGAAAGTAACTCTGTCTGTCTGTCTGTCTGTCTGTTACCTTTTCACGCTTAAACCGCTGGGCCGATTTAGTTGAAATTTGGTATACAGATAGTTTGAGTCCCGGGAAAGGACATAGGATAGTTTTTATCCCGGAAAATTGCATAGTTCCCGCGGGATAGCACAGCCCAAACCACTGGACTTAGAGACTTGAAATTTTGCACATAGATACCTTATACAATGTAGGCATCCACTAAGGAAAGATTTTTAGAAATTCCCACGGGATAAGGAAAAAACGGGAATTATATATTCGATTCCGAGTGACGCTTTTTAGTTTTGAAAATTCTTTTGCCAATAGAAAGCCACAGTATTTGTGAGTATCATAGGCTATATTTGTAATAATTCTGCGCGGACGAAGTCGCGGGCAACAGCTAGTACTGCATAATACCATCGCACTGTCGCAGCGTCAGTGTCCCTGCGTCAGTGACGCCAGAGTCGCTTTGCTCGGAAGTCTAGCTTAAGTACCTTTTCAAATCGCGAGAAATAATAGTCAACTGTGTCATCGAGGACTACGTTCTTGCGGCTCACCGCTTTCTTTGCAGCGTCAGGTTCCTTAATAATGGCCAGGACCTCTGATAAAGGTTTATTAATATTAGGTACGATTTCATTTTCTAAGGACTTTTTGCAAGGACTGCCTAGATTGCTAACACTATCATAATTATTTGCTAATCGTGTCTCGAAACATCAGTCCGTTTTATTCTGACATGAAGAGTCGGAAAAATAAACCTGCACACAAGAAATATTTTGGTCTAATCCTAATCTTTGGTAATCTGCATGTTCTCTGCTACTGGGGTTTCTACTGGAGATTTTACTAGTTGTTTTTCTACTTTGCTTCTTATAAAAAGTCAGCAGTATACTGCCTGTGTGAATGCAAGCTTTCGTAATACAGTTTAGCATTAAAAAAACTTATATACTTATCACTAAGAAGAGATCTCTTCCCTCTAGGCTAGAGAAAAAAATAAATATGGTTTGCGTTCAACTAACTTGTGGGAAAACGAAAATAATAAAAATTCAAATTGGACAGTTTGATATTACTTTATTTGCTTATACAAAATGTAATACACAATTGTATTTTCTTTTAAAGTTGAAAATTGGAATTATCGTAAAATTTTTCATTAAATCCAGTTTTAGATGAAACTAAATTAAGAATATATTTTTTTTTTAGAAAGGGATGATGTAAGGTTTCCTAGAGGCGATGTACTCCTTTACTCCAGGGAGTGCCCGGATTTTTTGGACCAGAGCGAACACGGTGGGATAGGAATCTTCGATTGTAATACCAAGGTAGAGATTGCAACATTCCAAAATGCCCACAAGTACGAAATCAGCCCAGCTCAACTGAAAAAGAAAATGGCGTTTCTTATAAATCTCGTTGTCATCTGGCTAGAAACTTTTAAAACTCCACTGGTTCGTTCTTTTGTTTCAGTCTTTTAAATCGCAGACATGATAATAGCAGACATGGTAATATTATAAAGGGCGAAAGTTTGTAAGTTTGGAGGTCTAGATGTTGGGATGTCTGCTGCTCTTTCATGGCAAAACGGCTAAACCGATTTTATTGAAATTTGGTACAAATGCAGTTACAGTCCCGTGGAAGGACAAAGGATACTTTTATCCCGGGAAATAGCATAGTTCCCGCAGGAAAGCGATAAGCCAACTCTTCGCAGACGGAGTCGCCGGCAACAGCTAGTCTATATATATATAATTCAAAGGTGACTGACTGACTGACTGACTGACTGACTGACTGACTGACTGACTGACATAGTGATCTATCAACGCACAGCCCAAACCACTGGACGGATCGGGCTGAAATTTGGCATGCAGGTAGATGTTATGACGTAGGCATCCGCTAAGAAAGGATTTTTGGAAATTCCCACGGGATAAGGAGAAAACGGGAATTATATATGCACAGCCCAAACCACTTGACGGATCGGGCTGAAATTTGGCAGGTAGGTAGATGTTATGACGGAGGCATCCGCTAAGAAAGGATTTTTGAAAATTCCCACGGGATAAGGAGAAAACGGGAATTATATATGCACAGCCTAAACCACTGGACGGATCGGGCTGAAATTTGGCATGCAAGTAGATGTTATGACGTAGGCATTCGCTGAGAAAGGATTTTTGGAAATTCCCACGGGATAAGGAGAAAACGGGAATTATATATTCGATTCCGAGTGACGCTATCTCAGTAACTATAATAACTAGGCTCTTCAAATTTGATACAAAAGTTGGTGATTACAAAACTAAGAAACTTATTTCAGGATTTTTGGAAATTCCCACGGGATAAGGAAAAAAACAGGATTTATATATTCAGTTTAACGAAATCCTATGAACTATAATTACTAGACTTCAAATTTGGCATAGAAGTAGGTTATTATAATAGTAAAATAAAGTTCTAATTCTTTTTGGAAATTCCCACGGGATAAAAACGGGATTTATGTATTCAGTTCTACGGGATCGATTTTTCGTTTTACTGGTCGTATAAAATTGAAATTTGGCCTTCAATTTCCCTTGGGGAGTGTAAGGGAGCGCTACAAAAGGATTTCCCGAAATTCCCACGGGAACGGAAAAAACTGGACTTTTCGTTTTCTGGTTGCAGAAAGCTGAAATTCGGCATGTAGGTTGCTTCGGGAGTGTAGAGGAGCATTAAGAGAGTACTTTCCAAAATTCCCACGGTAACGGGAAAAAAACAGGATTTTAAATCGTAGGATTTTAGGTCGTAGAAAGCTGAAATTTGGCAAGTGGGTTCCTTGGGGAGTGTAGAGGAGCATTATGAGATAATTTCCCAAAATTCTTCTTCTTCGTTCCCGTAAGAATTTCGGGAAATGCTTTATTTGGCGAAATTCTTACGGAAACGGGAAAAACGAAAAGCGGGGGAAAGTTGAAATTTGTCACGTAGGTTTATTCGGGAGTTTAGGGGAACACTAAGAAAGGATTTTCCGAAACGCCCACAGGGACGGGAAAAAACCGGATTTTACGTTTCCAGACGAAACAGCGGAAGAAAGAGACAACATTTATAACGTGTGTTTCTTTAAAGGCTTTAAGTGTACTCCGAAAGCACTTCCCAAAATTTCCACGGGAACGGGAAAAAACTTATTTTTTCATTTTACATCTTAGCGCGTACGATGTCGCGGGCAAAAGCTATTTAGGATGTATTTTAGGACAGCCCTATAGGTTAGGTTAGGTTTGTTTTATAAAAATCCTGCAATATTTACAGGTTCAGAAAAATTAAGGCATCGGGGCAATGCGGGGGCTGGCTTGCATGCTTGCTTGAGTCCTTGCTTTGCATGCTTGATTGCATACTTGCTTTCATGCATGCTTGCATGCTTGCTTGCATGGGTGCTTACTTGCATGCATGCTTGCTTGCACGCTTGCTTGTATGCATGCTTGCATGCTTGCTTGCATGGGTGCTTACTTGCATGCATGCTTGCTTGCACACTTGCTTGCCTGCTTGCATGCCTGCTTGCATGCATGCTTGCATGCATGCTTGCATGCTTGCTTGCATGGGTGCTTACTTGCATGCATGCTTGCTTGCACGCTTGCTTGCATGCTTGCTTGCCTGCTTGCATGCCTGCTTGCATGCCTGCTTGCATGCCTGCTTGCATGCCTGCTTGCATGCCTGCTTGCATGCCTGCTTGCATGCCTGCTTGCATGCCTGCTTGCATGCCTGCTTGCATGCCTGCTTGCATGCCTGCTTGCATGCCTGCTTGCATACTTGCATGTATGCTTGAAAGCTTGCAGGTTTGGTTGCTCGCTTGCTTAATTGCTAGGTTGTTTGAAATGCTCATGGTTCACGCGTGCGAAGCCGCGGGCAAAAGCTTCGGCATCGGCTAAGGCATCGGGGCAATGCGGGGGCTGGCTTGCATGCTTGCTTGAGTCCTTGCTTTGCATGCTTGATTGCATACCTGCTTTCATGCATGCTTGCATGCTTGCTTGCATGGGTGCTTACTTGCATGCATGCTTGCTTGCACACTTGCTTGCATGCTTGCTTGCCTGCTTGCATGCCTGCTTGCATGCATGCTTGCATGCTTGCTTGCACGCTTGCTTGCATGCTTGCTTGCCTGCTTGCATGCCTGCTCGCATGCCTGCTTGCATGCCTGCTTGCATGCCTGCTTGCATGCCTGCTTGCATGCCTGCTTGCATGCCTGCTTGCATACTTACATGCTTGAAGGCTTGCATGCCTGCTTGCATACTTGCATGTATGCTTGAAAGCTTGCAGGTTTGGTTGCTCGCTTGCTTAATTGCTAGGTTCTTTGAAATGCTCATGGTTCACGCGTGCGAAGCCGCGGGCAAAAGCTAGTTTCTAATAATTTTCTCAAAATGTCCAGCGTATATAAAGAAGGAATGAAAAGTACTATTAATTCATTAAAAGATAACTTACTGTTCCACCGAAAAATCCGTTGTTCTCCTTAAGTTCTTTTTCAAATCGCAAGAAAAAATAATCAACAGTTTCTTCGAGAAGCACTTTCTTTTGAGCCGCTTTCTTGGCAGCGTCAGGTTCTTTGAAGAAGGATAAGACCTCTGAAAATACAATTTAACCTGGTTAAAAATCGTTTAAAAATCAATTATAATCAATAATCCTAATTTCTTATTTAAATATTTACTAAAATAATATACATTAAATCATATTACTTAAATATATAACTTATGTAGACGAGCACTGTGATTGGAAAGAGCATGTTAAGACAGTCTGTAATAAAATTAATAGATTTGTATTTGCCATCAAAAAAGTAAGACTTGTAACTTCGCATAAAACTGCCTTGCTAGTGTATTACGCATACGTGTGTTCTACCCTCAGATACGGAATTGTATTATGGGGCAACTCATCAGATGTGCCTAAGGTTTTCATAGCACAGAAGCGCTGCATAAGAGCGATATTTGGTATGAAGCCTTTAGATTCATGTAGACCTGTATTTAGGCAACATAGAATTCTGACACTTCCTTGTTTGTATATTCTAGAGGCATGTACTTTTGTAAAAAAACACATGGATCTGTTTCTAATTAAGAACAATGTAAATAAGCGAACAATTACGCAAAAACCTTTGAACTTACCTGTAGCTAAACTGAGCCTGTTTAAAAAAAACTCCTATTATATGCTAAGCAATATTTATAATACAATGCCAAAATCTATAACTGGTCTAGTTGGGCATAAATTCCATACAAGTGTTAGGACATGGTTAGTTTAAAAGTGTTACTATTCATTAAATGAATTCTTTAGCGATAATATAAAAAACTAGTGACATATTTATTTCGTATTTTGACATTTTTTTTTAATTGCATTGATTTCCTGACATAAAATTATATTTACTTGCGCTCAACTCACAGACATCTCTATTATTCAAGTTTGTGTACTGTTTTGCATGCCATAAGAGATTTTAGATTTAAGGTGTATTTTGCATGCTGTAATTCAACTAAATGTGTGAACCTTTTAAAATATATTGCTTAAGAACTTTTGTTAACCACATTTAACGCAAATAAATGATGATTATTATTATTAATGATTATTAAAAGCTAATTGAATTTAGTTAAAGAAATAATAATATTAAAACTATAAATCAAATGCAAATAATGTGACTGCGATTATATAGTCAATTTCAAAAATGGAGTCTTTATGTGATTTTTTAGGGTTCCGTACCTCAAAAGGAAAAAACGGAACCCTTATAGGATCACTTTGTTGTCCGTCTGTCCGTCCGTCTGTCAAGACCCTTTTTCTCAGGAACGCGTAGAGGTATCAAGCTGAAATTTATATCAAATACTTAGGTCTACTGCCCCTTGGAGCTGTGAAAAAATCAAAATTCTAAGCCAACGCAATCAAAAGATACAGCCGTTTATGCCGCAAATTTCCGCAAATTTTCAACTCTCAAGGGAATCAAAACCTACAAGGTAGTTCCCGTGAACGCAGAATTTTGAAATTTGGTATGAAGGTAGGTCTTATAGCACAGATTAAAGAATAATTGCGAAAACCGTAAATGTGTATGTATGTCTGTATATAGCAGTGACCAATATAAAGTAACCCCACACTGCGTACATTTTGCTTTGGAGCAGGGCTCTGCTTACACTGGTTTTATATATTTATAGATAATGATACGGAACCCTCGGTGCGCGAGTCCGACTCGCACTTGACCGGTTTTTTTATAATAGCTACATTACATGTCAAAAAAGTCATTGGTCATTCTTGTATAAGAGATTCAATTGAAATTCATAACGACTGTAACGATCTTGCAAATTATTTGCTAACTATACCAGCTAAAATCTACAGTCCGCTTTTTATTGAAGGCCACATACTGAAGAAACTCGAACCAAGAAGTTTCCAATTTTTCTGACTTTTATCCAGGTTCTTGGCGCATCTGCATATTCTGTGCTGTTGAGGGTTTTTTCTATTGGTGATTTCACTAGTCAGTTTTCTACTTTGTTGAAGAGTTTGCAACGGATGTCTCCGACATTTAAATAATGAGAATCACTGCGTATACTTACTTCCCCAGAAGTCATAGATGTTTAACGTTGCAGCGTCAAGAATGGCTTGCTCCCAGGGGTCTGAAGGCAGTAATCCGAACTTGGCAGCCAAATAGCGGCCGATGGCAAGGGACTGGTTCAGAGTCTTGTCTCCTTCCTGATATATAGGTATTTGACCGTATGGAAGAACTGAAGAAGAAACCGTATGATTTAAAAAAAAATGTAAAACTAATATCGACAGATAAAATATGACTTGGTATTAGCAATGTTTGAAGCGCCGTTTAGTTTATTTTTTATCAAATCTTTCTAACTAATGCAGTTTTCTGTTTACTCACTTTCTCTTACACCCTTAGGAGGCCAGATCGCTGGATCGTAACTATATGGATATCTTATATCTTCAAACTTTTCCCCGCCGTAGTGCAGGATATATCTAAAAACCAAAATAGGAGAGTATCTAACTATAGTTGTTCCAATCATTTATTTTCTCGATGACAGATGTAGTTTGATAGTTATAGTGTTGTGACCTAATAAGTGATCAGTAAATACGATATCGATCCAATTTTATACATATACGAGTAGTTGAGAAGTATTCAGCTATGGAGCCAATAAAACAACCGACTTGAATGCTAATTTATTACTAAGCGTTCAAAATGGCCGAATGACAACGTATCTTTGTAATGAATAAACTAAAAACTACTGGACAAACAAAAAATATTTCACCATTAAAATGCTACATTATTCCTGAGTAACATAGGCTATTTTTTATCCCGGTAAAAAATTACAACGTGTACAAGGTCGCAGGAACACATCTAGTTCAATATATACAATACCGATACAATATCGACATTTCAATCATAACATCACTATTTGCATTCCCATAGAACGTAACTTTATTAAAACGTTTATTGTTTATCGTACTTTAAAAATATATTACTGCATATATGGACTCAATTTGTCTTAGATGCATATTATAATGGGATCAAGGAACAAAATTAGACAGTCGTCATATTTTTTATACCTCGCATTTAAAAGTTAATTCATTTAATTCTACGGGAGCTGTCATCGAGAAAATAAATGATTGGACAGACTATAATATAGTTAACGTCAATGCTTATGAATACGTTTGTCTGGATAGTGTATCTTGCGGAATCTTTGCAATTTTCTGAGTTAACAAATACCCTATAATTAATCAAGAATAGTGGAATTACTTATTAAAAACAGTCATAACTTAAAAAATGTGATCATGAGGTCCCAGCATTACCCCCACGAACAAACTAGTTAGTATCGATTAATTAATTAATTATTTAAAAATCTTGGAACTATACCTCATTAATTAGATTAGGCCGTTGGGTATTCAGAAAACGAGATGTCGACACTTACCTGATAGCCTCAGCAAGCCCATTTAATTCGTAATAATGGAGTTTCTTAGCCATTTTGTTGTGAAAAGTCCTCGAGAGTGATGAGTGATAACTATTCGCTTTTACTTATATAGCAACTTGAAGATGATAACGAAATAAACTTTTTTTTTACGCAAAGATAACGACTTTATACAAATAAAAGCCACGGAAACTGACGGTTCCGTACAAATAAAAAAAAAACACCGATAGATTTTTCAAATCTCATTCGTGATAAATTTAGATAGAATAGAATAAAATCATTTATTGCAAGTCACAATATCACAATAGAGTATAAAGGTGGATATCATAACCATAAAGTAGTACAGATGTGACACCCTGCAAGGGCATAGTAACATAAATATTTTAAATCTGGAACTTCATGTTAAGGTCCAGCCACACCAGAGCGTTATATAAGTCGACAGTGCGTTACGCAACAACATGTATGAAGAAACGGTGGTAGAATGTGACGCATGCGACACGACACTGCGTGTAGGCAGTAGTGTGGTCGCTCCTTTATAAAATTTGAATTAAGCATAATTATAAAAAACATTCACTGAATTACACATTTAATAACATTACTGTACTAACAATCTTCGTCAAAAAATGAGCCCATTACTTGATTTTTTTAATGCCAACATAATTTAGGACAATATAAAATTTACTCTAGACAAAAATTCACAATCCAATCTAAACTTCAAAAAGACTTGAAACTTTTGATACAATATCCTGATTTTACTACGTAATGTGGTTAAAAAAAGGACTACTGAATACAAACCATACCCATGTACTAGCAGTATTTTATAAGCTAGATAGTTTATTGATTCCTGGAGAAATACCGGCTAAAAGGTCCATACTTTCCATGTGACCCAACATTAAGGTCTTATTCGTTCTCCCCCGCTAGCCCGCCACCCGCGGCGAACAGCACCCCTCGTCCGTGGTATCTAATAATGCTGGTGGCTGGTGAGTAAAAACAACCAAAGACCTTAGTATTGTTCTTTTTAACTTAACGTTTGACTTGCATTCCAATCAATATTTATTACAATCATTGTTTATCAATTTGGGTTATATTATTATAATAGTATGGAACCCTAAGTATCACACCCACACACCCATTTGGCGGACTTGTTCGGACCAGAAAGGTAATCGATATTATGACTTAGATAGGTAACATGTAGTGTCATCGATTATTTAATGATATGACATTGCTTGAGTAATTGTAGGTACAATTGCATTGTACTCCCTGTTGCTTACAACGTCGTCCGCAACCCATGGAAATAAAACTGTTTTTCGGAAAAAAGGGTATACTTATCATCATACAGGCATTTCATCTTAGTCCTCTAGGTCGGCAACGCATCTGCGATCCCTCCGGGGTTGCGGGTGTCTATGGGCAGTGGTGATCACTTACCATCAGGTGACCCACTTGCTCGTTTGCCTTCCTATTCATATTTAAAAAAAAATAAAAAAAATAAGGATGTATGTATGTATGTATGTAAACTCTTTATTGTGCAAAATAAACAAAACAAATACAATTGACAAACACTGAGATACATGCACAAAGGCGGACTTATCCCTTTAAGCAATCTTTTCCAGTCAACCTTTGAGTGGATGAAAGGAGTAGCAGTAAAGGAGGAGTAGCTTGCAGGATGTACAGTCAAGGGCAAAGATATGTATACACCACAGAGTGACAAAAAGCATGGTCATCTAAATGGTCATAAATTTGGCAACATATAAAAGTAGGTACATAAATTAGTATACATAATTTGAGAGATAGCTATGTATACAACATTTGCAATAATATGTCCTCATGTATTAGGCCATAAACTTAGAAACACAGTAAAGTTCAAAAATATGTATACACTATTTAACCATAATTATGTATCTATTATGATAACCAAAAATATGTAAACAATCCAAAATTCTATTAACACAACTCTATTGTATGTATAATGTATGTATGTAAACTCTTTATTGCACATAAAAATTAAAAAATACAGAAGTACACAGAAAATAGTACAAAGGCGAACTTATCCCTAAGAAGGGATCTCTTCCAGCTAACCTGACACAGAAAGGAATAGTTTACAAAGAAAGGCAAGCAGTCATTGTTATGCGCAAATAAGTAGTCTTAGTACTTAATAAATTAACAACTAAAGTACATAAACTAAGGAGCATATGAACGTATTTGCGTAACATCGAACTCTGTAATCTTAATGTAATCAGCCAGCCACTTGAAGCTTCAAGTCGTATACAACAACTGCTATTCCAAACTCTTTAACTGATAATTACTCTATTTATTTTAAATCATGTCATGTGCCCACAATCTTGCTAAATGTGGCCTGTAGGTACCTGTTACCATAGACTCTGTCTACCCCGGAAGGGATAAAGATGTGATTTGTGCATGTGCATGTGCATGTGTCACGTGTCACTTTTGGATTTTTTAATTCCATTTGACTTACCGTTTCTTATGGTTTTTCCTGCGGCTTCTCATTAATTTTGAAGGAGAAAATGTATCGTATAAGCGATCATTTAAAACATGGGAACAAGGCAACACCTTATGCGAGGAAGGTATATCCGTGCCTGATATCTCTGCTGACGAATTAGGCATCACGGTAAGAAATATTAAACATGTTAATAATAACGTACTATAGAAAATATTACTCGTCGAGTCGTAAAGTCGAGAACTCGAGAAATTCGTGTTTCGACTTTAACCAAGTATAGTTTACGTAGTGAGTGTTTCACAGATTTACGTGATAAATTGAATTCAAACAGGTAAGTCTTTTCACTTTTATTGACACATCATGGCTTTATTATTCATATTATTTTTATCAATAATATAATCTAAATATGATCTTAAATTTTACTTACCAGGTACGAGTACCCGTCTGTTCTTTTCTATTATTTTTAATCAAACTACAAGGGCTTATTATTAATTTGAATTGCGTTTGTTATAGATTTTACCGAAACGTCACTATAACAGTAAAGATGGAAGCATCAAAAGTATGGAAATATTAAAAAAAAAAATAAGGAATTTGCAAATGCGCAATGCCTAAAGTACCCAAAAACCATTGCTTGCAAAGGTTCAAATACTAGTGGGTTGGTGAGACATTTAGCACATGTGCATAAAATCAATATTACTAAATGCGGGGCTCAAGAAGAATCCGAATCTGAAGCATCTACAAGTTCAGGTGTGAGTGCACCGAAAAAGAGCAGGCCTGGGTATGAAAGTATGCAGGAACAGAAACTAAACTTCAAAACTTCACGGATACAATCATTGGGTGAAATATTGGCGAGGCTGGCTGCAAAAGACGGCCTCACAATAAATGGAATCACAAGAAGTGAATTCATTCGCGATCAACGTTTTCTTTCATGTTGATTTTTTGTTTAGTTTAATAGAAGCTACTTTTGTTTATAAGTTCTAAATAACCAGCGAAAAACGGTGCTGTCATTATAATTATGAGTCTGAATAATATTATTTCTGTATTTAAAAAAAAAAAGTTAATTAGCTTATTCATAAGATTAATGTTTCTGAATATAATCAATAAAAGATTTATAATTAATTTGTTACTTTTACAGATACAGATACATGAATCACGTCTTTATCCCTTTGTTACTTTTATTTGAGAGGAAAACTGAATTTGTTGACGTTATTGGAACCAAATAATATGAGAAAACGTACGTAAATGTAAATTTCTCGACAACCCGAGAAGCCCCGAGATATTGAAAACTATTGAAACCCAAGTGGTGAAGCAACCGTCTTCTGAGTCGAAGGTCCCGGGTTCGAAACCCGGCCAGGGCAATGTTTGTGTGATCAACTCGAAGATTTGTGCTTGGGTCATGGATGTTCTACATATTAAAGTATGTATTTATTTATATAATTATGTATATCGTCATCTACTCGTAACTAGTACCCATAACACAAGCCTTCTTGAGTTTATGTATACAAACATATTTCGATACTTTGGGTAGGTATATATTTATTTTTGTCCCTGAATGTGTACCTTGGCATCTTCAATCAAAATCAACGAAATCTGAATCTGTAAAATATGTTAAACATGCCGATTGATAACGTCGTGGTGACAGGTCAAAATATGCGACAAACATATGCAATGACAAGTCTGTACCACAGATTAGAGAGATATTTGTTTCGTGTGACTAGGCCATAAAGTTGATATTCGCAGATTACATTTTGTATACATATTTTCGTGGCAATTACTGAATCTGTATTTAATGACATAAGTATGACTATAATATTTTGCATTATTTGCAGGATACTAATAATGGAATTTTGATTGTATACAAGTTTTTGGACTTGCCAGGTACATATTTATGTTGCTAGTGTAGTTTACATATTTATTACCATTTGAATGAGTATATATCTTTTTAACTTTATATGATTACTTATTTTCTTTCACATTACTTGCATATATATCTTTGCCCTTGACTGTAGGGGAGACCGAGGCGAGTTGAGACAGAGGTGAGTTGATACAAAGCCTTTTTCTCTGCACCAATGACGAGTTAACGAGGTCACAACTTCACACAAACTGTGGAGTGTAAAAAGAGCAACGAATTAGCGAAGTTACCAGCCCGATAAACTGTCACAGTTCAGTATCAACTCACCTCTGTCTCAACTCGCCTCGGTCTCCCTGTTGTGGTCGTCGTTGTCACTCGATGTGGACATTAATAAAAAGTCCGGTTGTAAACAAACACGATTTAATGCACGAACACAATATACAAAGATAGAAGGAGAAAGTTTATAATTTAGCCACAGAAAATCCGAAAGCACAGAATAGGTATAGTTTTACAAGCACAAGCACAATAATATGGTTTGCGAAAGCGTAGGCGTTAAACCGTATACGAATTAGGGTAGTGCGCCGGGCGACATGCGCTCCGCATCGAACAGGCTTAAGTACTGGCGCGAGCGCAGTCCCTGTCGCTACGCGGCGCATCTGCCTTGCATGCACCGGGCGCGTGATGCGCAATCTCTAATAAGAAAATAAGGTTCGCTTGTCCGCGCTACATACAAAATATTAATGTACAAAATAAAGTTATTGTTTTTATCTAATCTTATTATAAGCTTTTATTTTACTTTATTAATATGTTAATTTTAAGTTTATTTTTACAATATTTTATAATAACAATTTTTAGTATTAAGTTTAGATTTACGTTTTAGATTTAAGTTTTTTCTTGTAAATATATTTTAGGTTAACATGTAAATTATTTAATTGATAACTAAACATTGGATTGTAGGTAATTGAATATTGTTAGTTACTGAATAATATTCAGTACACTGCATCACCCCCTTCCAGAGACCGTCAAGGGCGATAATAATCAGGAAATCGAATGCGACGTCCCGACCGCGTCCTCTTCACAGCGTCATCCTCGGCACCTGGTAATGACTGGTGATTTCCGGATGAATTAGTGTGATGAGCGTGAGTTTGAGTGTTAGTGTTATTGTTTGGTGATGAATGATGTGGTGTGTCTGGGTCCTGCAGTATGAAGGCCGGCTTAATACGGTCTACTGATACTGTTACCTGTTTGCCATTTATCATTATTTTAAAACATTTGTCACCTCTTTCAATGACCTCGTAGGGACCTGTGTACGCGGGTTTTAAAGAGCCTCCTATGGTATCATCCCTGAGAAATACGTGAGCTGATGTAGACAGGTCTTTAAAGATAAAAGTATTGCGCCTACCACTGTGCTGTGATGCTGGAGATGGGCGCAAGTCTCGTACAAATCCGCGAAGCCGTGACAAATAATCTGTCACGTCAATTGTCTCGTCTGTAGGTTGAGAGGTGAAAAAATCTCCCGGTAGACGCAATGGTTGCCCGTATAGCAGTTCTGCCGTGGAAGCCTGAACACCTTCTTTGTAGGCACTGCGTATGCCCAGTAGGACGAGCGGAAGTGCCTCCACCCAGTTGCTGCCTCCGTGACAGGTTATGGCGGCCTTGAGCTGCCGGTGGAACCTTTCTACCAGTCCATTGCAAGCTGGGTGATATGCAGTCGTTCTCCGGTGCTGGAAACCCACAATGGTTGACAATTGCTGGAATAGTGCCGACTCGAACTGACGTCCTCTATCAGTGACTATATCTGCAGGACATCCAAAGCGAGATATCCAGCCACTCAGTAATGCTCGAGCCACCGTTTCCGCTGTCATATCAGGCAATGGTATCGCCTCTGGCCAACGCGTGTATCTATCGACAGCTGTGAGGCAATAGCGGAATCCTTGGCACAACGGTAAGGGGCCTATCAGGTCTATGTGGATGAATGCTAGTCTTGTTCGGGGTAATTTGAATTTCCCTATAGGCGAAGAGACGTGGCGAGTTATTTTTGACCGTTGACAAGCTAAACACGTACGTACCCATGCTCGACAGTCTTTTTTGACTCCAGGCCAGACGTAACGCTCTGCAATCAATCTGGCAGTGGCGTTGGCGCCAGGGTGGCTTAAGGAGTGGAGACCGTCGAACACTGACTTGCGTAGTTCTTGAGGGATAAACGGTCTCTGAGTGGTGTTACTTTCGTCGCAGTACATATGACTCAGAGATCCGGGAATTTTAATTTTACTCAGTCGGAGTGATGAACCTGTTCTCAGCAGCTCTTTCAGCTCTGAGTCGGTTTGCTGAGCGGAAGCTATTCTTTCGGCAGTGACAGGTTGCGAAATTGCCTCGACGCGAGAAAGTGTATCCGCCACGACATTATTTTTGCCCGAAATATGTCTGATGTCCGTTGTAAACTGGGCTATCAGATCCAGGTGCCTAAATTGTCGTGGGGAGCAATTTTCTTTACGAGAGTGGAATGCAAAAGTGAGAGGTTTGTGATCTGTATAGATCGTAAAGTCACGAGCCTCCACCATGTGCCGAAAATACTTCACACTCTCGTAAATCGCAAGAAGCTCGCGGTCGTAGGGTGAATATTTTACCTGCGCTGGGCTAAACTTCCGCGAGAAGAAAGCAAGTGGCTGCCACTCGTCGTTCTTCCTCTGCTGCAGTACCGCACCCATTGCGGTATCGGAAGCGTCCGTCACTAAGGCGAGCTTTGCGTGGCAGTCTGGGTGGGTGAGCATGGCCGCCCGACAAAGACTGTCTTTGCATGCCTGAAATGCATCCCTTTCCTGTGCTGAAAAGTTAACAGGATGGGAACCTTTCACCGAGCCGACCAGTAAAGCGTTGAGGGGCGCCTGATGCTTAGCCGCGTTCGGAATGAACCTGCGGTAGAAATTGAGCATCCCCAGAAAACGGCGTAACTCCTTGACAGTTTTCGGCGCAGGAAAGTTTTGGACGGCTTCGACCTTGGATGGTAGTGGTGCAGTACCTTCGGCTGTAATGCGGTATCCAAGGAAGGTGACCTCGGATACGCCAAAGTGGCATTTGGCTGTGTTAATCACCATGCCATACTCTTTCAGCCTATTAAACAGCTGATGTAAGTGGCGCTCATGCGCCTCTTTATCCTTCGAAAAGATCAGGAAGTCATCGATATAGGCGTATACGAAATCCAGACCCCTGAGCATTACATCGACGAAGCGCTGGAACGTCTGTCCGGCATTACGAAGCCCAAACGTCATGTAAGGGAATTCGTAAAGGCCGAACGGCGTTGTGATGGCTGTCTTCGCGATATCATCAGGGTTCAGGGGGATCTGGTTGTACGCTTTAACAAGATCTATTGTAGAAAAGATGGTACAACCAGATAGACTGTGTGCAAAATCCTGAATGTGGCGGATTGGATACTTATCCGGAATGGTCCGGGCGTTAAGCATCCGGTAATCGCCGCATGGACGCCACCCGTCGGTCTTCTTTTGGGCCAGGTGGAGTGGGGAGCACCATTGGGACTCTGAGGGTCGACAGATGCCGCTCTTTAACATAGCGTCGAACTCTGCTTTGGCTATCTTCAGCTTGTCCGGTGCTAGGCGACGAGGTGCACTCGATACGGGCGGCCCAGGTGTAATACGTATGTGGTGTACTGTACTGTGTTTGGGTGCGCGGTGTATACCAGGAGGACGTGTTATTTCGGGATAGTGTTCGAGTATGGTGTGATATGTAGAATCACCAGACATTACCTTTACCGAAGTGACGTTGTCTGATTTTCGCGCAGGCATCGCCGGGGTCGCAAGCGATGTCGTGCCGTCGATTAAGCGTTGATTCCTGACGTCAACGATAATCCCGTAATGGGATAAAAAATCGACTCCAATTATCGCCCTCGTCACATCTGCAATAATAAATCGCCAAGCATAGTCGCGGCGTAAGCCTAAGTTTAAAATAAAATTAACAAAACCGTATGTGTTTATAGTGGTACCGTTCGCTGCACTTAAAACTAACTCAGTTTTTACACATCGGTTTTTTAAAGCTGACCGGGGAAACACACATAAGTCACTGCCGGTGTCCACTAAAAACTTAGTTTTTGATCGCTGGTCAGTGACAAACAGGCGACCGGAACTCGGGCAGTCGTCGGCCGCCATTACAGATTGCCCTTGCCGTTTCCCGCGAAGTTACACGGTGCCACGCAGCGGTTGGCTTTGTCGCCGAACTTGTGGTGGTACCAGCACGTTGGGAACTTCCTATAATTTGAGTTCGACCTTCGTGCTGATGATGATCGTCCAGGTCCGCGCTGGCCTGCCGGTGTCTTGGAACGGTTACGCTGGCGTGACATACGGTCGAACTTAGCCGTCAACGCCTGCATCTGCTGGGTCAGTGCTGCTATCTCCTGAGTCAGGGAATGCGGTGCCGGTGACGACGATGCTGCAGCTACTTGCGGGTGTGATGGCACGACTTCGTGAATCCGATCGGCTAGCTCAGCTACTTCGTCCAACGATAGCTTAGCCTGACACGCGATTATGCTTTGCGTAGCTGTAGGTAGTCTGCTGGTCCATATAGACCGCATGAATTCTTCGGGTACTCCCGGACCGGCCAAGCTCCTCAAATGACGAAGAAACTGTGAGGGTTTCCTGTCCCCCAACTCTTCGTTAGTCAGAAGCTGGTTTATCCTCTTCTCTCGCGAAACTGATAACCGCTTTATGAGCTCGGTCCCCGCTGAGTCTCCCTTCCATTTTACCTTCGCATCTAATTCTACTTTGTAATTTTTGAATTTTTGTGTTTTTTTTTTTTTTTTTTTTTTTTTTTTTTGTGTTGGTGAATAAAAATTTCTTCTATTCTATTCTATTCTATTCTATTCTATTCTATACTCGGTTTTTAATTGCTCGTACTTGTCTGTCGATGCTGGGGCCGTGATGATGTCTTCCACTATACCTGCCGTAGTCGAATCTAGCTGGGATAAGGCGTAGTGAAATTTCGTACTGTCCGCCGTTATGCTAGCTAGTACGAATTGGCTTTCAAGCTGTACGAACCACAGCGCCGGCTTGTCGGGGTAAAATGGAGGTACCCGCACTCCTACACGGCTTAATTCCGGCTCGTTGGGCATGATGATGCGTTCTTTCTCGGGGTCACCAGTGTTGTGGTCGTCGTTGTCACTCGATGTGGACATTAATAAAAAGTCCGGTTGTAAACAAACACGATTTAATGCACGAACACAATATACAAAGATAGAAGGAGAAAGTTTATAATTTAGCCACAGAAAATCCGAAAGCACAGAATAGGTATAGTTTTACAAGCACAAGCACAATAATATGGTTTGCGAAAGCGTAGGCGTTAAACCGTATACGAATTAGGGTAGTGCGCCGGGCGACATGCGCTCCGCATCGAACAGGCTTAAGTACTGGCGCGAGCGCAGTCCCTGTCGCTACGCGGCGCATCTGCCTTGCATGCACCGGGCGCGTGATGCGCAATCTCTAATAAGAAAATAAGGTTCGCTTGTCCGCGCTACATACAAAATATTAATGTACAAAATAAAGTTATTGTTTTTATCTAATCTTATTATAAGCTTTTATTTTACTTTATTAATATGTTAATTTTAAGTTTATTTTTACAATATTTTATAATAACAATTTTTAGTATTAAGTTTAGATTTACGTTTTAGATTTAAGTTTTTTCTTGTAAATATATTTTAGGTTAACATGTAAATTATTTAATTGATAACTAAACATTGGATTGTAGGTAATTGAATATTGTTAGTTACTGAATAATATTCAGTACACTGCATCCCCTACTGCAGAGTTCAATAACGGAAAGAATGCAGAAGAGAGATACTAACAAACTAGATTTACCTTTTCATTGCATTGCTATAGCCATTTGATAAAGCTAAATATAGGCGGTTTACCCCTGTCGCTTCCTTCCTTTACAGCACTCCCTACCCTGTAGTCACTTTGTAAAAAATGTCTTTATTCCATTTCTACATTTATTATACATACACAAGTCACGTCTCTATCCCTTACGGGGTAGACAGAGCCTAAGGTAACAGGTACCTACAGGCCATATTTAGCAAGATTATGGGCGTATAGGTGGAAAATGGAATCAAAATAGTGATGGGTTGCTAGCCTCATTGCCGATAACATGATTCCTATTATTTTCGCCCATTCCCTCGATGGACTTCTACCACCTGCGCGGGTAGAGATGCAACAGGTACATTCTATATTTTTTCTTTGCTCTCAGACCAGCATGGAAGACTACATTTTTTATATTAACCTATTATAGTGTCCCAATGCTTTGCAAAGCTGGGCTCCCATATCTACATCACTAGTCATTTGTATCCATCTCGGTTGATTGATTCTATCTCACTTATGTCCTTGCCTTCATTCATGCTGGCGCGGGGACTAAAAGAACAGTTCCCGCAGCGAGGATTGATAATGGCAGAGGAAGAGGAATGCAGCCTGGATTACAATAGCAGGATCACCCATATGTTAGAACAGTCCTGCTCTATCTTAAGTATTTGCAGATTCTTATGATCTCCATTTCCTTAATTTTTGAGCCTTTCTTAAAGATCAATCTGCAACCGGTCCTGTTTCCTAAAGAACCACAGTCGATACGTCACTGCTTATTGGCCATGGTCATTAGAGGACTTGCCTTATTGCTGATGTGATCATTGGTCACATTTTTCTATTGCATTTCATTGTCATATACTGTCTATATTGTTTATTTATTGATTACTTACTCCAAATCCTTCACAGTTCATTCCGCTAGGCTGTGGAATCGATTACCGACCTCCATCAGGCAGTCTGCCTCCGTGGCGTCGTTCAGGAAGGGCTTGAGGAAGACGTCGCTCACACCATCTCCTTAGATATTGTTTTGTATGTGTACTCTTATTGTATTTTGTATATGCATGCATGCGTGTAATGATATTTAGTAGTTTATTTTATGATTTGTTTATTCTATTTAGATATTATTATGTACGCTCTATTTTGGTTTCTACTATCTAGAATTTTAAACTTACACTTTGCCGGTCCCTCGTTTAATGCTCCTCTCGTCTACTCAAAGGTTAACTGGTAGAGATCCCTTATAGATATACGTTCGCATTTGTGCATTTATTAATTTCTTTTTATTTTTTTCGGAATTGTATCTGTTTCTTTATATTTGTACAATAAAGCATTTACTTACTTAGTTAATATCAGGATCCGTTCAAATGAAACATTTTTATATGTGATTTATTATTTATTTTTTCGTCAATACATATGGTTTCATCGATGCGATGTATTCTTTAACTCCAGGTAAGTTCCTTATCTTCTGTATGAGAGAGATGATACAAGGATAACCCTTCTCAACCTCTGCAGTTAGGAACAGGTTAGTAGTCTCGACAATGCCGACTAAAATAAAATCGGCCCAGCTCAGCTGAAAAAGATTTTTTTTAATAGTAGGTACCTATAAATCACGTATTTATCCTTGGGGTAGATAGAGCCTAAGGTAACAAGATCTAAACGCCCCGTTTAGCATGATTGTAGGCTTATAGGTGGAAAGGGAATTCAAAATAGTGATGGGCAGCCTGGATTGCCTCCATTGTTACCAATTTATACACACACACACACACACACACACACACACACAAATCACGTCTTTATCCCTTACGGGGTAGACAGAGCCAAAGGTAACAGATACCTACGGGCCACATTTAGCAAGATTTACCAATTTATAACGTAGTTAATGTACCCAATTTCAATGAGTTGTTTGCAAAGTTATTACTTACCTTTCCAGTTAAGTATCCATTGTTGTCTTTCAATTGCTTTTCGAATTTAGGGAAAAAGAAAGGAACTGATTCATTAAGTGCCTTTTTTCTAATGACTGCCTGCTTAGCCGGGTCCTTCTCTATAATATGAGGCACAACATCTGGAAGATTAAAAAAATCTGTTTAGAATATGACCGACCGGATGGCCCAGTGATTAGAGAACCTGACTATGAAACTTGAGGTCCCGGGTTCGATCCCCGGTCGGGGCAGATATTTGTATGAAAACTACGAATGTTTGTTCTCGAGTCTTGGATGTTTAATATGTATTTAAGTATGTGTTTATCTATATAAGTATGTTTATCCGTTGTCTAGTGCCCATATTACAAGCTTTGCTTAGTTTGGGGCTAGGTCAATTGGTGTCAATTGTCCCAAAATATTATTATTATAAGCTTCAGCATTATTTTCAAAATTTAGTACAAATTTCCTCGAAGTTGTGTTTGCAAAACCTAATCTCTGGTTTCTCATAAAAAAATAAAACCAAATCTATAAGCATGGTTATTTTTTGACTATCCATTTCTCTTACTTTTTTATAATATTCTGATCTGACTAGCGATCGCCGTCGCAAATCGCTTTCCATACAAAGTTACCCAGTTAATCTTGCTCGATAGTGTGGGAAAGAGATATCTGCTATATTGGCATATTCGTCACAAAATGTGCACGGTTCGACGGTAACAGAATCAGAAAGTTAGAACGCATTATTTTACTAGGTTGACTTACTCGCCCAGAAGTCATAGATGTTGAAGACGAGAGCATCCAACACGGCCTGTTCCCAAGGATCGGCGGGCAGGAGGTTGATCTGGCTGGCCACGTAGCGCGCGATGGCAATCGACTGGTTTAGGGTCTTGCCTCCCTCCTCATATAGAGGCAGCTGACCAAACGGGAGCTCTATGAAGATCACATTGTTATATTAGGTTGAGTTTCAGCTTCTGTGCTTAGACACAGCGGGTGGTAGAACCCTGTGCATGGTCTGTTCGGCTACCATCATCTTACTCGCTGATCTAGCCGCCAAGTACAATACAAATACTCTTTATTGAACACCACAAATCAGTACAAAACAATACAGAAACATAGAACAAGGAGACAATAAGCGGTCTTATCGATTAATAGCGATCTCTAACTACCAATAAGAGAAAGAAATATGTTGGAGGCAGTTTATGTAAATGGCAGTATTTGAGCCGGTGAAATTTCTGGCACATGAGGTATTCTATCTTGTCCGTCTAGGCCGGCTAAGCATCTGTAATGCTCTAGTGTTGCGGGTGGTGTTCACTTACTATCAGGTGAGCCATTTGCTCGTTTGCCTACCCTGTCGTCTAAAAAAATGAGTTTTGTTTTTTGTGCTTATATATTTCTCTGTGCTGCTAAAAAATGTTCTTATCCTTCGTAAAATTTTGTTACTATACTGTTGACGGTGTGCTCTCGTGCACTCATTGTGCGCGAGGTTTCACCGCTAAGATCGGCTACATAAGCATCTTCGGGCGCATGAGCGTCATACTAACTAGGAGTCAAAGTGGACGCCATGGCCGAAATGTATGTATGTATGTATGTATAACTCTTTATTGTACATAAAACACAAGAAAAAGATGAATACAGGACAACACACATGCACAAAGGTGAACTTATCCCTAAAAGGGATCTCTTTGAAATCGGTCGGAAGGATCACTATCATTATCATACGAAGATGTTGATGAACCGATTTAGAGTAATGTAGTTCTTATCTTAAGTCTCAGTTTTATCGTGACAGAATTTGCACACGAAAACATGCCTCTATTTATAAAAACGCAAGTCACAATAATTTATCTTCAAAATGATGACATCATGTTTTGTGTCGATCAAATTTAAACAGATAATAAACTAAGATATCGCCCGAATTTTCATAGTAATTATTATGTACCTATAAAGATTTATCTACATCCATATCGTAACTTCCCTACTATAATCTTCAGGAACGCTTAGCAAACGGCTTACATTGAGATACCTGTCTGTATCTGTGATTATAATATAATGTTTACTTTAGAGTATCAACATCAATACTCTAACGTGTGGTTGTATTATAACTGCCGTGATATATTTATAATGCCGTTATCTACCTAAACCTAATTTTGAGTTATGAGCAAAAAACGGGGTAAAAATTTAAACCTATGTAACTTCTCGATGACAACACCGATTTAAGACCTAAAAGCACCAAAAAAATACATCAAGCAAAATACTTTTTAAGTGTACTTCTATCATATTGTAAATATAATTTAATTATGAAAAAACCCTTTTTTCGTTTTAGTTAATCATCTATGTATCTAATTTCTCATGAATTATTAACTAAAATCCCGCTAAGTATACCTTAATGGCATTTTCGTGTTAATAAATATATTGTCTTTAAAAACCTTAGAAAAGGCTAATTTGTGTTTTTATTTCCGAAACTATTCAACATATCAAAAAACCGCGTATATAGGTCGATAGAGATTTTTTTTGCTTATTACTGGGCCATCCAAAGTTGAAAATCGCCTGGATGTCAGTTAACGGCATTTTAGTTATATTACGGCAGATAATGTGTACATTAGAGTATCAATATCGATACTACTCTATTACATTCAAACTTCGAACATCTTAAATAACAAAATCTCTCAATTGTCTATTGACAAATGTCTATTGTCTTAGAATTTAAGAAAAAAAATTAAATGTCAAATTTCGGAAAACAGAAAATAATGTTACCTACGTATTTTCATGTGAAAAAGTTTATTGTACAAAATGTATGATTATGAATGTAGACAAAGTTATGTACGCGACTGTGCATAATTAGGTATTATAATGTAGTCACAAAAACTACTATTTACATAACTATGTAGGTATATATAAATTTCGTTAGTATAGCTGAATATTAAACCAACGTATGACTAATGCTATCCGCTACTAAAGCCGAATTCTAGCCCAAAAAATTACACTTAGAAGAAAAGGCATGCGTTGATAAGTTTTTCCCAGGTCACTCTAGTTGCGTAAAAAGCTGTTCTATCATCATCATAACCTTAATAATCCACTGATATGCATAGGATAGGCCTCTCATAAAACTTGTGGCTAGTAGGATGATGAAGAAGTGTACTATCGTAATACTCACTGTCTTTCACACTTTTGATGGGCCAGTCACTTTGCGCGTATCTGACATCCTCGAATTCCTGTCCACCATAATGCAGCAGATACCTGACGGCTTCAGCGAGCCCGTTCAATTGGAAATAATGCAGTTTCTTCGCCATTTCTAAGCACTGTCAACTTGAGAATGATTGGCAAAAACGTAGTGCTCCATATTTATAGCACCTGATGTAGTACTTTTTGTGGTATCTCTAGCTGTTATGATTGTATCTTGTCATGATCATGACGTGTTTACGGATATAAAAGATACTATTCATGAAATATGCGTAATATGTGCATATTATTATTATAAATGCGAAAGTTAACTTAGTTTCTCTGTCTGCTTCTTTCGAACCTCACAGCCAACCGCTTGCAATGAATTTTAACACGTATGTATATTTTATATACTGAACAATGTATTGGAATAGAGAAACAGACAACTGTGCAATTGTTTATTCCGGAAAATTGAAAAATTCCGGCTTTGTAATAAATATGGGACTGATAGAGGATGTTCTATTACTAAAATTTTAGGCGATGTGACTAGCATCTGATCGTTATTTTGATTCCCCTTTCCTCCTATAAGCCCACAATCATGCTAAACGTAGCCTTTAGGTCTTGTTACCTTGGGCTCTGTCTACTCCATAAGGGATGGAGACGTGATTTATGTATGTATGTATGTAATTTAAAGGTTGCTGAACCTAAAGAGTACAAACGGGTCAATATGACTTATACTCCAATGAGTATAAAAAATCTGAAACAGAATGTGTGCCCGTCTCTCATAAGGCCTTTGAATCAGTAGACCACAGAACTATTAGATTGTACATATCAATCAATCAATCAATCACTTATTTATTTCTCAGAATATGGTACAATAAGATAGGTTAGTAAAAGTGGTTCAGCATATTCTGCCAGCATCAGCGTAGAAATATTGCAGTCTAGCAATAGTATCTGGGTTGCTAGCCGCATCGCCTATAACATGATTCCTAAGACTTTCGGCCATTCCCTCGATGGGTAGGATAAAATACTTATTTTTATTTTTATGATATATATATAACTCAAAGGTGACTGACTGACTGACATAGTGATCTATCAACGCACAGCCCAAACCACTGGACGGATCGAGCTGAAATTTGGAATGCAGGTAGATGTTATTCTAGTTACAGTATAAGAGTAAACGCCTTAACGTCGCAGTGTTCGAGAAGTTAATTTTCACTGAGACTTCTACAATCATCATCCTCCTTTGTATTTTTGATGACTTGTATGTTCAACAAATGATTAGTGAGAGCTGCTAGTTACAGTAGATTAGATAATTGATACAGAATTAATAATATTAATAGGAACAAACAAACTATGTATGGACGTTATCTTTATTGAATACTAGCCTTCCGTCCACAGCTTCGCCCGCGGTAAATTAATTTTCCCGTAGGAAAAGGTATTTTCCCGCGGTAAAAAGTAGCCTATGTCACTCAGTGATAATGTAGCTTTATAACGGCAAAAGAATTTTTGAAATCTGTCCAGTAGTTTCGGAGCCTATTCAATGCAAACAAACAAACAATCAAATTTTTCCTCTTTATAATATTAGTATATAAAACTAGATCGTGATCTTTGTTATGATGAATGCATGAAGGAGCCATGCTACTTACTACTAAATCTGTAATAGGAAGTCTATCCGTCTTTCCGTCCATAAAGGTAACAAAGTTAAAAAAAATATAGGATCTCCATAAACTTTTTTTATCTGTTACGTTTGTTTTAATATTTCACAGAAAAATCTGTGGTAGCCTAGTGGTTCGAGCTATAGTCCCTCAGTTAGAGTTGCAACTCTTCTTCGGACTTTATGAGCGAAATCCTACTAATATTATAAACGCGAAAGTTTGTAAGTATGGATGGATGGATGGATGTTTGTTACTCTTTCACGCCAGAACGGCTGGCCAAATCTGGATGAAAATTGGAACATAGATCTAATATAATCTTATAGTCTGGAATAACACATAGGCTACTTTTTATTCCGGAAAATTGCGTAATTCCTGCGGGATAGCGATAAACGAATGCTATGCAGACGAAGTTGCGGGCAACAGCTAGTTAAGTAATAAATTTACCATGAGGTTTTCAGTGAAATCGGAATCTAAATCTAGTGGGATGGAAATCATGCACAGACCTGCGAAACAATTCAATGGAGTATCTGAAATTACCGAACTGCACAAAGTCTGGGTAGGAACTACACCCAAATCCTGCTCAAACGAGACCTATGCCTAGCAGTGGAATGTACACAAGCTAAAGATGGATACGAAATAATTTAAGGCTTTAATAAAAATACAGTACTCACTGAATTTCACACTCTTGATGGGCCAATCGATGTGCGCGTAACTGACATCCTCGAACTCCAAAAAGGTACGCATACATATATCACGTATTTATCCCTTATGGGTAGACAGACCCTAAGGTAACAAAACCGGAAAAGATGATAGATAATAAACGATGACATCACAATAGTTCGATGTTAAAACCAAAAAGGGCTATATCCAAATTTTACGAAGGATTTTTTGGACATCGGCCTTTTTGGCTTAGCTCGGCAAAATAGATAACAAGAACTCTCATGGCAGCAGACAACGTACGCCATTAAATGATGTTTCTCAGGACCACTTTGGTCGTAAATAAATAAATAAATAAATAAATCGTGTGAAACCTCTTTCGTGTGCTGTTTTGTCTGTCCTGTTTGCTGAAACTGTGTTATATCAACTTACTAGCTGACCCGGCGAACTTTGTTCCGCCTTAAATTTGAAAAATTCCTTTGTAAGTGCATCTTTATACTAATCAAGGAATAATGTGTAGGCATGCTAAATTTAATGTCTGTAGCTTTATTAGTACAACATTTCGGAATTTTCCAATCCCGTGGGAAAATCGGGATAAAAAGTATCTTATGTCCGTTTCCTGGTTCTAAGCTACCTCCCTACCAATTTTCATCTAAATCGGTTAAGCCGTTCTTGAGTTATAAATAGTGTAACTAACACGACTTTCTTTTATATATTTATATAATAATATAGATAAAACGACCCCTTTGAAAAGTAGTAAAAAAAATTAACCATGTGCAACGATTATAAGAAGAAACTCCTGTCTTAGATACCAATAGTATATGATGTGTTCACGCATTTAAACTAGATGTACTATGATGGTGTGTATTGTATACCGAATTGCGCAACGTATTTATTTTAGGTTGTTATGGCCGGAGGAAAAAATGATGACTGACAACTTTTTAGTGTGATCTTAACTTCGAGAGACGGGTAATATTTGGCCTTACGAGTATGCTCCAAATTTGTATATTTGAAGTTCGAATAACGTTCCTATCCACTCACACTTACAAGCATTAATAATGAGGGTGAGAGAGACTAATACGAATTTCAAATTTCGGAGTAGGCCCCTTGGTTTGAAGATCTGTTTTTTATGACAAAAAACTGTGCTTAGGATTACAAATAATTACAGCATTCCGCGCACAGTTTGTTATGATAGCTCTATTGCTATAACAGTTTTAGCGCTTATAATAATATAAGACCAAGAGAAGTAGCAAGAGAGAAAAAGTGGTTTTTAATCATGAAAAGTCCTGAAATACGTAAATTTTAGGGACCCTTTTACTAAATAAAAAAGGGCGACCGCGGCAGGTGTTTTAAAATTAAATAGCGTTAGAGCGCTAATTTTGAAAGTACGTCACTTGACTGAAGCATTCGAAATTGGTGAATAGAATAATAAGACATGCGTCTGATCACAATCGCACCTGATGGTAAACATAGACTGGACTTTACATGACAGTACATTATCTACAAATAAGGAAACTCTTAAACCGATTAGAATATGTGCCGAGTCATACGATCACGCGGACGCTGCCGCTAATAAAGCCACAGCGTACTGTCACCGACAATAATATCCGATACGATAAAACACTCAAAAACATTTGCGTCTAGACAAGTGACATACGCTCCGAAGCGTACCGATGTCGACATACGCTTGCCAGTAGTATTTGACCCGCTGTATCACGTGGTTTTGTTGTCCCTTAGTTCTAGTTAAGCGTGTCTGTTGCGAACGCAACTGTTTTTATTTCTATATTTTAATTAATTATTTAGTCTTGTATAACTTCACATTTTAACGTAGAAACGAAACGTCACGTGACGTAGTTTTTTCAGTAACCAATCACAGCTTCGCACGTACCCAAAATTATTAGGATTGTACCCGTCTTAAACGGTCCTTTTTTTTAGCCACTGTCTTCATAACCACTTCAGCGAATAGGCACTTTTGTTTGTAAGATCCAGTACCTTAAAATAAGTCGAATATTATCGAAGTTTCATTATAAACGCATCGCTAGGAAACCCGCTACCATCAGCAGCCTGGGTCCTGGCACCTACAGTGTCTTTTTAGTTTTTTGTATTTGTCGGGGCTAGCGTAGAAAATGGAGGGAGGCGAAGCTTTTACCCAGCAACGGGACATCTATCCAAGCTAATAATAGTTGCAGTATCCTTTTACTCGCCAAAAATTACTAAATGGTCAGTAGAAAAACACGAAATCATATTAATACTATCTAAAATACTTAAAACTGCTAGCTCTTATTCAAAACGATTCCCCAACTAAGTATCTTATTCATATTTGTGAGCAACGTGCGAGCAGGAGAGCGCTATTGCTAACAGTGTTCAGTTTGCGCGAGTCCTCGACATAATAAAGTGTTTCCTTAGGCGCAACAAACTACATCGTAAATTACTAGGGTTTTCTCTCTTTGCTGCTGCTATTACCGTTTGGGTTGCTAGTGTTAGCGAGTAATCTGGTGAACATTTTTATATTATATTCATCGCGTCCCCGTCATTGACGTTATCACGGATCGGAAATTAATCTGAGCTTGTAAGTATAAGTAAATGCTTTATTGTACAAATATAAAAAAACAGATACAATTCACAAAAAAATACCAGTTGCTTCTCTTCCCGCGCAGTTGGTAAAAGCCCATCGTGGGAATGGGCATAGGAATAATGTTTTAGGCGATGCGGCTAGCAGCCCATCACTATTTTGATTCCCCTTTCCACCTTTACGCCCACAACTATGCTAAACGTGGCCTTTATGCTCGTAGGTGTTGTTACATGATTTATGTATGTATACTTTAAATGACTCAGATCACGAGTACCTATCCTGAATTCTGAGCGAATTCTTCAGTTTGAGTCTGGACACACTTGTACGCGGATATTGTAACGCGGCTTGTGGTGTATTCTATATTCGAAGGACTATTCGGTCCAGTTTTTTCGGGGCCTAGGGTCCGATTCAATTTTACGTTTCAGCTGTCACTTTTGACACTTCTGGTTTGATCCGACAGCGAGCGATCCAACTTTGGTTCGGAATTGAATTGCATTAAGACGTCAATGTAAGGCAGGTTTGTAAGCGTCGCTCCCACAGGGCCCACTCCTTCCTCTCCCGGCCGCAACCCAAGTGTAACCGCACTAAAAGGTCCTGTTTATTCGCCGCGGTCTCGTTGTAACTAACGCGCTGTGTAAGTAATTGACCCCTCATGTATTGAGCCGCCATTTTATGACACTATTTGCGAATGTGCTCGTCAAGGAGCTGGCTAGTCTTAAATGTGTCCATTCAATTCAGTATTTTGTTGTTATTTTTTTAGCATAACGTGAGACGAGTCGGAGCATCATCACTACATCACTACATAGTCACTACATAGTATAAAGTCGCTTTCTCTGTCCCTATGTCCTTATGTCCCTTTGTATGCTTATATCTTCAAAACTACACAACGGATTTTGATGCGGTTTTTTTTAATAGATAGTGTGATTCAAGAGGAAGGTTTTTATGTATAATTCTACGCAGACGAAGTCGCGGGCAGAAGCTAGTTACGTTATAAAAAAATAAAGAAAATGTTTTACTTTTTTAATGGCTCAGCTTCATTGGTTGATAGGGCCTGAATGCGGGATGCGGTAGATTTTCAAAACGCGGGCCATAGGCACAGCATTTGGGGTACTGTTTTCATTAGTCGATATGGCTCGCATGCGGGGTGCGGTAGATTTTTATAACTTACTAGCTGTTGCCCGCAACTTCTTCTGCATAGAATTCGTTTATCGCTATCCCGCAGGAACGTAATTTTCCGGGATAAAAAGTAGCCTATGTGTTATTCCAGACTATAATCTATCTATGTCCTAAATTTCATCTAGATCTGTCCAGCCGTTCTAGCGTGAAAGAGTAACACACATCCATCCATACTCACAAGCTTTCGCGTTTATAATATTAGTAGGATATCGACTTATTAGTTTCACTAGCTGTAATACCACCTGGGAGTCACCGCAAGCTGTATATCGACCGAGTTATCAACCAATGAAACTGAGCCATAAATCACAACATTTATGATGTAGGGGGTAGAGTCATTCGGAAAGAAAACAATGCCTGTACCTGAGGTGTTAGGACTTCAACATTGACATAGAACCTGGGGGGTTACTCCGTTATTCGATTTTCGAAGTTCGTATAATACCGTCTCTTTCACTCCCAAATTAATCACTATTAGTGTGATCGAAACGACACGAAACGAACTTCGTAAATCGAATTTTGGGGTACAAGACCTGATCAAATTGGAGCGAGCTATGCTTAGTGGAGAATTAAAGTCTCTGAGACACCAACCTGACAGAATTCTCAGATCAGTATAAATATAATACAAAATTACTCAATTGTACAAATACGCACTGCAAAAAAAATCCATTCAAAGCAAAGCTGTTAGTTTTTCTGCTCATAAACATCACAAAAACATTTTCTTTTTATACCACGTCGGTGGCAAACAAGCATACGATCCGCCTGACGGTAAGCGGCTACCGTAACCTATGGACGCTTACAAGTCCAAGGAACTAGCATGCTTGTTGCCGACCCTTGAAAAATGTTAACACTCCTTTTTTAAAGAACCCCATACTATAGTAGAGTTCGAGCGATAAAATTTCTCTGAATCCGCATCGTGCAGGACTATTTAGGTTCCGAGGTGTGAGTATAGGTACAACGAATAATTTACCTTTTCTTAAAGAAAGCTGCTGTCTTCCAGCTTGTAGAGTAAAACAACTGTTGAAATTAGCACATGATGTATAACAGTATCTTAGCCCTATAAGCTAGCAACTGGTGTTGGCAACACCAACAAAAATGTAAGAGCCACAACACTAGCGCCCTCTTCCTTCTTACTTTCACCGTGCTCTTGCTCTCTGTACATTTTCTAATTAAAAATAAATTTATTGATAATTTATCAATGCAATAAACGAAACAGTCTGAGCTACATGTTGTTCCTTCGAGCCGGATACGAACCAGCGACCTATGGATGCTACGGGTGTCCATGAGTGGTGGTGTTTACTTACCATCAGGTGACCCACTTGCTCGGTTGCCACCCTATATCGAGAAAGAAAGGTCTGCTGTTTCAATCCACACAATGATTACGGTAGCTATGAAATCATCCCACTACTAGGTTAAGTCAAGACGGTGCGGCAAATGTTATACAAGTTGCGATACATTGCAGTCGATTATCGATCACTTGCAAAGCCTAAGCCGCAGCCACGTAATGTATGTCTAAGTTGCCCTTAAGTCCTGTTGTAGTGTTATTAACATGTTTTCAAACGGCGAGAGGTTTTAGTGTTTAAGATCCTTCTTGTCATAAACAAGATAAGTTTGTTCTTCAGTGAAAGCTTTGAAGGGTTCCGTAACTAAAAGGTTTGGAACCGCAATTTTCTCGCTCATCTTTCGGTCTATTAGAGCTCCATTATTCGAATATTAATAGGTAGATGTTAAACTTGAAAGTTTAACAAATTATCATCTATGTCTCTGTGTATCATATAAACGAGCAAAAATGTTGAATAGTCGTTTTTTGTCTCTTCTGAAAAGTACCGTTTTTGAGTTTTTTATTCCCGTTTCACTGCTTTGTTTTTCCTACCGAACTAACCCAGTACCAGTCATCAAGTCATCAAACCCAAGCCTGGGGTCTACTCCGATATTCAATGTTCGTATCACACCATCCTCCTTTTTTCTTTTTTAACGGAGAGGAAATCTTTATGGTTGCCCTAGGCACGGGGATGCCTAGGGTTATGTGGGACTCCCCCACGGGGGTATACCCGAACTAAAAACTCTCCGGCGTTGCCTCAATCCGGTGTGATGGGGACGCTATGGGATGCCACTAGGGTTTCACCACAAACGCCCCTCCGGTGGCCCCGACTTTCGCCAGGACCGCGCCAAGAAGGGGAGGGCCCGTGCGCTGGGCCCGTCTTCCCTTAGACAACGAGACCGTGCAATGCGGGTAGGTAATGATCATACCGTCCTCCTCACTCTTCTTCTAATGACTACCAATGTGAGGGGAACGGTATGTAACAAACTTCAAATTTACTATGGAGTAGGCAGGGGACTTACCATGACGTCTTATACGATTCAATTCCGACTCAGTTCACGTTTTAGCTGTAATTTTTAGTATGGATCTGACAGCGAGCGAACCTAAACTGAATCGGAATTGGATCGCATTAATACTTCGTGGTAACCCCCTGCTGGTGTCCGCCGTAAAGCTGAACACAAATGAATATCCTCGCGAATGTCATTAAAAAAATACAAAAATATCCATACATACATACATAAAACAAGTCTTAATCCCTTACGAGGTAGACAGAACCTAAGGTAACAAGACCTAAAGGCCACGTTTAGCATGATTATGGGCGTATAGGTGGAAAGGGGAATCAAAATAGTGTCAAAAATATCCACTAATACAAAATAATAAATAATGAAAACAAACCTAATCTTCACTGATAACATCACTAACGCCATCGGTGACGAGAACATGAACTCAGCAGTTTTGCTTTTAAGTAGCTAACCTAAATATCAAGACTTACATCATTTGTATTTATAGCTCCAATATTAACGCCCCTTTATGTCATAAACAAGCTTAATGACTCCATTTGTCATAGCCTTGTGAATATTTTAACACTGAAAACAGGAAGGACACTTATCACTGAAACAATATACAAATTTCTAGTCTATATATATCTACATACATACATATATCACAATTTAATCCCTTACGGGGTAGACAGAGCCTAAGGTAACAAAACCTTAAGGCCACGTTTAGCATGATTGTAGGCGTATAGGTGGAAAGGGAAATCAAAATAGTGATGGGTTGCTAGCCGCATCGCATTCCCTCGATGGGCTTATGCTGGTCTGGGAGTAAAGAAAAAAACATAGAATTTACCAGTTGCTTCTCTTCCCGCGCAGATGGTAAAATATATAATATCTAAGTTATTAGTCTAATAAAGCTAAAAAAGAAAGTTAAAAGTTTATATAAATCTTTGAAACTACCCGTCGGATTTCTAATAATGTTTTTACATTTGATAGTGCAATAAAATTGGAACTAAAACCCAAGCCCTTTCATTGTGAGAGTAGGCCTGTGCCCACCAGTAGAAGAAATAAATTAAGAGTAAATTAATTATACAAGGACATAATTAAGACCGATATCGTTACATTAGCAGATCGTTACACAGACGCAACATTAATAGCTATCTACACGAAATCCATTTGCGAACCTGATCCCACCCGAATCCTGTTTGGGATACCTCACGTTGTATGGATTTAGACGTAACAGGCAACAAAATCACTTTCATCAGAAGCGATCAAATATGCACCCTAAGCTTCTATCTTACACCTTTGCCTTCTACCGAGGTATCTCGTCCCAACGCAACCTGTAACAATTTATACAAGATCGCCGTACATTGCCTGGCAGTCATGAGTTACTTGCTGATGTAAAGGTAGTTAGCAAGCAATGGACAGTGAGGTAAGATTTTAGCTGATGTTTTTTAAAACTCATCAGTGGGCAGGAAATGTTTGTGATGTTATCGATAATGCTTTGTTTAAGTGCGACGAGAAGTTACTCTCCTGTGGGCTACTTGCTGGGCTGTAAAGTTGAGATACCTACTTGTTTGTGTGTGGATGAAGTACGGGGACCGAAATTTAATTTTGGATTAATTATGATATTTTTTATTATGAAAATAATGGACTAGCAATGCTTATAAACCTCAAAAATATTAGTTCAAGTAGCTATGTAAAAGTAAAGTCCATTAGGTATGATTGTTTCTTTATTTTCGTACCTATATTAAAAAGTATCTACATAGAAAACTACAAGAAAATCCATGGCAATTTTCAAAAATCCCATTCGGCCTTGATTTACGTTGAGATGTCATGTCTCTTGCTTGATAAACGGTAAAGCATTCGAACTTTACGTGCGCAAATCCCAATCCCATGAGAATATTGTGGCAAAATTAAGCCGGTGTGTTATCCCAGAAATCCAAATATCTACATACCAAATAAAGACAGACTACAAACTTTCACATTTACAAATTAGTAATCCTACTTTCCTAGTATTCTTTCCGTCAGCAACTCAACCGTCTTAAACGAGGCACCACAATGTTTTTTACCGCACGCAGGATACGGGGAAATTGGTAGAAAAGACGATAATATCTATGGGAAACTGGGATCTGTTTGCTGTCTGGACACTTTACAGGGGAAAAGGGACCCGAAAGCACTTATGTATGCCCATTGTTTGGGGTTATTGGTGCATTCTAAATTCTCAAGCTGCCACACCCGAGTGTAAGGTGCGGATCTGATTTTTCTTCGCCCACGTATCTGAGTTAAGTAACACATGACATGGGTTGGGAACGCATGTTTTTAAATAAGTTTCTGTCAAAATTGTAGTTTATGCAATTGGCTTCTTATGAAATGAAATGAAAAGGCTTTTTGAAACGAGCCTAGACGAGTTTCATAATAAGATCACACGAGTGTAATAAGGCCTAATTAAACAGTATATATATTTCGAATTCTTACATAAATTGATACAAATTAAACTATTAAATTAAAAACGAATTAAAAACTAAACTAAAACTAATCTTAAAGTAAAATAATTAAAAAAGGAGGGGCCCCCGTGGCATAGTTCCACAGACGCTGGCAGCATTCCCCCTTTGGACAGCGATACTAATACGCTGTCCAAGGAAGCTGCCAGCTCTGCGGTCACCCGTAGCGTCTATTAGCCTCTTCGAAATATCTTTGAAGAGGCTAATAGCGCTGGGACCCCACGGACCAAGGGTCTCAACACCGAAAGGGACAAAGTTGTATTCGGTGCTGAGACCCCTATATTTATTTACCTTGGCTGATTCGGCCGCTTCTGCAGCCGCGCCTGCTCTACTAGTGGTTCCGCGAAGGTGAGACGAGGCTAGTGTGTCTACGCACGTTGCATCCCACACCAGCACACGTCCCATCCCATTAAACAGTTGCATACAATATTTTATTTACAGTCATGATTGTAAGTCTATCCCTTACTGGGTAGACAGGGCCTTAGATAAAAAGGCCACGTTTGGCATGATCGTGAGCATATAGAAAGTAAAGGGGTATCAAAATAGTGATACATGCATAAATTACGTCTTTATCCCTTACGGGGTAGACAGAGCCTAAGGTTACAAGATCTAAAGACCACGTTTAGCATGATTGTGGGCGTATGGGGTGGAATGAGGATGCAAAGCAGTGGTGGGTTGCAGCCACATCACCTAAATAACATGATCCCTAAGATTATCGCCCAATCACTCGAAGGGCTTTTACCATCTGCGCGGGAAGAGAAGCAACTGGTACATTCTATGTTTTTTCTTTGCTCCCAGACCGAGATGGAAGAAAATAGTGATAAAGACGTGATTTAATCTATGTATATGTGATTGTGTAGGTACTCTAAGATGGGTTCGGATGTGGAAAATACTTCAGCGTTGCCTGATGAGCACTCAAAGTATAAGTCAGTCCAATTTTAAGTTCCTGCATTACTCTTAAAGTATGGTTGGTTCGCTAGCAAAAGTATCCACTTTGTAATACTTATGGATACATAAGCATAAGAATAAATAATAACAGAGTAGAACGGAATCTCATTTGACCGCGTCCAAAACGCCGCCATTTATGTACCTACTTCCCCCTTCACATCGTTACACCCCTCTGTCGTCCAGGCGTGTTGCTAGGGTTGCTTACTGTTAAATATTACTTATGGATTTAATATTAGTATGAACTGAATGTATGTATGGATCGTTATACTTAGGTATGAGTATACTCGTGCGCCCTCCATCTAAACACGATTAGACGAACAATGCTATTTCGTCAGGCCTCGCGGATCGCAAAGTAAACGAATGAACTTTTAGAAAGCAATTAGAACTAAACTAATTTTCGAGTCTTCGCCGCTTGTCGTGCCTACGGAGTTCTACCTTTGTTTAGCCAGTTTCCCATGGAATCATGTTGTTTCCCTATAAATAAGGTTTTTTTCTCAAACATGCTATGTACCTAATGTTTATGTTGTGTTCCTTAAAATAGGCTTCGTTGCAGACCTAGGCCTGCAATACGACCGTCTTTTGTTTCAATGCAAAACGTCATTTTTTTTTAAGGATACGATGTGTCAGGCTAAAATATCCACGATAAAGGCCACTATACACGACCTGAAATTAAGAATCTGAATTTCTGTGGTTCATTTATTAGTTAGTGAATAAATTCACAGGACTATGAATATTCTATATGAATAGTCTTACGAATAAAAAAATATATTTCTAGGAGTTGTTATTTATTTCAGTGCATGTTTGAGAAAAGGACTATACAAGCCTTGGCGTGAAAGAACTTGCCAGCCTCGTATACCTATCCGGCCTCGCTATGCTCGGCTGTCTAGACCTACTTGGCCATAAAGGCTTGCCAGCTTCGTATTCCTATCCATACTCAGCCTGCAAGCCCTTCTTTCCCGGCATCTGCAGTAATGTACTATTATACAACAAGTCGGTTCCTACTTCCATACTGGTCTGGGAGCAAAGAAATGACATAGAATGTACCACTGCTTCTGATGGTAAAAGCCCATCGAGGGAATTGAGTGAAAATCTTAGAAATCACGTTATAGGCGATGCGGCTAGCAACCCATCACTATTATGATTCCCCTTTCCACCTCCAGCATATGCTCGCAATTATTCTAACTGTGGCCTTTAGGTTTTATTACCATAGGCTCTGTCTACCCCGTAAGGGATATAGACGTGATATGTATGTACAAGTGGGTCACCTGATGATAAACCCATGGAAACCCGCGACACTAGAGGATTGCGGATGCGTTGTCAGCCTAGAGGCCTAGGATAGACCTCTTGTGCCAGTAATTTTAATGTCTGTCTTACTCTCCACATCGGAACACAGCTGTTCAAGCACTGCGACTTAGCGGCAGGATTAGCGAGTAAGACGGTGGTAGCGATCTGAACGGACCTTGCACGAGGTCCTACCACCCACAAAAATATACATACATGTTAATAATAATAAGTATTTTTGAAGAGTAAAGGTTTCTTGCAGCAAACAGTTTGAATGAATATTTTACCAGGCTAAATCGAGCTGAAATTATACATTTTGTGAGTTTATAAAATGTTAGTAAAATATCCTACTAATATTATAAACGCGAACGTTTGTAAGTATGGATGGATGTGTGTTACTCTTTCACGTAAAAACTACAGAATGGATTTGGATAAAATTTGGAACGGAGATAGCTGATACCCTACATTAAAATTGTATAGTTCCCGCGGGATAGCGAAAAACTAAATTTGTGCAGACGAAGTCGCGAGCAGCAGCTAGTGTAAAATATTTTGCCATTTAGATTTTACAAACTTAAGTAAATTACTTATTAAATACGAAGGATGAAAAAATAGGCTTTAATCGAGAAATACTACAAAATGGCGTCCATAATCGGGGGCTGAAATTTTTACCAATTCCCCTTCATCGTAGGTCTATTACAAACTGTAGCAGCATCAATTTGGAATCCAACACCTCTCTTGCTTTTGAAGGTTAATACGGGAGAGTGCGACACTAATCTCTTAAAAATATTCCCAACGCCTGCTTAAAATATTGCAGTAGCTCCCTCTGCTAAAGGTTTTGCCACGAGTTTTACTACAGAGCATTTCGTAATTACGTCCATTCATGCAAGCAGGCTAATGCAACGTGTATTTTATGAATGGCTTGACACGTCTACATATTTTCCGAGCAGCCACGTTCATTCAAATTTACGCCGCGCTCCGTGCTCCTCGACTCCTCGACTCACTGGGAGTAGATGGGATATGTCAGTCATTGTTTAGCGTGTAAAGAACCACGCGGGTGACGGCATACTGCTTGCGTTGTAAGGAAAAATTACCAACATAAAAGATGAAGAAAGAGTATGAAAACTTCTGGCTCTTTTATGTACAATAATCGTACACACAATTTAAAGTTGTTTTAGTAGTATGTGTTTTAACAGCAAGTAAGTAGGTACTTAAATATAAAAGACTAGCTGTTGCCCGCAACTTCGTCTGCATAGAATTCGTTTATCGCTATCCCGCAGGAATTACGCAATTTTCCGGGATAAAAGCCTATGTGTTATTCCAGACTATAATCTATCTATGTTCCAAATTTCATCCAGATCTGTTCAACCGTTCTGGCGTGAAAGAGTAACAAACATCCATCCATCCATCCATCCATAAATACTAACAAACTTTCGCGTTTATAATATTTGTAGGATTATATAGATACGTTCCTTGTGTTCCAGTGCTATTATTCGCAGACTAACTGCTAGCAATTGTTGAAACCTATTAAAATTTTATCAAATACGATACTATAAAGTTATCAACGTCGTGACGCTCTGCAATGTAGAGTCTACATGTAGAGCTTTTACATATAGCACGATCACTCTGTGCATCTCCTACTCTCCATTTAGCTCTTTAATTTTAAACCCTTCCTACGCCATAACAACACACCATCATCCTAACAAAAGCATATTTAATTATGATTAACTAGCCCAACAGTAAAATTACCACGAAAAGGCAAATTACCGCAAAATATCGCCGGTCCAAAAGTGCGGTCCACATATGCAGCTGTTCGCCCCGAGTTAGGGATAAATGTGCCAAATTATACTTTAAATTATTGCTGGGCGTCGCTCGGAAATGTTGACTACTTTTCGATAGATTAAAATAAGTGGATGTACTTTGATAACTTATGTATATTGTATTGGTAAGTAGCCGAGGTGTTGTCATCATTTCGAAAAGAGAAGACGCTGTTTAAATGCAAATTTTCCACATGAATTCGCCCCAGAATTGTAAAATGAAGGATTAAACGAGTTTCCTGAATTTCCTCTCCACTGTAATTACTCATTCCTACATCTAGCTAGCTGCACTATCTGTTACAGTATCTATAGTTTTTGTTTTTTAACTCGGGAGTGTCTCACAAAACGTTCCAAAAAGAACACATTTCTTCTTCCCTTTTTCTTAGGTATTTGTTGTTATAGCGGCCATAATATTGCACATTGTGAAAATTTTGAGTAGGTATCTACCAAGTACGTACTGTTCCAATGATACGCAGCCTAGTCATGGATAGAGAGCTAGATAACCTAACCTAACCTAATCCCATAACCAAATGCCTTTTGGGTACAGAAACCTAAAAGGACAGAGACAATATTAAGATTCGTATTGCTTTAGTAGCAGAGCTTGTACATAGTGATTATCCAGTCTGCCCGCTTTAGCTCTATGCCAAACCAACAGATAAAAGGAATAAAAACAATTCCCACACTATCAAAATTACAAACAAAAGAACCATTAACAAGGAAACTATTGCCCTATTTGTGCCTAAACAAAGGAATACCCGAAACGCGATTTTCATCCGTAGTGAATTTATGGCAAATTGCCCTCCCCCACCTTCAGGCGCTTGCTTTATTTCAACTGAACACGAGAATAAGTATTCATAGCTGCCTATTGTTTGCTGACAAGTAATTTCTCGAATAATGTTGCAATGCTGTAACAAAACATAGATAGAAAATTACTATTAGCCGTACTCCCTTCCATTCGGGAATACTTTCTGTGCCCTTAACCCCACTCATGACCTGGTTTTTTTATAGGTACTCGGATATGCACGTATATCTGACAGATAACCATAGAGTTATTCGTCGAATATAGCCAATCTGGCGATTAAAAAATTGCCCCTAAGACATTTCTAAATTGACCATTTAATTTGAACTAGGTACCTAATAATAATTTACCTCTTCATTGTATACTAGCGAGCAAAAATAACGGGTCAATTATCATAGGTACACTGTTATAGGAAATAAAATTAGTAAATAAAATTTAGTACCCATACTAACGTCATTGGAAACTTTAAGTACCTGTCTAGAAGAGATTATGTTTAAGTCAACATAGGTATTTATGAATTTTGTAACTTGTAATTAAGTACCTCTACCTTAATAATCGTTTAGCAGAACTTTTTGAAGTTGAAATGTATGTTTATTATCAGATTGAAATACCTACATAAATAATGTCGCCAGATGACACAAAATACGTGAAACAATTTTATTATATTATCAGTATCAAGGAAAAAATATCACATTCACAAAAAAAAGTGTCTGAAAACAATTTCATTTTCCTCATAACTACCTACCTACCGTCACTAACTCGGCTACCGGTTTTATTATGCGCGATCGACAGCGGAATGATAAAAGTGAAAAAAGTTGGAGATGTTCAAAAGAAATTCCCTCGGACTTGGGGCAATAAAGCCTAAGGCGTATTACATAAATCATCGTCCTTTCGTAATAAATGAAAAAAAGGGAATTTGGCATATTTAGTGGACCGAGGCATGGACTTTCCGCGATTCTTGCTTGCGCCAAGTTTTGAACTTTTCTCACAGCTGGAAGATCATTTACACTGGAATTTAAATTATCTTCGGGTGTTAAGCGTTTTGATACCTCTAAACACGAACGATTCTTTTTTTGTGCTTATAAACGCAGAACTGCAAGCAGCCCTTTTTATCCGCCGACTGTGTTGTGGACAGGACTCATCTAGTTACCTCTTTGTTGGATGATCATAATGCTTTTCACGTCTAGCCTCTCGCTGCCAATCGTTACAAAGCGTCAGCTCATTTCTGCGCACTGTGTGTGGTCTCCACAGCAGTTCTTTCCTCTCCTATATTTCTTCAGACCAGCAGCGTACGCGGCATACGTGGTCCAACCTCTTCCTTATTTTTGACTATGGTTTGCACACTTGTACATTATTTAGTAGGGACTGTTCATTATCCAAAGTATCCGCTAGACCAGTGTTTCGTTGGTCCGCGAACCCAAGGGGGTCCGTGAGTGTATGTATTGGGGTCTCAGTCTCATCTGTAGACCATTTAACGCTAATAAATAAATGCCACCGGAATTTAATCTCTGCGGTTCAATTTTTTTTGATAGGGGTTCTTTGAAAACTGTTTTTACAGGGGTCCGTGGCTAAAAAAGGTTAAGAAACGCTGCGCTAGACTATCGCGCATCTCTAAGAATAAATTATGACTTTTTTGTTTTCATGGCTTGCGCTATACCGACTAACGAGGTCAATGGGCTATGGTAGGCCATTGGTAGGTAATTTGACATAAATCCCGATGAGCCATCGACACGCCTTTGTTTCCAATGTTTTGGTGGTAACTTGCGAAGCTATTTGTCTTACCGCTTTGGCCATAAAAATGTGGCGTCGGGATTTCTGGGCGATGTTTTGTAACATTATACTTTAGATTATTGGGGGGCCGGTTGTCCATTAATGTAAGCATAGACGAGTTTTATTGTTTTATCCTGCGTTTCATCCATAAGATAGATCTTATACTAATTAATTGTAATTTTTATTTCACAGCCTCACCTACTTATTTCACAAAATCTTTATCTGGTTTCAATCTAACTGATCTCAAAATTTGGCATATTTTTATCCTTTTGTGACTGTTCAATGCTCAAATTATTTAGTAAATATCCATATGAATTTATAAGAACTTGTATTTACCTCGAACGCGTCTCCAGGGAGGGTAAATTGATCGGAGACGGGCTATTTCGGACGATACGCCCCAGAAATTGAATGCTAATCCTCGAAGGCAATCCAATTGAAGGCGACGAAATGTAAACTGGAAAACAGTTGGACACAGGCATCTACTGGGAGGTATATCTCAGGATCGTAAAAGACATACGCTTATTACAAAGTAATATTACAAACAAAAGGTGAGAAATAATTATTTTAGTAGGGATTCAAATTGAAAACATAGGTACCTAAACTTCCTTAAAAAATCCCTACTAATTATAAAAATGCGAAAGTAGTCTAAGTCAGTAAGTCTGTCTGTCTGTTACGCTTTTGCGCCTAAACTACTGAACCGATTTGAGTGGAATTTGGTACAGAGATAGTTTCAGGTCCGATGAAGGATCTAGGATAGTTTTTATCCCTAATAATTGCATAGATCCCGTGGGATAGCGATAAGCGTATTCTGCGCTGACGGAGTCGCGGAAAAAAGCTAGTCTATAATATTCTGTTGATTGATTGAACCAATTAGTATTCAAAATTTCAATGTTTTTAAATTTAAGTCAGCATTTTAGGTACCTAATGATAATAATATCTCGTAAGGGATAAATACGTGATTTATGGTAATTCAATACGCTTCTCGTCAATGCTAGTCTGGGAGCAAAGGAAAAACATAGAATGTACCAGTTGCTTCTCGTCCCGCGCAGATGGTAAAAGCCCATCAAGGGAATGGGCGAAATTCTTAGGAATCATGCTACAGGCGATGCGGCTAGCAACCCATCACTATTTTGATTCCTTTTTCCACCTATACGCCTACAATCATGCTAAACGTGGCCTTTAGGTTTTGTTACCTCAGTCTCTGTCTACCCCGTTAGGGATATAGACGTGATTTGTGTATGTATGTATGTCAATTGGTCATCAAATCGTTCTACCCGACAAAGAAAGGTGTAATTTTCTGACTGAAAACACGACACCGTCCAATTTACCGACAGAGAGGAAAAAATAATACGAACTTATAACAACTTTGTCCAAACTACACGCAGTGCTAATAGAAGGCGTGCTCGTGCTATATGATTTCATGATAAGGCTGCAAAAAAACCTTGCATTAGTTATAGTAATTAAATACGCCAATTGAACCGTACTGAATTATAATCATTTATACATCATTATAATGACAAGATAACGCCAATTACATTGTTTTAATTACTAAAACATGACGCAGTGATTAATTGTAGTGTATGAACGTTTTAGATATTAAGACAATTAACCTTGCATTCTTAGAAAATGTTTTGTATCGCTATGGCTCGTTAACTGAGTTACGAAAAAGTTGTGGTACATAAATACATAAATACGTCTTTATCCCTTACAGGGTAGACAGAGCCTTTTTTTATGGTGTGGAAAATGCGCCTTATATATCCGCCCGGCACGGGGTTACCGGGGGTATGTTGGGCTTTCCCGCGACGGCATACATACCCACTAAAAACTACACGGATTCCGTATTCGGTCGTATGTTAGGCGTTACGGGAGCACTCGGTGTCACCGCGACGCCCCACGACCAACCCGGGATAGGGTTCCCTCTTCGCGGCACCGGTAAAGCGGGATAGACAGAGCCTAAGGTAACAAGACCTAAAGGCCACGTTTAGCATGATTGTGAGCGTATGTATAGGTGTAACGGGGAATCAAAACAAAAACAGTGGTAGTCGTGATTTGACGTATTGCATGTGAGAGTCGTGGGTTCAAATCGGGACGTTAATCATTTTTAAGGAGTATTTTTTCAAATTTAGCTTATTTTTTGTTATTTGAAATAATCAATAGTTAAGTTACGTATGATAACTTTGGCTGCGATCGAAATCCGCAGTGAAATCTAAACTAAACTGATTTTAAGAAGCAAAATGTTGGGAATATGTATAGAAAACCTTCTGCTTTTTAACTGACTTCAAAAGTTATTCAATACAATATTAATGTCTCAAACTTGGTCCCTTATAGTTTTTATCTAAATCAGTTCCGTTATAACAATTTCACTGACATCAGAAGTCCCTTCTAACTACATTAAGGTTAACACAACGAGCTACGCTAACTGTCCTCCACAGACCTTTCTTACGTTGTCCAATATTTACCTGTGGCTTTATAACAGTAGAGCCAAACGACCAAATCATACATCAAACGGCATCCGTCAGCGCATAATGCCGTTTGAAGTAAGCGCTCAATAAAAAGCTTTGCGGCATAACGGAGCTGCAATCTGTGCCGACCGGTGCATCGCGACAAAGCTGAGAAAGTTGCGAGCAAGCACCCATTTTTTTTTTTTTTTTTTTTTATATGAATAGAAAGGCAAACGAGCAAGTGGGTCACCTGATGGTAAGTGATCACCACTGCCCATAGACACCCGCAACCCCGGAGGGATTGCAGATGCGTTGCCAACCTAGAGGACTAAGATGCAATGCCTCTTGTGCCCGTAATTGCCCCGGCTGTCTTACTCTCCACACCGGAACACAGCAGTGCAAGCACTGCTACTTAGCGGCAGGATTACCATTTCACCAATTCAACAATTTGGTGATCAGTGACAGTTCGGAATGCAATGTGTATTCACTATGAAGATAACTGGCGTAGGTTCTTATCGCCGACAATTGTCATAGATACACTAATCACGTCTATGTCCCTTATGGGGTAGACAGAGTCTAAGGTAACAAGACCACGCCGCGTCTAGCATAATTGTAGGCGTATAGATGGAAAGGGATCTCAAAATAACACGCTTCCTAAGAATATTGGCCCATACCCTCGATGGCCTTTTACCATATGCGCGAGACCAGAAGCTACTGGCACATTCTATGTTTTTCCTTAGCTCCCAGACCAGCAACTGACACATTGACAATTGTCGCTTTAGTGAAATAGGGGCATGACCTGCTCCGAAGTTAAAAATATGACGTTAGTTTCTTGCCGTTCCGCTCACACTAATAGGCATTAATAGGAGAATGACAGGGAAAGTCTGAAACGAACTTTATATTTTGAATTACGGAGTAGGTAGCCTTGAGTGTCATATTAACTCGGAATATTGTCGGATAGCATGTACACTGAGCCCCATGAGATGTTGAATAGCACAATTTATGAAGTCACGCGTCGTATAGAAAACCGGCTAAGTGCCCGTAAGACACGCGCACGCAAACATTCGTACCTAAAATATATAGTATTGTAAAATATTGTATTGTATTGTATAGGGATCTCTCTCTCTTTCCCTCTCTCTCTGTCTCTCTAGGCAGATGTTAAGTTTGTCTAAGGATCACAGTACGAAGAAGATGTAATTAGAAGTTGAGCGCGATGTAGTACACGAAAGACATCACCATCACCAGCTACTCTTTCATTGTATGGGTTGTAGCAGTTCATCTATTAGTTACAAGGTGGGGCTGAAAACACTAATCACTAAATATTAGACCCAGCTGTAGAAGTACGCCCTACACTTCGACATACATCTGTCGTTTCTTAAACAACACAATCTTAAACCTCATCTTCACTTACCAACAATCGTGATTGCGGTGAACGCAAGGCAATTTTGCAAAAAAAAAGTCGTCGATTGTTAAACTCTGTTTCCGACGGGAGAAAGCATCGAAAATGGTAAAACTATTTCTCAAATTCACGTGAAACAGAGGTGTCAAGCCCAGAGCAGGTGCTTGCGGTCAGCGGTTTCAAACCGACGCGTTTCATTTGTTTAAAATAGAACCCCATTCACTCTTACCACTCTACCAATAGGAACTATTCTCCAACGCAACGGTCCCATAAGTTAAAACATAAATTTCACAAGCTTTTAATTGCAGATGTTCGCCCCATGACATCTTTATGACGTAGAGTATAAAGCTGGAATTCGTTCATATTGAGGATTTTGCGATTGGTGTTTCGAATTACGAACTTTTGTCTGTCGGCCGTGGAAGGCCGTTAGTGATTTTGTTCGTAAAGTAAATTGGGATTCATATTTTCACGCTTTTACGTATTGTGGTTTGTTATGTGGAAGAAAGTGACCAAATACAAATAATAATACGAAAAGATCAAATTAGCCAAAGCATTCGCATCGATTCAATGATTATCCTTTCATTTAATTTACCGTATTTGCTAGAGAGATTTGATAGTCATAATTAACCCTATAAATGAATGGCATAAAAATACAAAATTTTATTCCGGGGGTGGCAAGCGTACTTTCAAAAATCTTTAGTACGGATCTGTTTTTTATTAAAATTTGAAAATATTTTTCCTCGTTAAATAAATTCTCTTATCAGTATTTACAGGAACTTTTTTTCTGGGGAGTTAAAAAAATTCTGCATGAACACATACAGGGTGTCCCAGAAACCGACGATAACCCGTTAAGGGCTGATAGACCTACTAATTACCTACCAAAATATCACATTTTAGGTTTAGTAAAAATCTTTTAGTTTTCGAGATATTGTCATTTTTGCAAAAATCTAGATTTTTCTCCCTCAGTTGAGTTTTTCGTCTGCCACAGCCTCAGATGACCGAATTTAGTAAATCTGATTACTGATAAATATTGCTGAAAACATAGGCTTTTAAACGTGATATTATTTTATTTTAATATTTAGTCAAACTTGGATGAAAAACGACTTAAGAGACAGTTTTCAGATATTTTACTGTTTCATCCCGTAACTTCGGTCCTCCATGGTATAAAAAAAATAACTTCGCTAAAGTGGCACTGGATACTAAAAATATGCCTAGCTAATGTAGATTACAAAATGGTATAACACTTACTTATTTGTTCAATAATTTCAAATTTATTGCTGTTTCATTACTGAAGAAGCTAATCAAGTGAGCAGCCATTTAGTCTGAGGACGGCAAAATTATTTTGTTTTTATAAGGCTGGTAAAGTTGAATTCAAATTTCGAATAAAGTTTGAAAATTTTAAATTCGAATTTGAAAATCGAATTTGCTTTGTTTTTGTCAAATGGCTGTGTAAAATTGGGTGGCTAAAAATATTTCATTTTATTTTAATTTGTAGTTGGTAGTGACTTCAATTTTATTTGAGCTGCTTCTGTAATGAAATAGCAGTAAATTTGAAATTATTGAACAAATAAGTAAGTGTTATACCATTTTGTAAACTACATTACCTAGACATGTTTTTAATATCCAGTGCCACTTTAGCGTAGTTATTTTTTTTTATACCATGGAGGGCGAAAGTTACGGGATGAAACAGTAAAATATCTGAAAACTGTCTCTTAAGTCGTTTTTCATCCAAGGTTGAATAAATAATAAAATAAAATAATATCACGCTTAAAAGCCCATGTTTTCTGCAATATTTATCAGTAATTAGATTAACTAAATTCGGTCATTTGAGGGTGTGGCAGACGAAAAACTCAATTGAGGGAGAAAAATCGTGATTTTTGCAAAAATGACAATATCTCGAAAACTAAAAGATTTTTACTAAACCTAAAATATGATATTCTGGTAGGTAATTAGTAGGTCTATCAGCCTTTAACGGGTTATCGTCGGTTTCTGGGACATCCTGTATATGTATCAACACGATTGACAATCAACCACATTAGGCTTATTTCCATCGGGATATTGATTGAAGGTAATCACCGTTAATATCCCTTCGGAAATAAGTCTAATAAACATGAGTAAATCGTGAAAGGCATAATAAAGTGATTAGGTGAGTGATCTATCATGGACCTATCTAATAAATCCATTCTCCGAACCAAAATATTTACCTGACACTTTATCTTCAACAACATTGATCCAAATCTTTAATTTCGTAGATAAAATCATATTGTTACAGATAAATTGTAGTTCATTAGTGATGGCGATTAGTTGGCATGTGTTATCTATGCGATTTTTACAGTTTATTTTGGCAAATTGACCTTTTCCAAATTTAGGCGATGAGGGAAACCCTTTACTATTGTAAGATTCGATGTTGTTTGTACAGATTAAATAAAATATCGATAAAAGGTAATCGACTTAATTAATGACAGGCTAAAGATTAGTGGGTCACTTTTGAACAAATTAAGGAACATACCTAATCGAAAGAAAGTGATTAACAATTTATTGGCTTTATGTGATATATTTCGATTTTCATATTTTAATTTGTTATTTTAATGCTTTTTGGTTTTCATTGTTGGTTTTAATTATTATATAGGTATAATTTGTAAATCTTTATTTGTCATTAAATACATTTCAATCAAAAGAAAAGACTTTAAAATAAAAACCAAAACGAAGATTAAACAAAAACCTCGAATCTTATTTGCAATCACGCAAAATTCGTGTAAGGAAATTGGAATTCCATGTATTTCCTTTACACGTGGATAACTTAATGATGGAAGGAACTCCTAACATTAGCCATTCTACCCACTAGGCATAACAAACACAATTTTTTTTAAAAAAAGGTCACCAACTTCGCAGAGACTAAACTAATATTAAAACATACAACTCCCTTCTGCAGCATTTCGGTTAAGTGGCTGACTACAAAATGTACGGTTTATCTTATCAGCTAAGAGCTAGTTCCCGCAAAAGAATAAAAAACCGTTTTTATCCTTTACGATAAAAATAAAAAACTTTGTCTGATTAGAGAACGAAATTTCGTCTTTAAAAACAAAGTGGCTTACTACATTTTAGACATTGTGATCAAAATGGAGAAGCAACCTATCTTCGTACATTTATTAATTATTCCGTATATTTTTTTCTCTATATTTCAGCGTATCTAAAATTAATAAGAGTAACGTAATAATTATAAATCACAACGTCGTAACTTTAATGGAATTAAATCTCTAAAGTCCTCGTTTGAATAGCAAAAAATCAAAATCACGTAATTTATGGAAAATTATACACCCCTCTGCAGTATAAATAGAACATATCGAAATATAGACTAAATTCATGCTTCACTGTAGTATTAATTGTTTTTTGCTCTTCTCTTCGTCGAATATTTTTTCATTGCTTATTTAAAATAACTGCAAACTTTCTTGTGCGATGCATTATTTTTACCAATAATGGTATTTTCGAAAACACTAGTTAGTACTCAAAAAGGCGTATAGGTGCAAAAGAGCCAGTTACTGTGATTTTGTTGCTTCGAAAATTGTGTGCAGCTCTTAGCACTGTAAAGCCGACGTCGAGGCAGAAGCAACCGCTGTGAAGTCACATTTAGTATGCCACAAACCTAAATAAGTCTGAAATATGGTTCAATTCGTGCACTGCTCGGGATATTCCTGCTTTTAGAGGGTAATCTCGCTCCGGACATGTCCGGCTATCAGTTTAGAGTTTTGGCTACGTTCTTCCATAGAGATGTAAGCGGAGCTGATTTGATTCAGGTCACCGCGGTCTGGAATTCAGAACTAGGATGTTTTAACAAGTTTTTTGAAATATTTTAAGGTAGTCATGTTTATTCATTTAGTTAGGCACAGTTTGTATAGAGCCTATTTGCAGTATACCAACGTTTGACTCTGAATTTTAAAGTGACTTAATTACTATGAATAATTAAAGTCATTTTAAGTGTTTTCAGGCCGTATTTGATGGTTTACATATTTTGAATAGATCCAGCTAAAACTAATTAAGTAACTAGTAATTAAAAGGAAACTTTTAAATCGTATTTTACCCTTTTTCTATGGTCCAATTGACTTGAAATTTGGTGTGTTTAGATAGCAGTGCCTCAATTTTGTTTAGGTCCTTATAGCAATTGCTTTGTTAAATACAAGTTGAAAAACGCCGTAACTACCTACATGCAAATATTTTACTGACTAAAATGCAGTGTTACCCGCTAAAAATGTTGAGGACCATTTAACTTTTTGCACTTCCGTGTTAGAAGTTGATGCACCGGAATGCAGTTATATTAGTCCATCAACTTCTGACACTTTTCAAATTATTATTTTTTCTCTGCTAAACAAAAAGCTTTCGTATCTTGATAGCTAGCTCGAAACAACTGCACCGCCAAAGAGATAAACATTTCTAGATTCCTAGAACGTTCGCTTTATGCCAAACACTTGGGACGTGAAAATGAAAATTGTTCACACAAAATATTTATAAAAGCTAGAGTTTTCCGCATTTGAAGTGAAAGACGTAAAAAAAACAACAGTTTTAGAGACAGAGAATCTGACTGTCCAGGCTTTTGTGAAAAAAATATAAATCTGATATTTAAGCAAGCGTATACGCGTAGTCCTTGTCCGCTCTACATAACGGGTGGCCTCTTAAGGTAGGAAGAGTAACGTTTGGCCCGGAAGCACCTTGGGCAACATCGGTTAACAAAATATATAAAAATTGTTAACCGTTTGCTAATGTCCATCTTAGGGTTGGGTTAAGTTTTACAGCGTTCTATAACCGATTATGTTGACTCTTTTTTATTTACTTTGCATTGTTGACGACAGGCATAGATTAGGTACCCCGAGCATACCCGTTACAAACAGCGAGTATTGTAAATTTGCACTCTGCCAACCGTTTAATTCCAGCTAATATATTTAGCTAGAAAGAGTTGGCTTCAACGTTCTAGTTTATTCTGGAACCGAGGGGAATTCCAAATGAGGCAGCTTTTTATATTTTCAGTCTTCGCACGGTTAATTGTAGTTTCAGATTGGCAAAAACCCTTTCATGGAAACGGGGTTTTGGGGAAAAGATGAAATTTTAAATGAATATACAAATAGAGTTAACTTAGTATCTTCTAATGGATAAACTTGCGATATTATACATGGTTTCACAAGACTTGTACTTAGTGTACTTTTATTTAACCAAATTCCAAAGAAGGTATTCGAAGTGGTATCTTTTGATATAATATATAAAAGTAATTTAATCTAATAAGTCAATTTTAACCATATTGAGCTCCTATTACGTTGCTATAATGATGTAAGTCAAGAATTTTTGTTTTTCATTTATTATTATGTCTACATTTAATGATAATAATGCGGTGTAAGTATTAATTGTGGTTTCATTCTTAATTTATAGTGAAGGTACTTGAAGGGTGAGTAGGTACTACACAAATACGTTGATTTTCCTTCCATGCCGGTCTGGGAGCAAAAAAAAACATGAATGTACCAGTTGCTTCTCTTTCCGCGCAGATGGTAAAATCCCATCGAGGGAATGGGCCAAAATCTTAGGAATCATGTTATAGGCGATGCCGCTAGCAACCCATCATTACTTTGATTCCCCTTTCCACCTATACGTCCACAAACATGCTAAACGTGGCCGTTTTGTTACCCAAGGCTCGGTCTACCCCATATGGGATAAGGACGTGATGCATGTATGGATCAAAACAGTTACGGTTCTTATTAAATCAATTTGCTATTAGACTTCTAGTGCTCAATCTAATACGATCAAAGTACTATTATCTAAATTAAAAATCGGAATTTCAATTAAGTTAATGAACGAGGAAAGATTTACTGCTTTCAGAAAGTGGCTGGTAGAGCCAAGTTCATAATATCAGCCGCAGACGTATTCGGGGATTGAAAAACTCGGTCGGAATTAGGGAATGCTAATTCCCACTGAATCTGAAAACTACTCAAAATTAAACACAAGAACAAAAAGTTTTACTAAACATCTTGGCTCGAGTATCACTTGCCTACTAATATTATAAACGCGAAAGTTTGTAAGTATGGATGGATGTTTGTTACTCTTTTACGCCAGAACGGCTGAACAGATCTGGAACATATAGATAGATTATAATCTGGAATAACACATAGGCTACTTTTTATCCCGGAAAATTGCGTGATTCCCGCGGGATAACGTAAACGAATAATATGCAGACGAAGTTGCGGGCAACAGCTGGTCTAAAATAAAACTGCTGAACTGGGATAAACCGATTGAGTGCTTTTAGTGCAAACTTATAGGCTCGGTAGTACCACAGAGCATTAAAAGATATAAATAATGTTATAAGATTCAAAACTGTTTGTTTTATTTTACACTTAAGCTAGTGTAAACTGTAACTTCGTCCGCGTAGATAAATCCCGTTTTTTTCCTTATCCCGTGGGAATTTCCAAAAATCCTGAAATTAGTTTCCTAGTTTTGTAATCACCTATTTTTGTATCAAATTTGAAGAGTCTAGTTATTATAGTTACTGAGATAGCGTCACTCGGAATCGAATATATAATTCCAGTTTTTTCCTTATCCCGTGGGAATTTCCAAAAATCCTTTCTTAGTGGATGCCTACATTGTATAAGGTATATGTGCAAAATTTCAAGTCTCTAAGTCCAGTGGTTTGGGCTGTGCTATCCCGCGGGAACTATGCAATTTTCCGGGATAAAAACTATCCTATGTCCTTTCCCGGGACTCAAACTATCTGTATACCAAATTTCAACTAAATCGGCCCAGCGGTTTAAGCGTGAAAAGGTAACAGACAGACAGACAGACAGAGTTACTTTCGCATTTATAATATTTATAATATAATATATAATATTATAATATAATATATAATATAGTAAGGATACATATATACATACCAGTGGCGTGTCGTCCATTGAACTCGATTCCCACCGGCTTGCCTATTTTGAGACAGTTGGGCACTTTCATTGCGCAGAATTAGAGAAAAATGCTAATTAAATGCCCTTCGGCTTGCCTTCTGATATACTTGACGCCACGCCATTGATACACACACATATCACGTCTATATCCCTTACGGGGTAGAAAAAAGCTGAGGTATTATTACCTAAAGGCCGCGTTTAGCGTGACTGTAGGCGTATAGGTGGAAAGGGGGAATCAAAATAGTGATGGGCCTAGCCGCATCGCCTATAACATGATTCCTAAGAAATTCGCCCATTCCCTCGCTGGGCTTTTACCGTGCCATGCGTGGGACGAGAAGCAACTGGTACATTCAATTAAAAAAAAAACAAAAATTCATTTTTTTTTGCAAACAAGCCGCCAAGGGCTCTTCTTTTACATGTCATTCTTGAAACTACCAACATTTTTCCTTTGCTCCCAGACCAGCATGGAAGTAATAAGTATTTTATTTTAAAATCTAAGTATTTAAGAACTCAGTTATTAATAACTAATATACCTAGTTTAGTTTTAGTTCATTCACTTTATTTTTAGATAAGTATAATTTTGTTAATGTGGCAGCAATAGTAACCTATTACGCAATGTGACATTTTATCTGCCTATTAAGGTTCAAACGGTAAATCTTTATCATGCACTCAAATAAATAGGGGAATCTCAATATTGTGATGTCGTCATCTCTCGATAGATAAGGAATATTATAATAGTATCACATCTGTGTCCGGAATAAGGACCCGAGCTTAAAAGTCGCTCGGTGGCACTCGAAAAAGTTCAGTAGTAAATCGTGGAGTAACTTTTTAATAAAAAAAACTGAAAGTACAGAAGTTGCAATGTTTAAATCTTAAAACTTTCAATTAGGAAAATTAGGAAAGTTTGGAGCGCAAGATGTTTTATTTATTACTTGTCTTTGTGAGAAGAAAATCTTGACAATTTACAAAATAGAAAACTAGATCATGAACTCTGCTTTTATTTTTATTTTAGTACAATACAACAATACAATACACAAATCATGTATTTATCCCTTACGGGGTAGACAGAAAGGTGACAAGACCTACAGGCCACGTTTAGCAAGATTATGGGGCTAGGTATAGATGGAAAATGGAATCAAAATAGTAATGGGTTGCTAGCCGCATCGCCTATAACATGATTAAAAAAATGTTGTGCTTTACTAGATTACAGTCCGTGAGCTCTAATAATGACATTCGTGTTTCGTCTTGCTGTCTCTCTCACTTGGCCGATTCAAGTATCAAACCCATAAGAGTGAGTGAGATGGCAAGATAAACCCGAATGGTATTCTAGGAGCTCTCGGGCTGTATATAAATAAACCTAAATGTATCTATCAGCGTTTATAAAAGTTAAAAATACAGTACTTAATGATTTTTTCACACCACCTGCTCAACAATGGCTAATTTTATATATCACTAGCTTCTGCTCGCGTCTTCGTCTGCGTAGAATTATACATAAAAACCTTCCTCTTGAATCACTCTATCTATTAAAAAAACCGCATCAAAATCCGTTGTGTAGTTGTGAAGATATAAGCATACATAGGGACATAGGAACATAGGGACAGAGAAAGCGACTCTGTTTTATACTATGTAGTGATGATGTAGTGATATTGTAAACCTTACTCAAAGTAAGTCATAGCTCTTGGCTTTAGCTGGGTAGTAATATTGTACTGGGTAGTAATATTGTATTGAATATTAATGTAGTGAAGTCCAGTTTTGTAAAAATCGCATGGCTCCGAAAATCGAAATGGCCGCGCTACGGCAAGCGGCGTTCGATTTTTGAACCAATGAAACAAATTTCAAATGAGTGAAACAAAAGCCGCCAGTGTTTGCTGACGCTGTAATATTACACGTATTAAAATGTATAGGTACAACATTTCGCAAATGCATCATTTAGAAAAGAAATATATTTTTGAGTTAAAAAACTAAATTAATCCGAAAAAATATAAGCCACGATATTATGTCTGGGTTTTAAGTTAGTGTTAAATGTAAAAAGTTGTCAAAAAAGTCGGTTGTTGAAATTATTGAATCCCATTCAAATAACATTATACTTCAACAAAATCAAGCCAAAAGTCAAAGCTAAAGTGATCTGCAAAATAATCCCCGACTCTTATTAACCTAAAAACTGAAGCACCCCTTATAAATAAGCCTCAGTGTTTTTATTTTATCCCGTCGCAGTAGCCGGTGCGGCCGAATTTTTAATTAGGAAAGTTATTTGGCTTGTTTTCTTTTTTCCGAGCTGGCAACATTTACAGTGCACGGCTCCAATTGACGTGATTTTTTGTCTGGTAACACTTTATTTCATATACTTTATTTTCATGCGTAAAAAAGCTGACGTTGAACATGCCTGATGGTTTGTAAAGGTTATTGTCTCGCTCAGGGGAGCGATTTTTAAACTAAAATCTGACAAAATACCACTCGATAAACGTAATTCTGTATATTGCTACAACGCAATTTTTTTCATCATAGGAATCATGTCATAGACGATGCGGCTAGCAACCCATCACTATTTTGATTCCACTTAATTTCCACCCATACGCCCACAGTGTTGCTAAACGTGGCCTGTAGATCTTGTTACCATAAGCTCTGTCTACCCCGTAAGGGATAAATACGTGGTTTGTGTGTGTGTGTGTGTATGCTAATTTTTTAGCCAGTTTGCAAAACTATTTTGGCCTGTACCAAATTGTCTACTCAGTACTATATTCGCATTACAAATTCAACACGATTCTTTCATGCTTTATGCTCCCTATAACATTTATATACTAGCAGCTAGTACACTAGTAGCTAGTAACTAGCTATAATGTTGCCGGCGACTTCGTCTACGGAAAATTCGTTTATCGAATCATACCATTTTCCGGGATGAAAACTATCTCATGTCCTTCCTAGAGTCTTAAAGTAAGACTTACAAATTTTATCACGAGCGCTTTAGTAGTTCACCCGCGAAAGCATAACAAACAAACTTACATTTGTTATTTCGTCGTTTTTAATATAGTTAGGATTACTAGAATATTGTACTCCCTAAACACTTCACCCCTTACCCAAATGAGCGGTTGTCGACCCCACCCCCACCCCGCGCCGTAATATTTTACGTTGTGTATTTTATGATCCATTAAAGTACTAAATAAAGATGCTTTTAGTCAGGTACGGTGTAATAAAGGTTGATTATGGCTCTATTAACGCGACGCGAATGAAACGGCCTGTAAAACGTCAATTAAATAAGTACGGGGGGTCATTGTCCTGTAATCAATGGGGCAATATAAAAGAGTCATCGGGTACGATTCGTATTTGTTCAACGACGAAGTCAAACGAGCAAGTGTTTCTGGGTAGTAAATATCATGAAACAAAAGTTGCATTTTCTGTAAATTAACGTTGACTGTCTTGGAGTAATTCAAATGGTTTTTTAACGAGTTGAAACTCGACAAGCTACGATTACAGACTTAACATAAAAAATATTGGCTGCGAGTTGTCAATAGGAATGATACGTACCTAAAACTGTATAATACCCTTCTAGTTTAGGTTTCGATTCCTCTTTTAAACATAAAAGGCGTTGTAAACATCAAATGCAAAGACTTTTTTATTGCCAAAGAAGAATTAGGAGCCTACTTTCCGCTCAAAATGGTTTTGTCGCTTTTATTACCTAGACTTCTACGAGCTCAAGAACAACGCAATAGAAAATTAATGAAATATTTAAATCACTTCTTTGTCCCTTACGGAGTAGGCAGAGCCTAAGGTAACAAGAAATAGGCCACGTTTAAGATGATTGTGGGTGTATAAGTGGAAAGGGGAATCAAAATAGTGATGAGTTGCTAGCCACATCGCCTATAACATGAGTCCTAAGATTTTCGCCCATTCCCTCGATGGGCTTTTATCTGCGCGGTCATAGAAACAACTGGTACTTTCGATGTTTATTCCATTACTCCCTTACTTAAAATGGTGCTTGCGTAATGGGACCCTACGTAAGGATCGTGTATTTTAAGTTAATTTTTTAACATTAAGTTCTATTTTTACTGTGGTAGTTTTGGTTTATATTTGTATCAATACTTTTGTAATAGTTTAAAAAATATGTATTCATTATTTTTTTTGATAAATTTTGTATACCTATGTAGAAATCTCTTCACATCAACACATGTTGTCTACGCCTTTGAGAAGACATACAACTTGTTCCAAGTATAGCGCCCATTAGTATGGTATCGCTCGCTGCAGTGCCTCCCTAATTACATTAAGGGCTGCATTAACAAACTACTTACTGATCTTACAACGACGATACGCGTTTGTCATTTGTTCAGTGTCTTGTATTTTTTTACTTGCTTAGCAAAAACGGGATGAACAGAAACAGATTGCTTCTTATGGGTGTGTTGGTGGTTTGTTTTAATTTTGGATATATTGGGGTGCATAATATGATAATAAGTGTCACTTGTTCTGTCTAAATGACATACGTAAAGAACTATGAAGGACACTGATTTTTTCAGTTTTAATCATACAGTCGCCATCAGAATTAGATGTACGTGATGTATGTAATAGTCATGTTCAGATATTTTTGACCACTTACACTGCTAAGACACTGTACAGCTTTAAATTTTAGACTTAGATCATTATTTTATTCTTGTAAATAACTAGCAACAGCAACGTTAAAGAGCGACGCTAAAAATTATACATTAAACAAGAACTTCTTTTCGTCAAAAATTCCCGTGCCGTAATAAACGGCATCTATTTTTTTAAACGTCTTTAGAAAAGAGAAGGTTCACATTTCGACACATTTTTCATTTTACCGTGAACCGACTTCGATGTTTTCTTGTCGATAAAATGGTCTCAAAGTTGATCCCTTGAAAATATCATCAGAATTGATTGTGTAACAACAATTTTTAAAGACGATAAATGTTTCTATTCTACCTAAAACATTCATTTGTTCTCTTTATTTTGTTCGAGACCAAAATATAACCGATATTCGACAGCGTGTTGAACGCCGGCGCTGCCTAATCCAATCATACGCAGGCGCATGAAGCTTATTATTCGCATAATTGAATTAACTTATTTACATAAACCTGTAAATCACACGTATACTTCATTCCAGATTGCGATAAACATTTAACACCGAGCATAGCATACTAGTTGAGAAAATAAAAAAATAGGATACTTCGTTCGGCTATCCCGTGGGAATTCAGAAAAATGCCTTCTAGCGTCTTTCAATTCTTAAAGTATATGTCTGTCAAATCTCAAGCTTCTAGCTCAGGCTGTTTAGGCTAAGCATTGTCTGTCAGCCATGATTTTGACTATGATTTTGACAGGCAGTTCATCTGTTCCCTCATAGCTCCTACACTACTTGTTCTAGGTATAGATATAAAATAGGAATAAACTTCAGCAATGTACACTGTGTTCGTTTTCTTCTATTATCTTTAAACAAACACTCGTCTTACGATGATGAATACTACTTCATGCTTCATAGATATTCAACGATTCAAAGAGTACTGTACTCGCGTCAAATTTGTCTATTGTTAGTTGGAATTAAATATAGAGACGCTTCCATGCACGGACACGTCGCTTATTAGATTGGTTAATAAGCGTGTAATTGCAAAATTGTTAATATTATTGCTGTTCTGATGCAGTCCATCTGTTAATGTCGTGAGGGTGAATTAATAGGCGCGTATTTAGTCATAAAAAATTTACCCATTTCGTTGAGACTTTGTATCATAGGAATCATGATAAACAAAAATTGTCTGGGAACATAAAGTCAGATTTTGAAGCCATTAAACGTTTGTTTACTTTGAATGGCATAAGAAATAACTAGATACTTACCTACCGTTAAATTCACATAGAAAAATGGCCTAATTTTGACCGGTCTTAATGGCGGTCTTTGAGGGAGGCCTTACCGTGACGTCTTAATGCGATTCAATTCCGATTCAGTTTAAGTTCGCTTGCTGTCAGATCCATATTAAAAATGACAGCTAAATTTAATCTCATTAAGACGTCATGGTAAGGCCCCTTCTTTTTTTCTTTTTTTAACCTGTGGAAAATGCGCCTTATGCATCTGCGCGCTAGGGGCAGCACGAACGGAGGTATGACGGGCTCTCCAACTCGCCGCTGCCTTCCCTATGGAAGGAGGGGAGAGGCCTACCGTCTAAAAACACACACGTTCCCTCCAGGCCTTGAACTGCGGGCGTTACGGACGCACTACGGTGACCACCGCAACGTCCACTGGCCGCCCCGGGGTGGGGCAGATGGCAACGGCACCGTTGAATGCGGGTACCGGATTCCATGGTAAGGCCCCTGGGATTTGTTACAATAGACGTTCTTAGGGCACTCGTCTTTGCTGTAGTCAGGAATCAGGTTCGTAGAAGAACTCAGGATGATGCACAATAACTTTAATTCTCAATTATAAACTAGATAGGTACAGTGCTTTGACAGATAGTCACGCGTGTTGCCGCCTTGGATGTACGATGCAGTCTATTCTATTCTATTCTCCCTTAATGGCGGCCGTAAGGCTTGGGCCAATGTCAGTTTAAATGACAGGGTGTGCGGTCGATGCAGTCCAAATCGCCGCGTTCCGGGGATGAATCGTGAGGTCCTCGAGAAGTCAGCACGGTGTGTACTGGGCAGCAGCCGTGACGTATGTTGTGACGTCAACAGACATCTTACGGCTGATGATCCTGACGATAATTGAAAAATTGTTTAAGAATAGTTAATACTTCGTTCCGTTATACCATCGTCACCTAACTTATTCTTCTTCTTTTTTTAATATGGCCCCATCGATCGATGCGATGATTTCGCCAATAATGTCAAAGTAATAAATACAGTATTCAAAAATCTTGTGACAAAAATGTCGGCAACGTTGTACGGTAGAACACGGTCAAAAGACCCCCCCCCCCCCCCTGTCGGGCTCCTAGCCAACGGTCAATGATATCCCTCGGAGACCGCCAGAAAATCATCATCCGATGCCCAGGATGCACCGGACCAAACACTGCTCTTCCCCCCGGACAGATCCAAAAACGAACCGCAGCTCCTGATCACACGCGGAGGTAACTAAAATTGTGCTATAATATTTGAAACTTTGTTTGCCTTCTCAGTGGTTAGGGGCGGCCGGTCTGACGAGCGATTCAATACAAAGGGTCCCTACTGTCTCGAATTACGGTATTTATCTAGGATCCACGTATTTGGCATTCCTTCTGTGATTTCTGCTTGAAATAACACAGATAATTCAAGTCAAACAATAACACAGGCCTCTGTCACATTTGTATTTATTAAATCAGCTTAGTTTTAGGAAAAATAATGGCTGTAACCCGTTGTGGAATTTATTTGTATCTAAATTAGTTACTGTTAATTTAATTTGTACACGCTTTTAATTAATTGGTAATTGGTTCACGAGTATGGAAAAAAGAGGGAAAGTAGGTTTTCTGTTTCTAATCTTCCAGTAGGTAATCGGATTTATTTCAAAAAGTGCATGTCAGCTCCGGTGATAATGCAAAAATAAAATCCCGTTAAAGATATATTTTTTTAATTTAACAATTTTGTACTTCTTATAGAGGTAGTATATTCCAAAGTTATTTTTACTCTTAGTTTATAGTTAATTAAGAACGCCAAGTGTTTTGGGGATAACGCCAGTTGTTTATTATTATTATTAACGCGCATTGAACTAGTCACAATCGCATTTATTATTCGTTTGTGTCAAACTACAGAAGGTCAGTATAGGAAGATATGGTAAATGCGAAACAATTAAGCCTCAGACCCATCGCTCTGTTTACAAAACCCGAGCACCCATATTCTTGCAGTAATTGTTACGTGAACTCTAAACTTGCCAATTTGGACGAAACAACGGCACAATTTGCACCAAATTTCTAAATTAACAATGTTACGTAAGTTAACTTAATTTCCTAAGCGTAACACCTCGAGCAAAGAAGACAATGTACAAAAAGTCTGTCACAGCCAGAAGTATGCCCAAATACTCCTAGAAGCGAAACCACACAAATATCACCAGCTGCAATTAAGTACGGGTTTATTTGTAATGGTACGCTTCCATAGGAGCAGAGGGCAAACTTGCTTAATCCACCAGTCACGTTAACGGCATTCCACTCGCCCCGCTAACCTAGATTTATGGGACAATGTGACTAGGATCAACGCGTAACAGCCAGAACTATTTTCAAATCATATCCTTTCACTCTCTCAATAATTAGTGTGAGCGAGACAGCACGACTCAAACTTTATGTCTGGATATTATAACATTATACTTAATTAGGTACTATAATCTTCACAAAGTGGTCGGCGTCACCGTTGATGTAAAAAGAAAATTAAAAATATTCTTTCTGTAACTTAATAAATGTAACTAAAATTTATGGCAATTATTAAATAAACACAAAAGGAAACCTCTAAACATGACATTGAATCAAAGTCAAAGTAAAAGTCGATGTTTGCAAATAAATCACTTCGACTTTGAATAAACATCTACTTACATTTACAAAACTTGTGCCAACCCTAAGAGCCTGTGACACAGTCCAAGGAGTTTCGCTTCTAGTCAATTTCGTTCGTATGCCACGACATTGTTTATTACATTACTTACTCTAAGTCGAGACGAGAGTAATGAAGCGACCGAAACTACTTTATAATTATAGCAAAAAGGTAACAATTATGCGGAACGCGACCATACTTGAATTGCTAATAACAATTTCACTCTCCTATGAATAACAATGTGGATGTTAAAGATGAAGGTAAAAATTGTAAATTAAATTGTATGTAATTTACTGTCTACTAATGTTGTATTAACTAGGCACTTTGCTGTTTCTAAATATTCGTATTCGTACTTTCTTTCCTTTTCCATGTTGCAGTCAATTTACTGGGTCTTAAAAAACAGGTGAAATGCGAGTCGTACTCACCCGCCGAGTGTTCCGTATATACGGAACTAGCTTTTGCCCGCGGCTTCGCACGCGTGAACCATGAGCATTTCAAAGAAGCTAGCAATCAAGCAAGCGAACACCCAAACCTATGCAAGCAGGCATGCAAGCAGGCAAGCAAGCATGCAAGCAAGCATGCATGCAAGTAAGCACGCAAGCATGCATGCATGCAAGCAAGCATGCATGAAAGCAAGTATGCAATCAAGCATGCAAAGCAAGGACTCAAGCAAGCATGCAAGCAAGCGTGCAAGCAAGCATGAATGCAAGTAAGCATGCATGCATGCAAGCATGCATGAAAGCAAGTATGCAATCAAGCATGCAAAGCAAGGACTCAAGCAAGCATGCAAGCAAGCCCCCGCATTGCCCCGCTGCCTTAATTTTTCTGAAACTGTAAATATTACAGGATTTTTATAAAACAAACCTAACCTAACCTAAAGGGCTGTCCTAAAATATACCTACCCCAAATAGCTTTTGCCCGCGACTTCGTACGCGCTAAGATGTAAAACGAAAAAATAAGTTTTTTCCCGTTCCCGTGAAAATTTTGGGAGTGCTTTCGGAGTACACTTAAAGCCTTTAAAGAAACACACGCTATAAATGTTAAGTCTCTTTCTTCCGCTGTTTCGTCTGAAAACGTAAAATCCCGGTTTTTCCCGTTCCCGTAAAAATGTTAGGAAATCCTTTGTTAATGCTTCCTTACACTCCCTAAGGAAGCTAAATGCTAAATGCTAAATTTCATCTTTCTATAACCAGTAAAACGAAAAACCCCGTTTTTCCTGTTCTCGTGGGAATTTCTGGAAACCCTTTCTTAGTGCTCCCATACACTCATCAAGGAAGGTTCTTACCAATTTCTACGACCAGTAAAACAAAAAATCCCGTTTTTTCCCTATCCCGTGGGAATTTCGAAAAATACCTTCTTAGTGCACCTCTAGGATACTCAAGGTATATGTGTGCCAAATTTCAATTTTCTAGCCATATTATGCCTACCGCAGTATTTCTTTGTAAACAAATATTTTTCCCGTTCCCGTAAAAATGTTACGAAATCCTTTGTTAATGCTCCCTTACTCTCCCTAAGGAAGCTAAATGCTAAATTTCATCTTTCTACGACCAGTAAACGAAAAACCACGTTTTTCCTGTTCTCGTGGGAATTTCTGGAAATCCTTTCTTAGTGCTCCCATACACTCATCAAGGAAGGCTCTTACCAAATTACAGCTTTCTACGACCAGTATAACAAAAAATCCCGTTTTTTCCCTATCCCGTGGGAATTTCGAAAAATACCTTCTTAGTGCACCTCTAGGATACTCAAGGTATATGTGTGCCAAATTTCAAGTTTCTAGCCATATTATGCCTACCGCAGTATTTCTTTGTAAACAAATATTTTTCCCGTTCCCGTGGGAATTTGGGAAAGTACTCTCTTAATGCTCCTCTGCACTCCCGAAGCAACCTACATGCCGAATTTCAGCTTTCTGCAACCAGTAAAACGAAAAGTCCCGTTTTTCCGGTTCCCGTGGGAATTTCGGGAAATCCTTTTTTTATTGTTTACACTCCCCAAGGGAACTTGAAGGCCAAATTTCAGTTTTATACGACCAGTAACACGAAAAATCGATCCCGTAGAACTGAAAATATAAATCCCGTTTTTTTCCTTATCCCGTGGGAATTTCCGAAAATCATTAAGACATTATTTTACTATTATAATCACCTACTTCGATGCCAAATTTGAACAGTCTAGTAATTATAGTTCATAGGATTTCGTTTAACTGAATATATAAATCCCGTTTTTTTCCTTATCCCGTGGGAATTTCCAAAAATCCTGAAATTAGTTTCTTCGTTTTGTAATCACCTACTGTTGTATCAAATTTGAAGAGTCTAGTTATTATAGTTACTGAGATAGCGTCACTCGGAGTCGAATATATAATTCCCGTTTTTTCCTTATCCCGTGGGAATTTCCAAAAATCCTTCCTTAGTGGATGCCTACATTGTATAAGGTATCTATGTGCAAAATTTCAAGTCTCTAAGTCCAGTGGTTTGGGCTGTGCGTTGATATATAGTTAAGTCAGTCAGTCAGTCAGTCAGGACTTTGAATTTTATATGTATAGATAGACAGTACCAATTTAATTAGAAACTTCGACACATTTGAATGTCGATGGTCCAAAAAAAAATTGCAAACTGTACCGTTGTGACATCCAATAAAAGGAATGCAGGAAATTCGGAATTCGGTTTTTCGGAATTTATGAGCGAAATTGCAGTTGAAATTTACCATGAGCTTTTCGGTGAAGGAAAACATCGTGTGGATACCTGCAACCATCTGCGTAGCAATTCAATGGTGTGTGTGTAGTTCCCAATCTGGGCCCGCGTTGAGCCCTTTCATTCTGAGAGGGGGCCTGTGACCAGCAGTGACACGTATATAATAATATAGCCTTTTTATTCCGAATTCGCTACAATTTCATTTTTTTTTGTTGTTGTTGTTGTTTTATTATTAAATTGTCGCGTAATTCGGCGTGCCTCATGGCAAAGGCCTCCTCCGTGTATTGGAGGGTTTGGGCTATAGTTCCCACGCGCGCCCAGTGCGGATTGGGAACTTAACACGCACCATTGAATTTCTTCGCAGATGTGTGCAAGGTTTCCTCACGATGTTTTCCTTCACCGAAAAGCTCATGGCAAATTTCAAATGTCATTTTTCGCACATAAATTTCGAAAAACTCAGAGGTGCGCGCCCGGGATTTGAACCAACGACGCTCTGCTTGAGAGGCCACAGGTCAAACCACTAGGCTACCACGGTAGGCTACACGTATATAAGCTGGAAATGATGCTGATGAGTAATTTCGGAGCACATTGACTGTGACCACGGACAAACAGACAAACACTTGAGTGATACTATAACGAAGAAAAGCGAATAAATTAGTTTACTGAAATTAGATACTGACGAAGCAGAAATAGACATTAGAAGCAAGAAACAGATTTGCATCTATCTCCCACGTTATTAACAGCGCCCGAGTCAAATTAGTAGCAAACACGTAAAGGTTTTAATGGATAAAGTTATAAAACGCACATTCACGAGCTCTAACATTGCCAACAACGCAGGTGAAGTCTGCGGGTCTACATTATACATTAACTACCATGAAAGTAAAGTTTCGAACGTATCGTTTGTCATAATTTTCATTTGTTATATAGTGGTTCATCTCTGAAACAGATTTTTCATTAAATAACCTAACGAACGTAGTAGTAACCTCCATAGAACAATGGAAATAAAAGAGGCAGGACGTAGATCGGATGAGCGCTGATGGATTAAAAGATGGATTAAAAGAGTATTTTCATGTAGACCGAGAGAGACGATTAGAGGTCGAGGTCACCCAACAATGGGTGAATGACATCAGAAAACACGCCGGCGCTAACTGGATGCAAGTGTCGGGTGACAGAATATTGTAGAAGACGATACAAGTCATAACTGAAGACCAAGAGCTGAACGAACTGCTACTATCAACATTTTGAACAATAAAACAAGCGCTGAGAAGACGACACTGGCATCTGTACTGTAAATGTTCTTAATTAGAAAGGAAAATGAAGAAATGGGTGTAGGTACCTTAGGAAACGTAACACACTTGCACCCACCAAAGGCTCATTTCTTAAATTTTTTCGAAGCATTTGTTTAAACGTATCACCTCAAGTTGTTTGAAGATGTGTGTATGTTGTAACCTATCTCCGAACAAACAGTATCTTCTAGATTTGTCTGTTTACTGAGCGTTCCATACAGAGATAAAAAATTGCAGCGCTGTTTGTCAATGGGGCCCCGAAACTCTTACCTGAATGACGCCACAAATCGGAAGTATCACTTCAGTGAATAATAATTACCTATTAAAAAAAAACATAATTATAATTATACATACATCTGGTTTAATTTGTTTCAGTGTTCAGTATCAAAAATTACTTTCTGCCAAGCTTCACGGGATGCTTCTCCTTGGCACTGATGGTCTTTTCGAAGGCGCTGATAGAATTAAAAAATCATGTAGAAGCACTTTGCAGCCTACTTGCCAACTGCCCGCACTGGCCACTTTAAGACCATAGATTTGTAGAGTTGTCTACACCTTTAGCTAGTTCAATTTGAAGTTGAGAATGACCAAAACTGGCCCATACCCAGAATCAAGACACTTGCACTATATTTTTTTGTATCTCTGTAAAACTTTCTATTCCTTCCGTCTTCCTTGTTATGACTCAGTTAGTGAATAAGTAGGCACACTTCTTCTTACGAGTATGCCTCTGTAACAATTATAATTAAAGCAATGAAATCAATTTAATTACTTCGATCACTCGTCGACAAGGGATTTAATCAAATCAATATTATAAGGATAACAAAACTTGTAAACGTAACACGCAAGTGCTAAGGAAATTACCACATCGATAATTAAAAACAAAAAAATTACATCCGTAGGCTACAATTGGCTAAGTAAAGTTTTTTGAAGAAGTTCCAATTATATTTTTTTCCGGCAGTCAACGTCTTAATAATCGAGGAACTGCGTCTCTTTTATTTTTATTTCCTATTATTAATTAGAAATATTTTTTAAGCGGTCGATATGACATTTGTGAGATTTAATGGCTGGATAAGCGTCGTTCCTAGAACTAGCTTAGAATAAAAAAAAACAACGTCAACTGTCACTTTTACATTGTCAAAAAATAATACCGCGGTTCTGTTTATTTACGTTTCCATATGATCCAATTCAGTTTCTTCTTGATACAATTATTACCTAGTCCAAGACGCGATAAGAAGAAACAAGTGCAGGAAGTTTGACTATGGTTAAGCTACAATCAGTGGTGCGGAAAGATAAAGTGGTGATCTAACAAACAGTCCGGCTAGCACAAGAACGCGCGAGATAGACTACCCCTCTCTTTCTAGAACGAACAATAAGAAAAAGACGGGCAATATAATCTCGCACGCGACGCAACTCTTGTGCGCACTCGTGTTAGGCTGCAGGTTGTAACCGCGACATGCAAGCAATAATCAATCTTGTGATCGCTTTGGAGTCAATGACCTACGAAATATAACTCAAACTCAAACTCAAACTCAAATATTTAATGCATAAAAATGTTGTGACAAACAAAGATGTTATTATGTATTTATAGCTTCAAACATTTACCCTGTCGCACCCTTCGTGGAAGAAAGACGTAAGTCCTATTAAGGATCTACAGGACTTACGTCTTTCTTCCACGAAGGGTGCGCTGTAAGGGCACCGCAATTTATTATAAAATAATCTTAAAACTAAAACTTATTATTATAATAATTAAAAATAAAGATAAAAATAGTATTCATACACACACAATTTGTAGACATGGCTAATAAAGTTTCTTAATATGGTAAATAAATAAATAAATGTATGTTCTGCTTATTTTTCATTTAAGAACTCTTTTATGGAGTAGAATGATCTTTTTATTAAATATTGTTTGAGCTGCTTTTTAAATCCATTTATGTTGGTTTCATCTTGAATCGACTTGGGGATCTTGTTGTATATTGCAACCGATATAAATATGCTTAGTACCGTTAACCGGGGTGACTTCGATAATTCCGGGGCTACTTCGATCATTTTAAAATTGCTGTAAAATCAATATTGTTCATATTAAGCGGTGAATGTTTGACATGTAGAATTGTAGACGCAAAGGCGATGAAGACATCGATTGGAAGCAGTAAAGTTCGTCATATAACTGCTACTATTTAGTCGGGGTTGATCAAAGTCACCCTGGTTTACGGTACTTGCAAGTTTTCGGTCGCAAAAATCGCGAACGCGTTTGCGTTAAAATATCAAATACTACAAGAACAATTTTCCATAGTAATCGGTACGCTACGTGTACGCGCCTGAGACGTTTTTTTGTGTGGACACTTACACTAGGAAACATTCTTTTCAATCCTTCTGCTCCTATGTATCTTTTCGAGCGATTTAGTTACTTGGCTGCCGGTAGCCAGCATCGGCTACGGTCTAATACTAATCTCCTTTTAGCCTGTCCTTGTTCATCTTCCAAAACTTACTCCAAATCCTTCACAGTTCACTCTGCTAAGCTGTGGAATCGGTTACCGACCTTCATCAGGCAGTCTGCCTCCGTGGCGTCGTTCAGGGAGGGCTTGAGGAAGATGTGGCTCACACCAAATCTCCTTAAATATTGTATGTGTGTACTCATATTGTATGTAGTGTGTATGTATGCATGTGTTTAATGATATTTAGTGGTTTATTTATGAATTGTTTGATGTATTTTGAGATGTACACTCTATTGTGGCTTTCACTATATAGATATTTTAAACTCACTCTTTGTCGGTCTCTCGCTTAATGCTCCTCTCATTTACTCAAAGGTTAACTGGTAGAGATCCCTTATAGGGATAAGTTCGCCTTTGTGCATATATTTAAGGTCTTTTTTGTGATTTGTCTCTGCTTCTTTATATTTGTACAATAAAGCATTTACTTACTTACTAGAGGCTCAGATTCTTAAAAGTATAGATTTTATTAAAATATACATTTTTTCTATTTACAAGAGCATTCGATAAAAAGATTGCGACTTAGTTTAGGTTTTAGTATAGATCTGACAGCCAGAAAACCTAAACTGAATCGGAATTGAATCGTATTAAGACATCATGGTAAGGCCCCTGAAGCGCTCATTCCCGAAATATCATAACTGAAAAATACTAGATTGCCGATTTACCCGATTTCTAAAATAGCAAATTCCCAAAATACCACACTTTTTTGTTACCTACTGTGTTTCTTTTCTTTATACATATATCGGATTACCAAAGCAACTTGTTCTCAATACACAATGTTCCATTTCAATCCGAATTCCCAGAATATCAAATAATGAAAACACTTTAGGCTCGCAAAATAAAATGTACTTGAAACAGCTTCCTTTAGAGATTTAATTCTTGTGATGTCGAATCTTAATATTTTGGGTATATGGTTTTATAGGGAACATGGTATCTTGAAAACATGGTATTATAAAAAACTGATAACGAACACAGTATAAAGAGAGTAGGCAATTTGGTATTTTGCAATTATGGTATAAAGGGAATGAGCTCCCTGAAGTAGCAATTGTACCGGAAGGCGAAATGTTGACAGGCCTCCCTTAAGAGGGAGGATGATCTGGTAAAGATGGTGGTAAGTCATCAGCTGAGTGTAGCACAAAATCTGTCGCCGTGGAAGCCTTTGAAGAAGGCCAGCATAGAAGAAGAGCAGACTCTTCCAACGCGTCAAACACTTGGAATAATACACAAGTAGTTGTTTTTGTTCGTGTAAACAAAACAGCCATTTAAAGAGCAATTAATTAATGCAACCTTCTATGTTTTCACTTTCTGCCCTACCGTTCTCCTCGAGAAGAGAATTTATCACCAAACTTTCTGCCACTTGTAAGTTGTCAGTCTTTTAATTTACATTTTACTTTAAGGCAATGACTTGAGGCGCCGGCAAGGAGTTGTAAACTTTATTCGGAGAGTCGTAGAATTCATTGAAGTTTCTTTATACGATAGCTCGGATCACGAAATGAGGGGCCGGTAACACATAAAAAAGAGTATAAAACTTGTGTTATTGAAATAAATGGTTAGGTATTCAGAATTTTAATTCTTGCACGTACACGTGACGTTGAGAGAAGACATCGCTTTGAGTATCTAGATTTAGTTACCCATAGACTTATTCAATGAATTAGGCGTATCTGGCGATCGAAAAATCGACCCTTAATCTCGTTATTATCTATCCGACGGAGCCAGTTATTATAAGATTAGTAAGAAAGTCAAGCTTACACAAATAGGGTCTACAACTTTTAATAATAAATCAATATCTGTTAATATTAAGTAAGTATTACGACAATCTTTATTAGGTACAAGTTTTATTGTATAGTAGTGGTACTATTGTATTTTTTTTTCTTTTTTTTAATACTTACTTCGTTCTCTGATCAAATCATTTTTCGTGTGTGTCAAGCCTATTAAAATAGATGCAATACATTATTTCACAGACTGACATGTGTCTCTGTGTTACTGCAAATTCAATGTACATTTTGATGCACTAACAATCTAACTAAAATCTCCTTTGACTTAACAGATACGGATACATATCAGTACAATAGATGTTCGTGTCGTATCAATTCCTGTGCAATTTGTCTCGTCTGCGTACATACAGTAAAACATTGGTCACGTTTTGCAGTTTAATTATTGTTGAAGGTAAAGCATTGGTAAATCCTTTTCAGTCAGCCGAAGGTTGCATAAAAAGGTTCTAAGTCAATTAGCCCTGATACCTAAGTATAGTTAAATTAAGTAACTTAAGTGTACCTACCTAAAAGTTAACCTAAGTGTAAGTTAGGTAACAAATATACAACTTTGTATGGAAAGCGCCTTTTTATTTTTGCACGGTAGTGTATAATATCATACGATAGTTATAACACTGTACCAAAATATACCGTATTCTACGATTATTATCTTTGAGTGGTTTATTTCCGTACACAATGCTATAGTCACAAACAACATGTTAAACTTCTGTTAACGTAGCATTCGTTTGTCTTCGACTGACACTTTGACATTTTCCTCTTATTTTACAACGACGCCCGATCATTTGACACACAGTCGTTTGCCAAATGTATTGTTCAACCACCAACATTTAACAACCCTTTAATATAGCCGTGAAATTAAAAAATCTTAAAACCTTTTTGCGTGGCTTACGTTAGGTTAAGTGTGTTTTGAACTTTCTCAAAAAGTTATGTTTGCAGAAATTAAACGGTTGTCAAACGTTTTTCGGTCAAACCAATGATAACTTTGCACGAATGAGGGGCAAACGTACTTCCTATTCCACATTTTCTGAAACTCATAACATTAATGTTACATGCACATTCTCAGTGTAATGTAACGTCTTGATTTTAAATTCAGTCGCACAATTTATCATCTTGTACGTTATCCACCATTTTGTTATGGTTTGCTTCCGCTGGTCGAGCGCTAGTTTTTTTATAATTAAAATGTTACTTCGCGATTGACCGATAAAAATGGTAACGTTAGGTACTTTTCTTTTCGAAACTAAGTTTAGTTTGGTTTTGAACGCAACGAAAACGAAAGTAGGTATAGACAACCAGCAAGTGATAGACACCTAATCGGTAATAAGATTTGTTTTGTTTTATTAACCGACTTCAAGTTACTTTAACAAAAACGTTAACCATAACCAACGAGTTTTGACAGAAAACCTCTGAAATATTACGTCAAAATTGTCGGTTAATGAACTTAGCGCAACTCATGCTAAGCCTTTGTTTCAAAATAAATATACCTCCATACTTAACGCACATAATCCCAACAATAAAATATATCAAGATCTGTAGGCTTATTACCTAACTCGCTCGCAATCGCCATCGTGTTAATTTTGACAGTTCTTGTATTAATGTGACAGCTAGCTGATTCCGATGCCAATTGTCAGCCCATACATGAACTGTCAAAATGAACACGATGGCGATTGCGAGCGAGTTAGGTAATAAGCCTACAGGTTGAAGTTAAGTTACTTACATACATACACAAATCACGTCTTTATCCCTTATGGGGTAGATAGAGCCCAAGGTGGCAAGACCTAGGCCACGATTAGCAAGATTGTGGGCGTATAGTTGGCAAAAAATGGACTCAAAATAATGATGGGTTGCTAGCCGCATCGCCTATGACATGATTCTTATGATTTTCGCCCATTCCCTTGATTGGCTTTTACCTTCTGCGCGGGAAGAGAAGCAACTGGTACATTCTATGTTTTTTCTTTACTCCCAGACCAGCATGGAAGTCTATTTTAGGATGAATAAAAAAGCATAATAACATGGGTACCTTTAAGAGGCGAGTGTACCTACCATTTCTTGCAAGGCCGGCAACGCGCTAGCAGTCCCATTGGTGCTGTAGTTGTCCATGGGCGGCGGTGATCACTTACCATCAGGTGCACTGCATGCTCGTTTGTCGGTTTTAATATTAAAAAAAAAAAAAAAAAAAAAAAAAAACTAGAAATATTTCATGGCTATCTTTATTCATAGTCAACCATAGTATTTATAAATAGGAGGCAACTTGAACATTCCTCACACTCGGGTATTATAACCCACGTCAGTAATGACGTTAAACGATTAGCGAACTGAGCAGGTAATTGAATTAAGCCTTATTGATTAAATTCAGACTAGGTACATTATAATATAGACTTTTCCACATTCAATATGTAGTACGAAAGTGACAAATGCCGTAGTACTGATGCCGTTTCCAACGTTTCTCTGTCCGTTTCCTTAACCCTTTGTACGCCAAGCTTAGCTAAAGCTGGCTTAGTAAAGGTAGTACCGAGTTTGAAACTATGCCTTCAGGTCGGCTATGACGTTGCCGTTCAAAAGGTGAAATACCTACAAAATCATTGAATTCAAAATACTTTCAACATGAAACTACCGTGAGACTCAATCCTAGTTCCACAAATGGAAAACTCACGTATAAAAATCGAGTAATGCTCGACATGTTTCGGACTAATTCGTAGCCCTTCCTCCTGCGTACATTTACACTTACATTTACGAATATACATTTACACGGCTCACTACTCGTGTTGATCACCTTTACGCAGTAATATGTGTGAGAACATAATAGCTATCATAAGTTCTCGGTGATAACTCAGAGATATCACAAGTGAGATTTTAGTGAGTTCATACGTGAGATCAAAGGCAATTTTGATAAAGGTGTGAAAATAGGTACACGATTCAGCTAGCGCTATTTATTAGAAAATAACTAAATAATGCAACTTGGTTATAAATGAAATGTAATAAGTTAGTGTGAATTAAAATGCTAAATTAGAGATAATATTATGATTTTCACTGTCGGGGCGACTTCAAAAACCAGTCTGAGAATGTTTTTTCTTTGTTAGCGTTAATTTCGTCTACCTACATGCCACAAACTGAACTCGTATTGATCAATCAATCAATCAATCAACTTTCAACAAGCAACTTTGATACGAACTTCTACGTGAAAGTCACGGCTGTCTATTTCTATATGTTGTATAGTCATCAATTGTTATTCATAAAATCATTATTTCTAACACTTTGATTAGCAAATGCAAAACTTGATTAAGTTACGTATGGTTCCTCTGCATTTTAGATACCAATAAACTTATTTAAAGTCCCATAGTACCTTCCCACGCACCGGTACATTTTCAGATGAAAAAAAAACTCGCATTGTTCTCAACTTTTCCCGTCGACTTGCAATTAGGTACCCTCGATAATTGCGACTAATCGGTCGTGACGGAACAACTTGTAGCACACGCGATCCGGTATGCAAAACACGCGATTCGATTGAGATGCCAGTTATTAACACTCCACTTGCTCCGAGGGCCGTGGTAGCACCGCAGCGTTGCCAACAACCTTTTGGTTAGCTGTAGGTTTAAAAGCACACCTTAATGATGTCCAAAATGTGGTCTGAACCTATTTATGAACTACTTAAGTATAAGTAGAAAAAAAACTACTAATACAAAGTAAACTAAAGTTAAAAAAAGCCGTGATAGCCTTGGGATTTAACATGTGACCTCTCAAGCAGAGCAGAGGGTCGTGGGTTCGAGCCAGGGCTCGCACCTCTTAGTTTTTAGGAATTTATGTGCGATATTTCTTATAATTTCAATGGTGGCTGTGAAGTTCCTAATCCGCACTGGGCCAGCGTGAGAACTATAGCCCAAGCCCTCTCGTTCGGAAAGGACGCCTGTGCCCAACAGTGGGACGTTTATAAGCTGGAAATGAAACTAAAGCTATGCCTATATTATATACTTAAAAAAACTGGCCAATTGCAACTGTTCGCCTTTAAGCATTTTGTGTTGTCTTGTATTCATCTTTTTCATGTGTTTTATGTACAACTAGCTTCTGCCCGCGACTTCGTCTGCGTAGAATTATAAATAAAAACCTTCTTCTTGATTTACTCTATCTATTGAAAAAAACCGCATCAAAATCCGTTGTGTAGTTTTGAAGATATAAGCATACAAAGGGACATAGGGACATGGGGACAGAGAAAGCGACTTTGTTTTATACTATGTAGTGATAGTGATAAAGAGTTATACATGCAATCATACATACATACAATTGCGTGGCAGGTCACGCGCAATGTAGGGTTCCGTAGTTGCCTGTCACAAAAGGCTGATACTTTGAACATAATCGACTATCACTTGTTAAATTGTAAAGCCAACTTAGCTGTGATAGTTAGCATAGTACCGCAGATGCTGGCAATTATGAACAATCTAATGCGTTAATATAGCATTGCAAATAGTACTAGGAGTGTGACATTAAGTAGGTACATCCTATTTTCAACGCAATAAAAGCAACAGAATGTTCTACATCTCGCCATAACATCCTCCTCCATCCACCGCCACGACATAGGGAGCCATTGATATGAATGCAGCAATTTGCAATGATTGCAGGATCCCAGGTATTATTACGTGATTGAATAACACAGTCATGCCCCGACCGATTCTAGTTCTTGTCAACATAATGTGAGCAATCAAAACTAAACTCACATCAGATCCACAACTTCATCACTATAGTGTTAAGTTCTAATTGTTCAAGGTTAGTTCATGTACAATTCGCACCCTTCGTGGAAGAAAGACGTAAGTCCTGTAGAGCCTTAACGAAGGGTGCGAATTCGTTTATTAACGCCACAATTTAGCTATTCTCACCCCTTTATTCATAAACGCTCTGTAGATTTCTGCTAACTTAGCAATCGTTTGTCCTTATCTGTGAAAGGTAAATGTCAAAGTGACAGATAAGGACAAACGATTGCTAAGTTAGCAGAAGCCTACACAGAGCGTTTATGAATAAGGGGGTTAGTATTTAAACGTCAAAATAACAAACCAATCTACCACTGACCGCAACCAATCAAACGCTGCCTGAAAAAGTTTTATAACATGTAATTAAAAAATTAAAAACCCCCGCTTAAATAATCATTTTGGAAAACATCTGATACTCTTCAAACTGCTGGACCGATTATTGCTAAAGATAAGTAAAAACCCCCGCAAGGAAACTGACTTTCGAATGAAATAACACATCAAAATTTGTCCATCCGCTTGAGAGCTACGATGCCGCAGACACACAGAGAAAGAGAGAGACATCGACGGCAAACTTATAGCTCTCCTCTTTTCTTCTTCTTCTTATTTGTGGCGTATCAAGTCCTTTACACCGACGACAACTTCGCCAACGTCAAAGTAATCAAAATGTAATTAAAAAATCTTGTGACAAAATGTCAGCAACGTTGTACGGTAATACGGTCAAAAGACCTCCCCCCTGTCACGCTCTTAGCCAACGTTCAGTGATATCCCTCAGAAACTGCCAGGAAATCAATAGCCGTTGCCCAGGGTGCACCGGACCAAGCACTGCTCTTCCCCCGGACGGATCCAAAAACGAACCGCAGCTCTTGACCACACGTGGAGGTAACCCGACTCGCACCCCACTCCTCTTTTTGCATTGAGGGTTAAAGAGACATCGGGCCACACTTATAACATCTTTTTGAATCTACCTGTGTTAAAGTGTAAGAGAATACGAAACTGTGATCTTTGTTGACCATATTAATATTGTTCGAACAATATTGTTTTACATTATAATCATAACGCGTATAGTTTTAGAGTTTACCTGCATGCGTAGTCATAGCTCAGGAGATGAAAACGATTTGAATGCTTAGCAACCTAAACTCGCGTAAAAAATCGCCGTGTGACAATGTGCATTGTAGTTACCCAGCTATCTGTTTATCAACATCGTGCTAAAGTTTTAAATCCCACATTCAGCAATGTTCAAAGTTTTTTTGGTATTGTAAAGAGGCTTTTGTAACACCGGAAAACACCGTGACATCAAACGAGTTGTACACGATTCAACCTTGACTTTGAAACATCTTGAACGATCAGTCAGCCCGCAGCATCGGAGTGTTAAATAGGGGAAAAATTGAGAAAGATATCATTCAGTTCCGTTTCGTGATCGAAGAAATTATAACAATAAAATCATGCGCAAATGTATTATTGCATTTGTGAAGTAAAAGTGATCATAAAACTTAATTACATTATTGTCCACAATCAAACTGTATTGATTACTAGATCGTGACGTTGTCATTTGTAATTTTCGTTCCCACTTTATGGTCTCTTTCTGATTTTAATTTGTTTTAATCATGCGTCTTGTAAGCAATGTTAACGGAGTTTAGGTTCCACTTTTTTATGAGCAAGTTACTAATATTGTACAAGGCTCTTATGTAATGTTTGAAGAACATCAATTAGATCCAGTTTATAATCTACCAATGCAAAGTTAGCGATATGCATACCATTATTAAGTTATTACACATCCACTTAAGAAACACGGTCCGTTATTATAGCCAGTTTGCTTCAGTCATTATTATGATAAAAGTTAAATGCAAGTATACTTTTCGCACAATATCTTTGCAAGGCCCATTCCAGCATTTTTACGGACGCCATGAAATACCGCTTACTTTGCATATCCGAGACAATTTTGTTTTATGAGCCCAATATAAGTTAAGTGAGGGTAATATTTTTATACGCTATCTAGAAATGGAATAATTGAGACAGAAATGCCGCTTCTTATATCTCATTTGGACAATTAGATGCGTGACGCAACTTACTACAAAAGGCGTTCTCTAGATGTTGTGATTGCGTAAATACTTACAAGTGCCAAATGCTATGGACAGGTTACGCAAAATTTAGGAAGTTGTTAACCGAAGCTGGACGTATTCAAGACGAACTGGACCATATTGGGCCGCCATTGTCTGCGGAGTCCTATTCATTATCGTGTTTCGTAAATACGCCAACTTGCACTTTCAAATCGGCGTGGATGACTAGGCAGGCACGTCTGGAACTTTCTCCGTTTTTGAGAATGACATGTCAGCTGCCTATAACGCATCTATGGGTTCTCTCTGTACTAGTGCTTCTTCGGATTTCTTTCCATTTTTAATTTCATTTTGTGTGACGTCACAGCGATTGTATTGCTTCTTGCAGCACCGGTCATTTGCGCTCTAACATGAGTACGCGGCGGCCGCGTACACCGTTAGTCAATACGAGAAACGGTAATTCGAAAACGCGCACGTTTGCGTTTTGAGTTTGAGTTGAATCAAAACAAATAGTTGTTTACTGTTGCAGCGAAACTGCGCGTGGACTGATAAACGTTTGTTGCAGTGAATCAAGAGAAAAGTGTGACGTTTTGAGAAAAAATGTTCGGTCATTAAAGAGCAAGGTGAGCTTAGTTTTTACTTTGTTTGTTTTGTTTTCTTTTTGCGCTGAACCTTTCCATTAAGGTGAGAAGGTCTTCAGTTTGTTTGTCGGAACAAATGCGGATCTTTTTCTACAAACGCTGTTCACTTTATTTATACTTCAGCGTCTCGAGCTGCGATGTTTACGTTATGATTATTAGACTTAACACATTTCCACTATTTTTTGTTCAGTATGTAGTTCGCAATGTCTTCTTATTATTCAGAATTGAAAACTGTTGTAGGGTACCTATAGTAAAAGTAGTGTGTATATCCAAAAATAGTTTCTTTAAGTTAAATAATTGCAGTAAAAAAACCGTGGTAGCCTAGTGGTTTGACCTGTGGCCTCTCAAGCAGAGAGTCGTGGGTTCGATTCCTGGGTTCGCACCTCTGAGTTTTTCGGAATTTATGTGCGAAATTACATTAGAAATTTGCCATGAGCTTTTCGGTTAAGGAAAACATCGTGTATAAACCTGCGCACATCTGCGAAACCATTCAATGGTATGTGTGAAGTTCCCAATTTGCACTGGGCCCGCGTGCGAATTTATAGCCCAAAATCTCCAATAAATGGAGGAGGCCTATGCCATGAGCCACAAACTCCAAAATCAATTAAAATAAAATTTGGTCGATTGCCAAATCGCGACATACGTGGTCGCGAGTGGCATTGTGTTCAGAAACGTATAAGAAAATCCAAAAGCCCATGACAAATTTCACTTGAAAATTTACACAGAAATTCCGAAAATTTCAAGAGTTCTTTCTTGAGAGGTCATAGGTCAGACCTAACGTCGGTGTACCTACCTATGTATGTACGTACGGCCATGATGTATTTGCATGTATGTAAATGTGATGGGCAAATATTTCTGTACGAAATCATATACAAGTTCTTTGAAAATTGTTCAGGAATGTTACAGCAGGTGTTTGGTTTAGTTTGACTGAATAAAGGTGCGATTACACCGGTGCGTATAAGATGTTGACAGTGCTTTTACGCAACAAAACCATACTGGTCCATACTGGTCTGGGAGCAAAGAAAAAACATAGAATGTACCAGTTGCTTCTCTTCCCGCGCTGGTAAAAGCCCATCGAGGGAATGGGCGAAAATCTTAGGGATCACGAGTTATATAGACGACTAGCTTCTGCCCGCGACTTCGTCTGCGTAGAATTATACGTAGAAACCTTCCTCTTGAATCACTCTATCTATTAAAAAAATCCGCATCAAAATCCGTTGTGTAGTTTTGAAGATATACGCGTACATAGGGACATAGGGACATAGGAACAGAGAAAGCGACTTTGTTTTATACTGTGTAGTGATGATGATGTGGCTAGCAACCCATCACTGTTTTGATTCCCCTTTCCATCCATGCGCCCACAATCATGCTCAACATGGTCTTTAGGTCTTGTTACCTTAGGCTCTGTCTACCCCGTAAGGGGTAAAGACTTGATTTATGTATGTAAATGTATGGAAAAACGGTGAGAAAACGTGACGCCTACGACACGTCACTACGTATACGGCAGTGTGGTTGCTCCTTAACCCTGTGAATGTTTTTCAGGATTTTTGAATCATAAGAGTACATCGTTGACAAATGTTTCCTTAAAGTGATCATTGTCCAAATTGAACAGTGTCCAGGGCTGGACTAAATTTTGAATGGAAAATATCCCAATCAACTGCGGAATATTCTGGAAAAATTCTAAGACATTGTTATGTCTCATACATACTTAGCTAGCTGTCTTACATGTGTTGATCAGTTTTGTAGCAGTTTTGGTAGCATTAAGGTGCGATGAGGCAGGGTAACTAACTGTTTTTATTTACATAGATACCATGGTTTCAAGTATATCGGAAGGCAAGTCGAAGGGAGTTTAACTAGCCTTATCCTCTAACCCCCTTATTCATAAACGCTCTGTATGCTTCTGCTAACTTAGCAATCGTTTGTCCTTATCTGTCACTCTGACATTTACCTTTCACAGATAAGGACAAACGATTACTAAGTTAGCAGAGGCATATAGAGCGTTTATGAATAAAGGGGTAAATCTGCACAATAAAAGTGCCCAACTGTCTTAAAATAGGCAAGCTGGTCGGAATCGAGTTATATGGCCGCCATGCCACTGATAGATACATACATACATAAATAACGTATTTATCCCTTACGGGGTAAACAGAGGCCGAGGTAACAAGACCTAAAGGCCTTGTTTAGCATGACTGTGGGCGTTGGGTGGAATGGGGAATCAAGATTGTGACAGTTGCTAGTCGCATCGCCTATTAAATGATTCCTAAAATTTTCGCCCATTCCTTCGATGGAGTTTTACCATCTGCGCAAGAAGAGAAGCAACTGATACATTGTATGTATCTTTGCTCTCAGACCAGCATGAAAGGTGTTTTTTATTTATTTTTAATACCATTGCCGGTCGTAAAACCTGTTTTTCCCAAACACCATTATCACAGATCGTTAGCTTCGACCTTGGCGTTCATGTTATTTTTATCGCACATCTTAGCCGTAGGCAGTAACATTGTAATTGTACACTTTCATGTTTACCCGGATTCGTAGGAGAAAGTATAATAAACAGGAAAATAAAAACTGTTACACTGAACACATTGATACACTATATCGACACAATTAAAAGGAATGATTTTTGGACTCTTTATACGACAAGGAAGGTCACCAAGAGGGTCACTATTTTACTGACGCGACAATTGTCTGTGACATATGACAAGTGTATACGCCACTATGGTGGTGTGGTGTTTACATTACGAACTCGACCAGAATCTACGCCAGTTGGCTTCGTATCGACTACGCATTGCGTTTAGACTTGTCACTTGTCACTGACTATTGTCGGATTGCTGAAATAGGGCCCAGATGGTGAGTAAGCACCACCACTGGACACAAGCAACACTAGATTGTTGATGCGTAGCCTAGAGGGCTAAAATAGACTACCTCATCATCTCCAGCCTATATAAGTCCCACTGCTGTCCCGGTACAGGCCTTCTCTCAGAGGGCTTGGGCTATAGTTCCCACGCGGGCCCAGTGCGGATTGGGAACTTCACACACCTTTGAATTGCTTCACAGGATTCCTCACAAAGTTTTCTTCCACCGAAAAGTTCATTGTAAATTTCAAATGTAATGCGCACATAAATTCCGAAAAACTTAGAGGTGCAAGCCCGGAATTCTAACCCACGAGCCTCGCTTGAGAGGCAATAAGTCAACCCACTAGACTACCACAGCTTTAAGAAGGAGATATACAAGAATACCTCGTATGCCAGTAATTTCACCAGCTGTCTTACTCTCCACGCCGGAACTCAGCGAAGGCACTGCTGCTTAGCGGCAAGATTAGAGCGAGTAAGGCGATTTTTTGCACTTGACTTTGTTCACTTCTAGCAAATCTGAGATTTGCGAGTAGATTCATATCTTACAGCAGAATAAATATGCTCTACATTTTAAACAACCTGCGTATGTAATATTATTTCTAGGGCGCTACTTCGAATAGTTTCCAGTATTCGTTTACTTTTCAATGTAGCATGTAAGTTGCAATCGCAAAAACAGATTGCCCTTTTTATAAGTTATGACGTCATAAATGCATATTATTTTTGTTTAAAATGGCCATAAATATAATACAATTATTTGCACGTGTACGTGACGTACGGGCTCGGTTGTATTTACACTTCGCCTACTTCGCAGCCATGAGACTACGATAAGTATAACAACACATGTTAAGTCGATGGTAATAACTTAGCCACTGGAATTTAGAACACCCGCCGTCATAAATATTAACCGTTTAAAAATGTAACTATACACCATGTAAATTAACGAGAACCATACCTTCGAACTTCTTAACGGCCAAGTCGAGTTTAACCCCCTTATTCATAAACGCTCTCTAGGCTTCTGCTAACATAGCAATCGTTTGTTCTTATCTGTGAAAGGTAAATGTCAAAGTGACAGATAAGGACAACGATTGCTAAGTTAGCAAAAGCCTACAGCGAGTTTATGAATGAGGAGGTTATACTATAGCCTACAACAGTTAGAAAATTATAATTTTTAAAAATAGTTAGAAAGAAAGAAAGAAGGCATTTATTCCTTTTTGCAAGACACACAAATATAAGATAATATACACAGTTTTATAGAAAATAAACAAGGTATAACAAAAAAAAAACATAGACATGAAAAATAGATCATCAGCGTTGTGTGTCTTCGCAAAAGTGAAACGGTCGCTGGCTCAGCATTACGCTGAGGTGTTAGACACCTGCAGCACTGATTTTCAGCCAGAACCGTCTATGACTCACGAAACGATACACAGATAAAATATGTATGTATGTATGTATGTATGTAAACTCATTGTGCAAAATAAACAAGATGTGCAAAATATACGTTAGGATGATATAATGGGACGATAGCAAAATTCTTCTATAAGGGACTGACATAAATTATAAAGAAACAATAAATCTATATATATAAAAGAAAGTCGTGTTAGTTACACTATTTATAACTCGAGAACGGCTGAACCGATTTGGCTGAAAATTGGTAGGGAGGTAGCTTAGAACCAAGAGACGGACATAGTATACTTTTTATGCCGATTTTCCCACGGGATTGGAAAATTCCGAAATGTTGTACTAATAAAGCTACAGACATTAAATTTAGCATGCCTACACATTATTCCTTGATTAGTATAAGATGCTCTTACAAAGGATTTTTTCAAATTTAAGGCGGAACAAAGTTCGACGGGTCAGCTAGTTATTGATAAAAACTATTGTCTAGTACTAATCTCGACTTGGCGGTTAAGACGTTTGAAGGTTGGTTTTTCGTTAATTTACAGTCAAGGGCATTTATATATGTACGTTACCAAGTTGTCAAAAACATCTATACACCTCTATGCTATAAACAATAAGGCTGATGACACGTATATTTGACCTAGTACATTTGTTGAGCCCTAAAAACAGATTGCATGAGTTATATTTTCAACCACGGTTATTAATAATGATATTATTATAATTATTATTAGCTTGAATAGACGTCCCCTGCCGTGGGAGGACTGCTGAGCCAAGCCCACCCTCCATTTTTCCACTCGCCCCCATCCTTTTTTTTTAACGTGTGGAAAATGCGCCTTATGCATTCCCGCGCTCGGGGCAGCAACGGGGGTATGACGGGCTCTCCAGCTCGCCGCTGCCTTCCCTGTGGAAGGAAGGGAGAGGTCTACCGTCTAAAAACACACACGTTCCCTCCTGGCCATGAACTGTGGGCGTTACGGGAGCACTATGGTGTCACCGCGACGCCCACAGGCCGCCCCGGGATGAGGCAGATGGCAACGGCACCGTTGAGTGCGGGTTCCGGATAACTCGCCCCGATCCTGGGCGTTGTCCGGCCAGTTCTCGAGAACCCGTCCAGGTCATCCCGACAGCGCCTTAGTTAATCGTGAATCATTTAAATCTGTAAAATTTCTAAACGACACCGAACATTAGAACACGTAGTAAAATCCAAAAAGTAAAGCTACGGCCGGGAATCGCACCCGGATAATCATCATTCCGTGATAAAAGTCATCATCATCATCATCATCATCATCAGCCTATATTAGTCCACAGCTGGACATAGGCCTCCCCTAATGAGCGCCATAGCGCCCTGTCTTCAGCTTGACGCATCCAGCATCTGCCTGCAGCCTTTCGCAGATCGTCATCCCACCTGGCCGGAGGGCGTTCTACACTACGTTTGCCGAGTCGCCTGATAATAAAAGCAAACATAAAAAAATTAAGAAGTAACATTCTTGATCAATTTGATAGTAAATATGTTGATACTTTGTGCGGATATATGTTTACATCTTCACGGTAAGTACCTGATCTTCGGGCTGTTACACACGTTACATTTTCACACGTGAATCGGCGTGGCTATTAACAAAAAACAGTTTGCTTTTCTGTTGCGCCCAAGGTCGTCTTGGCGGTCGCTAACCCGCTTAAAGTGTACTATTATAATATATTATTAATGTTTAAAGACGTGATCTTTAACCCGATTACTATCGTACTAAGCTTACATTTACCTCGTAGAAATATGTACATTCAGTACCCGGCCTTATGATTGCACTTCGGTCTTTGGAAAGAGACAATCGGATCGGCGTCACCTAAGTTAGAGCGAGACGACGCTCTACGACACCGAAATTAGCCGAGACGACCGATGTGCAATCTTCATGGCGTACTGTAGACCCGATGATAATGCGATAAAAAAGCCATCAGCCAAAAATTATTTTTTAACTTACCTATTTTATTGTATAAGCTCAAGGCCTACGGGTCAATTTGTTCGAATAAACAGTACAATTTTGGTTTGGAAGAGGTTAAACTTATTTAATACAAGCCATTTAGCAGATACTTACCGCACTAATGTAACCACTGTTTCATTGTCCCGTTAAATGCATCGGTAAATAAAAACAGTTGCTTGTGCGGATATGGGGACTTTGATTACTGCAAAAACCTTGAGACTGAACGTTGTTGCGTCTGCTAAAAATCTTGGTGTTGACGAAAATTCGATTAGCGGCTTAAGACGTTCAAGTGTTTCTGCAAATTTCTGGAAGAGATAAGACTCGATTTAATCGCTAAATCTGTTTTAAAGCTTGAAGGTTTCATACACTTTAATGCTACTTAATCGAAGTACTAAATCTAAATAAAAATAATCAGAACTTGGTTTTATTTTTATTAAAATTGTTTCCATAGAGTTTAACTAATACTTTCCAATATAGAATTTCAAAGGATGAATGACAGTAGGTAGTCAATAAAAAGTGCCTAGTATAAGCAAAAAAACAAAAGAGCTGTAATTAGATAATTAGAGCTGAAATTAAGTATTTTTTTATATTTGTTTCGCGTCCCTACGCGTCCGTCACATTCAGCTAGGAGGCTGAATTACTCAAATGTGCTATGTTAAATGTGAACACTGTTTTGTCAATGATATAAACTCTTTGTGATTTGTTTATGAGCCATGTATGACTGTTTGTGTTCCTATAAATAAATAAATAAATGTCACAATAATCTTTGACAATTAATAAAAAGCTTACGATAAATTACAACTGTTGTAGTATAACATCATATTTTCAAGATTCCTCTGCGGTTTCACAAGTATTTTTTTTCTAACCTGATAATTGCACTAGCCCCTACATGGAATCTTAATGAACTAATTGAAATCACTCGTAATTGTTCCATAAAAAATATAAGCGTTGCGACGCATGACGTCCGATGGTAAATAATGGAAATTAAAAGATGGCGCTTCTCTTTCAACATGAAACTACCGTGAGACTTAATCATCTCCGAGCGAGCGCTCTTGGAAAAAGGACTACGAAATAGTCCGAAACATGTCGAGCACCACTCGATTTTTTATCCGTGAGTTATCCGTTTATGTGTAATAATGATGGCGCTTCTCTCTTCGTAACTGTCACACTTAAAGCCATACGCGCTTTTGGCTTGTCCATATTTGTACATGCGGCTAGCCATGACTATTTTGATTCCCCTTACCACATTTACACCTACAATCATGCTAGACGTGGCCTTTAGGTCTTGTTACCTTAGGCTCTGTCTACCCCGTAAGGGATAAGGCCATGATTTATGTATGTATTGGAAAGAGGAGGTTCTAAATTCGGTAAAATTTTGTTTTTGTTTCGTTATCCAATCATTTAGTGATGTCACGTAATTTTCTATTTGGCTTTCGTAACATGTAGAAAGATATCCTGTCAAACAAACCAAAATTGATTATGAATTATATAACCTGTCAATACAGTCATAATATGCGTCTATAAATTATTTGGACAGTTTGACTTTCATACTTTCATAATTTTCTGCAATGTCACTTACACTTATTAAAAGTGGCCAATGAATTATCAAAACGGCTTGTCAGCTTTTTAACCACCATCATGTTTGCCTACTCCAATAAACTAAACTTAAGTTTCATCATTAGTAACTAAAAAATATAAGGACTCCTCAATATTTGTTTAGTACATATTTTTCATAATTTTCATTACTCGATCTTTAACTTAATTTTATAATTACACATAAACGGATCACTCACGTGTTCGTTTCGCTGCCGCCGGGGCGAGCGCTCCAGGAAGAAGGACTACGAAATAGTATGAAACATGTCAAGCATCACTCGACTTTTACGACTCGAGTTACCCGTTTATGTGTAATATGATTGAGTCTCACGGTAGTTTCATGTTGAAACTTAATTTTACCTTGAAATCGCTTTACATACCCAAAAAAACTGAACGTAGATAAGTAAGAATCATAAAATATCGGAGGTATCCTATTTGACATCTATACCGAAACTAGAGCAGATAAAACAAAAAACGATTGATTAAATTCTCAACACCGCTACGGAAGTGCAACGACTCGAAGTAATTCAAAACACCCACACTACCTTCGGTAAAACTAAAAACATCACTTTCTATAGACCATTATTCGCATTAGTTTTATTCGACCCAAATCCTACCAAGCCGACGGGTCACGAGAAATCGAACGTTCGAAATTCTAAACTGAAAGAGTGATTGTTTTGGATCTTTTTCTAGTAATTAAGCGCACGAGTGCTCATTAGGGCCACGTGCTTCTTGTACTATTGCTTTTTTCTCATATTTCTTAGCAAATTAAGAAGCATTTAAAGAGAAAATAGTGAAAGATATCATCGACGTAAAATGAGGACTGAGGAGTCGTACTGTTTTTAAATTATCTTGAAAGTAAAGGATGACGTCGAAATTAATCTTCACCTAAGCCGTTAGGTCTTGAAGGAAAAAAGTTTCAATTTGAACGCTCAATTTGATTAAAAGCTCGACAGTTAAATACTTAATCGTGACTTAACGTGTTCCAGCAAGACGGCCTTAAAGAACTATTCTACAAAGGGCTAACGTTTACAATGTTATAACCATGTCATAATGTCATAATTATCACACGGGAGTTACATGTCCGAGGTTGTCATTCGTCGAACGTGACCATTTGGTCACTGTACTACCTCCTTTCGTTTTGATTAGATTACACCTTTGTAGATACGTTAACCCTTACCCTTACTACAACTTAGTTGATAGGTACTCACATATTTACGAGGTGTTAAGTGGTGTTCATACAGCTTCTAGGAATAGGGTAGACAACCGTAACATGATAGTTATCTGATTCATATATCCTCTTTAACATCTTTAACATTAAACTTTATACAACATGATTTTTTTAGTTTCTGTTATTATAATGTTGAATATTTAATTATTATAATGTTGTATTGTTATTATTAATTAATTATTAGCTTTATTACTAAGTAAAATTGAATACTTTTGACACAAAGTACAGTAAGCGTTGAAAAGAAAGTAACGTATTTATTACGGACTTACGAGTATTTCATTACGTTAGTGATGAAAGCTGTTAATCGATATCTGATGAGTGACTACATTAAATATCGATCGATCAGTTTAGACTTTTAGCTCAGATGAGACTTTATTAATTACCTTCTTCCCATTCAACGATTTGGGTCCCATTGTAGACATTGGTATTACTTATTTAAAGAAAAGAAGTAACAGTTATCACATGGCTTACAAATGGTCATTACCTACCTGCATTGCACGGTCTCATTGTCTAAGGGAAGACGGGCCCAGCGTACGGGCCCTCCCCTTCTTGGCGCGGTCCTGGCGGAAGCCGGGGCCGCCGGGGGGAGCGTTTGTGGTGAAACCCTAGTGGCATCCCACTGCGTCCCGTCACACCGGATTGAGAGTTTTTAGTTCGGGTATACCCCTTCGGGGGGGAGTCCCACATAACCCTAGGCATGCCCGTGCCTAGGGCATCCATAAAGATTTCCTCTCCGTTAAAAAAAAATGGCTTGCAAATGGTTACATGGGTTTAATTAAAGTGATTCTCGATTAGAATTAGAAACAAAAGTGTAATTATTTAACCAGTACAATAACCACGGTAGGCGTGGGTTAAAAAATAAATAAACTTAGGACGAATTATGCGTTTTTTAAATTCTGTACATATTCATTTATGACCTCAGAAATACACTGCTAATATCTCTCGCAATGCTCACGCCCACCATGTGTATATTTTTGTCACTCGTTTATTACATTATCTGAGTAATTGACTCTCGAGCCTTCTTGCGGGTCCCAAACTTAAAGTACGTAATAATTACACTTGGTTAAATCTCACTACTCATTTAAGAACACGACAATCATTGCCAAAATAATTACCATAAGCAACAAAACACCCATTCGTGTAACAATTGCGTAAATAGCAATCGCATTATTCATTCACACTTAATTCCTCGATTCCTAAATAGGTCCACTGAACACGCGATCGCAGAAACTGAAAGTTATTGCTGTGTGCACACCAGCGGACGCACGCGTTTGCGTTTGCGTTCGCGTTCGCGGTCGAGCGGACGTCATTAACCTATTGAACTTTAAGTGGTCAAGTTTACGACTTTTACGACGCAGCTAGGTTAAAGTTACTATGGTATTTAGAAGCATGGTCTGTTTTAACAAACACCGTGTTAAATAAAGAGATACACACTACAACGACCAGATGGCCCAGTGGTTAGAGAACCTGACTATGAGGCTTGAGGTCCCGGGTTCGATCCCCGGTCGGGGCAGATATTTGTATGAAAAATACGAATGTTTGTTCTCGAGTCTTGGATGTTTAATAATTTAAGTATGTATTTATCTATATAAGTATGTTTATCCGTTGTCTAGTACCCATATTACAAGCTTTGCTTAGTTTGGGGCTAGGTCAATTGGTGTCAATTGTCCCAAGATATTATTATTATTATTATTATTACAATGCCGTGCCGACTATGATTTGATTGAGTACAGATAAGCATTTAATTTCCCTGGACATTTTATTTGAATTCTTTTGTAATATGTACATGTGAGTAGGTACATATTTTTGAGCAAAATTGACCCACTGAGAGAGGAAGTTCTTCCTGAGGGGTGAGTGTGTTCACAATGGAGGCGCATACTGCATCAACTAGTAAGCAGTTTAATTCCAGTTTTAATCATTTTAATAAGTGTAGCCATATCGTAAGTGTCTAAGAGACGAACAGTTTACTTTTAAGTAGCAAATTCACATGTTCTAATTTCAACAAACGGTATAAACAACCACTATCTGACCCATATTACGCCGTTTCTTAATGTATACAGTTCTGCGTGACATCTGGTCAGAGGCTCAGGAATCGAGGTTATCATACCAACGGCTCTTTTAATTAAACACCGCAAGTAGCTTCAGCATGACTAGCACGACTGCGCACGAAAGCTGTGTTAGGTTAGACTATCCGTCCTTCTCTTACTATTCGTATTAGAAATAGGAGACGTTTTGGAAAAAGGTCAGGTCAGAAGTACCCGAAATCGACGAGCATGTATGAAGAGTATGAATGTGGTTGAAGCGAAAAAAGTATGTCAGGATCGTAGCAAGTGGAACAAAGTAAACGGGAGTATGTAATTGTGTCGTACAGACACATCATTCAAACAGATGACGCTTAGCGACGACAATTCGCATAGTAACAGGTCACGTGACAGCTAAGTAACAGGTAGAAAAATTCGAAGACTACCCACCTGCTATGCGTGGTGTAGGGGTATTGCACGCGTCACGGAATGACAAGGATCTATTCTCGGCCTTTACTTTTCGGATTTTTCTATGTGTTCTAGTTTTTACTGACATTTAGATTTTTCTTTTGGAACAAAGTAGTCTCTGCCTACCCCTGTGGGAAAGAGGCGTGACGGTATGTAAGTATGTATGTCGTAGTAGAAAGAGATGGGTAGTGTACGTCGCGCGCTCTCTTGCTACCCGAGCAGCAACTCAAACCGGTAATGTATCCCCAGCATTAGATTATTAAGTTTGTAATAAGGCGTGATAGTTTCTGAGAAACGATGTGGTAACAAGTAATCATAGAGAATAAAATTTGCAGAATAATTGATGATCGGTGCTGAGATCAGAGAGATTGGTTCAATCAGCGCTGATATAGACAAATTAAGTGATAATCTATAATGATCGTGCTTGATTAGTGTTTCGAGAATGTTCGCAGGCAGCGTTATATACGTTTACATAAATTATAATAATATATAGTACATATACAGAGTGCTAGAAAATCAGATGCGGATATTTTGAGGATCGATTATTTGCATCGTTCTTACATCTGTATCTAATACAAGGATTATCTTTGGACGGTAATGGCAATTATTATTTTTGTATGAAACAAAAAAGAAAATACCACACAATACTTAAGTAACTTATATTTTTAATTGATTCTTAGGTTATTAAAGTACCTACCTAATTTAAACACACACACACACACACACACACAAATCACGTCTTTATCCCTTACGGGGTAGACAGAGCCTAAGGTAACAGGTACCTACAGGCCACAATTAGCAAGATTGAGGGCGTATAGGTGGAAAGGGGAATCAAAATAGCGATGGGTTGCTAGACGCATCGCCTATAATGTGATTCCTAAGAATTTCGCCCATTCCCTGGTACATTCTGTTTTTCCTTTGCTCCCAGACCAGCATTGAAGTTAATTACATACCCTGAAAATATCCGCACCTTGTTTTCTAGCACCTTATAAATATAGGTTTAGTAGGTGTAGGTATATCGTGATTAATAAATAGTGACAAATAGAATTATTATTTAGTAGCTGTTGCCTACGTCTCCGTCTGAGCAACATCCTGTCGCTATCCCGCGGGAACTAAGTCTACAATTTTCTGGGATACAAACTATCCTAAGCCCTTCCTGGAGCTGAAACTATCTATGTCTATACCAAATTCCAACGATGTTTGTTCAGCGATTTAAGCGTGAAGAGCTAACCGACACCCACTTTCGCATTTATAATATTCGTATGCATTAGTGTGTCTAAGCTAAACTACGTAGCTACAACACAACAAGAAATACCTAACTTCTTCTGTAAATTATAAAGACTTATTCTAACGTGACAGTTCAGATCGTAAACAGTAATAGGAAACCTATTTGTTTTTGATTGTATCTTTCCGTAAAAGCCGAAAGATACACCGACAAATTACAAATGGGAATCAAATATCAGACCGTACACCTTTATGACTCAGGTTTCACTGGAAATTGATGTTTTATTTATCTGCTTGTCAGATTTCTTTTCCAATCTGCTGAAAAATAATAGAAATTCGACGAAGCAAACCTAATATGGTTGAGGGAAAATAATTGCAATGTCGGATAGGTATTCTATATAGGAGACCGCCTATGTACCTACAGCCGTTTGTAGTTTCGTAGTTATAAATAGAGATGGAATCATAGATAATTGACACTTAAGATAACGGGAACTTAACAGAGAGTTGTGAAACAAGCCCTTAATTGGTCTAGCTACAGTTATTGTATTCAGTGTATGTAACGAAATGTATACCTAATATTAAGAATTTCTTATTTTTAGTCAAAACAGTTACATACTTACCGTACATTACGGCAACGCTTCATTATAAAGTAGAATGCCCTTCATGTTTTGTACCAATCCGCAGTCCTTTGTCAAGGTATGCTCGCGGAGTACCAGCCAGAACCAAATCTGTCCACTACTCTGGAATGTTTGAGTTCTATTGTAGTGAAGAGATAGAGTGAAATATATTGCATAACCTCACATTTTTCCTTAAAAAAATCTCCATGGCGGAACAGTTAATATGGATATTGCTAGATGTTTCTTCTTCACTTGTTACTTAATAAGCGGTATGGGTCAAACCGTATTAATTAATTTTGACACACTTTCCAATGTTCGATTGTGCTGAAATTATGCATTCGTATGCAAATTCGATAACAATACAAACTTTTTAGGCTTCTGACCTGATGCAAGTCATGAAGAAATTACTATAATGGCACGCAGTTTTGAATTGTTTAACACTGGCAATAAATGGTTACGAGTATGAGAATGAAGCTTAATCTTGGTGTTACACAGATTATTATTTCGTTTATAGTTCCCGTAGGAACTTTGTACCTAAAAACTGAGCTAAAGTAGTTATATTTTAGTTAATGAAACACAATTTTAGTAAGTAGAGTACAGCAATGGTAATGGTAAACTAAATGAAACAAATCCAAAATGACCAAGCAAAGTCTTGTTTACTTACTTCATCTACTACCTTGCTCTAAAACCAATTTTGTAAACCAATTTTCTATTCTAATATTCAATCACCTTTTTGCCCTGGACCAATTTCGTTACAAGTTACAATATTTTATATAATAGATTTAGGTTACTCGAGTTCATGCTGCTTTTTGCCATTAATTTCATACAGCACGAGGTTGGGCAAACTGCAGTGAAGCAAAAGTTAGAAAAAGATTGCTAAAGATTTAATTAAATAAATTGACTTTTTTAAGCTAATTCAAACAAGACAATCTTCGATGCACGCCGTGATCTCAAAGTAGGTTTCTGGGGTACAGAAGAATTTCGATTCAGTTTGTAAAATTATTCTACAATGTTGACACTTAGTTAAATTTAATGAAATTATGGCTATTGATTAGCACGCACCACAGGTAGATAAAAGGTTCTGGGTTCGATCCTTTAGCTCTCTTTTTAATCTGGTGTTTTATGTGTTCTCGTCTCAGTAGAAATAGAAATAAGTGAATTGCTTTTTTATAATTAAAAAATATATATATGCTGCTAAATCCAGAACCACTATGATTCTGCGCAACTTCCGATGAGAGAGAAAAGCGAAGAACAAATGAAATATGAGTAGGTATATTAGGTTTTGGTATTATAATAACAGTACGAACTAGCTTTTGTCCGCAACTTCGTCTGCGTAGAATTATACATGTAAATCTTCCTCTTGAATCAATCTATCTATTAAAAAAAACCGCATCAAAATCCATTGCGTAGTTTTAAAGATTAAAGCATACATAGGGTCAGACAGTGATTTAATATAATCCTCGTCAATCTTTTAGCTTTTCATGAGTACCCATTTGGTTAGATTAAAAGTTAAATTGATCTTGAAGCTCTTAAAAATTCTAATACTAATTCTCGTCAATAAAAATTATAAAATGCTAACACTGGTGCATGTTACATGTACGTGGATAGGGAAGCTGCCAGGATGCACTTCCTGCATGTGACAGAGTGACAGATCAATTATGCTCATAGCCCACGTAGGATACAGTTACGTGGCGCAAATTACATATGCGGTTTAATTTAGCTTGGGTGATAGAAAATGAAAGGCGGAAAAGTCTATCAAAGAAAGTTATAGGGGATATGTTGTAAATTTTTACATAACCGTCAGTTTATTTTCTATTTATGGATAAGTTTATGGCTTAGTATTTAAGCGTAGGTAATCAATGTTCCACGTAAGGGAATTTACGGCATAAATTAAAGAATTTAATAAACGGTCGTGTGTTCATTTTTAATTTCTAACTTTCGCTGGTTGTTTTTTTTTTGCGACAATGTGTAGGTATGCGTGAGATGGAAAGGAATGTCATATTGATCGAAATACCATTATAATCTTCAACAACTGGCCACTCGTATGAAGCATTAACAACGTATTTGACAATAGCGTTCAATGCGTGCTATTACACACGTTTTTCCTCTCTTCTTTATAAGCCTTCTATTGTATCCCACCGCAGGGAAAAACAACTCCCCTTTTGACCTCTACAACTCACGGTCTATAGCAATTTAAATCCTCATTTGAACACGTATTGAAAATGTTCCTTTGTTTGATATAATTATTTGATTTCTGTAAAATTACCAGCGCCATTAAAACTATTCATTCCGGAGGTGTGTGAATATGAGAAGCAATTTTTTGTACATACACAAAAACACTTATTTTAATTATACAGACTGTCTTCAACCATGGGCACAAATAAACAGACGTACAAAAAACATTACCCATTCATAATTATCTACCAGCGCCGGCGCCGACAAATCACGTCCCGAACACTTCAAAAAACGATTCCGTGCGATTTAGGAGAAAGTGAAATTTTCTTTCAGAAATAAAACAAAATATATTACAAGTCTTTAGCTGAGAACTATTTTGCATATGGCACCGCTTTTGTTTGATTACATATGCAAATAAATGCTGTAACATTTCCGAAACTATTATTTTGGCGTAGTTGCGCAACGCTGCCTTTCTTCTGGAACCTGTACATTTCAAGAAGTTAAGAATTACAATGGTTCATTGCTTTGTGAAAAAGTAGCGTAACTTTTTCATGTTATTTCCTTGACCTTCTTTTTTAGAATTTGTCATATTCATGGATGTTCTTACAATAAATTGCAACACGATTGTGAACCGCAGTTAGGGCAAGTAGACTAAACAAAAGAGTGCCACTTTTTTACACGACTAGTCCCAATTTCAAAGTCACCAAAGTAGAAGAAATTACCTCTCGAGGTACCATGCTTTTATTTCACATAGAGTTATGAAATTAAGCATGAACTTAAGATCCATAAAAGAAAAATCGAAAAATCATTAGTGTCCGTTTCTAATAAGAAAATAATTATGCCACTTGATTTAGAAATAGTAAAATACACAAATTAAAAGAAAACATCATATTTTTTTATTTGTTTCTCAATACCTACGCAAATCCATCTCGCACTTCACCACCTTTTTTATCTAGGTACCATTTTTTGCGAACGTGAAGCGTACTCGCGAATGAAACCTATTAAGAACACCTATCCGCTCTACTGACCCATTAATCATGTGTAACTCATTGGCTTATTGAACACGAAACCCTGTTACATGTCCAACGATAAGCTTAGCCATTATGCTCATGGCACGTAAGCTAACCGACTCGCAAAATGCAACCGCTTACCTATTATGTCACCAGTCGTACCCGTTACATACTGAGGAAGGTACATTTCCAGAAAAAAACTTTTTCATGGTGGCCCAATTTTGAAAATATATTTAATTGGAGCTATTTCAAATTCAAAAATTACAATCAGGTGAGATAGGGGTCAATCGCTGGTCAATTTTTAATAATAAAAATAAAAAAATACCATCGAGTGATGCTTTTAAGAAAACCGGCTAGGTGCGAGTCGGACACGCGCAAAAGGGTTCCAAATAAATTCGGCAAGTTAGTATGAAATCCAGTATTAACAGAGCCCTAGCGAAAAACTTGCTACATAATGTTGCTGAACCTTGTAGTGCGGTAACTCTACCATCACAAGCAATTTAGAGCTGTCCTTTTCGATCTTTAATAGATTATTATCAATTAATTGCAAAGCAATTAAACACAAACGTTTTGAACGCGTCCGCGTAACGTCTAACCCCCATATTCATACACGCTCTATTAGACTACAAGCCCAATGCACAAAAAAAAACCGGTCAAGTGCGAGTCGGACTCGCGCACCGAGGGTTCCGTATCATTATCTATAAATATCTTTAAACCAGTGTAAGCAGAGCCCTGCTCCAAAGCAAAATGTACGCAGTGTGGGGTTACTTTATATTGGTCACTGCTATATACAGACATACATACACATTTACGGTTTTCGCAATTATTCTTTAATCTGTGCTATAAGACCTACCTTCATACCAAATTTCAAGATTCTGCGTTCACGGGAAGTACCTTGTAGGTTTTGATTCCCTTGAGAGTTAAACATTTGCGGAAATTTGCGGCATAAACGGCTGTATCTTTTGATTGCGTTGGCTTAGAAGTTTGATTTTTTCACAGCTTCAAGGGACAGTAAACCTGAGTAATTGATATAAATTTCAGCTTCATACCTCCACGCGTTCCTGAGAAAAAGGGTCTTGACAGACGGACGGACGGACGGACAGACAGACGGACAACAAAGTGATCCTATAAGGGTTCCGTTTTTTCCTTTTGAGGTACGGAACCCTAAAAACATGTGAAATGAACCAGCGTGAATGAAGCTTAGAAGGCTGTTACTACATATATCATAAAATAACTCTGAGCTTGTAGTCTATATAGACTTCTGCTAACATAGCAATCGTTTGTCCTTATCTGTGAAAGGTAAATGTCAAAGTGACAAACGATTGCTAAGTTAGCAGAAGCCTACAGAGCGTTTATGAATAAGAGGGTTAATTACTATGAAAAATTGGTACATAACGACAACAGACTAATCTCAAAGTACTTGACATTGTAACGAGCACGCGTAGAAAATTTACTTAGCCCCTATAAAGTAAAATACAGATTACAAAAGGCAGCCTTGAGGTCAATATTTAAATTTAAATGTAGCTAATAATAGCTAGCACGCTTTGTTACTTCAAATAAGCTTCATAACTAGGTTCGTAGATAGGCTCGCTCCTAACAAAGCCCTATTCCGCTTGTACCTACGTTGATGTGTCAACATGCATCACCAAACTAGAGTAGTGTCTGCTCAGTCACCTGCAACATCGTGCCGACCAGATACAATCGTCCAAAGGCTAGTTCGGTGCTCTTGCTTGACTGATAGATAGGTGTGTGTTCGACTGCTTGGGAGTTAAACCCCAATGGAGGAGATTCACAGTGAATCGGACCCAGCAGATGACAATTGAAATGGCACAGCTCAACGTTGGGCGCAGGAAGAAAAACAATTTTCGCTTCGTTGTTCAATTCGGCTACTAATCGTACGATCATAACCATCATCATCAAATCAACCATAGAACGTCCACTGTTGGACATAGGCCTCCACCATTGTCCCCTCCATATTTCGATGTACTTTGTAAGTGCTTTACTACAGTCGAGTGTAATATACGTATACTCAACGTTACAAAAATAAGTACCTACCGTAATCCTTTTATACCGGCGTAGGAAAGTCGTGAGACATATTTTTGAAAATTAAAAAAAAAATAGAAATAAATAAGAAAATAGTTTTTTTTCTTTCTCAATACATACATACATACATAAATCACGTCTTTATCCTATACAGGTAGACAGAGAGCCTAAGGTAACAAGACCTAAAGCCCACATTTAGCATGATTGTGGGCGTAATTTTTTTTTTCTTAAATCTTAGGAATCATGTCATAGGCGACGCGACTAGCAACCCATCACTATTTTGATTCCTCTTTCCACCTATACGCCTACAATCACGCTAAACGTGGCTTCTTGTCACCGAAAGCCCTGTCTACCCCGTAAGGGATAAACATGATATATGTAAGTATGTAGGTATGTATGTAGAGAATAACTCTGTCAGTCAGTTACGCTTTCACGCCCAAACCGTTGAACCAGTTTTAATAAAATATGACACAGAGATAGTTTCAGTCCTGGTGAAGTACATGGGATAGTTTTTAACCGGAAAATCGCATATTTCCTGCGCTAGTCTTTATATGTAGTGCTTAGCTGGAAATCCATTATTTATTATTTCTTAGCCAAGCCTACTCTAAACAAGATTGTGGACTTGCTTCGTGTCGCATTCGCGCTGATCACGTTATCTCCGGAACGGATTGAGTGTTCCGGTTTTCACTGATAAATTAATAAGCAGTTAGATTTCCTAGTAATGTAAGAATACTTAGAAGCGGCGGTCGCAATTTGAATATTCAGTGAGCGTGGATACCTACTGTGGTACTACTAAACTTGACTTCTTTTGGGCCAACTGTATAGAATGGATTTCTAAGAGTACGATTTCTAGGGTAGGATAAAGTATTGAACTAGTTAGTATTATCAAATGAATCAAGAATTTTTACTTACGGTTTTACCGATAGAAATAAAATTTCTAAGCGACACCGAAAATTAGAGCACATGGAAAAATCCGAAAAGTAAAGCCATGGCCGGGAATCGAACCCGGATCCTCGTCATCCCGTGATGCGTGCTATACTCCTTACACCACTCATAGCAGGTAACAGCAGCAGCGGCAGGAAGGCGGCAGGTAGGTAGCAGTACCTGCTATGGGTGGTGTAGGGGTATGTCACGCGTCACGGAATGACAAGGATCCGGATTCGATTCCCGGCCAAAGGTTAATTTTCGGATTTTTTCATGTGTTCTTATTTTCAGTTTCGTTTAGAAATTTAGTATTGTTAGGAAAAGAAATGGAGCAGAGAATAGGAAGACTTAGGAAGAAAATAAACTACATTATTCATACATAAGTACGTACCGTCACGCCTCTTTCCGCTTAAGGGTAGGCAGACTACTTTGTTCCACTTCCTACGATCCTGACATACATCTTTCGCCTCATCCTCATTCATCAATCTCTTCATGCACGCTCGTCGGTTTCAAGTACTCTTGACCTGACCTTTTTATCAATACATAAATAAATGTTAAGAATCAATTTAAGATGTGAGACTACTTTTAATCGTCTTAGTCACCTTTCCGTTATCATCAATCAAATCGTGTTGATACCAAAATCTTAAGGTACCTACTCAAATAGACTATCACAGTTTCAACATACTAGCTATTGGTAGATATATGTCATCAAGATATCGATGCTGTAGGTATATCGCGATCGTGCAACCGGAGACCGATTTGTCCGTCACGATACAGGGCATAACAATGGACCGCCAACAAAACAGCGATGAAATCAATTTTTATTATAATAAGAAACAACATAATGCTATAGGTTTCGCCATGAAACTCAAGGTTACGACGTATTTTATTCATAACTTTCCTTACAAAGTAAACAGTTTGTAGTGAAAACTGAAAGCGTCGGATATATCTGTGCATCTGGTTATTTGACGTTCCAATAAATTGTCGTTAAAAGAAATAGAATTAAAATACCATCAGTTTCAACAGCCCATTGTTTCTAAGGGAAATACATACATAAATCGCGTCTTTATCCCTTACGGGGTAGACAGAGCCTAAGGTAACAAAACCAAGGCCACGTTTAGCATGATTGTGGGTGTATAGGTGAAAAGGGGAAATAACTGTATAAAGCTAAAGCATTCATCGATGTTTACATTAATTTAGTCTTTAGCTTTAGTAAAATCTTCTTTTTACTTTGAACTTGGCAAACACGCTCCCGCGTGTCTAGATATGTTTAACAAAGTCGCTCGACGCCGTATGTATCCTTAGATCTTTTAAACTACGCGACGGGTTTGAATGCGGTTTTCAATAATAGATAGGTACGATGATTCAAGAGGAAGGTTCATAATGTAAGTAAGTAAGTAAGTAAATGCTTTATTGTACAAATATAAAGAAACAGATACAATTCACAAGAAAATAAAAATAACATTAATACATGCACAAAGGCGAACTTATCCCTATAAGGGATCTCTACCAGTTAACCTTTGAGTAGATGAGGGGAGCATTAAACGAGGGACCGACAAAATGAAAGTTTAAAATTCCAGATAGTGAAAGCCACAATAGAGCGTACATATCTAAGTACAATAAACAAAACATAAAAAAACTACTAAATATCATTACACACAAATGCATACATACAAAATACAATAAGAGTACACACAATATCTAAGGAGATGGTGTGAGCCACATCTTCCTCAAGCCTTCCTTGAACGACGCCACGGAGGCAGACTGCCTGTGGAGGTCGGTAACCGATTCCACATCGATTATCGATTTATCGAGTATCGATTTTTTAATGTTATAGTTAAATAACAGCTGTGCGAAGCCGAGGCGGGGCGCTAGTTGAGTATATTTTCGAAATGTATTTTGCATGCTGTCTCTACTTTGTCCCACACTCTGTTAATTCAGGGGCCCTGTCTGTGTACAGTACCTGCCAACGCGATTAATCTCCCCCAGCGAATGCCTAGCTATTTATAAATATCTGTTGATCAAATAATAACTGACATAGTGTTATTTAATTAATCATGCGTGCGGAGTGTCCACTCAAATTTGCCGAACCATCTACTGAAATAGTTCAAACCAATAAAATGCTTGTTTTGTTTTGTTACACAGTGTATTTTATTATAGACTAGCTTCTGCCCGCGACTTCGTCTGCGTAGAATTATACATAAAAACCTTTCTCTTGAATCACTCTATCTATTAAAAAAAACCGCATCAAAATCCGTTGTGTAGTTTTGAAGACATAAGCATACATAGGGACATAGGGACAGAGAAAGCGACTTTGTTTTATACTATGTAGTGAAGTGATAATATAAACTCATTCCGTTTGCATGTTATGAAAAAGGGTGATAAACGAGAACGTTGGTTACTTGGTGGTAAAAAGCAAAGGCTAATCGCAAATTTAGAATTTTGAATTTAGTTTTAATTTACAAGCGGCCAGTGCGCGCCTGACGCATCACGAAGGTTTACATGCGCCAGTAATGTCTCTGGTGTTCTTACTCTCCACGCGAGAACTCAGCAGCGGAAACCAATCTGATGCTTGGTGGCAGGATTACCTCGCAGCTTTGGACTTTTCTTACCACCCATAAAAACTATCAAAATCAAAATGCAAAGCAAAAGTTTTATTTTGCGAATAGAACGCCAAGGGCCAATTTGCATGTCTTTTATCATCATTGCCAAGAATGCGATTAAGAAAGAAATCCGTATCGTACCCGATCCCAATAAATAAGGAGGACACGTTTTGTCTAAAACTTTTGTATGTATCACATTTACCATTGCACAACTGGTTTTAAAGGTAGCTAAGTCGGAACCACACTGTTTCCCCTTCACGGCCCGAGAACTTAACACTTAAATTTAACAAGAAATAAGGCACTTAAAACGGTTCACAGTTAATTTAGGTAATAGACATAATAGTAGCGCTTACAAATCGTCACTAATAAGGCATTTAAACTCACGTGACCGCTTTTTTGTGGAAGTTAAGGCCCTATTATTAACTTGAACGTAACGACTTATGTAAACAAAATTATGTTTGTCAGTGTGTTAATATGAGAAGTAGAGTATGAGGATTTGTTACATGTCAGTTGTATAAGATAGTACATTATGTTACTCGCCGATCGATCAAACGGCACTGCACTGATCGGAACCCTAAATCCGTTTGGCGACTGAAAACAGGTTCCTAAAATTCTCATAGGTACTTAAATCATCAGTTTAAGTAAATGAGTACTAATGGGTCGGAAACGACAAATTTCGATTCTGTCGCTAAATATCTAGATTCAACACTCAATCAAGATTTATTTAAGTTTGTCCAGCAAGACGGCGGTATAGGATTTCAAATTAAAAGTGAAGCAACCAAAAAGTCATCTAACAACTTGCCTTTTTTTATTGTTTTTGTCCGTATCGCAAGCTCTCATTTATTTAAGGCCAGTAGGTAAAGCAATACGATCAAATTAAAAAAGTTGCCTTACCTTACCTACTGGTTTTTTTTTAATATTTTTTGATTTGGTTTGCATATAAAGCTTTATGTAGGTACCTACATAGATAAAGCGCTTATTTTACTGCCAACACTCACAGTATGAGGTTTATTTGGGGCCTGTATGCAAAAACTCAATATATACTATACTTTTATTTATTATTTTTATACACGCTGGTGTCATAATAACGCCCAACTAATTTTATCTTTTGTTGTGGAGCTTAAAAAAATATTTTATCTTTACCGCTAAGCAAATAACGGAGCGTGCTTATTCCATTAAATATAGGTGGGTTGCATAAATATTGACACTGTTACATCCACTATTTATTCAATATTATGTAGTGAGATAACAAAAGAATGGCGGCTTGTGAAAGTAATACCCAATATCGATAAAACAGAGATTAAAATTTTACGCCTTTGCATTTTCTACTGAGATACGATTTTTACGACACTGAGTGGTATATTGTTAAGTTAAATAAAGCTTGCAGTCGTATATCGAGGATATAAAACCGCTTTAATCAATGTGGCTTAACAGAGTTTACAGTTATAACGCACGTTTATATTACTTTATAAATTATACGTTTAATTATTGACACCGGCACTTTAAATACAATATTCAAATTGAAGAGAAAATTCGGTCATTTTCAGATTTATGGTTTCATTCGCATTGATAGAATAAAAAGAGGACTTTTGAGCCCGTTTATCTGCCTACTATTAACGTTTTAAAAGAGAACCAACCATAACACAAAGAGTTATAATTTGATTTCATATGGCAATCTTATCGTATCGCCAAGGATTTTCCACCAAATATCTATTTTTATTGAAACATTGATAATATAAATACCTGTGACGTGATATCTAGTTCTGCTAGTTGATTTAATCACTGTGAAGTGTGGCATATGAAACTATTATATTACCTCCGTCTGATATCTAAGAGAGATCAAGGAATAATATTTACAGACTCAACAGACTATAATGACGAAGTTTAAGGGGCCTCATCCCAGGGCATACGTTACGTAATTATGAAAAATGTGAATGTTTGTTCTCGAATCTTGGATGTTAAATGTATTAATTTATAACATACTTATAGTACAAGCTATACTTTGTTCCGGACTAGTAAAATTGTTGTCATTTGTTTTAAATTATAAATAGGTACCTACCTACTTATTTTTATTTTTTTCTTAGAAACCGGGCTGTAAAAGTAAATTGATTCATAAACGTGAATTTATTTTGATAAAATTTTAAAATATAGAAGTAGCTCCCTGTCTAACAAAAGGCAATATATTTTACAATTGACAATTCGATGTTACAACGGACAAAAAATAGTAAACAGTCAAGAGTTGCAGCATAAAAGGTTCTGGCCCTCTTTTAAGCGTATAAGCCTTACTTGTAAAACATGTGGCATATCTGTGTATGTCGTATAACATATATTTACAATGTACATACTAAAAACGGGTCGTGACTCTAGCACGATCGTTATTTTGAGAGTAAGTAGCGTTACTATGTTTTGAGGTTAACATCCGTTAAATGACATTTGCACGGCGGTTTGAGTAGAACATGTTCTGCCATTTACCGTTTTAACACAAACATTCAGCATGCATTTTTATACTAAAACGAGTTAACATTCTTATGTGGGTCTTGCATTACTCTGGGTGAAGAAATTCCTGCAGTTATTTGATTAATTACAAAAACTACTGTGACCATAACCCACTCCGTTCAAGCTTCTTGTACGGAGAATTGAGTGCACTACTTTCAACTTGACTTATTTTTGTTAAGTAGGTACCTTTATTCTTGTTATCAAATTCTTTGCCAGGTGTTCTGATAGGTAGATATATTTGACTCAACTTGCATATTTTGTATTTGTAATTTGTGAACCACAGTACTAGGTATGAGGTATCTCCGGGAACCACTCTCTAGCAGGCATGATTATGTTTTTTGAGAGCTTGTAACGCGTTACTTTACAACCTAATCTGCACTGTTAACCACCGATTCTTTTGAAAATCATATATTTTATAATTTTGTTTGTTTTAGACCCTCAACTCCCAATTCAAAGGCAACCTCGGAATTCCCTACAACAGATACTTTCGTGACCTTGATGCATAGTGATGCCTATGTTATTATATTTATCTTTCAACATTGATAACCATGCTCGGCTGTCTGATATAAAACAATTGATTATCTTGGACGTAGAGTAACGCCAGTGTTTCCTAAGACGGCGTAGGCGCAGCGTGGAAAGTGCAGTGAGGGAAAAGTTTGTGTGAAAAAAGTTTTTTCTGGAGTCCCTCTCAAATTTTCTGTGCTGATATTTTGGTCTTTAATAGTGTCGTTCACAGTGCGTTATTGTAAATTGTACACTTTGTACAGTAAACAGTTAAGCTGTAATTGAATATTTACAAAGTTTCTACAATCATAAGTAGATAAACAATAGGCCTGCCGTACTGAATATATGGCAAGCGGATCAAGCAAGCTGGAAACAATAATAGTGTGAACCGGTTTATTGATTTTTGTTATCTGTTCATTTCAAGAAGGTTTTTGTGGTTCCGAGGGTTTATTTTCGCTAAAGTTTAATTACTTTGATATAATCATAGAAATTCATTTAGACTTACTAATTTAAATTGATAACTTAGCCAGTGAAATGGTTGGAAACTTGAAGATTTTTTGATTATTTTCGAATGAAGACTTTATTTTTAATAGATGTAGAGCCTAATTGTATAAGTAAAAATGTAAATTTAATACGTTACTGAAGACAAATTTATTTTTTTCCAAAGAAAAACAATTCCCATTTGCTCAATGGTTGTTTTGTTATGCGAACGTTATGGAATTATACTTTTACAACTGAACAGTTTCGACCTAGATTTTTAATCTCTAACGATAAGCGAAGTGCCTGCATTTGGAACTAAGCAGATATTTCATTTACATTTTGGTTGGAATGTGAATAAAATAGAGCAAAAGTAATTATTCAAATGTGGCATTTCGTATTTTAATTTGGCGCTCATAATACCTTAACATAGGCTATCGGTTATAATTATAAGGCTCAATTACTGAGAATAAGGCGTGGTGGTCTAGTGGCTTGACCTATGGCTTTTCAAGCAGACGATTATGGGTACGAACCTTGCACCACCAAGTTTTTTGGAATATATGTGCGAAATATTCTAGTAGTTGTGTAGACACACCTTTGCTGCATGTCGATGGTGTGCGTGAAGTTCCTAATCCACATGGGTGCAGCCCAAGCCTTCTCATTCGAAAAAGAGACAAGCCCAGCAGTGAAGCGATGACAAAATAAATTAAAACAATAGATTTTTTTCCAACTAAATCGCACTGTGTAGCTGTGTAAGCATTAATTACATACACAATAGCTTTATTACTTTTTGTACAAATAACGCCGACTTAACAAAAACGTGGACTTCAATTATAAATAATTGATAATAACAGGTTTTGTTATTCACAATAGTCTCCAGTCTGATATTTTGGATCATTATTTGCTAGATTTAGTATACCTATAATAAAATGCGTCTATTTTGTAAATTCTGTTTAACGTCTTAATTTACAGCATATTTTCAACCTTGGCCACTTTATTGCCTATTCACTAACATGTCTGCGAACATAGTGTTTGAATTTGAATCGTATATAAGACAGTATATTTTGCAAGAGAATTATTAGGAATCACATATTTTCACGTAACAAGTTACTTAACAATACGCCCGAAAACACGTGACATCCATCGTGAGATGATCAGTCACTCTTTGACATATCTTGTTTTTATCAGACATCTAGTACTGCAGTCGTAAAAACAGCAAAATACAGTCCACAGAAGGAATAGAATTCGAAATGAAACACGCTTAGATGATTTTAAGTGTCTCAAGATTATCTTTTCAGTTTACAAGGCCCAATATAGAATTTATCTCAAATACCACTGCATCGCTTGTAACTTCAATGACATAAAAATCATTGAGGTAATTTTCGGTTCCTTATTAATTAAATCTAAAAATATCAAAACACCTGCCATACTTCTTCTTCTTCTTTTCTAATATGGCCCCATCGAACCATGCGATGATTTCGCCAATGTCAAGGTAATAAATACAGTATTCAAAAATCCTGTGATGAATGATATCCCTCGGAGACCCCCAGGAAATCATTAACCGGTGCCCATCGCCAAGCGTCATCTGTTTTATACATTTACAAATTAAAGAGATGTTTAAACTAGACTTACCTATCTATTTTTTATACGACAAGGAAGGCAAAAAAGCACATAGGTCACCCGTGTGGCACCAGCCATAAACACCTCTAAGGGACTCTAAGGGATTGCAGATTATGTTCCCAGCCTAGATGGTCTATACCTCACGTGCCAGCAATTTCACCGGTTATCTTAGTCTTTACGCCGAAACACAGCAGCGCAAACACTGCTGCTTGGCAGAAAAAATTTTGTTCATTAAAAAGCTCATGGTAAACTATAAATGTAGCCTAAGGTCTAAGGTCATGCCAACGATTCTTTATATATAACAAATAGAAGCATATTGAAATAAAAGCAAACCGAACGAAATAATCGAGCCTAGAAACGTCTTCACATAAAACGTTACAAATCCCGTTGCTCGCCCCAATGGCAATGTCATAACGTCTGCCCTTGATATAAGCTGGTTATATATTTCACACAACCATTATATTAGAGCTGTGAGAAGATCCCAAACCGGCCGTTATGTTATTGTTTGCTACATAGTGGCAACAGAGTCCCACAATGTGATTCAAAAGATAAAAGCTGCGAGCTTAACCCACATTGCTTAAGGTTATTATAACATTAATTAAGACGGCATAATTACATGGTTAGACGTATATTTCAGGTGTCTTTTTTTATTTTGATTGACAGAGTCCCACAAACCTTGTCACTGTCTTTCTGTACTTAAGAGCCTCGTTTTATCGGTGGAGTTGTTGCCGTTTTAATTTCTGTGCATTTAAATGTTTTTTTCTTTTAAAGTTCGCTTTAAAACACACTGCTGAAAACGTATAATGACATTTTATTTATTCAAACTTTAAAGTGGGAACATAATTGATAAGCTTCTCTTACAGTGAAAACTCACCTAAGATAATTAATTACGACATTTCGCGTCCATCCAATGAATGTATTTTATTTATAAACAGTCTCGATTAACTATCGCATTCAAATATAGATATTCCAGATAGCAATTATACGTAGGCAAGTACACATGATTACACGCTTTTATTAATTTCCTGTGAATCATTGCTTATCGCTTATCAGGTCTACATCTGCGTGTATCTATATCGTCTATATCTATACAGTCCCAGATAAGATTATTTGCCGAGATGGTTCATAAAAATGTAACAGTTGGGTGATCTCATTACACGGTACGGGGTCTCGAGGAGTCGGAAATGTTTTGTGTTTTAGGAAAACGATTGCGCAGTAAGTAACCACGCTGGTTTTCCATAAACAAGCCAAGATTAAAATTAAAAAAAAAAACAGATAACAAAAACAAGTGAAATTGGAACGTCACGAATTTCGTCAGCCAGTGTTTTCGTCAAGTTCATGTTTTTTTTTATTCGTCACATGTTTTTGGTATACCAATGCCACTTTAATGTAATGCGTCTTAAAGATAATTTTATCAAACAATATTAAGTACGACATATTATAGAAAGACCAAAATATCAAGCCGCGTCAAATAAATCTTCAAATTCTAATATTTCCACCATTTGCGTAACAGTTATAAACTTCGATATGGAAAAATAACAACAATGTCAGACATAATAACCGATATAGCTAAAGTCTACGAAGAAAATGTACTCGCCGAGCAACATCCACGAAGCATTGGTATGTATTTTACCAATAATTAAATTTAACAGTTAATTGACCAAGAAATCAATTAAACTTGCTGGACTGCTAATGCCCAAAATCTATTTTAACTCACAAGTCCACGAAACAAAATAACACAGAAGTAGGTACGGATACGATATGAACACGGCAAACTATGAACTTAAATTCGATGGGCTTTAACTGCTTACTACAAAACAAGGCTAGTTTATTTATGTGTGTGATTTATTTTTTAAGAATCAAGCACATTGATTTTGATCGCTGCTTTAAAGAATTTTCGTCAAATATCTATGAAAATATATGTTAGTTCTCCAAAGGTTGAGCTAAAGGTAACTTTCACGATTGCTATTAAGATGGAAGCGGTCTAATTATCTTTTTCTTCTTAGGCTATTTGTAAACCACGAAGGGCAAAGGCCTTTCCTATTAAACTGCATGTTTTGCTATCTAAACCTGTGTATCCAACAAAAGATACTTACACTCCTACTAATCTAACAATAATTGTATGTAAAACAAAAAAGGCATGTTGCTTATGTTATCAAAACGTGATTAAAATGCGCGAAGTACATCTGATACGCGTTTATAAATCAAAGTCTTTAAAGTAAAGAACAACGCAATCTTCCGACCATTGAGCTAACCTGTGTTTGAAGTATAAGATTTCCGAACGATCGATCATTACAAGTGATATTGATACTTCGAACAGAAACGGGCGAGATTATTTCCTTGTATAGTTGAGTACACACTACACCTTCTTTTGATGCCCTTCATGGCTGAGAAAATAATCGATTCTGCCCGGTTCCGCTTGTGATTCAATTTCACCGTCCTAAATTGAAAGAAAATTATTTGACTAGAAAAGAGAACATTTCAATAGAAAAATATTTTGTACGATTATGACCGTCGTTCTTATTAGCTCATTCGTTTCATCAATTCGCAAAGCACCTTTTCATAACTTAGCTATATAAAATTGATCAGTACTTTAGACATCGTAAGTTACATTAGGGCTACCTACCATCATAAGCCTACGAATAGATAAACTTCAAACTTTACGGGATCAAAAACTAGGAAACATGAAATACATGGGACGCTAATACATTTTCGCCTAACCCTGCCAAATGCTTAAATCCGAAAACTAAAATCAGTTTCATATTTTACGACGTTGAAATAAAACCGCTAAACCAGATTGAAAGGTAATCAGTGAACTAACACTGGGTACTTAATTAATACAGTTGACTGTTGATAAAAGATTTATCACAATGCCTAAGCTTATTAGCATTATCAAATGACTGTTAATTAGAATTAATATAATACCCGAACCTGAGGTCTAAATTTCATTCGCCAGATTCTTGTCCTCGTATTGTGCCGTTTGACAGAATTTAAATGATCAATGAATAACACTTGCTTACGCATTTCTTTACTACCTCCATTTACGTTGGTTGAACGGCATACTTCTCGACTCGAGAAGCATAAGGTCTGATGTGTGATTTCTTAACTTTTCAGGAGAGCAAAAATAAAATTGATAAATGGTTTTGCTTATAATTATTGAATTATTATAGGAAACTTTTTGCATCTTTGGAAGATTACTTGTACCTTTATTTTCATATAGTTAATAATTTTTTTGCGGTTTTAATTATATCGATAAAACGTTTTTTTAATGAAAACAGCGACTTACGACTTTATGCTTCATAAAGTAACGCTATGGCGAAAGATTTTTTTGTTTCTATTTGCACTTAACTACTCATATTATTCTCAAATGTTAATGTTATTACAGGCATAAGGTCTGAAACTAACATACGAATTACTGTATAAAATTAACAGCTTAAAATATTTGAAGCATTACGTCGTATCTAGTGATACGTACCTATGCTGTATCAACATTTGCAAAGCAGAAGGCTTTTAGTGACATAGCGCCAGTCATGAAGGAAAACAAATTTTGAAGCATAAACCTTGAAGTTGAAATAGGCTAAACGAAAAATTTTGAGAAGTCCATGCATAAAGGTGTAAGTTAAAATTAGTCCTAATGCGTCTCTGTAATTTCAAAAAGTCGTCAGATCCGACCTTATGCATTTAAATATCTCCTCAACGGAAAGAGATAGAAATATAAGTGTCAGTGTGGTAGACAGAGAAAGAGAGCATTATAACCGAAATGTGAATAAGTCAATTTGGTCGGATTTTCACATCAGACCTTATGCTTCTCGAGTCGAGACTTATATTTACTATCGCTTAAAATACCAACTCAATGTGATCCGTAATCGTGAATTTTAGAATATCAGAATCCACTTTACATCGCAGTTACAATCTCTCTCTTTTTTTTTTGCGTGGAAATTTTTCACGACACGCCGTGTTCCTACGGTAGGTATGCTAACTTTTTGCTTTATCTATACATATAATAAAGCTGAAGAGGGTCGAAAGTCTGTACATGGAAGTAATTTAAAAAAAAATGGCTGGAGATACTTAGAATCGATAACAGAACACGTTCCAATAGTTTTTAGAATTTTTGTCTGTTTGTCTGTATATTTGCGAGCGCATTACGTCAAAACGGCTATACGGATTTTGATGCAAACTTGAGGTAGGTAGATCGTAAGAGAACCTTCATGCTAAAGTACGACTTGCATTTGGCTGATTTTTGTAGGTACATTTTCAAAGGGAGAGAGGAAGTAGTTTTAGCGCAAAATTTGATTCTTGATTCTAGTTAAAAGAAAACCACATCTTCTTTCGATGCTATATCCTACCCGGAGGTTGGCTATCAATGCTATCATCATAGCAATACGAACTTTGTTCACAACTATAGATGCTGGCGGGAAAAATTCCGAATCATTCCCGTTGAATACTTCGGAAGTATTCGGAAATATTCCGAAGCTTTGGGAATATTTCAACTGTCAAAAAAAAACCAGGAAAATCGACCTTACTACCTATTTCGCGCTTGGAAGTTGTAAAATAGATTATTTTAGTTATGTTGTGAGCGGTAGGTATATTAAGTTTATGGTTGTGAGTGCACGTCGCAACAATTCAAGCACGTTTGCGCGCTCATAACATATCTGTTTACTAAAACATCATTGGTTCCAAAATAGCATTCGATTTCGAAATAAGTAGGTACCGACCTAAAAACAAAAGAATTAAAATCCTGTTAATCGCAGGCTAACATAATTATCTACCTATAAAAATATCAACATATACTTAATCAATTCCATTTATAATAAAATAAACATTTATATTTTACTTACGTATGTGCCACTGAACAATAATTAACTCACCCACCACAGCCACACCACAAACAAACACGTTTATTCCCATTGAATTATTCAGGCGAAATATTCCGCGGAAACATTCGATTGCGGGGTACGAATCTTTCTCGCGGGGCGAGGGAAAACTTCTCCGGGGAGCATCTCCCGTCTTACCGCACCCCGCACCGCCATTGCCTGCACGCACGACTCGAGGAGCGCAGCGGCGGCGACGATCGACGATCGATGCAAAATACGATTTTTCAGCAAAAAAAAAATCTTAATTAAATTAATTTTGAATAATTCTGATTTAAAGAAACTTTCCCAGAAGTATTCCGGAATAATTCAGAATTTTTCAGAAGTTTTGCAACTGTATTCACAACTGCTCCAAGTCCCTGTATCTATCCCTGTATTAAAACCAGTGTTATTTGATTTCAGGGTTGTTCACCATACCCGAGTACCCCGAACTGGAGGCGGGCCGAGGCATGTGGTCAGCGGCTTTGGAAGCAATCCTCACGACCCTGCGGTACCTCGCGCCGGCGACCCTGCTCACTCTCTTCTGGGGCCAGCAGAGCTTCTTGTTTAAGCTGCTGAAGAGCATTGATAACGCTTTAAGAGCAAGTAAGTATCAAAATTATCGCGAAAGCGTTCACCGATGGTGTATGAAATAACCTTCGATGGACAAATAGTAGCTGTTACCTAGACCGTGGTTTAGCTGTCCCATGTGCTTTATTAGGTCTAGCAATCAATTTCAGAGCCATAAACTTTGAGTAAGCCGGCTTCGACCAACGCAATGTAATGTTCGTCCGTAGAGTATTTGAGCCACCGCCGCCGCTAAGTTAATGTCACCCGCAAAGAATATTAATTTGTAATGTTATATACATTTTTTACATTGATACACCAAACACTATTCACATTAAGTAAGTAATATTTATTATACATAAACGGATAACTCACGTATAAAAAGTCGAGTGATGCTCGACATGTTTCGAACTATTTCGTAGTCCTTCTTCCTGGAGCGCTCGCCCCGGCGGCAGCGAAACGAACACTGCGCGCCAGCGCTCTGTTCGCGCGGCTGCTCGACGCAACTGACAGCGGCGCACAACTACCCTCGTTTTCATCGTCATTTTTATTACTGTCTGTTTATGTATAACTAGCTTTTGCCCGCGGCTTCGCACGCGTGAACCATGAGCATTTCAAAGAAGCTAGCAATCAAGTAAGCGAGCACCCAAACCTGCAAGCATGTAAGTATGCAAGCAGGCATGCAACCAGGCAAGCAAGCATGCAAGCAAGCGTGCAAGCAAGCATGCATGCAAGCAAGCGTGCAAGCAAGCATGCATGCAAGTAAGCACGCAAGCATGCATGAATGCAAGCAAGTAAGCACGCAAGCATGCATGTATGCAAGCAAGCATGCTAGCATGCATGAAAGCAAGTATGCAAAGCAAGGACTCAAGCAAGCATGCAAGCAAGCCCCCGCATTGCCCCGCTGCCTTAATTTTTCTGAAACTGTAAATATTGCAGGATTTTTATAAAACAAACCTAACCTAACCTATCCTACATAGCTTTTGCCCGCGACTTCGTACGCGCTAAGATGTAAATCGAAAAAATAAGTTTTTTCAGGTTCCCGTAAAAATTTTGGGGAGTGCTTTCGGACTACACTAAAGAAACACACGTTATAAATGTTAAGTCTCTTTCTTCCTCTGTTTCGTCTGGAAACATAAAATCCCGTTTTTTCCCGTTTTAGTGTTCCCCTACACTCCCGAATAAAACTACGTGACAAATTTCAACTTTTTATGTCCAGTAGGTAAAACGTAAAATCCCAGTTTTTCCCGTTCCCGTAAAAATGTTAGGAAATCCTTTGTTAATGCTCCCTTACACTTCCTAAGGAAGCTAAATGCTAAATTTCATCTTTCTACGACCAGTAAAACGAAAAATCCCGTTTTTCCCTATCCCGTGGGAATTTCGAAAAATACCTTCTTAGTGCACCTCTAGGATACTCAAGGTATATGTGTGCCAAATTTCAAGTTTCTAGCCATATTATGCCTACCGCAGTATTTCTTTGTAAACAAATATTTTTCCCGTTCCCGTGTGAATTTTGGAAAGTACTCTCTTAATGCTCCTCAGCACTCCCGAAGCAACCTACATGCCGAATTTCAGCTTTCTGCAACCAGTAAATCGAAAAGTCCCGTTTTTCCCGTTCCCGTGGGAATTTCGGGAAATCCTTTTTTTAGTGCTCCCCTACACCCAAGGGAACTTGAAGGCCAAATTTCAGTTTTATACGACCAGTAAAACGAAAACTCGATCCCGTAGAACTGAATATATAAATCCCGTTTTTTTCCTTATCCCGTGGGAATTTCCAAAAATCATTAAAACATTATTTTACTATTATAATCACCTACTTCTATGCCAAATTTGAAGAGTCTAGTAATTATAGTTCATAGGATTTCGTTAAACTCAATGTATAAATCCCGTTGTTTTCCTTATCCCGTGAGAATTTCCAAAAATCCTGAAATTAGTTTCTTCGTTTTGTAATCACCTACTTTTGCATCAAATTTGAAGAGTCTAGTTTTTATACGTGTTCTTGAGTGGAGACCGCGACTCGACAAACGTAGTGTAGGACGCCCTCCGGCCAGGTGGGATGACGATCTGCGAAAGGCTGCAGGCAGATGCTGGATGCGTCAAGCTGAAGACAGGGCGCTATGGCGCTCATTAGGGGAGGCCTATGTCCAGCAGTGGACTAATATAGGCTGATGATGATGATGATGATGATGATGAGCGTCACTCGGAGTCGAATATATAATTCCCGTTTTTTCCTTATCCCGTGGGAATTTCCAAAAATCCTTCCTTAGTGGATGCCTACACTGTATAAGGTATCTATGTGCAAAATTTCAAGTCTCTAGGTCCAGTGGTTTGGGCTGTGCGTTGATATATAGTTAAGTCAGTCAGTCAGTCAGTCAGTCAGTCAGTCAGGACTTTAAATTTTATATGTATAGATAATGTTTAAGTCTCACGGTAGTTTCATGTTGAAAGTAATATTTACAACAGTTTTAACATGAATCCGCACAAAATACCAATTTAGAAAACAAGAGACAGCCGCCTTATTGTTTTTTTTATTCGGTGCCGCGGCGCGTGGCAATGTACTAGCGCCAGCCAGCCACCAACAGCCAAAAAGATTGAAACCCTAAAAATTTATTATTATAAAAAATACTTGCACAGCTGGTCATAGGTCTGTCCCAAGGATCTTCACAAAGATCGGTTTTATGCTACCCGCAGCGAATGACTACCCGCTATGCAATCTTTACTGGATCGTCCGAGAATTTTCCCAAGGAGTTTAATACCGGATTTAACTAGGCACTAAACATTGAGCTGAAGCAAATTCTTTGAAAGCGATCAATTTGAAAGATTATTATTTATTAAGTGACCTTAATTTTTTTAAACTAACTATTCTCTTGGTTTCGTCTTAGAGTATTACCTGTATTTGGTTATAGTTTAAGACCCATCATAATAAATTCGTTAGGTAATTGTATATTCTTTCTTCATTAGGTTATTTCGCTAATGAGTTGCCTCTACGTTGTTGGTACCTAACAGCAGATTATTTTATACCATGGCGGCGCCCTGTAGCCAAATTAATTTATTACATACTTTTGAAGCCCATTAGTGGCCAGTAGATAGAGCTTTTCGCATTTATGAAGGTGCCGCCGCAATATCTCAAATTGGTCACACATTTTTATACCACAGCGTCACACCCTGGTTACCAGTTTTCGTTATCTTGGTGTCTAAAGCTCAGTCAAGCCCAATAAAATTAAAGTCAACAATAACTCATGATTCACAAGCACTTACTCATCTAGCCACCGCCTTTTTACATGCTGTCAGTCTGACATTCATATCTTTATCTATAAATTCAGATGGGCTAGTTACCTACTGAATAAATATACCTACAGTCTGAACAAATTCGTAGCATTTCGCAATTTGTATTTGACTTGGTCCTTTTTTATCCTAAGGTAGTTAAATGAATGAATAATAACTTAATTAAAGTAACATATAAAAAATATGGTCCACGCTCAGTCATTTGAGACCAGAGGCCTGATCTTTGAAAGCACCATTTGACAGTAGTGAAAATTAAAAATATAGAGCATAAGAAAATGACAAGTTTTGAAGCAATACACAGGTTTTTACCACTTTCGAAGGGCTTTGTCGAGTGATGTTCTTTAAAATTCGAGGCCCTGGAACTTAAACGTCAACCTCGGTTTTCCTCGGCCCAATGATTCGAGCCCTAGTACTACTTCTACCACTAAAATAGCTAACTATTTGAACTCACCAAAAGTTTGTCATTCCAGTCGTATTCTCCAGCGAGGAACAGAAACAAGAAGTCCTACAATGGCTGGCAGAAGCGGGCCCCACGCGGGTAGAACACCTGGACACAGTATGGCGGCACGGATGGATACTGTGCGGCGTGCTGGACGCGGCCATGCCCGGCGCCTGCGCTGGCCACCCACCCACGCGGCTGTCGTTAAAGCATGCGCAGTCTATTGCTGACCATTACCTTGGTGTTGAGCCGGTAAGATGTTTAGATTAGTGTTGAACGACGAATCAATGCTTAATCGTAGGATTTTTTTACACAAATTGTCAAATGAAATGTTTTAACTTTTGAAATGTTCTCGTGTTCCAGGTCTTCTCCCGCCAAGAGCTGGAAACGAACGACTCACTCAGCAAGCACCAAGAATGGAAACTCGCCACATTCTTGGACCGTGTACGCCAAGCGCTCGCAAAAGTATCGCCACCAGTTTCCAAACCGACTTCTCAACGGACCTCTCCTGAAACCAGCCAGTTCACCTTCGACTATGTCGCTCGAGGCTCAGGTCTGACAGCGGCCCAAGTCCACAACAAAGTATACTTCAAAATATACCCCACTGCTCAGCAATGTATAGATCCAGGCGAGATCGCTATACTAATAAAAGGACCCAGAGATACATACGGCATGACAGTACTCCCGCCTATATTCGGCAAAGCACAGTTGATCAGACAAAAGTTGCTGGGTCTGCAAACTAAACCGACTTTCACGGAGAATGCATTGCCTATAACACAAGGAGCAGCGTACTTGCGATCATACGGGAAAAACGACATGAACAAAACGTACTACATCCCTAAGGAGCATTACGATATAGTGATCGAAGTGGACTCGAGGCCGGATCACTCTAGAGTTGGCTATACTGTAAGCTGCGATGGCAGATATGAAATCTCTATAACTAGTAGAGGACAAAATATTGTCGGATCGCCATTTACAGTTACGGCTTCTCATAACATCATTGATATTTTGGAAAGGGAGAGTTTTTGCTTAGAAGATGGTGAAGAAATAGATATTCTTGACGTTAGATCAGACAAAAGAGTGGTTTTAAGGATAGTGGACTTTGTAACTGAGAAAATGCTACTTCAAGAAAACGGTTCGCTGGAAAAAATAAGTGAAGATGAAGCAAAAATATTAATGGCAACCGATGATATACAAAACACAGACGAAACAGCAAGCATCGATAATCAATCAAATAATAGTTCATTTACGAGTTTTGAAGAACCATTAAGCCCACAGAGATTCAATACGACAGCCCAAAAAATATTAAAGATGAATAGAGTATGCAAAATGTTTAACAGCATCATGGCAGAAAAACAACTATTATGCGAACAGAAGGAACCACTTATGAAACAGATTATTCCGGATATAGTAAATTCGACCTTCAGTGAATGTAATGCTAACAGATACATTTTATCTGAGAAACGAGACACGTTTATAATACCAGAAAATATTTCCGTTTCTCTGCGAACTGAGAAACCAAATACATTTATCGAAGAAGTAATTGATACAAAACTCGAAGACAATATACAACATAATGAACTTCCAGTACGAACTAATAAATGTCAAGAAAGCAAGATAATACGTGAAACCGACATAAATAAATGCTTGGACGAAGATATTGCGTCAGTGGTCTCATCCTCAAGCAATCCCTTCTTAAATGATCCGTACGAGCAGACTTATGCGACGGAAAAAGTTTTAGGGTCGTATGTAAGTACTGAATATGAAACACACCGCTCTCCCAACGAAGAAACTGCAGCTCCTACAATCAATATATTCGTACAAGGGACCGACACAGACACTCCATCACCTTTAAATACAAACCCATTTATCGATCCGGATGTTATATATGAAAGACCAAAGACACCTGTACTAAAAATTATAACTGGCGAAGTCAAAGATCGTGACGACTCTGTATATGTGGACCCTACAATTGGACAGCTGGCAGAAGAGTTGCAAGGCAATGAATTTATCAATCCGTTTTTTGTCCATCAACATCATCAAACCATCGATCGAGATGATAAACGTGCCAATGTTACCGACTTTATTATTGGTGCTCCGGTATCGTTGCCTCCCATTTTGAGAGCACCAACTCCCGAACCAACATTGGAATCCTTGATAATAACCAGGGACGAAAATATAGATTTATCAGAAGCTAAAGACCGAGGCAATCATGAAAATGCTGATGAAATCTATTCGACCCCTTTACATACTGTTATAAAGAAAAGAGAACTGCCCGCCGAGTCATCTTCATTTCATAGTTTAGATTCAAATGCAACAGAAAATGTAGAAATAGTCAGTAGTACCACAAAAAGCCTTAAAAAACAAGAATCGTACGAAACTTCAAACGAAAACAAAAGTGTCACCCCTAAAAAAGACATGTGGGACTCCGCTTATGTCAGCATTGATGATAGCAACAGCTCGCCTGATAGCAACAATAACGACAGCAATCTGTTGTGTGAAGCAGCAACCAGGCAAAAGTTTTCTCCTACTGACGCATTTGGGCTAAAACCAGAAGACATCACTAAAATGGGCCCCGCTGAAAGAGAATTATGGCTTTCTTGTAGTGAACTTAATACGGATACAGCCAAAGTTGAAGATATAAGACCGAGCAAAATAGAATTAAAGCGTAAAATGTTTACACCAATCATCGAAGAAAACGATAGAAGTATTTCATCGGGCATAAAAGAGTTGTCTAGGTCTGACTCAACAACAGAACATGGTGGTATGAAAACAGTTACAGTGGCATTTGCTGAATTAAATGACATGTATCACGAATATTTTTCAAATTCAGAGACCAGTTCATTAACTGCAATTAGTGATAACAATCAGAAACAAAATAATGAAGTACAATACATGATTGAGAAAAATAATATACTCGTCGATTCGGCGTCTGAACAAATCTCAGATGTGAAAAGACGTACTAACGACATAGAAGGCGAGATTTCTGAGGTTCAGTCAAATGTCACTGAATATGTTTCAGTAAGTCAGACCCTTCCACTCAATGAAGATACGCTGCCATACAAGTCTATCGATGTCATTAACGATGAAGTACATTTTGGCGGCAGTAATAGTACAAATATCGTCCATGAAAGGAAGAAATATTGGGACGACAAAATACGCCAAATAGAGGCCAAATCGGAAGACGTAAAGACAAATCAGAAGAAAAAGCGGTTCTCTCCTAAACACATTAGGCAAAATGATTCCTTTACAAAGAGGAGAGGCAAAGAAATGGCCAAAAAAATGTTAGAAGAAGGCGATATCGTAACACAAAATGTCACAGAAATTATAAGACAAAAATATCAGACACCACAACCATCAGTGGAAAAAGATACCCAAAGTGATGTTAAACTTGTAGATAAGTGGAAAAAATATTGGGATGATAAGCTTGAAATAGAAAAAGACGAGATAGAATCAATTCGTTCTCGATCTAGATCGCCAAAAAGCACTGGGTATACGCCATCACCGCAACAATTGAATATCACGGAAGACATATCAGAACCTATACCTGTCAAGCAAGAACTACCTGAAGAAGTATTTAAAGCATTCGAAACAAGTCCTAAAAGATTTTTTGGGACGTCAAGAAAACAAATTTTAAATAAAATTGATTCTTTTATTGCCAAACCAAGCACCGCAGACAAATCTTCAGAAGATAACGGCGGCGCTAAGAATGAGACTGGTTTGGTGTCTAGCCGGATATCTCTATTTCACAACATATCACAGAAAGAAGAAGTAGTTCATTGGAAACAAAGAAAAAGTCAATCAATGCATAACATTTACCAACGTAAAGATAGTGAAAAAAGTATTGCTTCAGTAGAGGAAGTCTTATCAGTTGACATAGTAAATAAGACGTATCAATATGAAAAGCCAACGCAAAACTTTACACATTCAAACAAGTACATAGAAACAGTAGGCACTAAAAATGAAACGGAAGATAAAGCAACGTTAAAAGATAAAAGAGCCCGAATGACACATAAAAATTACCACAACACGTTTGATGAAACTACCTACCACAAGGCAATTTTAGAACAGAAACATGAAGTACAGAACAACAATTATGTAAAAAGAACAATGAAAACTTTCAGCACTCAAGGTAAGAGTTTAAGCAAACCGCCAGTCCTACGTAAAACTTCAATAAGTAAATCAGAAATGGATATATTTAACAAAACATCGACAAATAAAGTCCCCGATAATGATTTGGACAAATATAAATCCTGCGAAGAGTTACCGAAAATAAACGTTAAAAATTTCATTTCACTATATGAAACTGTCACTAAGTCAGCTGTAGAACCGAAACTAGCGCGAAGACAATCAACGAGAAACACAGAATCGAAATCTTCGCAGGCAGGCAGCCAAAATTCAGGTAAATATAATTATAACAATAAATAAATAGGTACCTACATTAATTGGGTGAATCAACTTTTTCTTTTCATTCGTTGCTATGGTTACGTTCTCCTCGGTTACTCTTTAAACCTTAAGTTTATAGGTTTAAAATTTGCCAAACATGTATTTTTGTGATAGTATTTATTTATTTTACGTAGTCGCTAACTTAGCAAAGCTACTACTAATAGACATCGAATATCCGTATAGGTACATACATTTAACGTTATACATGTAACGTGCATGATTCAACTACAGTCATTCGTACTCATCCCGTAAATGTCTGCTGCTATCGGGATTCCATTCGAACACTGCCCCCGCATGACAACATCATACCTAACAAGATAGTGAGTTAGATAGAAATCAATGCTATATTCATTCTTTTTTTACAGGAGTTATAACAAAATCTGTCTGCACTACCACTTCGAATTCTACTTCAAGTTCATGCTCACCAGTGAATTCAACCTCGTCAGGGATTTCAAGTTCTCCAGCAAATATTCATTCCTCTTCAAATTCTTCAGTCTCTTATAACACTCAACCCAAAAAAATTCATCCGCGCGTTTCACAAAGACAAACATCTTGGATAAAAAGCCATAGCCACAAAGAGAGTGCAGATAAGAGCCTCGAAACTGCCACAAGCACCGATTCAATAGATATTGAGATTATATCCATGCCTGACAATGAAAAACAAGGTTCTTATTTAAGCCTCTCTGACATTGATCTGGAAATAGTTGAAACGAATACAGAAAATTCACCAGAAACTACACCAGAAAGAGAAATAGAACCTGAATTGAAGGATTACAAATCACGTTTCGCGATGGCAAAAAACTACTTCAAATCTTTAGAAGAACTAAGGGAGAACAAGAAACCTCCTAAACTAAACGAATGTGAAATGATGCTATACAAAACTTCAAATGAATCTCTGGAAAGCGATAGTGGCAGGCCACATAAGCGGGTAAAAAAAAACATCAAAGCGCATTCAGTGCCATCTTCAGAAATATCTAAAGTCTGGGACGAGATGCATGAAGTTGAAGACAAGACATCCAGCACCGGTAAACTTGTGAAGATATCAGAGAAGTTTAATGTGGACGACCTCTTTAACGACGTCATGGAAGGCAGATTGAGTCGACAGGGTAGCTTAAGAGGGATACCAAACAAGAAAGCTGTTCTAGAAACGTTCAGGTCTATGGAAAATGTGTCAGTCAACAAACTGAGCTCTTACGAAATGGCAGTTTCACAGTTGAATCAGTTCGCGAAGGAGAACCAAATAAAAAACGCGCAGACTTACCTTACTGAGTATCCATACTTGCCTACGACTGATCCATCCAAGTATCATTCTCGATTTGACACGAAAGCATCTGGTCTCATTTCTATGAAAGAACTACTTGATAAAAAGCCGCGTAGAAATAGTGTGCCGGACTTGAGGTTGAATCCAACGTTCACAGTCGACCTATAATTTCTAAGCAAATGGTATAAAAGAAGAAGTAGACAGCTAGATTGTAAAATAATGACAGTATTTACTAGTACCTTATAGTATAGACAATACTCTAATAATGAATGAACAATTTACAAAAATAAGATATAAAATAACTACTAACTACTTGAATAAGTAACGACGGTTTTATTATTTGGTCGAGAGTCAAATAGTATTTTCATTCTTTTGTAATATTAAGAAAATGTATTGTACAATTGTACAGATATTGAATCTTTACTAAGTATTAAGTTCTTAAATATTATTGTAATTATTTATTATTTTGTCAATAAAGTTAAATTAATACCTTAGTTGCGATTTATTCATTTCATTAAACGTTGCCTAACTAACAAGAAAAAAGCGAGCAGGTAGAAGTACGTATGCTAAATAAAACGTGGAATGTTCTCTATAAACTTAATTTATTTAAATATTTACATTATCAAAAAATCAATGTAGATTAAACAATAACTTAAGATTTTTGTCCAATACACTCGTCAAAATTAGACTGAATCGAATAAGACAGCTAACATGTTCAATTCAGGGTTAGACGTCAGGTTACTTCTCCGAAAACAGTTTAATCGATACATACACCACGTGAATAATTAAAGCATATTTTGTTGGCAGTTAAAAGTTTACTTCATTTGTTTCTATCAAAATATCTAAGAACAATTGATTAAAATGTTTTATTCGATAGATACATCGGGTACCCGTATGTAAATATATTATTAAAATAAAAATAGCGTAATCATCAGGTGACATGAACCCCAGTTAGAAACGGAACTTGTCAAATCAGCAATGTATTTCGAATTATCATAGTCACTTGTCACTTATATATTTTTAGTAAATAAATAAATCAGTACATTAATTATCCCATTTATACTAGAAAATTATTCTCGCTTAAAAACCGCGCTTTGTTCGTAATACAAGATAAATTCAGTATGATACACAATCAATGAGCTGAAACAGCATTCGGCCAAGCGTATGACTGCTCTATTATAATTCATCGATCAATAAAATTATAGTCAAAATATGACGTCAGTCGCCTCCAGGATGTGCCAGCAAAACAATTCTCAAAGACGCTTTGAGAGCTGTTTTCCGTTTCAAAATATTTAACGATATAATAAAAATGTAGGCTATGGCGTTATGTAAAGCATAAATGACGAAAGGATTTATAGTTTAACAGTGGTATTACTGAATCTACCATAGACCATAAAGGTTCAACCGCACTGTAGTAGTAACTTTAAGTAGTATTTAATCAAATCATCGCCCTAGTGCGGTTTCAAGTTTTACATCCCTAAAATACTGAACTTCACTTAAAATTGATCTGAGCGTATCTGGACGCAGAGTCAGCTCGTCTCCATTGAAGCCAAGCCTTCATTTGAGGGTCGCAACGGTCACCTCTCGCCTCCAGTTGCTGGTAGTATCCCTCTCGTATTATACGGAACGCGTCCACACTTCTGTACGGCAGTTTTGTTATGGGATCTATGTAGCGGGCTGGTCTCCTGTAAATAAGTATACGGGTAAATGTAGATTGCCTTACGAGAGTTGCAGCGGATGGGAAAGTATCCAGTATCCTAGACTCCCACTTAAAAATTTCATACTGAAGCTAGCTCTTGAATTTATTTGATTTGCAGTGAAGTGATCATCGTGACGGTCTTTCAGGGCCTAGATTAACAAATAAACTTACTTGGTAACAGCACAAAGCATTTCCGGTCGTCTTCGCGGCCGCCTCATTTTGTAGCAAGCGTTGAAGGCCTTATTTTTGATGTCATTCTCAAAGGTCAGAATCGTCCTTTCGTAGAATAGTTTCGGTTTAACGTTCAAAACTCTAGGTTTCTTCGGTTTTTCTTCTTTACTGCAAAATTTATAATAAAAAATATTACCTATACAATTCTTATCAAATAAATTTACTTATATCTGTGAGCTATACCTATACTTGAATAGTAAAGATAATTAATGAAATGTAAACAAACCATAATGAGGTATTTTATAAGGTACTAGCGACCCGCCCCGGCTTCGCACGGTATATTATGCATGTATTATACATATAAACCTTCCTCTTGAATCACTCTATCTATTAAAAAAACCGCATGAAAATCCGTTGTGTAGTTTTGAAGATATAAGCATACATCGGGACATGAGGACAGAAAAAGCGACTTTATTTTATACTATGTAGTGATAACCTACGTACCTACTCATTTGAATGTTATAGCATTTTTAACAATGATTCTAAACATAAGTACAGTCACGAACCGAAATTGTTGAACCACTTACCTATGTTTGTAACTTGGCTGTGTCATGCAAATCGACGGTAACATCAGTCATTGATTACACGGCTAAATTGCGAATTGGCAAGTGGCTGATACTATTCTACTGATACCAACAATACCGGTTCGCGACTGTACATGAATTATCAGCTAATACTAAACTTCTTGAATGTTCTGTAAACGGCATAATGTACTCACACGACATCGTTCAGTATGATCTCGTCGTCTGGTCCTATAATGTCTATTTCCATTCTTTGTGTCACAAGTTTTTCTGCCTCGTCCTTTTCAACTTCGGGCTTGGGTTCTTCAGGTACGATCTCCTCTGTGCTTATGTCACATGGCGTTGCTATAACTAGAAGCAATAAATGACACAATGAGACACAATCCTTATCGTAAAACACAAACTACTAGAAGTGATAATATTAATTAATCACTCAAGAGTAAAAATAAAATTTTGCCGCTACTTTCTACACAACCGTCACAGTTGTATCGTAAAATGCTTTAACACGTTTAAATAAATAAATAAATAAATAAATATCTTGGGACAAATTACACCAATTGTCCCAGCCCCAAACTAAGCAAAGCTTGTACTATGGGTACCAGGCAACGGATAAACATACTTATATAATGTAGATAAATACATACTTATATACATACAACATCCATGACTCGGGCACAAACATTCGTATTCATCATACAACTGTCTGCCCCTACCGGGATTCGAACCCAGGACCTCTAGCTTCATAGTCAGGGTCACTAACCACTAGGCTATCCAGTCGTCAAATTTGTATGGAAATATTGCGTTCCACTTTTATCAGTTTTCTACACATGGAACTCTCGCAAATTATCGTTATGCTACAGTACTGTAAAGCTCGTGCTTACAAGATCTCTTAGTGTGCGTGTGTAACGGTACCGACAGCGACTAATGACGAGTTCGTCTTACGCACACTTAGAGGTGGTTTACTATTACTAATAAGTACCTACTGTAGTATAATTTAATATGTACCTTCCTAAATACAGAAGAGTGACTTCGCGAGTGAACAGATCCTATATCTACAGCAGCGGTTCTTAACCTTTCTGACATGAGGGACCATTTGACAAAAAATCTGTCTTTCCATGGACCATCTAGTAACTACTAGAAATTGCAACTTTACGCATTGTGTCGACTAGTAAAGTTGTCATGTCACCTATCTAATTGTATTTATTAGATTGGCCCCGCGGACCACTTTGGATGCTTCCAAGGACCACCAGTGGTCCGCGGACCACTGGTTAAGAACCACTGATCTACAGGATGGTTTTTGAGCCAGAAGCAGCATGTCATTCAAACTAAGCAGTTTTTCATTTTTAAAATTTCCTATGTTCAACTTTGTTCCATGGACAATTGTTCCATTGTCGTAACCAATTGGAAAGTAAGTGTACCAACCTTCTTCGCTCTTAATAATGTCGCTTAGCGTAATTTCTGGTGCAGGGGCTTCTTGTTCATCAGGCGGAATTGGCACAGCAAATGAGTGGTACCTGTGAATTTACAATACACAGAGATACATCACTTATTTCAACCATACTTGTAAACTCAGACTTGTAGTTCATTGTAAGTTAACTTGAGTGCACTTCAGGAAAATGACAATGTTGGTTGCCTATGTGGCCACACATTTTTGCAACTTCATGGTTTCCAATGTACAGTATACTATACTCACTTTATAAGAGGGCCTGTTATAGTCTTCTTAGTCGGCCGTACTTTTTTTCTTTCAAGTTCAATCTGTTCAAAACGTTCTGTAAAAAAAGATTTATTTCAACTTGAAATATGATTCATAAGACAATAATCAACATAAGCAAAAATGCCAATCAAATTACACTACATAAAACAAATAGTTAAATAGCATTCATTGCATAGTTTTACACAAAAGCATTCATTCCGGTTTTAAATAAATTACTAAGCGCCACAGGATTGAAGTAAAAGCAGGTGCAATCAAGATATGACCCTGGAATAGATGTTAGAATAAACTGATAACACTCCCATGCTGTATAGAAATAAAATGGGTGACACAAATTATCAAGTTGTAGACAAGAACCATACCTAAACTCTTTAGATTCTCCTGTTCAGTGATAAGAGCTTCTTCTAGCAATTCTTCCTGTGACGGCATTTTCTCTTCCACTTTCTTGACTTTCTTCTTTTTTAACTCGGATCTTATTTTGATTCGTTGCTGTGTTTCTAATGACTTCACAGCTGTGCTTTTTCTAATTGATTTGCGACCTGTAAATACAATATTTGATCAATAATTAAATTTACATTTTATTTCATCGAGTGACAAACAAGACTTACTAACTACATTCACAAATTAATGTTGATAAATCAAACTTATTGTTCTTTAAACGTGGTTGAATATTTTTTTGCATTTAGTAACTTTTGCTTGTTACCCGACGATTTTATAAGTTTTTCTTTATGCCATTAGAGTTTATTTGAATATGTTAAATGACACAGATGGCAATACATACTAATTAATAATGTAGCAGCCTGGACCAAGGCTGCCGAAGTAGAGGACTTCTTAGCTATGCTTTTGAAAAAGCTAGACTCACATTTTGCCGAGAGGCACCAACGAGGAATAAATTTTAAATCCCCTATGTAATTCATGCTTCTGAAGTTAACACCTAAATCAGATTTTTTCATCCATTACTTAAGAACAGGACTTATCAATTGCAATATCACCAAAATAAGATACCTATTGAGTCATTGAGTGATTGGTCGAAATCTTCAGTCTTTTCTGGTTTGATTTTTTCCGGCTTATCCTCTTTTACCTTTTTGACCACCTCTTTCTTAGGCCGGTCGGCTGCCGCTTTTTTTCTTTTAGGGTCCTAGAACATTATTTTGGAGTTAATAAGACAAGAGTTTGAAATAACCAGTATAATTGACTGCTGTAAACACCAAAAAGTAAATTTTCGCATTTGTAATAAACCCGTTGACACATACTGGCTGGATGATCAAAATATTTTTTTTTTTATCTTACTTGTGGTCTCAGAATGTTGATGTTAGTGGTAAGTTAATTTTTAAATACTACATATTGATCAAAACAATTATGTAATTACCTTGTATGCCTTAGTTCCAACTGCCCTTTTTTTCTTTTCATCAACTTCTTGGTCAGAGACAGGATCATCATTCTCGTCAATGTCAAAATCAGAGTCCACAATATCATCTGCTTCTTTCTCTTCGCTGAAATAAAGCAATTAAGCAAAACAATTTTTTTTTATTGTTAAAAGTTTAATATAAGTCCATGAGCAAAACATAAGGAATACTTGGCTCAAATGAATCAAAGTAAGAAATATTAACAGATATTAAGTATCATATGTTTCGATGATATTGATAGGTAACTAAGTTATTAATATTAGAAAGTTCTCCTGTTCTTACAGGATTATTTAACATAAAAAAGTTGCAGTTTCAATATTTTGTTTATTCTTTTTATTCTGGAGTAAGTGGCGAAAAATTATTTGAGCAGGGGGTAGTACAATTTCAAGAAGAAGAGATATTGTTTTACAGATGGACCACGACTCCATCATAGTTTTTATGAAAACAAAACAAGGTTTTGTTTGTAACCAGTTTGAGGTTATGTTGACAAAACAACGTTTTTCAGATCTAATATAATTTAAGTATTTTTTATCTACGTACAGATAGTCATTATCTTCTGCAGTCTCCTGAAACCCTCCGTAAGTTGTTTTATAAAAATCGTCTTCCTCCTCTTCGTCAAGCAATTTCGCCATTCGATTCCCAGCATTAGCACGCTTTTCTCGTTGAGCCATGGTGATAAATATTTGATAATAGGCTTAAATATAATATTTCAAGTCAACAGAATATCGAAATAGCGATCGGAACCGACAAAAATTGGATATCCCTTCAGCAAGTAACAACAGCAACCTCTCGATAATTTTGACAAATAAAACGTCAAACCCGAACGTCAAAACTCCCATCAAATAGTTTTTTTAGGTGAAAATAGGCGTAGACAAAGCCGATACTACCATCTCTGTTTGTTTTAAATATTTGAATGAATTAATAGAAAAAGATTTCAATGTCACAAACTTAGTATTTAAGTGGTTTATTACATGCAACCCTACCATTACATAATTATGGAAAGTATCAGATTGGGATACAAATACATTCATGAAGACCTTCCAATGTGCCGTGTCATGACTATTTTGTGTCGATTAAATGAAAAGGTTCCACACTTACGGCGTAAACACCCACAAAATCAGCTTCAGTTTTTTTTTAATATTAACCGCTTCAAAAGATTCGTAACTGAGCTATTGCGAGAACTGCCAGTGGATGACCGGCGGTCTTTGACGATGTTAGACGGCTTCCACCCGTTACAATTATTTTATTTCAATTTCTTTTTTTTCTCGCATTTTCACTTGTCTTGTGTTTTATCATAAGTTTCTCTTTTAATATTCAATGTTAAAGGAAACAACATTCGTCTTTTATTCTGACATTTTAATATAGCTCTTCTAGGAAATGGTCCATACACAAACACACAACATTCTAGATAAGATAGGAAATGGTCCATACACAATCACACAACATCCTCCTTTTTCAGTTATAATTACTTAAAAGAATCAATCAGTTTCAAATCTCTTAGGCCTTTTTATTGTACGCCCTGACCTGGTTGTATAACCCTCTACTTGTTGTTGATTATCACTTTCATCTCTGGTACAGTCTTCAAGAGAATCAATATTTGAAGAACTTCCACAAATTAATAAATAATTACTACTACAGCTACTAACAATATCAACATTATCCTCACATATAGGATTGATTACACAACTGTCATCTGAGTGCTGAGATAATGAGTGATACGAATCAACATCGGATGACAAGACATCATTTTCATCTCTTGAACTGGGTGGTTCTACAAATGTTAGTTCAGTATTATTAATTTTAACTGAATCTGTTATAGTTGTATTTTCAGTAGATTTTACATTATCATCATCGCTTGACACAGGAATACATAGTTTTGCTAACAAAAATGACACTGGAACAGAGACTGTTATAGGTTCATTATCATTTATGTTTATGTCACTGCTTTGTCTACTGTTATTTTGACTGACATGTTCTTTTGTATTACATATTGTCTTTAATAAATGCTTACGATTCCTTCTATAACTTACCCCTTCTTTCGACTCAATTATGTATGATCTAGGATAGTTTTGCAGAATTTCTTTTACTATGCCATGCTCCCAGCGACTGTTAGGGTTCTTTTTGTACATGATGGAATCATTTACACACAACTCAGGCAGATGTCTTGCATGCTTGTCATAGTATTTTTTATAGTTTTCTTTATGTTTATTCATTCTATTTTGTTCAGTGTCAAATTGAACAACTTTTGGTTTAAGTAATTCTTTGGACATTGGCAAGTTTGATCTCAACTTCCTAGACATAAGTAACTCAGCTGGAGACTTCATATATTCTTTTTCATTGCATCTATAATGCAACAAAGCTAAATATGGATCTGTTTTATCTTCATATGATTTTTCTAATATTTTTTTAACTATTTTTACAGCTGCTTCTGCCTGTCCATTTGATTGAGAAAAATGTGGGCTTGACGTTATATGTTCAATATCCCAATCTTGGCAAAAACTTGCGAACTCTCTAGAATCAAAAGGAGGGCCATTGTCTGTCATTAATACCAAGGGACTACCATGACGAGCAAGCACAGACTTGAAATGCGTGATAACATGTTTTGCTGATGTTCCTGTGTTCAAATAAGCTAGTTCTATATATTTTGAATAATAATCTATAATCACTAAATATTTTTTGTCCCTAAATTGCAATAAATCAGCTCCTATTTTCTCCCATGGATATGATGGACATTCTGAGACTATGAGTGGTTCACATGTGTTAGCAGGTCTGTACTTTAAGCAAATTATACAATTCTCTACAAATTGTCCAATATCCTTACTCATGGATGGCCAGAACAATACCCCTCTAGCTAAATTCTTACATCTGTTTAAACCTGCATGACTGGCATGAATTTTTTGTAACATTTCTTTACGCATTGTGACAGGAATAATGATACTTGTATTCTTAAAAACTATGTCATCAATTACATGTATTTCTGACCTATAATCCCAATAACATCTTACATTTACATCAGTATTATTTTTGTGTTTTGGCCATCCATCGAAAAAATATTCTTTTAGCTTTTGCAATGCGACATCTTTTAGAGTTTCTTGCTTTATAGTCTGTAATTTATTTTCTGAAACAGCTAGTGAGTTTTTAAACATATTGGCATGGATAGTAATGTCATTATCGATTTTATGTTCATCACTTTCTAAGAGTGCTGCTCTAGAAAGTGTATCTGAAATATACATCTTAGACCCAGGAACATATTTTACATTTACATCATAAAGCTGCAATGCCAGCATCATCCTTTGCAACCTATTAATATAGCAAAAAGCTCTTTTTCTATTTGTGCATATCGTCTTTGGCATTCTGTTAATGTCTTTGATGCATATGCTATGGGTTGATTATTTTGTAGCAAAACCGCACCCATTGCTTTACATGAACTATCTACACTCAATGTTAGCGGCTTTGTGTTGTCATAGTGACACAAAACTGGTGCTTTGGTAATTAAATTTTTCAATCTTTGAAAAGCTTTTTCATGATTAGCATCCCATAACCACACAGCATCCTTTTTTAATAGGTTTCTTAATACTTCTGTTTCTGCAGACAAATTTTTTATGTAACTGCCTAAATAGTTAACAACACCAAGAAATCTTTGTAAACTCTTTTGAGAGTCAGGAGTAGGCATTTCTCTAATAGCTTTTATTTTATCATAATCTGGATACATACCTTCTTCACTAAATACTTGACCTAAGAATTTTATTTGTCTTTGTGCAAAAACACATTTATCTTTGTTAAATTTCAAATTTATAGACTCTGCTCTTTGTAAAACTTTTTCCAGTGTTTCATTGTGAGTTTTTTCATCTGGTGCATATATTAAAATATCATCTACATACAATATTACATTTGGGATGTCTGAAAATGACTCAATCAATATTTTGCTAAAAATTTCAGTCGAACAAGTCAATCCATATGGTAACCTCAGATATTTATACCTTCCATAAGGAGTGTTAAATGTACATAAGTCAGAACTACTAGAGTCAAGCGGGATCATCCAGAAACCAGAATAAGCATCCAAATGAGAAAATATTTTTGCTTCATTTAATTTATACCTGACATCTTCAATTGTGGGTAAGGGAAAATGTGATCTCTGAATGGCTTCATTCAAGTTTCTGGGATCCAGACAAATTCTTAATTTTTTGTTTGCTTTTTCTACAATCACAATTGAACTAACCCAGTCAGTTGGTTTGGAAACAGGTTCAATAACACCCAGTCTTGTCATCCGTTGCAATTCCTCTTTTAATCTTTCTTGAAGTGCAAATGGAACTCTTCGTTGTGAGTCAATTTTGGGTTGCACTTCTGGACGCACAGTCAGATGGCATTTGTGTGGCAAACAGCCCAGACCCTGAAAAACAATATCATATTCTTTAAGTAAAGCATCTAACTCACTAGTATTTTCAACGGTTCCTTCTGGTAGATTACTAAATATCCTTTTTACAATGCCTAAATCTGTACAAGTCTTAGCACCCAAAACTGGTTGACATGAGATATCTATAACAATAAATTTTATTCTATATTGACAATTATTTATAATACATTCTAAGACACATGTGCCTCTCACAGGTATCTTACCCCCATTATAAGCAATTAAATTTGCTGAACTGTACTCCAACACATCATTAGAATTTTGTAGTTGACAAAATAACTCGTAAGAAATACAGTTTGCTTTGGCACCCGTATCCAACAAAAAACAGACATTATTATTATTTATTTTAATATCAAGTAACCAATCATCTTGTGTTAACGATGCCATCTGCAGATTTTTTTCACTTACTTTAAAGTTACCTATAAATAAGTCTTCATTTGACATATTATGGAACAGATTACCTGAATCAGCACCTGAATACACATAGTTGATAGGTGTTCTGCACACCTTAGCAAAATGACCAACTCTCGAGCATTTGTTACATTTTACTCCATAAGCTGGACATTTTACCCACATGGAATGATGAATATTTCCACACCGCATACACTCCTGTTGTCTTCCTCTCACTTCTTGGGTTGGCTGTCTTCTTTGATAATTTGTTTGACGGACTGACAAAACTTCTTGCTGCAACTGTTGTTCTTTTTCAAGATAAGTGTTATTTTTGTGTGATATTTCCATACTTTTATACACCGAAATCATTTTGCTAAGCTCTATGTCATTTTCCACTAATAGCTTTTGTCTGATATTCGTATGTTCTTTGTTCATGTTACAGATAAACATGTCTCTAACGAGAGACTCTTGCAAATCTTTGAACTCACAGTCCATTGCTAGTTTTTTCAATTTGGTGAGAAACATATCTAACGTGTCTGTTCCTTGAACATGGGTAAAAAATTTGTGTCTGCATATAGCTAAGTTCTTCTTAGGAACAAAGTAACTTTCGAACGAATCGAGAACTGACTGATATGTCTTTCTATTCTCTTCTGAGAAAGAATTATATATGTCCAAACAGTTCTCACCAATAAAATGTAGAAACAGAGCAATTTTCCTCTCATCAGACTCTTTGTCATGTTTCATTGCAATCATAAAATTGCTGAATACCTGCTTCCACCTTTTCCAAGACGAGGCCACATCTCCTTCGTCAAACTTGAGCGGTTGAATCAACTGCATATGGACGTCCATTTTATTAAAATTTTATTTTCTTCACAACTTACTGGTTAATGCTTTCCGTTTTTCTCGCTGCCACCATGTTTTATCATAAGTTTCTCTTTTAATATTCAATGTTAAAGGAAACAACATTCGTCTTTTATTCTGACATTTTAATATAGCTCTTCTAGGAAATGGTCCATACACAAACACACAACATTCTAGATAAGATAGGAAATGGTCCATACACAATCACACAACATCTTGTTACTTTTTTTTATATGCAGAAAACTAAAATAATACTGTATGCCTTCGGGCGCAACTAAAAATATATTGATTATTAGCAGTTAAGATTTAAATCCGAAACCTAGTTTTTGTAATTTGGTTCTTAATTCTAAAATACGAATTATTTGAAAAACATGAAATCTATAAGTAATGGATCGTAGCAAGTAGAACAAAGTAGTCTCTGCCTCCCCTGTGGGAAAGAGGCGTGACGGTCTGTTTGTATGTATGGATTCATTTGTAACTAGTGATTGCAATATGATCTCTATCTTGCAAAAACGGGAACTGTGCGATTTCCGGGATAAAAATGGACGTAGTTTAGCAGAAAGGATTCAATCCACGGTGAGTTGCACTTGAGTAATTAAGGTTTGAAGTTTAAACAGTGTTTCATGAATAAAGCCTGTATTTTAGTTTGATGTTTTTATGCAAATATATGCGTATCCTATTACTTTTCTAGTTTATATATACTTACTCAGGTATATTGTTATAATTCTTAAGATATTTAGGCTAAAGTCCATTTGGATCCGTTTTGATAAATTGTATCTTAAATGACACTTACTTGTATTTATTTTCACCATAAGGTTCCACGTGTAAAACAGTGGTGAAAAAAAATTGTTTTTAAAATAATGCTACTAATCTAAGCATTAATCACTTTTATTTCTTGTAGAAAAATGGTTTTATAATCGTTTTAAATTATGAGATCAACTTTATTTTTTATATTTTGTGGCTATCTTAGCATATATAAAACTTTAAAAGAATTCAATATTTATCTCGTGTGTATTTGTTATTTTTTACTATTACCTGGCCATTATTTATTGGCCTTTTAGTCATTATTTATGCTGTGATAGATGCTAAAAATTTTAAAATACTGAAAACAAAACAAATTTCTCTAAAATAAACTATTATGTCAAAAATAATAAAGGTTCAATCTTTACCTATCTAATTATTAGCTTCAGGAACATTATTATCAAGTTCGTCTTCAATCATTTCAATATTAAAATCAAGAGGACCCCCAAATGCTTCTAGATCATCCACAAGTTCACGATTTCCCTTCAAAGACTTGTAAAATCCTAAACAGTCTTTTGGAATGAGATCAAACATGGATCTCAAGTCGTCTAGCTTTACCTGGGGTATTTCTTTGCCATTTGGCCACAGTAGTGATAGGTCGTTTTCCGATATTACGATAGATCTTTTTCTATTTTTTTTCTCAATATTGAGCTCTTGAAATTCGTTTTCCATATTAGTTTTCATGAAAATAGCATATAGGTACGTCTTCTTTCTTCAACATAATTTGTTTAGTTTTCAGCCAGTTAGTTTTAGTCTTGTTTACGTAAGTTTTCCTATTAACTATTTTCTTTTCGATTTTTTCTGTACCCAAAAAGTCTTTATTTTGTACACTTGCAGTGGATTTTTTTTCTTACAGCTTTTTATGACATTGATATATTCATCAGCTGTATAAATTCTTTCGTGGAATTTTAGATGGGTTTCTATTTTGGAAAAATCAGTGTCGTTTGGTGAAAATGTGTGACCTGATTCTAGATAGTTCAGTGTTATTGTCTTTAAAGTTACTATACGTGACATTGAAGTTTCAGAGATATGTTTATAAATAAATAATTTTCAAATTACACCTAAGAAAATTACACTGAACTATCTAGAATCAGGTCACACATTTTTGCCAAACAACACTGATTTTTTCAAAATAGAAACCCATCTAAAATTCCACGAAAGAATTTATACAGCTGACGAATATATCAATGTCATAAAAAGCTGTAAGAAAAAAAATCCACTGCAAGTGTACAAAATAAAGACTTTTTGGGTACAGAAAAAATCGAAAAGAAAATAGTTAATAGGAAAACTTACGTAAAAAAGACTAAAACTAACTGGCTGAAAACTAAACAAATTATGTTGAAGAATGAAGACGTAGGTATATATGCTATTTTCATGTAAACTAATATTATGGAAGACGAATTTCAAGAGCTCAATATTGAGAAAAAAAATAGAAAAAGATCTATCGTAATATCGGAAAACGACCTATCACTACCGTGGCCAAATGGCAAAGAAATACCCCAGGCAAAGCTAGACGACTTGAAATCCTTGTTTGATCTCATTCCAAAATTACTGTTTAGGATTTTACAAGTCTTTGAAGGGAAATCGTGACCTTGTGTTGTGGATGATCTAGAAGGATTTGAGGGTCCTCTTGATTTTAATATTGAAATGATTGAAGACGAACTTGATAATAATGTTCCTGAAGCTAATAATCAGATAGGTAAAGATTGAACCTTTATTATTTTTGACATAATACCTAGTTTATTTTTGAAAAATTTGTTTTGATTTCAGTATTTAATTTTTTTTTGTGTCTATCACTGCATAAATAATGACTAAAAGGCCAATAAAAAATAACAAATGCACACGAGATAAATATTGAATTCTTTCAAAGGTTTATATATGCTAAGATAGCCACAAAATATAAAAAATAAAGTTGATCTCATAATTTAATATAATTATAAAATTATTTTTCAACAAGAAATAAAAGTGATTAATGCTTAGATTAGTAGTATTATTTTTAAAACATTTTTTTTCACCACTGTTTTACATGTGGAATTTTATGGTGAAAATAAATACAAGTAAGTGTCATTTAAGATACAATTTATCAAAATGGATCCAAGTGGACTTTAGCCTAAATATCTTAAGAATTATAACAATATACCTGAGTAAGTATATATAAACTAGAAAAGTAATAGGATACGCATATATTTGCATAAAAACATCAAACTAAAATGCAGGCTTTATTCATGAAACACTGTTTAAACTTCAAACCTTAATTACTCAAGTGTAACTCGTCGTGGATTGAATCCTTTTTGCTAAACTACGTACATTTATTGGGATTAAATGACATTCATTATTTTGCTATAACAGGTACAATGAATCAAGGAAATAATAAAAAAAAAATATATTTTTAACCTTGGGTCTTTTCTGGCATTTTTAATAAGTTGAGATATGAATATTGACGAATTAAATAGAAACAATCCATGTGTTTTGGATCTTTTCTGCTGTTTTTGTCAATTTCGGTATATAAAGCACATGAATTCATCTGAAATGATTCAAGCACTTTGGCTCCGTTTTTAGTTTAATTTATTTTGAAAAGCTCATAATAACGGAAGGGATCCAAGTAATCTGGATTACTTTTGAGATTTCACTGGAGTATTTAAATGTCACAAATATGTTTTTTTGCAAAAGAATCCAAGCAGATTGAATTACTTTACTTAAGGTATTGCGCACCTGGTTCCTTGTAGTGATAAAAAATCCATAATGATCCAAAAGAGTTGAATCCCTACTATTGAATTAAAATATAAACCTGTCATAGATGTGGGATGGTAACACTATGTGGTTTAAACGTTATGCGTTGGTATTTTTGCTGGATCTTTGTTGCTGATCGAAAGTATTGGCCTTCAGGCATAGTTTGGTATACTTAACTCATATTCCGGTTGTTTCGTGGATTGGATCCTTTCTGCTAAACTACGTCCAAATGATCTCGTACGGTATTCAAAGTAACATGACACGTGGGAGTTGAAGTAAGAGGCATGGACTTATTACGAACAACGACTGATTAAAAACAAGTTTAGTAGTGTCTTCTTCAACCTCGACATTGGCAGAATCATCGATAGTATCGATGGAGCTAGTTTTTTATAAATTGAATTGAATTGAAGAGACTGACTTCATAAAGAGACGTGCGAAGCTTCTACGATCGTCGCTACAATTCTTTTATCAGTTTTAAGTAACATTCGTCTTGTATACTGTATGACCATGAGCCTTTACTATTTCGGGATAAAAAAGATATTATACTCAACAATCGTAATGTTTATTTGTCATGATTCTAATTTGCAATAACGATTTAAGATGGCTGTGTAAACCTTATTTCCTTTGCCTATCATTAACGGGCTGAATTTAAAAAAAAACCGTCATTTGCGTTTAAAAATGGCGTTTGCCGGGGCGGCGGATTTGTTTGGTTGGTGCGTAGGTTGGTGGTTGTTCCTGCTGCTGAGAAAATAATACTTATTATTTTATTAATTGCCAATTTCGTAGCATCAAAATCAAAGGCCAATGTACGTATACATTATACATACTAATATTATAGATAGGTATATAATCCACGCTACCTGCGTACTTATCTTAAATTAAGAAAGTTAAATATATCTACAACAGAAGTTTTTAAATTTTCTTGATGATTATTTTAGCATTTAAGTGGTAGAACAAATTATGTGATGTTGTAAGTATGTTCTGCACTATTACTTTGATTTTGATATTTCTAATATACTTCTGTAATTGTTGAAACAAAAGAAAACTTGTGTTCAAAAATATTTTATTTTATTTTAGTTTAAGTTTAATCATGAAAATACTTAGGTAGGTACCTACCAAGTGCCTATCTAAAACCCACTCAACACACAAACCCACTGGAAGTAATATTTTTTTCTGCTTATAAAGCGCCGTATTCCGATTCGGACAGTAATTGCCAACGTGGCGGCATAGAATAAATAAGAACAGAGTAGAACGGAATCTCTTTTGACTGCGTCCAAAACGCCGCCATTTATATACCTACTTCCCCTTTCACATCGTTACACCCTTCTGTCTTTGTGTTTCATATACCCCCCCCCCCCCCTTTGTTTCATTCGACTTGGGCCTGGGGACGTTTGAAACATTTTCCGAGGTTTTCTAAACCTAACTGCTTATCAGTAGTTTATCAAGCCAAATATTTTTTTTTTGCCATATAGCTAAATAACTTCACTATGACTGAAACCACTCAAAAAACGAATTCAGTAGAAAATGAAGCTACAATACTCGGTTTTGTCAAATACCGTCCCAGTTGACCGCGGTCTCTCCTTTGCGCGTCACTCCACTCCACGGTACTCCACCCAATAGTATAAAACTGGGACTCTTCCCTTCTCTAGCTATAGCCATTTTTTTGTACGTATAAGCGTAAGAGGATATTTCTCTTCCTCCCTGGAATTCTGCAATAAAATTGTTAGGTAGACACGATTAACTCTTACAAACTCTCTCGTTACAAACATATTTAATTTTAAGTTCTCATAATAAGTGAATTGTAAGATTCTTAATGAGAATAAATAATCTCTAAACCTAAACCTAACTCTTGTTTTTCATCTTGTACTATGTTATGTTAAGGACATAGATATATCTACTTCTTTTCCTCATTTTCAAACACATTTTAATCTGTGTTCTGCTGTCCGCCCATTACACTTACCTTTTTAGCAAAACTTGCCACACTTAGGGATCAATGAAACAAGTTAATTATTTTGTGCGGTTTATTCAATTTTAACAGTTATTATAATAGATTTTACTTCAGTCATCATTAGCTGTCATTGATAAGAACCATTTCCGTCAGATTTTGCTAACTTTTTAATCATCCAGATACACTTCAGCTTTAGACACACCAATGTGTAATTTTATGCATTGAGTTGCATTAAGATTCATAATAGCATGTACCGGATAATATTAATAGTATAATTTTAAATTAGTAGGTAGTTTTAAGTTTCGACTATTACAACAGTTAAGAATTGTCCGATTTCATGATTGTGATTTTATATTTAAACTTAATGTATTGACACTACTGTTATATTCATTATCGTGTTACAATACAACATTATGTTTGTAAAACATAAGCTTAACCATGAAATCACAAGAGAATATATTAAGCTAAGTACAATAAATTCAATCATATGCTATCAACAAACAATAAAATAACATCAACTTAATAATTCAAAATCACAATATAAACCAAAATTATCTTACTAAACATAATGACTTCATGACATTAATGATATAATAATTATTAACTACGATAATAATAATAAAAAGAAGTGGTAATTAATGGAATGTTCTGGATCAGGCATTGTTATTTGTGATGCATATTATAACATTAAAAATACTCTCAGTTAAATATTAATAAATAATTACATACCTAAAGTCATTTCATCCTAGCTTGTTCAAAACTGTTACATAGGGACATTTTTTGTCACTATATTTTAACAAATTGGTAGCTGTAAATTTACTAGATGTTTCCCTTAAACTGTGTTCTGTCAACGATAAAATATTGTTTATGTGTCAAACAGTTAAATTTTAGATAAGTACAATAATGTTTACAACTTTGAACAAGTAAAGTTGAATAAAGTTTAATTATAATGAAGACTCTCGCAACCACACTTTCCGTATAGGAGCAGCACTAGGATACTCAATGATAATTCAAAATTATGCAACTATACATACTTCCATATTAAGTATCTTTATAAACATCAAAACACTAACATTAGTCTAAGACTGTGCTGTCAAATCAACAATCTATATCACTTGAAATGATAAAAACTCTGCTAACTTTTAATACTTCTGCGGCTTGTAAGCTTAGCTTGCAAAATGCCTCGGTAAATTATCCTATTAGAAAGGAGATTCTCGCACATTTACAAAAGGAATACTAACACTAAGTCAAATATCGTTGAGAAACAGAAGTCATCCTTTAATTTATCAAATTTAATATCTAAGGGCTGGTGCAGGAAAACTGATTAGTACAGTATTACCAAGAAAAGTTGTCGCATTGTGCATATGTAGTCGCCAACAACTATTTACAATTTGACCATCATCAAGCCATCATTGAAGCGACAATAACGTCAAACGTTAATTTCCAAAAGTTGACTATTATCTGAAAAATCCCGTTATTTTAAAATGCGCTTGCTACGCGAACTTGGTAATATTGTACCAATATTTATTATTCTTTATACTAAAGACAAGAAACAAACAATTTGCCAGGCGCCTCAAATATGCGAATCATCATCAAATATAGTGTGAATTCAAGAAGACATTGATTTAAAAATCATACAATATTTTAGATCTGCATTTTTTTCAATACCAGCCCCTTTCTATAGCGAAATAACCTGCATGTACAATACAATAGAAATTTTACTAAACCAACTTTTGTACATAGATTAATATATCTACTATTGCATAAACACAGTAAACTTTTTCAAAATAGTAAAACAACTATTTAAAAATATAATTTGTGAAATATGGCAACATAATTAATTAGTTTCATCATTTGGCGACAATGCCTTTTAACGAAACAAGGATAATAGTGCTACTCTCACCTCAATGCACATTTCTTAGTATCACCTACTTTACTTAAATTCAATATCGTATGATTAATTTATTTAACTACATTCATTCGCTATTCTCACCTTAAGTATAGAAGTTTTTAAGAAGACACCCAGTGTTATAAAATAAAATCCGAGCACTGGATGCTTATAACTTCTTACAGATAATTAGTTAGTAGATTAATAATTGTTGCGATTAAATACTCAAATTATTTAAAATAAATCACAAATTTAGTGGTATAAATTTGAAAATTAAACAATTACCTACTTATTCATTAACATAATTTGGTAAATGTAATTTGCTGTCGAAAGGAGAATCGTTGTTTTCAAAAGGTGTCAATTTCTAAATTGCAAATATTAAGATGAAGTGTTTCAAAACAAATATTAAAATTATTATACACTTAATAAAAAGCAGAGCATAAACACTGAGCATTGACGACAATTTGTACTTACTGAAAGTATTTTAAGAAAAAATAAGTTAGATGATAATAAATAATTTTCTTAAATCTTACAACAATTCCTACTTACCCTAAATAGTCATAAAAAGTAAATATAGTGAAACAGTGAGAGTCATATCGTAAAATTTCGCTACTCGTTTATTATTTAGATATATACAGTAATAATGGAATGTATAATAGCAGCATACACAGATACAGTCACTTCGGCGAAGCAAAAATAAGGAATCGTGCAAAATATAAAAAAATGGGTGAGTAGCAAACACACTCCAAAACTTAGACCGCCTTTTTGAAGTTTTTCACAGATTATATAAAATTGTATATCCCTTCTGTTACAATAATTACAGTAGAAGATGCATAATTATTAAAACAGTGCCACGAGAATTAAGTACAAAGTACGTAACTCTTTCCCCCTTATTCATAAGCAAATGATAAGTTTATGTTAACTGAACGTTTTGCCATTTGCCTTGAGATACACTTACAAAACGTACATTTCGCTACAACGGGTTTGTGATTTTTTAAGAATAAAGGGGTTTATTTTTTTAGGTAATTTTTCATGGCTACTATCTCAAGCAAATAAATACTACCAAATTATAGTACAAAATTCACGTGTGGTCAAAGAAATATTCGTTCTAAAAAAACACGTTGGATATTAGTTAAACGTTAACATTTGGAACATAACCTATGTGAATGAAGTAAGATATCCTAGAGAAATAAGAACACAATTTCGACACTTAAACATACTGTTACATAGAACCCTGTGAATTCTAATTCTGTGATGTGATTGGTCGCTCATCAGCTAAAGTACACAATGAAGTAACAAAAGGGTTTTGCAAATTTAAGAGACGATATTTTGAACGAAATTATACCTACTACTGTTTCAAATGTAAACAATGTTCACATTATTTAAAAATTTACGGTTAAGTCAAAGCCTAACCTTACCGATATTGTGTATTTAGCTGAATAGCGAGTCTTATTTTTTAATTTAATTTTAATAAATCTTAAAGATATTTTTGAAGTAAACATTTTGAGCTACGTTACTCCTCTAGACAGTTAAGTTTACTTTTAAATACGTACTAATGTATATTTATGTACAATTGATCCAAAATTCATGTAGGTAGGTAATGCGCAAGTGTCTAAAATCGTTATTTTCTTGAAATCTGGTATGCAGTCACACGTTTGGCACATAATTGTGAAATTGAGCGTTCATGCACCAAATACCATGCAAGCTTTAGTTAGTAGATAAGGTCATTTATAACTGTTAATATAACCAACTAATATCAATTTATTAATATAAAACAAAGTCACGATCAAATAAATGTTTGTGAGTACGTTCTTAATAATACCGGCCATTCCCGGATTTTATCGACTTTTAATAGTGTTAACATAAAACCTCCGTTCCAGGTTCACTCGAGCAAAACAATTTTGCAGGAATGTGTTTTTCTCGTATAATCGTATAGTTATTCATAATCGTGTAGAGGTACAGTGAAAATACTGATTAATAAACTTTAAAAAGGTACATCGTTTTGATAAATATAAATAAGAAAAGTCTAAATTTTAAAAATCGTCACAATTATTGAAATTCATTGAAATCATGTGCATTTGACTACGCAATCATAAAGAATTGCAGTTTCTTGCACCTTTAGAGTAATATTCAGTTCCATTCTTGCGATCGCTTAAAAGCAATAGCGAGAATGACGCGGAATTTTGACAGCAAGACTGGTGCAGCAGTGCAACAATTGGTAAGTTTTAACATTTATTAAGTAAACTGCCTTAGTATAGAAGTGCGTTTTTTTTCATAAAAACGTGTATTCAATCCATAGTGATCAGTGACCACTAAAATTAATGCTATGTTCAATAACTGTCTTAAAACAGACTTAAAGCAAAATACTCAGGTTACTAAAGAAAAATAACTACCTAACGGTCTCCCTTATTTCATTGCCAGATGTATACGATCAGGGGAGATCATCATCAAATGTTCATCCTCAAGTACTATTGCACAAAATGTTCTGGCTTGCGCCAACCAAGAGTGTCACAATATTTAATACAGAATTAGTGACAAACTTCAGTTGTTACATATTATGGGCGTTGTTATAAATGGTACTTTAGATTCAAAATTCGGGCACCCAGTTCATGACCGATTTTAACTATTTTCGCTTTTTGTAGTAAAAGTTAAGTCAAGACTACAATAGGTGCCAACAATATGGTAATTTTTCCTAAATCGCCAGTTTAATAGCCTTCATTTACACTCATAATTCCATTCTACAAAGAAATTAAACGAAAAATGGAAAACGCTACAGAAACTATACAGCTTTATGTATTGAACATAGAATTAACTCCAGTGTGGCATTGAATCATTTACAGATAGTAGGAGTCGGACTGTCAGTAGACCCAGGAGACTGGCACCCATTGCGGGGTGGAGCGCAGTCTGACCAAGGCTGCTTCGAGTTGAGCCAAGGTATCATCTATGTCGTTGTTGACTATAGTCATGTCGAAGTAGTGGCCGTAGGTGCGCCGGAGTTGTTCGGACTCGCGAACCAAGACTTCTAAGGAGCCGTCGTACTGAAAATATAAATAGCTATTAGAAAGAGTAGATTAATTGCTTCAGAATTTCTTTTTACAGTTATGCAACATTTACTACTGCACGACGTTTGCAAAATTATCTCTTTTACTCTTAATCTTAAAACGACATAAGGTTCCTTGTAGGCGTGGCATAGTAATAACGGTTCACTGCTGGTTTTGTAAATGAGCTTAGGTAATCCTGTTAGATTTAAATACTCACATCAGTAACATTGGTGAGCGTAGGAGCAGCTATAAAAACGACGTAGGGCGCAAACTCTGCCGTACGTAGAATCTTCAGCGCTTGCGGTTCGACATCCAAAATGGCTATTCGGCGTTCGGAGTGTATGCGACGAATTGTTTCTATCTTCGTACCGTACATGGCGTCTTCGTGAGTGCCTGTGAACAGAACCCTTGTTAGCATTAGATTGAAAGCAAAACTTGTGGGATAATATTGTAGGTATTTAATTTCTCTGGCATCAAAGTGCTAGGAACCTCGAGGAGCAGCGCTTATCAAATTGAACGTGAAATAGCTATGCCCGCTTTGTTAGACTTTTTATTATTCGTTCCTATCTAATTTTCTTACAGTAAAGCTGTTTCCGAGGATAAAAGTAGCGTAGCTCACCGTATTCTAAGTATTCGTTGGCACCGATGTCTGCCATCATTTCTTCATGTGAAACGAAATAATAGTGTCTTCCGTTTTCTTCATCCGCTCTTGGTGGTCGTGTAGTGTCTGAAAGTAACAATTCATTCATATAGTTGGGTACGTGTTTGGTTGATGTTTCACAACTTTGTAAATTATTTATGCAGCAGATGGTTTTCAACGTATCGGTATATATCTTGCAGCGATGTTATCTTAGCAAAAGGTCGCTCCTATTACCCTTTTGCTAAAAGCAGCCAAGTTTTTGAAGTTTTGTATTTACACATAAACTTCTCTGTCTGAACACTGGTCAACCGTATTTTGAGAAAAATAACTTTTAGTACTGCTTACTTAATAAATCGGCTTAGAATCTACTTACGTGGAATGGGATAAGCATATTGGTCTGGGTGACGAGCAATCAGCGTATTCTTGATGTGACGTCGCCCAACGCCGTGAGCGCCCAGCAGAACTATCGTCTTTCTTTGGAAAGCTAAAACAAACGTACCTAATTATAATACTCTCTAAATCAAATTTAGTAAAGAAATGTTATAAACGCCACGTTTAGCAGGGTTGTACGGGGATTCTAAGGTCAAGGAGAAGTCTGAAAGTTACTGCATTTCTAATGGAATTTTCAGACTGTTCTTGTTTTTTGTAAGCCCTCTTCTTTTGCCGAGTACAAACCAAACCCGAACTGATAAATACGAGCCTACTTCCGCCTGTATCTGAGCTGAGTACATACTTTCGGTTTCAGTGCCAGTGTATAAGTAGGGTGTCAAAAAATACTAACATGGTAACTTGACAACTTCTTCGTAGGTGACCACGTCGAGTTGGTCAAACACTGCGTTGTGTTTCGCCAGATACTTGTCCTTGGATTGCTTCTTTTTGCGTCCGAAAATGGAACAGTTTACTGAAACAAACGGCAAAACGGTGAGGATTTTTTAAATAATTTTTAATCATTTTAATGGTAAGCTTCAACAGGCCTACTTCGAAGTTAGAAATAGTGCCTTCCTTGTACTAACATAAATTGCATTTTTGTTACTGAAAATGACGTCTTCTGTACACACCATGGGTCTTACCATGACGTCTAAATGTCATTCAATTCCGATTCAGTTTAAGTACGCTCGCTGTCAGATCCGTACTAAAAATGACAGCTAAAACCGGAACGAAATGACAGCTAAAACCTGAACTGAGTCTGGATTGAATCGCATTAAGACGTCATGGTAGGGCAGGGGCCCAGGTATGGTAGGTATTGGAGGGGGGGGGGAGGGGGGGGGGGTACAGGGGTACTATAATATCGTCGATCCTTTTCGGTGCAGTCTACTTTTAGTACAAAATTACGTGCATGGCACTTAGTACGTAAAGTTGAGGTCTTTATCCGAATCCGAAGATGCCTGATATTTTTAATATGTTTATAACGATCCAGCACATCATTATTTATACATGCACCTCAAGTATTCTCTAAACACTTTTGTAATAAATATTAAGAGTCCTGTGCAGACAGATGCCTCAAAGACGAAGTTAGTTTTTAAGTCTTGACTTGAAAACTTAGAACTTTTTAGGTAAGTATGTCTGTCATGAGTACGGGTTCAGTAGTTTAGCTGTCGAAGAACTCAATAGTAACGCTGTTTCAATGAAGCCAACTATTGATTGTTCAGCACTTTCTGTCCAATTTACAAAAGATAACAAAGACAATTTGATTTCTTAACCTTTTCACCGCCAAGCAGCTCCAATATTACTCGAAACTGGCAACTTTATCTTGCCAAGTGAAGGTGCATTTCACACTGCATTTACTGACTTCATATCAGGCCAATGGCGGCGAAAAGATTTAAAAAACCAGATCGTACTAACATCAAACATTAAAGATTTAAGTCATTAATTCGGTTTCATACAAAGCTCATTTTTCGTTTCCGTGTGAACTAAACATGCTTCTGATATGAAACCGAACGCAACCAAAATTACAAATCTATATAATATGCTCGTTTGTCGAGCCCTAATTGGCCATATACCTGGGGGTTTTTTTTTTGTAAACCTAAAATTCTTCATGACTACAGTATAAATGCAATATGTTACCTGTGTTTTCACAGCCATCAGTATGTGACACGCATCCTTCGGCTCCTAGCAGCACAACATTACAACATGGGTCATGCAAACGCAACTTGCCAATGGGATGGTATGGACCACTACTTTAGTGGGGGTTACACTTAACGTTTTATTGTGAAGTGTACGTATTAAACAAAGACTGAATGGATAAAAGTATCAACCAAATAAATTCTGATTAAAGTTCTCTTCTGTCATATAAGATGTATTTTTTACGGAAATAAAAAGCTGTTGTCTCGATGTAACACTTCGCGATAAAACATATAATTCGGGGTTACACAAACTCCCATCGTTTCAATGTAATAGCATTCAATTCAGTAAGGTAGTGGCAAACTACACACTCTTTCTGGCTGTGAGTATAATATTACGATCATTTGAAAGGTTAAATGTATTTAAGGGTAAAAGTAATGGTTACGAACACCATGCAAAGTTAGGAAGAATAGATTTACAATTTCTTTTGAAGATAGTGTAAAATTATTATGTCCAATTAATAGGGGAGCTTGTATTACTCGGTACAATGATAAACAAGCATTTTACATACCAACTGCAGGTTCGTCCAATGATGTTTACGTTTGAAAGCAAAACACAAAACGTTAATGTAAATATTTTCATTAATGTATTTTACAAAATAAAGTAGGTATCATGATCTGATTTACATGAAGTTGAATATTGTACCGTAGAATAAGTAATATATTTACGAAATAATTAATCTATTAATAATGTCATCGACAAGCCAACTGCATATACCCACACAAATTGAAGACAGCAAAATAAAGATACTCGTTTCACTCCTATGTATATTAAAAATAAAGAAATGAAAATGTTCAAGTATGGAATTCTGAAGAGCCAAAACAAGAACCTGTATACTTCGTAAACCAAATATGACATCAAACGACGATACACCCTAACAACAACATCAATAATACAGAAGACACTAAACCGTACAATATTATTGCAACCGAACTCAATCTTAAAATCAAATGAAAACAGACCAGGCACTGCGCAACAACATCTTCTAAGTAAACGATCATACCTACTTTAAAAGGAAATAACACATTTATCTATTTAGAAAGAGTATGTTGTTCGAACCTTGGTCAGTGTTGGATCGTTCGGCCGCGGCGCAGGCGGCTCTCCACTCTTGAAGTTCAGGACTTGGTATGAGGCCGGCAGAACCTCCTGCTGCATCTTTGCGAGCTTGCCACCAGTGCGTGTCATCTTTGCTTATAATCTGTAATTATAATAAGTGTTTTTTATTTAAAGTTTAAGCTGACCGAATACTTGTCTTCGTCTAGACACACACACACACACACACACACACAAATCACGTCTTTATCCTTTACGGGGTAGACAGCGCCTAAGGTAACAGGGACCTACAGGCCACATTTAGCAAGATTCTGGGCGTATAGATGGAAAATCGAATCAAAATAGTGATGGGTTGCTAGCCTCATCGCCTATAACATGATTATTATTATAATCGCCCATTCCCTCGATGGGCTTTTACCATCTGCGCGGGTAGAGAAGCAACTGGTACATTCAATGTTTTTTCTTTGCTCCCAGACCAGCATGGAAAGCTTAATAGAAAATCAATAATAACGGTGACATCTCTATTTGGTTGAATATGTAGTCAAAATAATCCTGTATGACATAAAACTTATTTTAAATTATAAAACAAAACAAACATAAATCACGTCTTTATACCTTACGGGGTAGACAGATCCTAAAGTAACAAGGCCTAAAGGTCACATTTAGCATGATTGTGGGCGTATAGGTGTAAGGGGGAATCAAAATAGTGATGGGTTGCTACTTGCTAGCCGCATCGCCTATAGCATGATTCCTACGACTATTGCCGATTCCCAATTACTTAAATTACAACCTCGTTTCAACTTCAAATGTGTTTTTTTTTAATTCAATTAAACGTTATACATTAACTGGTTGGTTTAAACCAAATTACCAAATTACTGCGTGCGTGTGGAAATTAGAGTATTAATAAACCACGCATTCAGCTCTATTCACCTTAAAACGATTATAGCCGCACATTTACTGTAACTGACTATTTTAGCGACCATTCGCATTGTTGAATTGTCCAGAGGATTCACATAATTGTTATTGTAGTAGTAAATCGTTGACCCAAAATAGTAAGGGATACGTTTACAGTGGGGCCTCATAAACTCAATGGATGAACTATTTCAACTAACTCGTTGGATTTAGTCGTACGCATCATTGTTAATTGTTTAGTTGTACCTACCTACCTACCTACATTCCAGAACCGATGGCAGCTTTTCTTCAAGCCAATTATAATGATATTCCTAAAGCCCAAATACCAATACTACAGCTGAAGACACACTTAACTGGCCATAAAAATAAACTTACAGCCATAGGTAGTTAGTCTATGGTCGACAGCAGGGATGTTGCGGATCCACTTTTTTCCACATCCGCGAATGCGGATTTTAAGAGGCTCACATCCGCGGATGCGGATCTGTATAAAAAACTTAAGTGTTGGGTTGATAGAGAAAAAAAAACACAGTAGCGCGAGTCAGATCTTGTCAGTTGTCACAACAAAACAGTAGCGAGCCGCGTCACCGTCACCGATTCACCGAAGTCCGAAACAAAATTACCGCTTTCCTATTGGTCAATATTGGTCAACGTGCCACTCGCCGGGCCCTCCCTTTTCTTTCATGTCGCGACCTGCTACACATCCGCATCCGCTTCAGCTCCGCGTCAATTGCGGATGCGAATATTCGCAACATCCCTGGTCGACAGCAATAGATTTAATAATTTCAATTTTTACTAGTTCTGAACTGACCTGAAGTATATCGCCCGTAGTGAAGGCAATGCCCGCTTGAGCACAAGGAATCAATTCGTCCTCCAAAGGATCATATTCAAATTGCGCTCTGACAAATATCTGAAAAATAAAAGATCATCAAAAATGTGCAAGCTAGCAATCCTTCAATGTTCAAATGGCATGACATGTATTAGGAATGAGTTATGAAACCAGTAAAAATGTGTATAAATAGGATGATTTGGATGAAGAATTCGATAATGATTACGTAAAATTAGACATGAATAAAGTTAGTAAAATTAAATGTGTAGTGGATTGAGATGAGGTGATGGTGGAAGTGTAAAGCCATGACAAAGAACAACAAGCGCACAGAAACGAAGGAGTTCGCGGGGACGCAGCCATGCCCGGGTGACAGACAACATAACATAACATAAACAATACAACCAGTATCATGAACATAAAGTAGCAGGGTCTGGCATCGCTACTTACTAGTACGGGCGAAGGCTTAATCCGGAAAAGCTAGTTAGAAAAAAAAGTACAACTTTTAATTTTGATACAAAAAATTCCAATTGTAAGCTATTTAGACAAGCATCGAGTGTGACAGATTTATGTGCGCTTGCCGATTTTTGTATGCTCAGTAGGATTTATTTTAGCGTTGTACCGGCTTTATTTACAAAACAAGCGTTAGTATCACACATTCTACTTTTCACGATTTTTGGGTGGTAAGTTATTTTATTTGCATATTTATTTATTACATTAAAGTCTACGTTACAATTGTAGGTAACTAAATTCTAAACAAAGGGTTAGACGGATACACCTCGCCGACTAGTAGCAATCTCGAGGGACTGCATTTAACAAATTGGACGAGTTTAATGCTTAATTTCGCTAAAAAATATGTTCCACTTTAATGTATTGCTTTCTTCCCCGGGGTAAAACAGTTTCTCTTTTTACTTGAGGGAGTCCACCATAAATCTTGCGCGTTCTAAAATCTCTAGACACAGATTCGGCTAGCGATCAACGAGGTCTATCTGTTTAACCGTACACAAGAAATTGTAGGCTAACTATCACACAAAACTGTTTTAGTCAACTCAATATTGTTAAGCCAGCTTGTAGAAGGAGGAGGATTGAAGAGTTGGACTGAAGACATTGCAAATTCGCATAAGCAAATTACCTCGCATGGTGGCGGCGCCGAACGGTAAGATGGCACTATTTTGAATGTCACAGACCCACGAGCCTCGCGCTGTAATTAAAAGAATACACATTTTAATAATTCAAAGATTGAATTTTAGGTGAAGATACAACCACAATTACTTCCGTGAAACCACTTGGCCAGACATTCGGCGCACGTCGCAGTACCCCGTACTAGTGCCATGTGTGTGGGATGAGTAATGTCCTCGAATAATGGCTTTCTTCATTTACATAATAATATCCAAACAACTTGCGCATCATTGTGTTACACAGTATAACGCAAGAGACTCACACATCTTGTTTTCAATTAAATTATTTCAGGAAACCTTTAACACCCTTCAAAATGGCAAAAGACAATTGCCGTAGGTAAAAGTAAGTCAGTAACGCTGTTTCTTTTGATATTTTTACATATTCAAGATTAGGTACATTACATTGGTGAACGTGCGATTTATTAATGAAAGCCCAAACCACCATTACATTGGAGTTAACAATAGAACGTAAGTATTAATTTTATTAAACAGGTCGAGAGATATCTCCTAAGTCTCATAACGGACCGGAACTTGAAATTCATACATGGGCACGAACAATCACATTAGATGACATTGACGCTTGATAGCTTTCCCGTAAATATCTAAAGGATAATAAATATCGCTACGTGATTTTGCAGCAGTTACTTGGTATACGGTAATATTGCAGTACTGTACTGTGTGTAATCCCTTCACGACTTGCCAATAGTGTTAATCGTGTCAACAGGCTTTAGAGGCGGACTTCAGGCGGATACGGCCGGCTTTATGCAATTCCATCAATACGGAACATCACAAAGCACTGACACTGTATCGAACGCACTACGGTCATAATTAACTGTAATCTGTAATTCAAATAGTTATATTTCGTTGAGTAGGTAACTAGGACTACTAATAATAAATAAATGAAAAGATGTAATTTACATAACAATTTTCTTCCGTAATATCTGTCTGGGATGTGAATGAAACAATCAAGTTTTGCGTTTCATTTAAACAGTTACAATTCTGAATGCTGGTTCAAAAATTAGCAACAGACATGGATAAGAGTAAAGTGTTTAAATTATAATAAACAAGCTGTTGCCCCTGACATCGCCCGCGTTGAATTGCTTGACGTTTCCCGACATTTCCAGCAATTATCATTATATTTCAACCAATTTACACAAAACCTGGTGAAATTATATACTTAAACCTTTTTAGTGAATCACTATATCTATCAGTGAGATTAACTTTGAGTTCGAACAATCAGGCAGATGCGGCGGAAGACTTTGTTTTATAATTATTTAGTATTATTAATTATTAATATGAGGAATTCCAAACCAAAGGAGGGTATTTTATGTATAATTCAATTATTGTCACTGTTGTATTATTTTTAAGCTTTTCTTGACGCTACTTAATTTAATTAAGTACATTATATTTACATATAATAGCGAGCCATATTTCACAGGAATTTCCGATAAATTATCGAGTTAACGTCGTGGTAAATGTCCGTCAAAATTAAGTGCAAAATGTAGCGAGAATTAAAAGTAAAACATTAAAATGCAAAACGTATTTAAGCGAATGTCATTGAATTTAAGCGCTCTTAACTTGTCTATTAAAGCTCATTAATTCGAAAGGGTTTTTTTGAAATAAACCTATTTTATTACTTTATGGTTTTTTATAAGACTACAAGTATTTAGGACAGTATTTAAAATGGACGTTGTTAATTTGCGGGTCCCTGTAAATTTATACGGATAAATCATTTATGCATATCGGACCGCGAGATTAATAAGGATTTTCACATGTTTAATTTAAAAACAAATTAAATCGCGATACGATGTGATGTGTCTGTAGCGGCAAGTTTGTAAATTAAATAGAAAACGCTATTCGTGTTCTCACGGTATGAAACTGTTCAATTTTCGAGTCTCTCTGACCCAGAGCTGAGCTGAAAGTTGAGCTATTGGTGTATCTTTTCATAATGAATGTCATAATAGAGTACCTACTCAGGACCATTGAATTATTATTTGCTTTTGCCTTGTTGTCTATGATTATCTAACATAATATGTTTCTTAGTTATAACCTGAAGAATGATATTTAACGTTAAATTTTATCTTAATTTATTTGATACACCTACTCACAAAATTTTCGTACAACCGATTCTCCAAGGTTTTTATGGCTAAGTGATAAAATTACTGAATAACCCGCAGTGACTTGACTCAGGCAGATTCGCCTTTTAACTAACGTCAAATCAAGACTTTTATCTTTTATAATAGGTATTTAGACATCGTATAAACTCGCGAGGCGTAGGTACTTGCAATCTAGAGAAAACTATAAAAAACTTTCCTGACAAGCACCAATCATCAGAGTTTAAATTTTATAAACTAATCGCTGTGATTCACTCAATTTCACTCCACATATTGGCTCCTTTTCTCATTATAACATTTTATAAAATCTCCCGGATTACAGGTTACACAGTTGAACGATCTGACTGCGTTGAAACTCGCTATAAATAAAGCATGATAACAGTAGAATACTAGGACCACTAGTAACATTTCGATGGCTCTAAGCCCAAACGGATAAGCCGCTGTCACGGCCATGTCAAACGTCTGAACGTAGGAAATATCTCTATTTACCACATTTACCAAGTTTTTCTGTACGAAGTATTTTTACGACAGTGAGTCGTCCTAATAACAAAAAATACGTACGTCCTTACGTAGAATAAAATGTTTTTACCACCACATTTACAATTGGTTCTTTATGATTGATGCTGACTTTTATAGGTTTTGCATGAACGTACCTTCCTACACCGTGGGAAGTTACATCACAAAGAATAACTTAAAATAAACATGACCCGACCAAATTTGGTACAAAATAATTTTTTTTTTCGCAATTACCTAGAAAATGCAGTGTTGTGCCAAATCACACGCATACGATACAGTACATAGATACATAAGTAAGAACTTGACTAATCAAACAACAGAATTCAAATAATTACCAGCATCCTCTGCAGCTGGGCGACAGACTGGTTAGCCACAGGCGTCCCGTTGATCTCCCTGATTTCGTCTCCGACGTGCAATGTAGCCTGCCGATGAATCATGCCCCCATGCATGATCCGTGCCACGATGCATCGTCCGTCGTCAGCTAACTTTAGGGTTATGCCCTGGAGGATGATAAAAGAGATTGAAAATTCCATGGCAAATGGAATAAAACTTTTCTAATTTCAGAGTACCATAGCACCTGAGTTTTGATTTATACTTTGGAAACTCCTATTTGTTGATAAATACTATAAATGCAACGAGTAGGTTTATTCATTATATTTCAATCACGCTTCATTCTGACAGACGCTTCACTACTATGTATATACGTAGTGTAGCCTACTTTTGCTAGGCATTAATCATTTACATTCATATCGACTCTTTATTATTCGTATTTTGATAAATTTTATTACGAATATGAAAAGTATCCCTAGTCGATTTGCAAATACAATAAAAGACTGTCATTATTGGGACCCATTTAAACCTTTTCCTAGTCTTTCTAGGGATAAATGGAACCTTTTAAAGGCAACGATATCGTGATGATGCAAATTCCTATGTCATTAGTAAAGGTTGAAGCCCGAATCGAACAGCGCGGTCAGCTAGCTACGTACCTAATGGCCTTTAACGTCAGAACTAAAATTATTATATTCTGGAAACAGGAATGTTACATTAGTCAGGAGCATTCAAAGCTAAATGGAGGAAAGTAATTTAGAAGTCAAAGGCTTAACGTCAAGTGTAGTTGCTAAACTCTGTCGTACAATTTGGCTTGCTCGTTGATGGTTCACTTGCCCTTTAACTAGTACAGCGACCATAGTTTCCATTATATTCTTCACGTAATACTTTAACAGCCCCTAAATTGTACTATAGTAGTTTGCAAATGCAGCCACCGAGGTTCCGCAGCAAGCTGTGCTAGTTGTAACTTAAAAAAAACTGATCAACTGCTGTTCAGACAGCGACGGGTTCCGTTAACTTGATAAAACTATATAGTCCTGTGATAGACGGATAGACAGACCGACATCAGTGGATGGGTACTAGAATTCTGTTGGGCACCCTATGTATTAGGTCCGGAATCATAAGAAATACGCACCATAGGCTCGTCAGTGTTCTTTTGAAACTGCACGAGGCGTACTCTAGTCACGTTCTCGAACTCCGGCTCGGTGTCTTCGTCCTCCTCGGGGGGCGGTGCCGTGGTCCGCCCGTTGACTGGCGGCGGGGACGCGCGGAGCGACTCCTCGCCGTACACCTCGCGAGCGACCACATCGTGCGCCTGCAGTAGGGCCTGAAACAAACGAAAGAAAATATTAAAAATCGGGTTCGAAGGACTAACAAGTCTAGATCGAAGTACCAATAAATATGGATCGAATGATCAGCAAATTTGGACTGACGGACCAACAAATCTGGATCGAAGGACCAAATACCTTTGCGGGTGGCATGACTTGAACAGTCGGATCTAACCAATAAGTGGCTGAAATATCCCGTATTCATTTTTACACTCCTTGTAAAGCCTATAATGTTAGACACTGCTCTTTTTGCACTTAATCTTGCGAGCCTAAACGACCACGACAAAAAGCTCAGCAATGTTCTTAGCGCTGAAAACCTTTTTGGAGCAGCAACGCAACATCTTACGTTGAAATTACCTTCGAGTAGAGAAGCAAAAGCTAATTCAAACAAACAGTATTTTAGTCTGGGAAACTTCCAAAGCGAAAACAAATTTAATTCAAACAACATAATCTGAAACCAATACATTTGGCCGTACCTAAATACCTACATTTGTAAAGTTGCATTCTGCCAAATGAACCTTTCAAACATTCGCCTTTTGTTCTGAGGGTACTTCGACTCAATATGTTTCACATGTTTGGGACCGCGTATGTAAAAGGTTTGAGCATGTTGGGTTCCCGACCAATATTGCGCCGTTCCGGAGTTTAGTAGAAAAAAACTAGTACTTCGGCTATTCAATCGGGATCGAGAAGGATAAAAAGTTGTTTTCATCTGTGGTTCTGAATGAGAAATAAAAGCCTCTCTGCACATTGGCAATGTTAACATTCGTAGAGACTGAAGTTTGTCGGTATACCGCAACTTTATTCATCCGAGCCATGCCTACCTACCTATTGAGCCTGATATATCTACAGTTACACTTCATTGACTGCGTGGTTTAATTTGAAGAGTGTATGGGAACCGCAACTTTTCACAGACTATTTTCAACAAATGGGCCAATTCATTAATAAAGTCCGTCACTAACTGAGAATGTAACACTAATTTTTGAGCACGATGTACCTAAGTTTCACCCTGTATTTTGAGCAGCAAACCATAATCGAGATAAGCATATCATTTTTTAATCAAATAGTTAAAACGTTTTTGCATTGCTTTAAATTTCTAAACTATTCGTAATTTTAATGAGACAGAACTTTTTGAAATATGAACCAAATTTCTCTCACGAGAGTAATTCATTTTTGGTTATCGAACCCATATAAAACAGCGCGAGTTAATAACATTTAGTATTGGTGAACAAAAAACATTTACCTTGCTACTCCGCTACTTACTACACGTGCACTAGTACAATAATTATGGATGTCTGGAAAGTAAAGCCTGATTCAATAAGTAATTTGTTCGGTTTGAATCAAAATAACTGTCTCTTTGCAAAGTGTGTTCATCTTATATTTTATATACTAGAAAATAGTTCTGAAATAGTATTCCATTTGTCAAAGCGACGAACTTATAAGGACAGCACAACGCCTTTAGACCAATCGCAGAATCTCGACAAGTCAAGCTAGTCTAGATTTAAGTGTTAGCCACAATGCTCGTATATCTCTCTGAAGCCAACCACATCACAAGGATTGGGGTTTACCGTAAACGCGAACGTCAGTTGGACGTAGCCAGTAAGCTTCATCAAGCGGAATCGATGTTAATTGTGTTTATTCGTGAACAGCATAATCGTAAAGTCGACACACAAAGAAAAACGATTTGCAATCCCCGAAATGGAAAACGAAAACTAAACTCTAAAACACACACTATATCACAAAAGTAACGTAAGAAAAACCTCCAGATGTCTGTAGCTATTTGGCAGCGTTTTGGCTACGTTGAATACTGAAGTAATAGAATATTATACAGATTTTAATAACACGCCATGGGTAATTAGGTAATTAAAGTGTTACAAAATTATTATATTTCCAAAAAGCAGCAAAAGAGGTGTCATAATGTAAATCTAATCCAACATACTCACATCGCATTACTCGGATTTGTCGTATAATAAGCTACAGAACACAATACGACTTCGTAAATTCTCAGCTCGGGTGAAATTCATTACATCTCAGCTAATGCTTCACACTGAATGTATTCACATGATAATGAGTGTTGCATCTCAAAAGCATCGGATTATTTAGACGAAGCAAGTTAATCCCTGGCTTTGTTCTAATGTGTTGGTTTCAGAGATGTATGTTTGTTTCAGTTACATTCGAATTCACGACTTAATTTTTCCGAGTAAATCAAATATTTACGCAGACAGCAGTGGTTAAACTCGACTGGCACGTCAAACAGTGACTTTCATTTTCTTTGGCCTTTTGTACCCCTCGAGGTAAACAGGATGGTGTACATACGTTGTTAACCATCACAAAGGAAAAGTGCGGTGTTACATGTAAAACGTGCATGCTTTTTATAATTTTAATTTAAGCCGTTGTCTGTTGTTAAAAAAATTAGAAAATTTGGACTCCTCTAATTTTAAACACACGCCTTCAAAATATCCCTGACATCTCATAAAAGAAAGTTACCCGAAAGAAAGATTATACCCGTTGTATTCCTAAACAAGTAGGTTAATACAAAGTTAAGAATCGCAAAGTCACCGTAACCGAAATGTCGATAGCACGGTCCGGCGGACGGCATCTGATGGAACCGATGACCGGATATTTTTCATTCAAAAGCCTCTATATATGAACATGCTTGGCTGAACGCGACTCCTCTACATATTTAGCTAGTAGGTAGGTATGGTAAGTTTTGTACGGTAAAATGTTATCCTCACATTCAATACTATGTAAAATTTTTGTATGCTTTTTCGTACGTTCGTTGGGGTCATGAAATTAATGTTTTCTGTAAATGGGCTCAAACATCGCTAAAAATTAAAGAAGTAAACCAAAGGCTACTGACCTATATAGGATATTGGACTATTTTGTGAATTGTATCTATTTCTATATATTTGCACAATAAAGCATTTACTCACTTACTTTTACTTACTATTGACTAGATGACTATTGTGGCCACTCACATGCATCCATCGATTGTTTTAAAAAATGGTCATACTTATAAAAAATAATAATTTACAATTATTTATCATCAAAAAATAAATATGACTCAAAAGATAAAAGCACAGCAAGCAAGAGGATTTACATTAAAAATCACTAAGTAATTCAACTGGCAGATTAAAATCTTTCATTATGTATTATCATCGTTTGTTCTTTTACGCGACTCCATTGTGAAAAAGCTAGTAGATTAATGTGCGAAAAGATAGCAGTTTTAAACTCATTAAGATATGTTAATGAGAACTTGAGTAGAGTTTTATTAAACAATGATCAAAACAACGAGCAAAACTACTCAACTATCTGGTGACAAGCAAACCAAAGTTATCCTAGAGTGAAGTAATTTTAACAAAAGTAGAAGGAAGTAGGAATTTAACCTAAAGTTTTCAATTCAACATATGGATCTAGATCGAATAAGTGATCTAGACACTATCTCTTTCCACCGCCATCTTGTACAAGGTGTGCGTGAGCATTGCATTTTGTATGGGCACGATCGAGATCATGTGAAGCGTAAACCCAGTACTTTTGACTGACAAAATGATCGGGATTGCGAGTAAGACTACTTGCGTTTGGACAACGAGCTTTTAAGAAACTTTGAAGTGCTCGATTAACATCCACGATCTTGAATTTTTCGATTATTTATTATTTTAAGCACACAAAAAACAATCTTTCTTTTCATTACGCAAAATAACAGCAGCAATAACAGTCAGTTACATTATGTTAGACATGATCCAACGTGAAGTAATGAACCGTCAAAGAAACTCCAAGCCGTACCGAATACATCCACATGTGATGATATTAAATTAACCGTTTTCCCTCAAAGCGATTCAGCCCAGTGGCTGATTCTGAACATGTCTGTATTTACAAATGGTATTAGGCTCCGGAAAAGATATTTCAAAGGGATAAGACAGTGATGGAATAACATTGGCGCGCAGTAGTTTTTTTTGGAAAGGCTAGCGCATAAAATATCTCAGTAAAACAACGTTTAATAATAAAATGACTCAAAAAACTTTTTCTCAAATATGCAATGAAATATTATTTGTGTTCCTTATAATAGACCCCGAAGTGTCACGTTTCAGGTGCGAGTAGACGAGAGGTCTTCAATGGAATTTCATACAACAGGCCGGCAATGTGCTCTTTTTAATTCCTGTTCGACACATTTTTGTGACACAGCATCTTGGCATTTAGCCATTACAAAAAACCTATAAGCAATTTTTGCTTTCTGGTGGTATGACAATCTTACTGTTTTATTTTTACTAGTTTGTCTAGATATAAAAGTTTAATTTCTTGGAAGTGTTTAATTTATTACATTGTTGCATGATTGAGAAAAACACTATACAAGCTTTGGCCACGAAAAAGGATTGTCGGCCTCGTATCTCTAGATGGCCTCGTTAACACTCGGCCGGATAACCCCTACTTCGCGGCCGCTACAGTAATGTACTATTATTACTGTCCTAAAATGAGAATCTATTTAATTTAGCCTTAGAAAAGTTTAGTTTTGGCCATAAATATTTCGAATTTTGTGACTGTTTGTATTTCATTACATTAAATAAACACGGTGACGGCTGCTTCAACTCATCATGCAGGGGAAAATCCAGGGAAGACGACCACCAAGAAGAAGGCGTACTTCGTGGCTCAAGAACCTCTGGACATGGTTCAACCTTAGCACAACCTCACTGTTCCGAGCTGCTGTGTCGAAATTAAAGATAGCACTGATGACAGCCGACCTCCGGTAGGAGATGCCACCTCAAGAAGAAGAGGTGACGGTTGACATGGTTAAGGTATTGAATAGACAGATATTGGATAGTTTATGTAATGAACCGTGCTGAATTTAAAACAGATTAAGTTTTTTTTTTAATGCAGTGCATTGTTTTATTGACGCACTCTTATACAAGAACGGCTGTTGTTGCGTTCGAAGGTAGGTACTGTTAGAGTGCTAGTAACAGCATCTATTAGCGAATTAACATTCTAATGGTCTAAGTGAAACTAAAGTAATTTAACTTGAGAGCTTATACAAAGCACTATCTTACCACTAAAGTACAAAATAGTAACGACTTGTCGGAACAATGGAAGCTAGGTAATCCCTCTCCGGAATGCAACATCCCGGTTAATCCAGGAGCCGTGGATGTTGAGACAGGCAATGTTGGTTTTTCAGAACTGTTCCTCGAAGAAACGTTTATGTAAGTTGATTGGATTGCGTAAATTGGAATTACTTACTGGAGGTGCTTCAGTTCCATGCTCAATGATATCGACAAGAAAAATCCTATTTGTATTTAGCGATTAAAAAATTACTTTTATTTATTTAAATTTTGATTCGGTTCTTCTGCGAACTTTAAATAGAGACAAAATTCACACATTTATAATTATTTATTTATTTTTAAACTCACTCGTCCATCCCTAATATAATACTCCTTTCATCCACTCAAAGGTTGACTGGAAGAGATCCCTTAAAGGGATAAGTCCGCCTTTGTGCATGTATCTCAGTGTTTGTCAATTGTATTTTGTCTTGTTTATTTTGCACAATAAAGAGTTTACATACATACATACATATTTATAGTCTTTCATCATCATCATCATCATTTCTAGCCTGTATAGACACGTCCCACTGCTGGGCACAGGTCTCCTCTCAGAATCAGAGGTGCGAGCCCGGGCTCGAACCCACGATCCTCTATTTGAGAGGACACAGGTCAAACCACTAGGCTACCACGGCTTTTTATGCTATAAGTAGTAACATATAATATCAGCAATGAAGTTTGAATACTTAAATAAACTTTTCCAAGAGTTAAGAAGTAAGCTAAGTTTACGTAAACTAAAAGATAACGATAACAGCAAAAGTTAGGATGTTTGTCATTCAGTCACGCGTTAAGTGCTCGTTATTAGACATGAAAACATCTATGTAAGAAATACCAGCTTAAAAATAAATGAAAATCGCTTGCCATTACTTAGGGTGGCTTAATAAAAAAAAACAGTTTGCGGTGGGCAACAATATAAAAGGTCAACGTACTCGTAAAGTCGTCATTTAAACATGGCAACAATTTAAAACCCTCTACCTAACGACTAGTCGTTCTCATTTCACTATGAGAAGTCAAATCGTGCGTGGCTGTGCGTCCATTCCCGTCACAGACATTCGTTTCGTTTGTGAGCACGGTCAAGTTCGAACGTGAATGGTCCCGGACATGGAGAATCCTCGTCATGGGTCGTTAAGTACATTGGTACGTAATTATGACACGGGGACATGTACCATCCTTTAAATATCAGTGCCAGAGCGATCGAGCATAGCTCGGCGTTTTCTAAAATCAGAAATGCGTTTTTTAAAGAGATGGCACCAAGCTAGATCAATTATACGCCCCTAAAAACCCCTACGTAGTATAAATCCGAAATAGTTGAGCTGTAAATTAGAGACCCGATTTAAATAAATAAACAAGGATTACTCGTTTAAAGATATAAGATAAGACCTACAATCTAGTTATGCTACTTTAAACTGACGTTGAATCATTTTATTCTCATTCTTTTATCTTTTCGATAGACAACCTTTCCATTCAATTCAGCGTTGAAGAGACATGACAAGGAGTTCAGAAAATTCTGAATATGCCAGTCGACACGCTCGTCATTTGACATGCTATTTTGCATTCAAACATGGTAACGAGACATGCGATATCAACGCCACGATGCGCGTAGGTACTTATTTGGTGTTCATTTAACTTTTCTCATGTCTGAAAATGGAGTTTGCCGTCGGTATTTTTGGTGATAATGTATTATACAAAGTTGAAGGTAAGTGAAACAAAACCTTCAAATTATAAATTTTCACGGCTGTTCCGAGACTGCGGTTATACATATAGCTAAGTAAGTTTGATGAATCACATGAACTTCCTTTACTTTATTTACGTAAGAATCAAACTCAGACTTTGTTATTCCTGAAACATCTGGGCCATTTATATACCTGATTCAATGGATGTTAATCCAATTAGCTCTAATAAAATCGTTAACAACTCAATGAGTACAACGTTACCAATAAGAAACAAAGATGTTGTGATGCAACAATTACGATAAGTAGTTAGTTTACGTTACTCTTGAGTCCGCAAAAAAATGGATGTTTAAAATAGTTTAATATGACTCGTGGCATAAATAAAACCTGCTGAAGTACCTAGTTATATTATCCTTAGTTGTACTATCATCAAGTGAAAACTTTCAACGTCAACTATGGGTGAGTAATAAAGCCAGCCACAGACAGTTTAGCGGACAGCGACGAAGGGAGGATTTGTGTTGTGTAACTAATTTTATTCAGAAATGCAAGAAGAACAATAGCAAATTAACTTCATCAGCCATGTAACTTACTTTCAGGGAAATTCCGAAGTTTCCTTTGAAGACAATGTCAAGTTAATTCATTACACAAAAGTACTATTCTTTCAGATTGCGCATTGCATTTTGAGTTAAGCGAGGTTTAAACGTAATCAATTTACATAACATACAAAAACATAATTTAAAAATTACGACCGTAATGAAATCTGAAAAGTTAATTAAACAATCCGTAGAAGATATTAGAGCGTGTGAGCTGAGACGGACATGACATGACAACTGGAAAGTTGAAGGTATCGTAAAATTCAAAGAATCTTCAAAGCAAAGCATAAATTTCAAGGATTGTGACGGTCTAACGATTCGCGGAGATCAATTTCAGATTATGGAGTTACGGATATTGCAAGACATTTTTCGAAATTCACTCTACAATATCTCAGAAACTTAATCTTTAAAATGTAGAGAAATACAAGGATACCCTTGAGGATTGTCGCAATTTCTTAAACGGCGAATAAAAAGCTTTTTGTTTTCCAGAGAATGTTACTGAAGCGGTGTAGCAAAAAATTCTTTTGAACGCCCAAAGCTTGTGGCTTCCTACTATTACGGTGGCTTCAGCAGTCCCTTGGGCGAAACATGAAAAGAAAATATTAGCACACTTTTAGGTTGTTCTTTATAGGTACTATATTTAACGTTTTGTAATTACACATTAACCAATTAGTGTAAGATTTTTAAAAATGTGCGAATATAATATATATATATGTATAATATATCTATTACTTTTAGTCCGGATTGGTAGGTATGCGTTAAAATCAAAATAAGTTATATTAAGATACATTTGAGCTTGTAATTTAATGCCTGGGCATCGTAGATGCCCATGTCAGGGCCTTCGATTAATGTCCACAAGATATTAAAACTATCACAAGATTTTTACAACCTATTAGCTCAGGTCAAGGTTGATATGAACATTCACATAACCCTCGTGTTTATTACTGCATACTTTTACCAGTCTCCGTGTCGTTTCCTGGCAAATGTGGCTCAGCAGACCTTCCTGACGAAGTACTGTTTTTATGGCCTAAGGTCCTAAGCCATAAAAGTAACAAATTGGCTTGAGAAAATTAGGCAAACAAGAGCGTAAGTATTCCGTTTTATTCTGAATGCTGCCAGAGGCTTAAGGACACTTGTTATTTTTTAGATGGAAGTAATGATACTAATGTACCTAATTGCGCTGATTTATTTTTACAAAGTTTGTTAACATATATGGACTTTGTAATAACTTCGAAAAACACCTCCGTTGGTAAATTATAATAAAAGTATATACTTGGGAGCAAAACAACAGTAGTATAATCAAAGTCACATTAAAAGCCATTGACAATAACAAAAAGGTAAAAAACTATCTAAAAAGGTTGTGCATTCTTACACATTCTCCCCTTTTTAAAAAGACGGGAACCTTTAGGGGTCTGCGAAAGTAACCAGCAGCGGTGGTACATTAGCCAGACCAATATTAGGGAGCAAAATAGCAAGCACTGGTCTTCGGTCGAAACAAAAGTATGTGGTGACCATCATACCACACAGCCAACTTCCTCCAGCACTACGAGGTTGCGCAGCCCTGGAACAGCGCCTAAAACCGGGCCGCGGGTTGAGCGCCCCAGGCAGCTGCAGCGAAGACAATGAGTGACGTCACACGCGCGATATCGAGCCGGCCGCCGGAGCTCATTGCATCGCCTGCGCCCGCGCATACCCGATCTAACACTCGCACTGAGAGCACGTCGCTTTGTACCGCCACCCGCTACGAATATTGTTACGCGCTTTAACTTCATTTCTATTCTTTCCGATCTAAATTCTATTCTGTATCTCTCGCTTCGCTTTTGTGTTGTAATCTTTCTTTAAAATATCTTATTATACTTTTATTGTTGGGAACCTACGTGTCTTCATTTCAAGCCGAATAAAACACCCATAAGTATAATCAAAGTCATCTTAAAAACCATAAGCACTAACAAAAAAGAAAAATCTATCTAAAAAGGGTGTGCAGTCTAGCACAAAGTAAACATGCCAATAAGTGTCAATATATTGAATAAAAGGTGAAAATGTCACAACATAATAATCTAGACTTAACTAGCTTCAAGGCGCAGCAAGGGGCTATAATTAAACTTCCAACTTTCATCTGTTTGACGAAGCTCGTCCATAAATTTCGTCAAACAAATTTTGCTCACGATCCTATGTAACATTTCTTCATAACCCTGTCACGTCTAGATACATGTTATGCATTATATTCCCTTTAAAGGTAAGCAGTATATCTGTCCTACGATACAAAGGGTACTTTCCGAACATTCGCAACCTAACCACTAGTGATAAATAACGCTGGATGGGAGACAATGCGGTTTCAGGGGTACTTATCTCTTCTGGGACGACTTTGTTCTTTTATGTTCACGGTTTGTTTTAGAAATACTTCGTTTTTTTGCTAAGCCTGGCGGTTACATACATTTCACGTACAGTCAAGTGTAATAATATGTATCTAGTCAAAGTTTCAAAAATAAGTACCATACACTCTTACACCGGCGTAATAAGGTCGTGGGACATATTTTTGAGAAGTTCGTATCGATACTTATTTTTGCACTTGACCGTACACCCATACATTTGTTTTATTTTTTTTATTTATTTTACTTTTTTTTATTACATTTTGCATTATTTTTTGATAATGCAAATAATGGTAACGTGAATGGGTGATAAAATAGAGACTGATAGTTTCGACATTGTATAGAGATGTTTTGAGATTAGGGCGTAAAGAACATTGATGAAACAGATTAGCAAACCTACTTTTTATATTCTTTCCTGCGGTTCAAAACCACTCCGTTTAACGGCACTGCAATACTGGCGAATACAGCTGTAGTTATCTAAATTAGGTTCAACTAGCAATTGCAGAACAAAATGTTACGATATTACAATTGAAGTACGAGTATAACAATAACGTTAATATATAGAATAAGCTTTATCGCAATCACCTTACATTCCTATAAATAACGTAATTTTAAACCTGTTATTGGTTTAAACAAAGGAGCGAGTGTGGTAAGGGTTGCCGAGATAATATGATTAAAAAACTCCCTAACTTCGTCAGTCTCTTAGATACGTCTCAGGCCTGAGTCTCAATTATGTCGGCTTTTTAAAGAAATTATGAATTTGTTGTAAATGTGACTGTTTATTACATGGATAGTCGTTACTTCCCTCGTAATCTAAATTGGACATTTACATGCTTTGAATTGATCTATTTTTATTCCATTATAAAGGTTATTTGGAAGAGATCACTCTGCAGCGATAAGTTGCTGCTTGTCATATAGTTTTCTCTGTGCACCTTTTCTGTTTTCTGTATAAGCTATGCGATATTCTATAAATAGTCTTTGTATTGTACCTACAATCAAAATAAAATTACGCTTGTTTGCCATCGACATGGTATAAATAAAATGAAACTTCATCAAAGCCTTAATGATTAAGACACAAAATTTGATAAATAAGCAAAATGTTTCCGCGTAACGATTGTGATTTAAGGTACTAAAGCGAAAAAATAATAGGGTAAAGGCAAATAAACAAATTGAATTAACCTTGTTACAAATCAATTGAAACGAAACTCATAATTTAATTTGGCGCAGTTCTCATAATGATGCGTCACCATGACGATATTGCTAATTGGAATTTCTTAACTGAAACCGGGGTACGTAAACAAAACAAGGATAGGTACAATTCATGTTCATGAAACGCTTTCTGACGTCCAAAGTACGCGGCAAATGATTAGTCATAATGGAGCTTGAAGGTACGTGGTTGAACATTGTTGCGGACTGGCAATAAACTGAAAAATAAAGTAATATCAGTGTCTAATGAAAATTTGGTTTTGTAAAATGACTTGTAAATGAGGTACTAAATAAACGTATTTTAATCCGAAAAGCCGCGCTGCTTATTTTACAAACATAATTGAAGATGTCTAGGCCATTCTCATTCACGTAGGTGTGTCACAACAAAAGTTCCTGTACCCACATCTTAATATTGAAAGAGAAAGTCAACAGAAGTCACTGAAAGCAATAAACCTAAATTCACAATAAGACCGGTGCAGTAGAGGAACAACTAGAAACAACCGGGACAGGACACACATTAATAAATGATGCCTTTGGATGTTCCGTTTACTGCGCGGAGAGTTAAAGCACTCCCAAAAGACACGACTGCGGTTGTAAAGCGAGATTTTTCACAATTTAAAGTTCATTTTCCTACCCCCGAGGAATGTGGAAATGGAAGAATTCTTTGCACGATGGTGGCACAAGATAAAATGTTTAGTGTCTCGCAAACAGGATTGGCTTTGCACAACACTTAACACTCAGAAATATCTTTCCTTCCAACAAGTTCCGCCTTTTAAATAAAACAACGTACCTCTTTAAAATACCCCAGACGCAATTCTGAAGTAATTTCAGTACATAGCCCGGCAACATCAATTTTGTGGATCGCAAAAAATATAATACTTTGCGGAGAATGGAGATAGTGTTGTTACTTGACATGTATAAATGTCACACATTTTGGTTACCCACGCGAAAGTGCCACGATTATTGTGCTTTTAGGAATGGACGAGAGGAAAGTAATAGGAGTTGTCAGTAAGGTTTGTGTGCGGTAGATAACATTGGAAACAAGGTAAAAGACAGACAATACGTGTCATACGTGTGTGGTTTTCCTTTCATGTTTCTTATGATGAATTAAGCTTATTTAAAAAATTACGTTGCCATTAAAGATTTTTTTCTGCGGATAAAACTGTCACGTCTTGGATGATTAAATTGCCCACCAAAAACACCCTTCACTGGCTTCGCATAATGAGTAAATATTTTTACAAGCAAAATGCTTCTGCGCACCGTTTTGTCATAATATATCAAAGTGAAGCGGCAGCCATTACGTATTTTAGGGTTACGATGGAACACTAAATTTTGTCACCGCTAAGCCGGGATCGCATCAATAAAGATGCGTGTGTTGAAGGCATTCAGTATTTTTATTGTACCAGTATGTGCCAGTACATGATGGAAGGCATGCAGCCAAAAAGCAACAGAGGTTATATTTTATTCACTACAAAAAAAAAACGTAGAGTATTTTTTAAAGAGTTCATCGTGATAATAATCTTAACAGCTCAGTTATATTACAAATAGGTAGTGAAAGCAATAAATAAACATACCTACCTTATAATCATACTTCAACTTCCTGTATGAATTTATTTGGCTTCAGAGGAATATTTAAATAGTTTCTAGTTTTTGCATTTTATGTACGTACGTACTTATCTTTTTATAGCAAAATGCTGAATTAATGACATAAAATCAGCCAGGAAAACAACCGTTATTTTGTCACTAATCCCTTGTGTTTTACTTAAAACATTTGAGAAATTCAAAACTTGCGAGGTAAAAAGGACGGGCCTATTAATTCACGGGATGGCTTTGAGTTTTAACCTTGCGGGATAATAATGTTGTAAAGGAATGTTTTATGTGGGATACTTTTGAAGAATATTTCTATAGAATTCTTGAACAGAGTTTCAGAAATATTGAAACTGAAGTAAAGCTTAGGTAAAGCTGAGTCTTTACAAGGTGGAATATCATCAAATGATAATAATGAGACAACCATTTCAACCGGAGAAATAAATTACAAATCACGCGTACAATGAATTCAAATAGCGTAATTCAACTACCAACCTTCTATTATTTCCTAATTGTCACTCACGCAGGCAATTTTACGGGCACGGATGCAACTCTGGCGTTGTGAATAAATTTCTAGAAATTTCGTCGGACTTTTGCTCACGTACTTGAATTTAATGTTCCCTTTTACAATCCGGCTTTAAATTTCGCCTTGTTGCTAATATTATGCGTGGAGCTAGTGGGGATGTACTATAAATTTTCTGTTTGCGAGAGATAAAAGCGACGTGGGGGTGAATTGTACGTTTTAAGTTTATCACCGTTTTGTTGAAATTGTAGCGAGCGTAATTTTTTTGGGGGTGAATTAGGTTGGTTAAGTGCTCCAGTAAAGTAAGTATATTGTAGCGTCCCGGCGGTGAAACTCGATTTATTGAAATTGCTGACAGAATTTCCTACATTCGTATCAGTAAATGTACCTACACAGTTTTGTGAAAGAAAATTTACCAGCTGTTGGTATGCTATAATGAAAGCTCTACATAAAATACAAATTATCACGAAAATTCGTATAGTTCCTGGCTTGTTCAACATTACCATTTTGGCAACATTGCAGGTGCTCACACTTTCTCTTACGGTTTTATTACAACTCAAGATACTAGTCATATAATAACAATAAAATACCAAGGCAGTACTCCGAAATGCTGTACTTATAGAAATGTATTGACATTCCGAAGTAAGCATGTTTTTAGTACACACGAACAAAAACAACTTGTCGACGTTCCGAGGCCATAACGGATCTAACTGAGCCAATTCCGGAGATTTAGTAATGTGTTTGTGAGCCTTGATAGTGCCGAAGCGCGGTTTGATACAAAAAACATAAATAGCCACAGAAAAAAACAATGTTTAATAACAATAAGTACTGTGACAAAGATTTGCACGCATCAGTGAAATCAGAACAAACAAAATCCATTGATCATTACCCGAAAAAGTTGCAAAGCAAATTTAATTAGATTCTTATCAAAATTGGCTTTTGTTCTTGGAAACGAGCATTATCATAAAACATTTAACTAATTCAGCTTAAGTTTTAAACTACAAGGGAAGTTAGTTAACTTGTTAATAAGGCGGAGACCTTTTCGAAACATGGTAGCTAACATGTTCTGAAGTCAGTAAGGCTTAGTAATAATTAAAAAAAGAACGCAATTCGATAAAAAGTAATAGAAACGACATTTTTTCCGTATCCTTCACTTTTAGAAGCTAATTTTTACCGCAACTTTGCGAGTCGTTTTTTACCCGTTCAAAATGGATCGATACAAACGTACAAACGAAATCAAGGAAACACTTGCAGCACAAACGCAAGCGTAATTCCGAAGGTATATTAAGGGTACTTTACTTAAAAGAAGATTCGTGTAGGTATACATTTGAGGGTTACAAATGCTTTCTTGAGATGCTACGAGATACCATTACCCTTAACGAACCGTGCCGAGTTCAAGTTATTCGGTAGAACCTAATAAGCTCTAAGTAGGACATTAGGCGCTGCTCGGGAAATTTTCTCTAAGTCAACTTAATGTCACAAGGTTTTGTATTTAGTGGTTTCAGTTTTGAGAATAAAATGCTTACGTATCTCTTGTTTTTTGCCTTTAACTAAGAAACGGTTAAATAAATGTTAATTTAGACCTAGGTATTGGTCTAGCTACTTCTAAACCATGTAAAATTATCCTCTATCTGCATCTATCATGCAAATAAACGACGGGTAAATGTGAAAGAATGAAACGTCGGTAATTGGTAACTTTGGCACTAATGGCAGATTGTACAACAAAATATTTAGATACAAGCGTTAAATATTTGAGACAGTGTCTTTAGTTACTGTCAATTAGCTGTTGCCTTCAACTTTGTCTGTTTTCCGCGGGAACCTTGCACTTTCCTGAATAAAAAGTCGCTTAGACTTATCAGGGATTGTGAAGCTTCCTACAAGTGACAGAATTTTCAATACGGTTCAGTAGTTCCAGAGATTAACCCAACGAATAAACACACAAACAAACAATGTTTACCTCCTAATTGTGTTAGTATAGATATAGATACAGACAGACGCTTTAGAAGTTGATTTCCCAACAGTATCCACTTTAAATGAGTTATGCCGTGAATGGGAAGAGTGTTCCAATTGGACGTTCATTGAAGGCTGATGAGATATTCAGCGATATAACCCAAAATCGTGTTTTCGAGTGGCCGAGTTGCCACGGCTAGATCAAAGTGAGTCCCCTAAGACTGATGAATAGAGAAGTTGTAATGACCGGCTTAAACATAATTCGCCACTGAGAGTTGAACGTGGAGTGGAGTGTGGAGTGGAACGTGGTTTTCGACTAAACGTCTATTCTTCTCTGTTGTACGAAACGCAGTTAGAAATCGAACGAGTTTAAACAAGTAGAACGTGCCAATAAAACAAATGGAAATACGGATGCGGGTGGTAAGACCTTGTGCAAGGTATTCGGATCGCTATCACCATCTCACTCGTTAATCCGGCCGGCAAGCAGCAGTTCTTGCGCTGCTGTGTTCCAGCGTTGAGAGTAAGACAACCGGTGAAATTACTGGTACACACGGCAATATAATCAGGTAAGCACCTACGCACGCTCGCGCCGTATCTATCCTGCTTACCGAATAGCTTTGCTGTGTGTACATGAGATATTCCATCATGGCGTTTTAGGCTGGCAACGCATCCGTAATCCTCTGTTGCAACAACAGACGTGTACATGGATGGTGCTCACTTAAAATCAGGTAACCAACTTCCTCGTTTTCCACCATATTACAAAAAACATAATTGTTAAAGTATCGAAAGCAAGAACCTGCCGCTATTCAAATGGGCAGGTAAAGGCAGTGTCTCCTTTATCCATTGAATCTATATCAGTCTGTACATATAATAAATCAGTGGAAAGTTCGTGTCAGTACATTAAATAAATTCATCAAAAATAGATTGCTAACGATTAGGGAAGAGGAATAAAACACAAAAAACTAGATTTCATAATTTTTGTCTGTCTGTCTGTATGTATGTAGGCTGTATTCATTAATGTCTGTGTTCGCTAATCTCCGAAACTACGCAACGGATTTTAATGCGGTTTTCACAAATAGTTAAAACTTATATCAGTGCATTCTATAGGCTTTATTTTATTGAAATCTAACGTAAGCAAAAAAAGTTATCGTCATTTAAAGTTTAGTGTTAAGCGCCTGTTTAAATATGCTTAGCAATATGTGATTTCCAGTGACATTTTATCTTTTGAACAGTCGTAGCGTTAGAAATACAAAAATACATACATAAATTACGTCTTTCTCCCTTAGGGGGTAGAAGTTACCCACAATACCAATTCGACGCAGACGAAGTCGCAGGCAAAAGCTAGTATGAAATATAATATTTTAAAACAGATGCTTCTGCAGAACCTGCTCAAGTTAACAAGGTTAAAGCTGTTCCCATCGCAGAGCATCCAAAGATAAAGGATTAATTAATACGACGAAACTTTTATAATTTCCGTCCCGTCGTCTGCGTAGTTGTCCCGGAATCCCTTATAGTTAATTGGCAATATAATCTCAATTACCCACTTACTAATATCTGGGTGGTACTTCCAAACAACCAATTTCTCGGCGAACTAAGATATTAAAATGAAGGCTTGGCCCTTGAGAATTAATTTGCGAATTGAGATTGAACCCTAAGTTTGGGATAGCCTAGTTTGACCTATGGCCTTTCAACAGGCGGTCGTGTGTTCGAACCCGGTCCTCTAATAAGTACAATAGTGTCTATTAAGTTTCGAATTCGCACTGGGCCCGTGTGAGAGATACAATCTAACTTCATTATTATAAAGAGCTGTGCCTAAAAGTGGGACGCGCAAAAGCTGAAGACGACAAAAGTGGGGGTGTGTTTCCTCTAGTTGCTACCTGTACAAATCAGTTTATTGTAGAACCAAGAATGGAACCAGTAAGGACAATCAAAAAAGTAACAAGCCAGTGTCTAGTTAAGAAATTTTAGAAAACTATCCAAACATTACGACTACGAAAAAATTTCAATGCGACACACACAGGTTACATAAATTAGAAGGAACTCGGAAATTCTTTTTTGTTTTCGAAGAGAACAAAGCTTATAAATAAAAACAGAGTAATACTGTAAGCAACTGAAATAACATCACCATATTTATTCAATGTAGGTAGGTAGTCACTGCAACGATTCGCATTCCACAATTATTGTGACTTACAGTTTCAAAGTCAACTCGTTTCACATAATAAATAACTATCGAGCTTTGTTGAAAGTTAGTTCTAGTAACAATAACAAACGGGAAATAGAAACCTGCAACGATACCGCAGTGCTGCGCCGCACGACTCAAACGTACCCGTAGTAAAGGTACAAGCCATAAAAAGCCGTTGTAAAAGCCGCTTTATGTCAAAAATCCGGTACGCAATTTGGTGGTAAGCTGCTAAACATATTACCTGCTTTAGTTTGTGCTTTCATAGAGGACACGTGTATAATCTGACCATCGATAAACGAGTCCTTCGCATACGATGTCACGGGTAACCTTATATGATGAATAACCTTGAATTAGTTAGACCTGTGAGTGTGTTATCCGAGAAACTTTATCACTACATAGTATAAAACAAAGTCGCTTTCTCTGTCCCCAAGTCCCTATGTCCCTATGTCCCTTTGTATGCTTATATCTTCAAAACTAAACAACGGATTTTGATGCGGTTTTTTTTAATAGATATAGTGATTCAAGAGCAACGTTTTTATGTATGATTCTACGCAGACGAAGTCGCGGGCAGAAGCTAGTTTATTAATAAAGAGCAATGCGGAATAACAAAAAATCCTTAAGCAAATAGAATAATTCGAAAGTATGCCATCTTCCATCAAAATATATGTTATAACGAAGGTAAAATAGGAACATTAAGCGAAACAATAACTTATTTTCCTTTTGGAAATGTGCAGACAATCATGTTAGTTTTCAGTTTTCAGCTCTCAGTGATTCTTTTATTTCTAACAAGCGTGTTGTTAATGTTCAAGCACTGCTCACTAGGGAGTTGAAGTTTCTGAACCTTGGTGTGGACATTGGACCTGCTTCAAAGTTTTTCTTGTACATTGTGAAGTTAAAAGTTTACAGTTGAGCTTGGCAAGTTTGCTGCTACCTATTTTACGAGAACAAAGAATACATTAATGATAGAGCAACCTTGCAGTTCTTAGATATATTTATCAAATAACAAACTTGATAATCAATTTAGTACTTTATCCGTCACTAGCTTCTGCCCGCGACTTCGTCTGCGTACATACATAAAAACCTTCCTCTTCAATAACTCTATCTATTAAAAAAACTGCATCAAAATCCGTTGTGTAGTTTTGAAGATATAAGCATAAAAAGGGACATAGGGGACATAGGGAAATGGGGACAAAGAAAGCGACTTTGTTTTATACTATGTAGTGATTTATGCAGAACATTACAGTCAAAATTCTTTGATAAAACACAACAAAGAGCTAATGAAGATGACTCTTGTACAAAATTTTATAAGTTTAATTTCTTAAGTAAACCCAACGAAGAAGTTTTGCAAGTTGGGATCACTGTAGGCGTTACATAGTTCTATGACTCCACAGTCGTTTTCTTCTGACAGTTTTGAGTGTTATAAATGATGGAAGTTTCAAGTTACACGCCGCCGACATGATGAATATCATTCAAGAATAACATCTTACGGCGAATACATTTGTTTGCTAAGAGAGAAAACTTTTGAATTACCGAGAAATATACTCTGAAGTACACACAAGTATACCTAAACAAGACTTTTAGGATACTGTAGATGTAAATACATAACTTCCTGAAATGTCATCTAACAAACATGAAATTATCGTTCACATTACCGTAAACAAATGTTTCCACAGCTGAATTTGTACCGGCAATGATCACTAATTGAATTACTCTGTGTTAACATTCCAATGCTCACATAATAAACCTTTTATGTCTAATCTGAAGTTATTCTAGCATAAAGCCGACACACTGTTTCCATTTAAGCGAATGAGTCTACGGTAGGCTTATCTCGCCTACTAAGTTGAATTTGAAAAGACTCAATGAAGCCTCTAAAATCGTTACCACTATTTAGTTTACCTCTTACTAAAGATGTGGAATCAAACATTTCATCACGTAATCTAAATATTTCTTTAAGTATGTACGTGTGAAAAATAAGATTATTTGCACTGATCCACATGGCTATAATAGTCGTTTAAGTCTTATAAATAAACCAGAACATTACTCTTGAATCACGACCATTTATATAACAGTATATTCTAAGATAAAAACCCGCCAAGCTTAATGGCTATCAATAATTCGATTATTCGACCTTGGCAACATCGTAAAATTAATCGTCCCAGTTAAAGCTCCACATAGGCAGTGGACTAAAAATATGTTTCCACACGCCAAGTTACGACTACACATTTTGTTTTCCCACTTCTCCTCACAAAGGTTTCCGGCACAATAGGAACACTCTGGAGTCTCGCTTAGCGCGCTCCAAAAGCGTAAGCTCAAGATTGTTTGAGACCCGCATATGGGCACTTACGCGAGACCATGAGGGGCCTTGCAGGGAAACTTGCCCTGGCAAATCCCTGCAATCAACGAAGTTTGGTTTCCAATTAACAATGTGTGTTGTAGGCGTGCTGGCCCTAATGAAGGCTACAATGGAAACATTATATGAACCTTTGTACTAATTTTGGTGTATTGTGCATTAATTATGGGACGCGCTTCACGTAACGGTGATGAAACACTGATTTGTCACGTTATTACAGCAGAATCTATTCCAGAAACTGCAACAACAAAACATGCGGGTAATAATTCTTTCAAAATGATATCTCTATTTCATAATGTTTGGTATCGTGTATGATTAAATCTTCAACGGAACTTTAATAATTAGAAAAACATAATTAGTGTTAATATTATAACCAAGGATATATAATTTCAGGAGTACCCGAAACCGACGAGCATGTATGAAGAGATTGATGACTGTGGATGAAGCGTAAGAAATATGTCAGGATCGTAGCAAGTGGAATAAAGTAGTCTCTGCCTACCCCTGTGGGAAAGAGGCGTGACGGTATGTATGTATGTTTTATAACCAATAGTGTCGACAATTTACATGTTTACGGAACTTCTATAATAAACTATTAATGAATTTCGTTCCTGATTTTGATTACCACAGTGTTGTTTATTGTTTACACAGCCTAGACAGAATTCATTGAGCGTATACAAACAGTCCCCGTTGTCACCCATTGCACTCTCATTAATCTTTCAAAATTGCCTCTGTGTCTGCAGGAACTATGGCGAAATTACATTTTGAACATTTTGTTGACATACGCTGTAAGCGTTATTACGCCGGCAACGATATTACAATCCTTAATGTTAGCTTAAGTATAAGCTTTTAAGAAAACCAAGATAAAACATGTATTGTGCTTTAAAAATACAATATTGAAAGGCATAATGTTAGGCTCTGTTGTTGATGATAAAAGGCTTATTGTAAGATGGGAATATAATGGGAATCAATGAGGCCGATTAAAAATGGTCAAAAGTCAGTCAACGATAATAATACAACGTATGGGCGATTGGGCGTACAGTTTCAGTTGTTTTACGAAACAAACCAAAGAGTTAAGCGATTGACGAAGGAGAAAGTCATCGACATATGCGTGTTTGTGCAAACTTACCCTGGATTAGGCCATGTTTCGCTTGGATACTGGCCAACTAGTTCAAACATGGACCAGAGTTGTGTCCCGTTGGTGATATTAAGGAAGAATTCCTTCATTTATAGCAAGGTATGAAAAAGTTCGTAAATCCGACTTCCGACAGAGTTTCCGCCTAGACGTCCGTTCCGTTATCATGCCGAAGATGAATCATTGAAAATAATAAATCCTGTAAACGAGTCGATCTATAACGATATTAAAATGTATTCATCCATTTTTTTTATCTAAATCGATATCAGCGCAAAACGTCCGATAAATCACGATGTTCATCCGAAAATGAAGTCTGATGGCTATTGAAATATGCAGGGAAATAGAAGAAAAAATAAATAAGGCAATTTGCAATTTAGAAACAGATATAATTAAATTTGAACGCGGCCACGGGCTCAAGGGTGCAGGAGCACGAAAACGTATTAAAATATTCAGGTTTTGTTTTGTTTCAACGAGACCAGTAAAACTTTAGGAAAATTTAGTTAAGAATTCTCGTTGTCACCACACAAAGAAGTGAGGGAGATTGAGTGCCATTCAAAGATGCGAAATTATGAAGAGTTAAAACGAGATAAAATTTTGTTTCAAAAGTTGACTTATTGAAACTGCTACCGAGAATTCTTTTGTTTTGAAGTTTAAATGAAAAGAAAAGAAAAATACTGTTTCTGGCAATGTAAGCTGAAAGATTTGAAGCCTTAAAAATCAGCCACTTGATATATATCTCTGATGATTTTTTTATTCAAACACTAGCTAACATTTACAATTTGGTCGACAGAAAATCAAACTCTATGACGTCACAATAATTTAATCACATGGTTTGAAGTAAATAATTTATACTTCCATCTTGAGGTGCTTGAGGGTTTTCATTTTCTGACTTAAATCTTTGTTATTTGATAGATCGTCGCCAGTTTAACTGAGTGTCGAGAAAGTTCGTAGACACTCAATATTAAGCACCATCGAATAACGACCGAGTTTGTACCCAAAAATGTTGTTTACGCGTACCAAAAAAAGGCTAAAAACTCTTTTCTAAGCAGTTTTCCTTTTACGCGATTATTATACAAGCCCATACTATTTTTCATGTAAATATTGAGCACTTTCACTAGGAATGTAGAAACTACAGGTAGGGTGCCTGAATATTATGAATATTTAATGAAACTTCGTAGGTATCGCGATATTAATAATATTTAAATCAGTTTGTTAATTATGTTTGAGCTGAACAAGGGGTTTAAGATCTTGAGTTATATTTGAAAATACCTAAGTGAATTTTGATAACGATGAAAGTGAGCAACAGGCACTTTTAGCAAGACAGCGGACTGTGTGAACGTCACCGTACTTTAACGCGTAAAACATAGATTAATTCTAAATTTAAATAATATGGTGAAACTGCGTGCAACTGTACGCACACGCCGTGGCACAGTTCTCCCGGCTTTGTTGTTCATAGAATATCTTTACTTTCTATTTCGACTGAGACCCTTATCGAATTAATTTAGTTTAACCTTCATATATACCTAGCGAAATAATAAGAGTAGGTAGGGTGACGGCACCAGTAAAAGAATCTTATTTAAAAGGCGAAAGGCATTACCAAATGCTATTCGACCTAGCTTGAGGGTAAATAAATTAATTAGTAGAATAAATGCAGTAGAAATGAGAGCGTTAAGGAGTATGGAAGGTGTATCACTGAAAGATAGAATCAGGAACAGTGTGATAAGGGAACGTGCTGGTGTGAAAGAGAATATAGTGACTAGGATAGAAAAAAGTATGCTTAGTTGGTTTGGGCATGTAGAGCGGATGGATGAAAGTAGACTAACTAAACATATCTATATGGAGAGTGTGAATGGTTACGTTGGGAGGGGAAGGCCTAGACGGACGTTCCGAGACCAAATAGGAGACGTTTTGGAAAAAGGTCAGGTCAGGAGTACCCGAAACCGACGAGCATGTATGAAGAGATTGATGACTGTGGATGAAGCGAAAGAAATATGTCAGGATCGTAGCAAGTGGAATAAAGTAGTCTCTGCCTACCCCTGTGGGAAAGAGGCGTGACGGTATGTATGTATGTATGTATGTATGTTGAGGGTTGTTCGACACAGTGCAAAGTACCAGGCCACTAGGTTATTCAATAGGTTACCCACGGAATTAAAAACTATAACTAGCTCGTACAAGTTTAAAGACAGCTTGAAGTAATTCTTGTTGAAAAGGTGTTATTACAGCGTTAACGAATTTATGGCATAACAATTATTAAAATTTAAATATGACTACTAAATTAATTATTATTAGATTCATAAGTCATTATTTTGTAAATCTATGTTATTTTTGTTTTTTCCCCCTTTATATTTGACATTCTAATTATTATTGTTTTCTATGTAATTTATTTGTATTTAATTTATTTATTTTAGTTTTATGTATTTGTGTTATCCTATGTAATTTACCTGTGTATCACAAATAAATAACTTACTTACTTACTTAGTTTTAATTTAAGTATCTATACTATGTAATATTCGTACACAATGAAAATTGTTTAGTGAATCAATAAACTGAACTAAACTGAACTGAACTTATTTAAAAGAAACGAAGGGATAATAATATATTTTACCTACTAGCTTCTGCCCGCGATTTCGTCTGCGTAGAATTCGATTTAAGAACTAATATGTTGCGACTTCAGGCAGCTACGACATTTGACATGCTTTTCACTATCCTGCGGGAACTATGTGTATTTTTTCGGGATAAAAAGTAGCCTATGTGTTAGTCTATAGTACCAGCTGTCTTCGATCCAAATTTTATCCAAATCCGTCCAGTGGTTCAAGCGTGAAGAAGTAACAAACATATATACACACACTCACAAACTTTCGCTTTTACAATGTTAGCGTGATGAGATAACAATCATTCTATAAGGTAACCATATTGTCTTTAAATTAATAATGAAATGTTCATTGCTGGTGCTTGTCAACTTAATGCCATCACCTTACACAATACCTAAGTACTGTACAATACCTAAGCTTTTCCCATTTTAAACGAAAACGAGCACACACTTCATCTTACCGGTTCAATAATATCAATTTTGTTACCAAATCATGAATAAAATAAAATCTTATCAATGATCACAAAACTTTATAAAATGGGAAAGGCATGTGACCTCTAAGGAACATAGCCATCACACTTCCCGTTGATTGCAACTGTACGTCAAACAGAATGCAGAAATGACCGCTATTTTTGGACGTATAAATTTCAGCTGAGACAACGTCAGAGCACTGGCTAAACCGCTTAAGTGGGAAGCTGAACAAACGAGAGCCACTGCCCGTGATAAATGACAAAGTACTGCGACACTAGCAGGATTTTTAAAACAATACAGATTTGGCAACGCTTGTCTGTGATATAACGCTATATGAGTACAGATAGCACGGTAGTAGAAAAAACTAGCTTGCTACTGTTTGCACCCGTTTTAAAATCCCTATCGAATGGTAATTTATCAAATCTGTTGTTTGTTCCTTGTCTTCTTTGTAAAGGGAACCTCTACGGCAAATTTATACATGGTACTTTTGCAGGTACAACGAGAGTTACAAGGTTTTGAGCTGAACATTGATGAGTCAGGTCTTGTCTTTTTACATATATAAAGATGTATTGTTCGACCAACGTTATTCACAAACTAATCATTAATTACCGAACGAAGGACAATAAAATGAAACCAAAATCTGTGGATGCTGTCTAAAGGGAGGGGTCTCAAAAGGCCGGCAGGTTGAAAATTTTGTATGGCAACAATAGTCTTTAAATGGCTTTTAAGCATGCGGCGGACGTGAACATTTTGAAAAGGTACGCCTAATTGAATTAAATAACTTTCATATTAAATCCTCACAAAATTAACTGGATCCTTTCGCCGAAATTTGATTCGTAAACTTTAGGGTATTTCAACTTTCAGATATTCACTCATGTATTTAAAGGTGCTGCCAATTTAAGAATTTATTTCGCGTATGTACTAATGTGGTCGCTGTTACGTTTACGAAATATTTTTCGCACTTTTTCTCGCATAAAAGACTCAAAATATGATACCGTAGCGCACGGCGCGAATACAAATAGCCGAGTTGGCAACGCCAGGACATCGGATCCGCATACATACGAGCAATAAGCCTTGTAACTGCTTCAGTTTCAATAATAGTTGCTCAATACATTGATAAAGTACGAAGATACAAGTCCGATAGAAAAAATACGGAATAACGTACTGGGACCAGCAAGAAGGAAAATATGCTACAAGCAAAAGCTATTAATATTAAGTAGGTACTAAGTAGTTTATTTCTATGGTATCGCTCCCGTGAAAGTTTTTTTTTTTAAATAACGAGGAAGGCTAGCGAGCAAATAGGTTATCCGATAATAGTACACCGCGGCCCATCAGTTTCTTATCCTAAGGGAATCTCCTCTGGACCCCTCCGCGATAATCAAGGTATATATTTCAAATCTCTAGCTAAAATGGTCTAAGTCTAGACTGTACTTTGTCTGTCAGCGAGCTAAGAAACAGTTATAGGTATAAAAAGATAAATTGTTCTAGATTTTTGACAAATAGAGACACATCAATTGCTATATCTAAATAGGTTGTAAAAGCACTATCGTCTAGGATTCGATTCTCCTAAAGCATTATAAATCAAGGCCGGCTCTTTGATCGATTGTCAGGATCATAGAAAAACCGTACAGTCTTCCTAAAGGTACTTAACTTACGTCTAGAACAAATGGGAGCCGCAAGATGCAAAGCTTAGATCACGTACCCATTTGGCTTTTCTCTTTGCGTCTTTGATAAAGTTTGAAGGCACTATCGGGCAATTCCTTTATTTAATTTACTTGGAAATAGAGTTAAGTTGGGCAATTCAACTTCCTAAGTGTTGAATCGTACTCGATCGCCATACATACGTATATAAACAGATTAAGATTTCCTTCGAATGCTGCGAGAAAATTAATAGAGGAGCTTCATCCATTGACAGCCATGTATAGTTTGGGATTGCTTTAAGTTATACAGAAGTTTCAAACTAACCCTTCTTCATTCAGTGTCGGTTAACACATTAAAGTCGCATTTGTTGTTTTGTGAAACAAGTCGGTCTGATTAACTTGGCGGTATTCAGAGTTTTGGAACTTCAAAACGTTCCATATTTGTTACATGGTTGGTGTCTATGGCATGAGTTTCGAGTTGCGGCTGTGGTATGAAATTTTATTTTCTTAAACATACTCGGTAATACTGAAATTAGGTACTTAAAAAAAAGAAGACACAAAGTTAAACTTTACTTAATGGATGGCTCGGACTAGTTCTTTGCCGGCCATAATTAGCAAAATTAGTACGAAATTCTATTCTTGGCAGCTGCGTTAACTTTTTAACCAAAGTATTAAATAACAGTAAGCAAAAAAAACCTTCCTCACAATGATTAAAAAACGGCCTATTTATACCTTGGCCGGAATGACGATTGCTGGACTCGTATAATAGAAGCCTCGCTGGCCCTCGGCTTTCCAACACTACTCGAGTAGCAATCGGCTTTGTGTCGAACTCTGCTATTATGTACTATTTTTCTACGCCTGTTACTACGTCACTTTCTATTCATAAGAGTTTATTACGGTAGTCAGGTGAGTGTTAGCTGAATGTATTGAATTATTTATAAACCTTACACGCCTACAGCGTTTCTTATGTTACTTTTCCAAACTGTTTAAGTGAATTTTAGATCAAGCACTTACCTTATTTATTAAGGTCGCGGAAAATTATGAGTTATATAAATTCGTAATGTTCTAAATGTCTCAAGAGACTATGTAATGAAGAAGTTTGTTGAATATATGTTGGATTTCTATGTAAGTATAATTGGATAGCCGTGTGGGACTTGGTAAACACACAAAGAGAGTACCTAGGTATAACAATAACAAGCATACCAACTAAAGCTAAAGGGTAAGTATACTGTTTGGTGTATGTGTGTGTGTGTGTGTGTGTGTGTGTGTGTGTATGTGCGCGCGTGTTGTATGTTTGTGTGTGGTTCAAGGGATACATTTGTATTTGCTCATTAATGACATCGTACATATGTGCTGATTGTAGAAAATACTGTCTGTTTACATAACTAGATCTGAAAGAGGGGACAGGAGCCACTTTAGGGTCTAGGTATGATTTACAATATTAACGAGTCTAGAAAACTGGTTCAGGTGGGTTTATGTACGAAACACGTTTTTAATAAGCCACAAATTTCAAGGTACAGCATACGCGGGATAATAAAAACCATTTCGCGCAGTTGATCGGTGTAAATAGGTAACTAACTCAGATATTCAATTTTTTGTGTTAAAACAGTATGCTTTAATGTTTGGTAACATACATAAATCACGTCTTTATCCCTTCGGGGTAGACAGAGCCCTAGGTAAGATGACCCAAAGACTACGTTTAGCATGATTGTCGGCGTATGGATGGAAAGGGAAATCAAAATAGTGATGGGTTGCTAGCCGCATCGGCTACAAAATGATTCCTAAATTTTTTGCAGATTCCCTCGATGGACTTTTACCATCTGCGGGGGAAGAGAAGCAACTGGTACGTTCTGTTTTTTCTTTGCTCCCAGACCATCATGGAAGAAGAATAATTTGGTGTACATATACATAGGTATATGTAAAAATATAGATGGCAAAGTACCGTCAACAAAAGGCTTGGATTATACACATTTGTTTAACAAAAACTTGCATTTTAACATTTGTAACTAATAACATAGGTTAAAAACTTAATAATTTATTGTTTGATTGAACTTACTAGGTTAGACTTGTAGCTCGTAGCTTTGCAAAACGGGCTACAGGCCGCAGGCAACCAGCACATCCGTCTTATTCTTACTGTTAGTTCTAGAAAGAGACAGATAGTCTATCTCGCACGCGACACAGCTCTTCCGCGCTCTCGTACAGTTTGACAACAAAAATAATGCTCCACGATGTACCTGCGCAGTAGACCAATTTTAGTAGCGCGGGAAACTCTGGCGCTGTCATTGGTCGATCGTTTTCGTACCAAAAATGGCAAAATTGTGTAAGCGGGACAGATCTAAGAATGCAAAGCAAGCAATACTCTGCCAGTTGCACTTGCAAATAAATTTCAATATAGATTATTTACACGTTCGGCTACCATCTGATACTGGTCTGCGCTTCTCTGCGCAAACGAATACTGCCGATGCGCATTATATTTGTTGTCAAACTGTACCGAGCATGATTATGCCATAAGACACGAACCAAACATTCAAGTTGAATGATTCAACCAAAGGGTGTAAAGGAAAACAACATAACAGAAGTTAAGCGTTAGTTCCACAACGTCGAACTTCAACCGCAAACAGTTTCATAAAGTTGTTAATTACGTCGCGAGATAAGCAAAACATAAAGACATTAGCCAAGTATTAAGATAGAGCTTTTAATTTTGACAAGACTAATGGTTAGTTGGGATGTCACGTGCGCTAGGTCGACGACCTCAGAACTTAGTAATGACTTATTAGGAGACTAAAGGCTGTCGCACACGTAAACGCTCGGCACCGGATCGGCGCCGCCTCATCTCATCTCGCAGTCAATCAGGCGTCAACCATACGCAAGCACGTAACGGAAACGGCTCAGCACCTCCGAGGTGTCCGCGCGGTTGCGGCTAGGTGACATCGCGCTTACGGCTGGGCGACAGCGCGCTTAAAGCGAGGCGGCGGCTAGAGCTAGTAGTTGATGACGGTCATTTCCCGTAGGAGGAACGATGGCGGTCTCCGCACCCTCCCTGTTCCGGCGGCGAGACATAGGCGCAGCGGCGGCCCGACGTAAGCTCCAAGACGGCGAGGTGCCCGCGCGCCGCTTGCAGATTACTAGTTTGTGCCGAGGCGAGGCGATGCTGTTCCGATGCTGATATGATATGACAGTGTGCGTTACAGTATGGAATTTCTTACAAAGACTACTGGACGGCTCGAGTTGAGCCGGCGCCGATGCGGTGCCGAGCGGTTTATGTGTGCGACAATCTTAACTCGGTAAGTGAGTAGTTAGTGTTTCGTTCGCGATACGACAATGACAAAGCGGGATAGTAAATAGGAAATATAGGAAATGAATGTACGAGACGGAGACGGATTCTCTAGTTTTATTTTCAATGCAAGTCAACAAAAGATAAAGTGACTAAGTTGCAAATATCGGTTACAATGTATTTTCTGCTTGTACTCTTAAGCGTCAAAAATAGCTGTATACTCAGGAGCAAAAACAACGGGTCGCTTTTCATAGAAACATGGCTAAGCACCACCGCAAGAAAACAGGCTTTCGAACGAAAAAAGCGGCATAGAAACCGGTCCATCCATTTGACCGATACAGCCACACACACGCTCAGACATTGAGCTCAAACTTTTTGCCCCTCTTTTTGCATCGGAGGTTAAAAAAAGGTCATACAAGACTAAACGAATCGACATTTAAAAATTCACCACTTCGCACCGCCATGTTCATTTATAAAATCAATTGACAGAAAAAGTGTAAGTTTTTATCCAATACCGATTTGCCGCTTAGATAGGCGGTTTACTCAAGGACGAAATTAAAATAACCCGAGCGGTTAGGGCGATGCTCACGACACACCAGGGAATAGATAATACCGTAAAGTATCGAAAGGCTTATTTGACGCCGATACATTTTTAGGGTACCGGGGACAAACAGTGAACCCTTATAATATCGTCACGTCCATCTATCGCAACCAATACGTCCCCTTCGTGTCAAATTTCCGAAGACAAGGGTGAGATATTCTGTGGTACGGAATTTTTACATACTTGTAAGCGTATCAGGGGTCGTTTGTTGCGAGGAGAATACTATCATCCCCTACGTTAGATGGGTCTACATCTACTACATATTATAGTGCGTCTATTTTCTTAAAGTCCACGTTAAACTTCCTGTTTTGACTGTTGTTAGGTAGTAGTCAGGTAACCGCATAATAGAAGAACATGGCCATTCAAACTTCTGATTGATACTGTATGTACATATCCGATTTGAATTGGAAACATTTGAAAATCCGAAGATACCGAGAAACATTAAAAAATAAATGGGAGCATTCGATTGTGCTCAAACAAAAGAAAGAAAGAAGACATTTATTCCTTTTTGCAAGACACACAAAATATAAGAGAATATACACAATTTTACAGCAAAAAAAAAAACAAGAAAAAAAACACAGACATTAAAAAAAGATGATCAGCGTTGTGTGTGTCTTCGCAAAAGTGAAACGGTCGCTGACTCAGCATTACGCTGAGGTGTTAAACACCTGCAGCACTGATTTTCAGCCAGAACCGTCTGTGACTCACGAAATGATACACAGATAAAATATACTATATAATCCATAAACTTTTACGTAAACAAAGTAATAAATAGATACCCGACTTGTGTAACTAAAAAAAATAAAAATAAAAAAATACATACATAAATTAATTTCATAGTTTACAATAAACAAAAAATAAAAAAGGAGGGAAAACTAAATTACCTTTCAACAAACAAACAACTTTCACCCCAAACCTTCTCCGTTCCGTCTTGGGTAAAGGGTAAAATAGACGCACTGTAGATATTCGTCTTTCATCATTCACTCATTTATAACCGATACAAGGCATTTCTAAATTACCAGCTTTATTTAGGTAAAATAAAAAGTCGCTTTAAATATTTACAGGTATATCAGCTTTATTATCAACTTACTGATCTTTGCATGATCATGACAACTCTAAAAAGAAACAGAATCGGCGTATGCTTGCCAGCAGTACGACTACAGTACGACACATAAATTTGCTATTGCTTTTTAGTTATAATATGACCGTAAGTCAACCCTGGTCTCGTAAAGTGGTGAAGATATTACCCGTGTTACGGCCTTTGCTAACATAGAGGGTACTAAAATTATAATACCTACCGGTAACGTTACTTATTAAATTTACGAGTCGTATTCGAAGACAGCCTGCGTGCCCTTAAGCACGAACTGAATTTACTACAAGGTACAAACATAGAGATAGATAGATATTATTTATCTATCTCTATGTATGTACGGCTGTACGCTTAGATCTTTTAAACTGCTTAATGGACTCCAATGCAGTTTTCTTCAATAGATAGAGCGATTCAAGGGGAAGGTTTGTATAATTGTTCAAGACGTCAGCAAAAAATCAAGGCGACTGAGAGCTTTCATCGAATATTCTGTTTATATGTTTGAAATATAAGATAATAATGTATAATGGAATTGTTTCTCTTTATAAGAACTACAAAAAAATCAGCGATTTATAGGTATAATCATACTTAAAGATAATATAACGGATAGATTTTGCTAAATCACGCCATTTCGTTAAGGAAATTATACTATATACCTGGTTTTATTGACTTTTTCATTCAATCAAGCTTGCCAGAGAAAAGAGTATAAGAAAGGAGAATGAACATTGGTTTATCACATTACATCATGCATCGCTATCTCGCAATGTGACACCCATACCAAAAAGTGCTATAATTCAAGGAGAAATATACCTACTTGTGAAGGCTATTTTCGAAGATTGATACGTGGTTTATTGAGCAAGTGGTGCCAACTGAAATCGAAGCCAACAATCTAAAGCTAGACGCTAGACTAACCGGAATTTTATGAAATCTTCAAAATAATATAACTTAAACGCAGCTATGACAGTTCCAAGAAGAGTCTCATACTCTACAGGAATAGGAAATTTAATAAAGGCACGGGTAACTTGGTTATAACAAAATTAACTTCGCAATATTAACTCAACGAAATATTTACAGTGACTTGATGCAAACTATTACTAGGAATTTTACGTCAGACGTACACGAGCAATTAGAGGCAAAGAATCGAAGAACCGCTTTGAATACTAGTGAGTTTATATATTTATTTATTTATATATATTTAAAGGAATATAAGCATGCAACTAACAGCTAAACAGCAAAGTAACTGTTTTCATCATTAATTTGGACCTCCGAAAAGTAAGGTTTGGTTCAATTGAATGGCGACATTTACGAGTAGGTACATTGCTAAAACAAAATAACGACTATTTATATTTGTGCCAAAGGTTAAAGTATCAAATATAAGAGTTAAAAAAATGATTAATTACTTCGTTAAGTACCTATTTATAATCAAGAGAACAAAAAACAGCAAAAGTACTTTCATTACCATCAAATACATTTGGAGGCTACAACAAAGAACGGTGCCTATTTAAAATTAGACGCAAAGTAAGATTACTTTTGCGGCAACATCAAAAATGAAAACGCCATTGTTCTTTTAAGAAAATAAATAACTTAGTTAGTATTTTAATGGAATACTAAAAGGTACGCATTTCCTGGCAACCCAGTCGGTGTATTCGGACGAGATTTAAATAGGAAAGACGTTTGGACCCGAGATAATTGTAACTTAGTAGGTATTAAAATTTGGTCCTACTTGTCTATTTAAGCACTTACAAAATAAATTCTAGTGGCATGGTTTGGTCTATAGACCGACCAATTAAATGAGTCCTGCCTCGCGCCCCTGTACCGCGCGGGCGAGGACTCATTTACGCAGATGGTCTATAGTTTCAGTGTGATAAAATTGTTTACGAATGGCTGGGATATTCTCAAAGTGTCATGGTCGTCGGTTCGTTTCAGATTGGGACCACGAACGTCTGAAATGACGAAGGATGATTTGCTGACAGCTATCACATTATATTCAAATTTCCAAATTGCAAACGGTCTACTTTTGTACAGTAGGTTAAATTTAGTAGAAAGTGCACCGTAGCTAGAAGAACCGGAATATAAGTATACTTTTTTGGAAGTTAAGCTTGCTTTCTGTCGGGTGTCAGAAACATATTCGTAAAATAGTCGGTCTACATACCCCTACAGAGTTCTGTACTATAGGTTTGATAATTGACCCTATGAGTTAACGAATTAAACATGCATTTTTCAAAACTACGTTCCCAGTGTTATAAATTAAATCCATATTTATATCAAACTGATATTATAAAATTGTAAGCATAATTATTGTATTAGGTATGGGTATCGGAAGTGGTGATTTTGTAAACCAGTATGTACTGGGATGAGTGCCTGGTGACAGCCACCTCTCTGTAACTAGCGTCACTGAAAATCAGCGTCACGATATTATCCTGGATTTTATCGTGACACATAGCTGTGTGGCGGCCATTTGGCTGGTTAGAATAAGCATCCATGTATAATATTCTGTTTGTTTCTGTATCAGCTAATAAAGTACTCTTTTTCTTATTTATTCTTGTGACACCCGGCATATAATAATATTAAAAGAAGCTTCTTAAACACAATACATCATTATCTATAAAGAATTTAAAAACATCGCCATGTGAAACAAATGATCACCGACGAAGCTCTTCTATTTAAGACCCGTAACCGACAAAAAAAGGATCATCATTACTTGAATTCTTCCATGCCTGGTGCCATATTGATGCCATCCCCCTTCGACCACAGAAGGCGACAATGACTACAAACGCAAAAGGAGTCGACATTAAAACGTGTATTTACAAGGAAGTTTGCCGGAACTAGTTACGACGCTGGCAAGAATCCAAATCAGGAATGCGGAGTGCGAAGGAAACTGAGAGCTCAGCTGAGCCAGAATGAGACTTTAAACGTTAAGACGGGTGCACTCGTTGATATTTTAGGTCAAATACCAAAAAGTGCACAAGTTTGATTTATTTCGAAAAATCGTAAAGGATAAAATGTGGTCTCGTACAAGATCCGTTCGGATCGCTAGCATTGTCTTACCCCCTTATTCATAAACGCTCTGTAGGCTTCTGCTAACTTAGCAATCGTTTGTCCTTATCTGTCACTTTGTCATTTACCGTTCACAGATAAGGACAAACGATTGCTAAGTTAGCAGAAGCCTATAGAGCGTTTATGAATAAGGGGGTTACTCGCTAATGCAGCCGCCAAGCAGGAGTGCTTGCGCTTCTGTGTCCCTGCATGGAAAGTAAGACACCTGGTGAAATCATGTACATGACATAGTCTATCTTAGTCTTCCAGGCTGGCAATTCATCTGCAATCCTCTAGTGTTGCACCCGCAACGTGCCATCCATGGGTGGTGGTGCTCACTTACCATCAGGGAACCCACTTGTTCGTTTACCTCTGGTGTTTTTAACGCAGCAAGCTTTCACGAAATCCGAAGACCTGCGATGACAAAGCAATATCACGAAGAAAACACAGATTTGCCTAAGTAGTGTTTATTTACTGAACAAGAAATGACAAGGAAAACCGTCAGCTAAGAGAGTAAAAAGAATCTAAAGGACTAACTAAAAACAGCTATGACACAGAAAACTCAAGGGACAGTGTAATGGATAACAGCGGAACTTGTCACCAAGGCAGCCGTCGGACAAACAAGGCGGGGCGGGGCTGTCATCATGCCGTGATGAATGATGCTGCATGGCTCTAAGCACTAGACACTATCCTGGTTTTAAACTAGGTTTTAGGCTATTGGGCTGAAAACATAAATCCTCTACGAAAATACGCGCCTGGTTCTGATGAGTACAGTACAAAAGGTAATCAACTGGTGATATCTATTGGTGCTTTGCTTTGTTGTCTGAATAGCTTCAAACCAAATTAAGAACAAAGTTGACTAAGTAAACTTAACGATGGCTCGAACAAAATCTTAATATCTAGGAAACAAAGACGTCAAAATCACAACACCACCCTTTTCCATCAGGGGTACAAAAGGGTTCAGTTTATAGACTTTCCTCCTATAAAACCTAATTTGATCAGGGCCTAGAAGTTTCTATTTGCAAATTGATTATTGGATTCGTAAAACGAAATTGCTCTGTACCTAACAAGCTCTGTTTCGAAGAAGAAAAGTAGTAGGTCCAAACTTTGCAAATGGTGCGGTTCCCCACGCGCGGCATCGAGGACCCTCGGCCGTGTGTGTTTAGGACTCTTCTATTGGGTCAGCAAGTAAAAAACATTTATTTTGGCATCGAATTACCATTTAACTTGTCGATTGTTGATTTAATGTTGGCATATACGATTTATTTCGATACGAATAAAAAGACCACTTGATTTAATGTAAGAATTTGGATTTTACGCGAATCGGCTCGTAGATTTACGATGTCCTTTTCGTGGCTTATTTATTTATAAGCGGTTTCATATTACAGTGATGGATGGTGCTATTAAATGGATGACATCGGTAGCGATTATCTTACTATGCTTTCGGCGTAAAACAGGAGGCTTTTATAACAGTTGGTACTTATACAAAGAATAGCCTAATTTCTGAAATGGAAATCATTATCAAAATAGATATAAATATTTCGTTCTAGATTTGTAAAACACAACAGCAACGAATTCTGCCTACGATTTACAATTCTATGGCGAAGTAAATATGTATTTACTCAAAATATGGAGAGCGAACAATATTTACAAACAATCCGCGTACAACACAGGAATCCTTTTAGTAAATGATATAATCCATTTTGGTGGCAATGATCTCTTTAATTCGCTCTCGTTTTCCTTTTTTTGTTTTACGTCAGCCGCATCTTCTTCATGTTCATTACCGCGTATTAGAGTTTACATAAAAACCATTCAATTTTATTCTTTAGCAGAAACATTTATTTCTACGCGCAGAAAATGCAACTTTATGGAATGGTCATGGACGTGTGACTTATTCACACGAGAAATACGTTTGGAAATAGGTTTTAGACTTCGAGCAAAGCTAAAGGTTGAGTAAAAGCAATATTAAAGCAGTGGAAAAATTCAATGAAGCCCTCAAGAGCATTGAGTACGAATAAATATTTATATGCCTTACGTATTCATTTATCCAAACAATAAACCAAGATAATAAAAGAATTACACGGTGTCTTGATACCTATCAAAATTCGATAGCAAATTGAAGTTCGAAGTAATAAAACCGAAAATCGTTGGACTGGAACAACGACAAGATATATCCACATAAATTTGCATTAATCGATGAAATACAGTGATATAATGCTCATCGAACCAATAACATCGTAATTCACATTCCATTGCTAGACTACTAATATAAAAGTCTCTAAACCACAGCTAGAAGAACTACGAAACCAAGTCATCATGCTCAATTAAGACTGCTCCAAAATGGCGACAGTGTTAAGATCAAAATTTCCAACGGAAGTGAGAAACTTGACAACTGTTTAGCAGCTTCCGAGATGGCGCGCTTTAAATCAATGGAATTAAGCGCTGAGAAACTTTACCGGAACTCTATGGGGAGTGGAACCATTTGTCATTTGGAGACGAAAGCAAATCCAGCCCCGGTTTAGGCTACTATGCGCTTCTGTGAAGTCAGAGCCGAAACAGCGACAGTAATAAATCTAGAGTCTTGCTGTAATCCGAGCAATGGTTCACGAATGACATTTATCAAGTCCTATGTGTTTCGCTTTAGGTGTCAGATTAGGGTTAGTTTCCAAACAGGCGTCACTGTTTTAACTCTCCCTAAAATTTGGCTATATCTATCTATTTAATTTTACAACTTGTTAGTAGTGCCTCAAGCAGCGGACAACACGGCAAAAATGTAATAAATACGTCCTAAATTGTCTGCACAAGGTCTTGCTTTTTAAAAATTATAAACTAAAAATACCTGCATATTTTTAGAGTTATATACGTACCAATTTCCGACTGTACTGAATAAATAGCTGGCAATAGATTACTACAGTAAGCATTAGCATAAGGATTATACTAATTAGCAAAACAAAGATATAATCGCTGGAATAAACATTAAAATATTATAATTGTAATGAGCGGATTTGCTAATTATGACCGAAATCGTTTATATCGTTTAAACCTGCATTTTTTACCCAAATAGCATCAAGGCTAGTATTTTTTATTAAAAAATGGTATTAATATTACAACGTTAACATTTTTGAGTTGTATTGATGTTTCTTACCGACTGTCTTACTCTTCACGCCGGAACACTGCAGCACTGCTGCTTGGCGGTAGTATTAGCAAGCAAGGCGGCAGTATCAATTCGGATAGACCTTGAACACGACTCATTGACACAACGTTGATGAAATTTGATGTCAAAGATGACGTAGTTTATTTCGAAAAAGTTTTAAATTCCCACGGGATGCAGACAAAGATGCGGGCAAAACCTAGTTCAGAAATAAGGGCAAGTACAAAGGATGTTGTGTGTATGACAACCGACGACTTGCCGGGAGTTGACGAACTTTAAATTGAGGCGGCGAAAACTTTCATGGAAATGAAAGAAGAATGAATTACATACCAGAACCTCTTAACGGAACTGTTTTGAAACAATCACTAAATGTAAATCCAACTTAAGTAACCAAAATCTGCAAATGAAATGATGAATTGCAGTGAAAAGTTTTCAACTACCATAATTTTCATCGCATGCTTCCTGCTTTCTCAACTTTTGTTTTGGTTGTTGATTCGAACAACGTTCTTCGGTATTTTCAGAAATATTCGTTTCTGAAAACGTATACGAGTACATATTGGTAAATGGTAACATTGACTGGTCAAAGCATTAGCTTGTGTAAAGGTTTTACAACTCTTATCTTCTCGGGTACTATGTATGTCATATCCATGCATGGCAAAAAGCAGCAGTTTACGGTGAATGAGGAACGGGAAATGAATGAAGCCACGGAAGATTTAATTAGAATAGTTAGCGCATGTGTCACAAACATCTAGTTAAACTTCATCCTAAACTAAGAAGCAAATTGGCACTTTGGGATGTAGCTAAATTTTCATTGACCATAATTAAACTAAGCTTCATGGGAAATTTCCCATGGGATTTCTTTATCTCGTTGATCGTCAAACTTTAGTTTAACAACCGAAGTTGTTTACAACTTCCATGTTTTTTATTAGGCAAGGCGGACTTAAGGCTTAATTTGTTGCGAACGTACGATTCCCTGACACTTCCCGGTTAAGTTTGAATAATTCATGAATAATTCCGGGATTTCAATGAATAAATGAAACAGAGATGCAGGTTGTGGGCCTCTGACGTTTATTGGAATGGATGAGTTGGGGATGTAGCGGGAATAGTAAGCATTACATCTTTTTGGTAACCAAGCAACGAACGTAAGTAAGTGCCTACGTAAGTTTTATCAGTATGTACTCGAAAATGTTTATTTAGAATTAAAACTTTGTAACGCTTATTAATATTAGTCAATATCGTAATTTTTAGATACTCACATAACAAAGCATTTCGGTAGCATTTATTATTTCAAACGATATCCATCACTCAGTATTGTAACAAAATTTCATAAAGTCACAATAAAAACAACGGAAACAAAATCCGATCATCCAGTCCGTACACAACAGAAGAAGATCGAAGAGTTTTCTTCAATATTTAAAGGCATTCGCGTGTTTTATAAAGTTTACAGCCAGCTCCCAGGCGCCGCTCACGCACGGCCACTCGGCGCGTAGCGAGTAGCCGACTGAATGGACGATCTCGTACCGGGTATTGCCCAAAATTCCCGCTCCTAAGATCGTACAAAATCTACAGGGTGCCCGCCGGGATTATAAAGACTCTCCCATCCATAATGCAGTAGAAAACGTTGTGAATTTGTGCTAGCGCCATTGGAAAAGTGTAAAAAAGTTTACAAGTCGTTTGGCCATGATTTTGCACTTACTTTTTTTTAAACATGAACGTGATATAAAGATCGTAAAACTGCAATTTAATTTACGAGCATAACGGCTCCTGCAAGCTGATTTTAAAGGTGAAAAGAAGATAAAACATGCATCGCAATTTAAACGACCGTTTTTCAATACAAAAACGCACGTTTACTTAACTTGTATAAACTCCTTATATACATGTAAAGATGTATCAAACCCTTACATAATGAATTTATCTTAAAATCATATTCTTCTCAAATATACCTATTGTATTTTGTTAGTTTTGAACTGACGTAAACAAGTCCATGAGCGACGTTGATTACTTAACATCAGGTGAACCAATGCCCGTTTGTCGGCTTTAATATAAAACAAAAAAGGTAAGGAGATCGTTCTCAACACAAGTCAACGCGTCTTACATGTAACTTATTTACATCTGACACATAACTTGTTATAAAGTAGTCCGATTTTGATAGTAAACTTTGAATGTAATCATCCCCCAAGAATATTGCATAATTCTTTCTATACCCGATGAAAAGTTCTATTCGTTGGTTTAAGTATTTGTTATACAATTATATATGTTGAAGCTAATTAGTTTAACATAATATATACTTACGAAAAAAAACCTTTCACAAGCACGTTTAATTAATAATTTATCTCGAGAGGTAAACGTTCCTACACTATCATAGTCATAAACCAATCCTAAATAGGTATACATGAAATCGCTGATGGTAAAACAAATATTTTTCCTCCCTAACTCAATCACATAGGATCAATTTCGATTATTGGATCTGGGATTTACCGAATTAATTGGATTGTTATATTAAAATTGAGCTCGTTAAGAACTTTTAAATCAATTTGAGTTAAACGAATGATGAGTTTACAATATGAATCACAATCAATTTTAACAAACGCAAACACTCTAGAACAATGTTAAACTAAATATAAACGAACTCCAACGTTTAATAAAGCGAGTTACAAGTGGACCATCGATGGTACCTTGTGTTAGATTTGAATTTAACTAGCACTTAACTACTCTATAAGAGCACGTGTAATATATTCATGCTTACGTCATAAATGCGAAAGTGTGTCTCTCTGAATCGTTGTCTGTTCGATGTTGAAACGATTTAGTTGGAATGCGTATACTTAGAGATAGTTTTAGTCTTGTTAGATAGTTTTTATCCCAGAAAACAGAGTTCCCGCGGGAATAAGCGAATTCAATAGCTAAGCGGGCAATAGCTAGTTCAACCTTGTTTAGTCGGTTAATATCTCTCGGTATTTTTGCAACTTTAGGACATTGACGCAGGCAAATTCAACCTTAGACGTATTTTTGTATTGTAACAGTGTTCTTCGTGTATGTAAGTTAGAGTTTCATCTTCACCATCTGCCACGATGACGGGCGTTCTACAACAATTTCTTTTCCGCGGCGTTTCCTGCCACGTACCGTGAGATGGTCGGCTCGATAGCTCATTTTACCTCTTTCCATTACAAAAGTTATGTCTATCGCCGCTAGCGTCTCTTTCCCATTCGATGCGTTTTCTATGTCAAAAACTTGCAAAAGAAGTTAACTATACCACAAAGGCTTACCAACCGGCAAATTGCGTTGAAGAGCTCTTAAGGCTGCGGCTTTAAGAAGTGAAGGCACATGCGTAGGTGGATGCCAGGTGGAACAATATTGTGACGGATTGAGGGTACGATTTGCACTAGAGCCGAAGCTTCCTACTCCTTATAGTTATAGGGCATACCCACACATAAAGCCAGGAAAGCTGAAATTGAAATTTAACAGACACTAGCTAGGTATCGTAATTCTTAAGTTTAGTTAAGTGGCGTCGTCACTGTTGTTTAATGTAGTAGTAGTAATAGTAAAAGTAGTAGTAGTAGTAGTAATAGTAGCAGCAGCAGCAGCACTAGTAGTATTTGTACAGTTAAACAATTTGGTTTATAACCTGATCATACTATTAAATAATTAAATTGATTTATGATTATAATTATCGGCTGCTGTAAATGTGGCTATAACAAAGCTCCGAGAAGGGCTTGGGAATCAAATTGGTTGATTTTACAATGATAGTATGCCCTGTGACCTGTGACCTGTTACAGTGAGGCCTGACTACGAAGTTTGAAATCCTTAGATGGGCCTAGTCAGTCCAGGTAGTTTGTTTGGGTGTGCATGGATAGTGCTCACTTGCCATCAAGTACCTAACCCACTTGCACTTTTGCTAACCTATTTTTAACAAACACACAACCTCACTCCATTATACCGTCTCCGTTCCGTTGCGTTCGTCGTGGGTAAAAATACGTTTATTGCATCGTAATACTAACATTAAAGGCTCGGTAAGTACATCAAGAAATTTTCTCACAGGTAAGACATTGTGGGAGTGAGTAAAGATTGAAGTTAAATCCATCACAATGATTAGAGGATACTTTTGTATCCCTGGGAAAGTTTACCCAGAATCCAGATAAAAGACTTTCTGGACAGTAATGAACTGCCGTTAAGTAGTTTTTCTTTGCTGTTTCAATTAAAGATGTGCTTGTCCCTAAACTCCTAAAAGGTTAACCTGCGAAGGGAAATATCCCAAATATTACACCGCAAATTAGGATTACCTCGCTTTATTAGATTTACTTCGAATTTGCACAGAAAATTTGTTTCGGAAGATGGGGATTGGATGTCTTGATTCAATGTTTTTTTTTGGTTAGTAGCACGAGTGTGACATCTTTTTCAGCTTCTTTTGCGACAGTGACTTAAAAAAAGAATCCTATATGTCCTATAATACATCCACCGCGTACTAATGAAGGTAATTCTTCAAGAGACACGTAATAAAATTGTAAAGAATTCGGTAGGAATGGCATTTATTTCGTGGTTTGATTTAAACGATTATTTATCTTCTTGCCACTTCTCTTAGTAGTAGTAACAACAGCAGCAGTAGTGGTATTGTTACTAGTTGCAGTAGTAGTAGTAATAGTAGTTGTAGTAGAAGCGTAGACAAATGATATTTGGTATCAAGATTCCTTTTGTACCGTAAACACATACTAAGTATAGAATCCTCGAAATTCCCAATGGAGTAAGTAGCGAGCTAGAGTGTTATTTATTCTTGTAGGGCGTAGCTGCTAGCCTGTACTGAAGTAGTGTAATGAGCCAAAGGTTAAGAAAACTACATTGACGAGCAAAATAACAGGTTACTTCCATTACAAATTTGTACGAAAGTGTCCCGTTATCTTTGCTCGTCGATACATTTTGATCTAGTATCTCCTATTGTCGTCATATCGAACATTGGTGAGTTAAATACGAGTTTAATACCACTGCTAGTGCGTGCAGATGTTTCCTTTGTGTAGCGGAATACGTCGACTATCGATAGTTCCATTAAAAACTCTAGTGTTGCTACAGTACGGGTATCGACTAAGTGAAAAGCACATGATAACGACGTGGTGCTGCCGTTTATGCGGAAGTGTCAAACTTTAATATTTAATAAAATTACTGTAATAAATAGTTTATTTACCGACTTCTTGTGAACTGTATAGGTACTGGGTAAAGGTTGTTTTAAATATTTAAAATATAATATTTTTTTAGGATGCAATCAATCCGTTTTACTTTGAAAATTTTATTTTAATTACAATCGAGCTTTAAGTGAAATAAATAATTTTCTTAAACTTTATTATATTTATGGCTACATATATTTATACGACAGTATTACTTTTAAATTGGTTTGTGTCCGCAGCTTTGCCGAAAGAATTTCGTAAAATCCGTCCTTAATTTTCGTCGTATGCGCAATTTTAGCTTTCCAGGTCGTTAAGTGTCAGTCAGAAATATTCTATTTATGCATTACAATGTTTCACTCAAACAAAAGCTTTTAATTTTTTTTTACCAGGAAGGAAATCTAGCAATTGGATCACTTAACATGCATAAGAACTAGGCAAACCCAAGAGTCGCTAGTCCGTTACAGGTCTTAAATAATCCGAAAAAGAAAGTTTCTGTACTAAAATATTTAGATTTTTTATATTTATACGTACATACATACACAAATCACGTCTTTATCCCTTACGGGGTAGACAGAGCCTAAGGTAACAAGACCTACAGGCCATATATTTAGTTGACCCTTTTTGTCCCTACAGGGTTAAATGTCCTAAATCCCTTCTTTAGAGAGCCTTTGCGTATAACAAAAGAAATTTAAAGCCAGCGTTTCGTGTTTGTAGATTTATCGGTTTAGGTTACGAGTTTTTCCTACATGATTAAAAATAACAACATTAAGGCAAACATTTATTTGACCGACCAATTGACTGATAGAACGAAACTTAATACCATTGAAAATGTTATATTACTATGCTAATATAATATAATTGACGACCGGACAATGTAGTGGTCATAGCTTGGCTGTGATGTTGATGTTTTATACTTCTATCTGTTTAAACATATATTTACCTATGCGAGTATCTTCGTCTATTGTCTAGTTTGCTTAGTTTGACAATTGATGTATAAATTATCTCACGATATTTTTTTATTTTTATCGAAATCGATATTTCGCTTAGCGGCCAGCACTAGCGTCAGCGGCCAGGAAGCTTGTTTAATCTCCCGCAGTTGGTAAACGTCACAGCGATGCAGTGCAGAAAAGATATTGCGAATTGATTCAATTTACCACAACTTTTCTGTTTCCTTTCAGAGAGACAATGGTAAGACAAAGCAAAACGGATGGCGGGAACTCCATTTTTGGGCAGGTCTCTTTTGTTTTATAGAACTGAGAAATTGTAGGTAATTCGGGCCATTTTTCTTAGCAGCATTTTTTGTTGAACTATGAAATAAAACTCCTGGAAACTATCTTTCGAAGGAAAATGATGTTTGTTTTTTCTTCTAGGGCTGAGGCATTAATAGACAGTATGGAAACACTTAATAGCGTTTATGAACTACCCCTGTTTATTTTGTAATTGATTACCGCTTCACTACATAGTGTAAAACAAAGTCGCTTTCCGCTGTCTGTCCGTCCCTATGTATGCTTATATCTTTAAAACTACGCAACGGATTTTCATGCGTCTTTTTTTTATAGATAGAGTGATTCAAGAGGAAGGTTTATTATGTATAATTCTACGCAGAGGAAGTCGCGGGCAGAAGCTAGTATGATCATAAATCCTTCATTTTACTAGTACTAGTAATGCTGCGCTCAAAAAGCCTACTTTAGAGAGAAAAGGCTAATCGTAGTAAGTACTAAGTTTATTTTAATAAACGGGAGAGTTAAAATGTGTCAGTTTAAAGTTAAATTATCGCTCTCAAAACTGAAGTCTAAAATATAAAATAAACATAACCTTTAAGGTAAATACTACACAAAATAAACAGTTTGAAATTCCCACCCGTTCATAATTCAAATACTTAAAAATACGAACGCTGTTTTTCTAAAGCAAATTGAATTTGGCAATAGAGACAGGAGAGGTAATTAACTTTACTTTATAACAATTCCCAGTTTTCACAATAATAAAGACAGTCAAAACGAAATTCAGATGGTTAACATATAGGTACACAGACAATCTAATTACGAGGCTTTGAGCTAAACCTGACTGTCACAATCCAAAAGGAACCAGAGGCCATTATTGTCTAGCTTTAATCACATTCACCGTCTCATTCTGCTCTCATCCTATACCATGTGAGTGAAAGAAACGGTGCTATTACGTCCAAAAGCGTTAGATAATATGGCCGTAAATATCTCGCAGCATACTCGTCGATGATAATGACTACACGAATGGTCTTACCACAAAAATGACTAATAGATACATGCCCAAATAAGAGTGGTATACTAGGCCAGGGTCGATACCTTTGAAAATTATAAAAAGTAAAATAAAATTATAGTAGGATGAAACCCATTAGAAAAGGTAGAGAATATTACAAAAATTAAAGGAAAAATAAATTACGGTCGATCTGAGGTCGGGAAGGGGGGGGGGGGGGTGAGTTTTTAAGGGTGAAAAACGGTTTATCTCGATTTCCGGCGAAACTACAAGTCTTATGAAAAAAAGTTAAATGGCAAAGTTGTAGGTAATAAAAAGATCTACAACTTTTGCTTTTACACTTTTTTCACATAACCTCAAAATTTATGTGAAAAATTCAAATAACCAAGTTTTTGGTTTTTTATTTTTATCTTTTGCAAAAATAATATTTTTTTCACGAAACTTGGTGAAAACTTACCTTTTTATGTCCCGAACTTACAGTAATTTTTTTGATTTAAAAGATTCATTTTTTCACCTTATTTTGACTTAATATCGAAAAAGCACCCTAATTTTCAATCGAAAATTCTCACGTCAAAATATCTGTTTTTTTTAAAAAGTCGGTGGCCTTTTTGTTTGTTGAAATCTCTACTTTCTGATGGTATAAAAAAATATATACATTACAATGGTAATTTTTGTCAGAAAATGCAAATAAAGGAAAAAATCATTATGTTCAATTTTGAGCTATTTATTTAAAATTTACACCTTAATTACTCGTTAAACGTAAGATTACCATGTTACATTGATAAACAAAAAAATTACGAATCCATAAAACATAAAGATTGGAAAAAACATGCGAAAATAATTGTTCTAAATATAAAAAAAATAGGATTTAAAGGAGATTTCATCTAAAAAAATGTGACTGTTGCAATATTTTTCAGTAATAAAGTTGATTTATTAAATTCTAATTACATTTATGTCATAGAAAATCTCATCTTACTAATATTATAAATGTGAGTTTGTTACTCTTTTACGCCAGAACCGCTGGACAGATCGGGATGAAATTTGGAACATATATAGATTATAGTCTGGAATAACACATAGGCCACTTTTTATCCCGGAAAATTGCGCAATTCCCGTGGGATAGCGATAAACGAATTCTATGCAAACGAAGTTGCGCGCAACAGCTAGTAATATATAAATATACATGTAAATCGTACTATTGAATTTCGATACTTTATACTGATTACGTTATTCATAATAATTTTTTTAAATACAATAAAAATAGGATTTGAATCCTATTTTTAAATATTTAGAACAACTATTTTCGCATGTTTTTTGCAATCTTTATGTTTTATGGATTCGTATTTTTTTTGTTTATCAATGTAACATGTAATCTTACGTTTAACGAGTAATTAAGGTGTAAATTTTAAATAAATAGCTCAAAATTGAACATAATGTTTTTTTCCTTTATTTGCATTTTCTGACAAAAGTTACCATTGTAATGTATATATTTTTTTATACCATCAGAAAGTAGAGATTTCAACGAGCAAAAAAGCCACCGACTTTTTAAAAAAAACAGATATTTTGACGTGAGAACTTTCGATTGAAAATTAGGGTGCTTTTTCGATATTAAGTCAAAATAAGGTGAAAAAATGAATCTTATAAATCAAAAAAATTACTGTAAGTTCGGGACATAAAAAGGTAAGTTTTCACCAAGTTTCGTGAAAAAATTATTATTTTTGCAAAAGATAAAAATAAAAAACCAAAAACTTGGTTATTTGAATTTTTCACATAAATTTTGAGGTTATGTGAAAAAAGTGTAAAAGCAAAAGTTGTAGATCTTTTTATTACCTACAACTTTGCCATTTAACTTTTTTTCATAAGACTTGTAGTTTCGCCGGAAATCGAGATAAACCGTTTTTCACCCTTAAAAACTCACCCCCCCCCCCCCTTCCCGACCTCAGATCGACCGTAATTTATTTTTCCTTTAATTTTTGTAATATTCTCTACCTTTTCTAATGGGTTTCATCCTACTATAATTTTATTTTGTCTCAAAAATTATCGACCCTGGCCTATACGGCGTACGCAAGCACGTGCTTCGAGGATGGACCCGTATAAGGTTTGAAAAGCGTCAGCGTTTTTGTGTGTTGGAACTTCTAGGGGATAGTGCAAACATATATTTCGGAGTAGCTAGGGGATTGTTTCAAATTCTTGCCTAAAATTACAGTTTTCTATGCAATTATGTTAAGCAAGTGTTTAAACAGATGTCTAAGTTTCGTGACACGGAAAATGTATCTAAAACGATTGCGTTCACTACACAAGGAAGTACAAGCGAAGATTAAGTGTATGCAATACAAACTAATAACAGAACAAGCATATCCTGTGTGCCTTTAATTGAATATGTTCTTGGGTGTGTGCCATAGCTTCTCTCCGTTGGAACGGACTTGTCGAAGCGAGCTTGGGGACTACAAACATGCATTTCACTTTGAGGTCGGAGTCCGACTATAACAGCTACGAGTATGTATCACGTTCTACATTTTAGAAGGATGATAATTTAAATGGCCGGATTGTATACACATCAGTCTGTGACTTATGCTGCGATTTTGACAAGTATGAGTAGAACAAAACACTAAAGTTGTTCTTCAAGAACCCATGTAAACTCGGGAGCAAAAAAACGGGGTCACTTTCGTTAGATATTTGTATGGAAAGTGACTCCGTTTTTTTTGCTCCCGAGTATAGTTTAAACAGAGCCCCAAGCTATCCTATTATTATTCTGGGATATTTCAACAGGTGTTTTGGTTGGTCATTTAACACTCCTGTAAAGGTTTTGCATTGAATTTTGAATTAAAAAATAAGTCATCCCTTTCACGTTGTACAGTTTGAACATCCACTAAACCAGGGTTTCTTAAAGTGGGGTCCACTGACCCCAGGGGTCCGTAAGATGTGTGTCAGGGGTCTGCAGCAACAGCAACACTGTTAACATTTAACATATTCACTTAGTAATTCTTTTAACAATAGGCCTTGTTTTGTGCTATGCGCTCAGACAGGGGTTCATAAACTTTTTGAAATACTGAAAGTGGTCAGTAACCGCGAAAAGTTTAAAAAACACTGGAATAAACTAACCCAATCGCCTGCTGACGTATTCAGATATTTTATTGAATCTGGCGTTACTTTGCGGAGGTCCATTTCAATGAACAAAAATAATATTTACCTTGCCACTCCGCTACCCGAGTAATTAAAAAAGAATAATAAAAAAAATGTATCATCCCTTACGGGGTAGACAGTGTCTAAGGTAACAAGGTCTAAAGACCACATTTAGCATGATTGTGGGCGTATGGATAGAAACGGGAATCAAAATAAATTTTAGGACACATTTTTTGTATTTTTAAGTTAATTGCCTCTGAACGGTGCACAAGTGTCACTATTTATGTAAATCAGACATTGCTATAACACAGAAATGCGGGGAACTCTCAACATAGGCGAAACTTTATTGCATTCCCGAGTGCGGTGAAACAAAGCAATACCATTTGTCATTGCAAGGCATTCACAGCAGCGCAATCGTCGACGCGATGATTCAGACGGAATTTCAATGATTAAAGCAATTTTGATATCAGAATTGAGTGACGCGTAATGTTCGTATGCGACACACAAGTTCTGTTTCATTACATACGTATTTAACACTTCGTACGCCTGTAAAAACGTATCGAGGAGCATGCACTATGCCTCTAATTCGTGAATAACGATTATTAGACCTCACTTAACGGGTTATACGTATCTTAGAGTGGAGACCACGTTTGGGAAAGCGTTAGTGTGGGACGCCCTGCGACGCGTTGGACGTGACCTTAGGAGGACAGCTGGCAGTGGCTGGATGAGGGAAGCCCAGGATCGCGAAAGTTGGCGCAATATGAAGGAGGCCTACGTCCAGCAGTGCAGGACAATGGCTGTAGATAGATAGATAGATAACGGGTTATCATCTTCATTATCATAATACAGAAGACGTCTACTATTTGAAAACAATATCTAGCCGTTAGGGGCCCGATTTTTGAAAGCACATCACTCGAAAGTGGTATAAATCACCTTATATCTCCAAAACTACAGCTCTAAACAAAGTTTTGACCAGTGCACAAGATTAATGAGCTGTGATTGTCTTCTATGCTCCTCGTATTCCAAATTCAGCACAATTTTTCACTACTTTCGAGTGGTATTTTCACACATGTGCTTTCAAAGATCGGGCTCCTGCACACCAGTTTCCCGCAACTCTCGCGATGTGGATGACGTCTGTTTGTGTGTAGGTATCACTGCATATTCTGGATGTCTGTTCTACGAGTGATTTGGTCTGCACATGACCATTTTAACTTACATATTCTTCGGGCTATGCGGTAGACAGTGATCTTAAATTTAGACCGTCAGGTGTACATATATCTCGATATTCTTGGAACTCAGTTTGTGTAACACTGAGAGTTAATGATACAAAGTTTCTACACTTTTTATTATAGACTCTTTGCGTCGTTCATTTTGATAATGAAAATTGCTTTTGTCAGAACAAAACGGAATTCTTTGAAAATATCAAAGCAATTATGATCAAAGCCGTAAAATTGGAAAAACAAAACGAAGGTTAGTTAAAGAACCGTTGAGCTTAATTACTTTCAACACTCCTTATGTTGAAATAAATTCATGAACTTCCAAAGATGCAATACTGAAGTTTCGTGGGATCGTATTAAAACTTCAGTCAAATTGTTGAGCGTAGGGTTTGCAGAGTAGCCGAAACTTAACCAAACAAGACTATCTGGGTAATATCGGAGACTACTGCAGTAGAGTTGAAGTTCTCTAATTAATAACTCTGAAATGCGAAAACTTGACGCCAGTCTCAAATGTGTATAATGAATTTAGTAAACGAATGAAGAAAGTTGTAAGTTCGGAAATATTTGAACTGTTGATTGCGCGTTCCAAAAGTGGGAGCGGGACAAAGGCAATCAAAAGAGACGTAATGAAGTCAACATACTGTTAATATTAACAGGGCATCGAGTGGTGCCTGATGAACATTATCATACATTTAGATACAAATGTTGCGAACGAATTCATATTTTGATATTTTGATATTTTATATTTTATTATTTATGGTTTAACTTAGGTACTCGGGCATTATTAGCCCACTCATTTGCATGGCAATACTTTGTGACATGTTCGTTGATTCGAGTTCAATAGGCTTATTATCTAACTCGCTCGCAATCGCCATCGTGTTCATTTTGACAGTTCATGTATGGGCTGACAATAGGCATCGGAATCAGCTAGCTGTCACATTCATACAAGAACTGTCAAAATTAACATGATGGCGATTGCGAGCGAGTTAAACAATAAGCCTACTGTTCCTTTTGGTTAAAGAAACGAAATAGAAGATTGTTCAATATAATCAACACCCTTCACAGTAAATAAAGAAACTTGATATCCTGACGTAGATACTTCGAGTGACAATCGGGCATCAAGTGCAGTATCGATTAAGAATCGAGTGTTCTCAGCTATCGGGAACGTGCTCAAGTTCAAACGGGGTCTGCGTCGCAACGAGTTAAGCTGGCCAGTCAGCTGGTTAAAGTAAATGGAGTTGAGATTACAGACGAGGTTTTGCATAATTTTCCCAAAGGTCCACACATTGGTAATACATAAGAGTAGCTGGCTAAGCACAGAGGAAAGGCCACGTTTAGCATGGTTGTAGGCGTATAGGTGGAAAGGGGAATCAAACTAGTGATGGGTAGGCATATGATATTTAATAATCCTCGACCGAGGATTGAACCCGCTTGAGGTCTCAAGTCTCTTGTTTAATGACTAGACTATGAGGTCGTCAAAAAATCAGAATGCCGTTCAATTTAACACTTTTTTTGCGAAAGATTTTTAGAGCGAAAGTTAGTACAGAACAGTAAGTAATTAAATGCTTTATTGTACAAATATATAGAAACAGAGAGAAAGTACAATAAAATACATTAAATATATGCACAAAGACAAACTTATCCTTATGAGGGATCTGTACTAGTTAATCTTTGAGTAAATGAGAGGAGTAATAAGCGAGGGGCCGACAAAGAGCGAGTTTAAAATATCCATATAGTGAAAGCCACAACAGAGCGTACATCTCAAAATACAACCAACAATTCATAAATAAACTACTAAATATCATTACACACATGCATACATACACACTACATACAATATGAGTAGGTACACACATACAATATTTAAGGAGATGGTGTGAGCCACATCTTCCTCAAGCCCTCCTTGAACGACGCCACGGAACAGTTTTAGTTTGTTAAAATTAAAAATCGCGCCCTGCGTTAGTCAATATGCCACGTTATGACTACTACTATCGATATCTCCAGCAATATCTGCATGCCCAACTCAGTGTTAACTCTTGACCATACTTAGGCCACCCAAATAGAATGGAGCGATCGCCGCAGCCGTTAAGCCAATTTATTTTCAAACAAATGAAACAACATTGCACTTTCGCTATTGATGCGCTATTCTTGACAGCTCTGCTACTGAAGGGAAACTTTATGGTCTAGGCAACCTATTTGTCCTGAGACTTCTGAGGTGCAATGTACCATGGCTGGCCACTAAACTAACATTTATTACGGACATAAAGATTGATATCTACGACAAAATCTAGTGCGCTACGGATGCAGGAAAGCGAAGAAGCATTTTCAAAGTATGTACTAAAATTCTTGTCCTTTTTCTAAATAGGTATGTACAGTCCGTAAGCTCCTAGTACGACAATCTGGTTTCACATACACAGGAGTGAGTGAAATAGCAAGGCAAGAAAAATACTTTTAATTAATACTGTAGCTGCTTTTTTGGCTGAAATATTAAAATATCGGAAAGACTATTTAACTTGAAGCAAATGTCATAAAATGTCATTTTGGCGCTCGTACCACATGGTAGAGACTGTTAACGAAGTACACAGTAATTCGTTCCGGGGGTGACTAAAATGAATGACATCAAATTAAATTAAGCCCCGGAACTCACGACAAAGCCTTTTTAAGAATCACTGAAAAAACCTCGGCCAAAATGTAATTTAAAAGCACAATGTCGAGGCGTTTTGGCAAAACGGGGTCTGTTTACTAATTCATAGACCAGCCAAATTTACTTTAATTAATTAATTCGGGCAATTCTTGGGGGACAGCACGGCAAACACTTTGAAAGCCTACCCGAGAAGAATTAATAGGTTGCTACCAAAATTATGCGACGGTATATTATACCTACCTCAAAGGTCGGGAATTAATGCCAAGATTAATCAAACTATTCGACGAATTTGATAACAAATTAATTCGCCACGGCCAAAATACTAACGCTAATAGACTTAAACTATTCTCACGTAAATACCAACCAAGTATTAGCTGATCGCAGAAACAAAGAAACAAACAATGATTTTAATAGTGCATACTCGTAACTAAGTTAGTACTAATCGTGATTAAAAGGTAAAAGAAATGTGAATCTGTATTATCTGGAGAAAAAAAGAATAAATTGTAACTATAAAACATTTGGGCACCACGCAAGGATAGGTCTTGTCCGAAACGTCGTTAGCACGAACAAACAGAGAGGATGTTAGCCAAGACATTAGGGTATATTAAATGTCGCATAACGGGTAACTTGTAGCTGATAATATACGACATAGTTGCTGTTAACGTAATGAGTAATAACGCATTAGTTGATAAGATCTCTGTCCATCTTACGAAAATAACACAAGGAAAAATAATACCAAGAATGTCCAAAAATAAGAAAGTCGCTCGATATTTTTGTCTACTTGTAAGACTGCGTTTTTTTAAAACAACATGAAAAATAAGCAAGTGGGTTACCTGATAGCCAATAATCCAAAATCTATGGACATACAATCTACTTCTTAAGATGCATCTCCAACTAGCGAGTAGCGAAGGCTGGCAGTTAGTTCTGAATATTTTTCCCTGCCTGTCGCCAAGCGAAATAGATGGGCAGCACTCGCATTGCCGGTCCACTGCCGAACATTCCTCAGCCAAGACATCAGGAATAATACCAGAGCATTATACATGCGCTGCTATACTAGAGGGCTAAGATGTTACTGGCTATCCTACGCTCCACACAGCAGGGCAACCACTGCTACTTTGCAGCAACATTAGTGAGTAAGATGATGGTAGCGATCCGAACGGACCCCGCACTATAGTTGCGCAAAACATGTCACTGAAGTGAAAAGATGTTTCACTCGCGATTGACACATCTCTACCGCACTAGTTCCTACCACCCGCAAAATGTGATGAGCATCAGTGGAAGAGTAAATCAGTACTGATAGTGTAACAGAACTGGCGTATACAAGAAAGAAACATTTCTCATATTCCTTCTTTATTACGGGGGTGGGTTTCGGAAATTACTTCGCACTTGATAAAAGGTTGTTATACACAGATACGGGAATTTCATTGCTTTTTCACGACTCGTATACAAGGTTGTGTCGTGTTGTGGCATAAACAAGATACTTACGTTGATATAGTAAGAATATCTTTGTAAAAACAAGTGCAGCAACTGTCGTGCGAGTAGCTACTGTTCAAAGAGGTTTTTTACCTCTTGATCGGAGTTTGTTTAATAGAATATTTTTATTCGGTCTGAGCTCTCGACTCAAACGTATTGTAAAAGAAATCTTCCAGCCAGTAGAAAATATCTTTTACTTACTAAATGATAAAATAAAACAATAAATTCCCTTTGAAAACTAGCTAAATATTAGATAGCTTTTGACACAAAATACCAAACGGGAAAGATTCCGTTTGTAGTTTCTAAAAGTATACTTACCTCGTTTTTAAGGAAATTATTAAACCTAGTAGTACTTCGGCGCGGAGTTCTGATATTAGGTTCCGTACTTAAAGGGTAAAAACGGTACCCTATTACTGTATGCCCTGACCGTCTGTCTGTCACAAGGCTGTATCTCATAAGCCGTGATAGCTAGACATTTGAAATTTTCAGAGATGATGTATTTCTGTTGCCGCTATAACAACAAATACTAAAAAAACAAAATAATGTAGGTACGTACATATCAAAGACCAATATAAACACGTCGTACATTTTACTTTGGGGCAGGGCTCTGCTTACACTGGTTTCTGGATAAGTATTTATAAATAATGGTACGGAAACCCTTCGTGCGCGAGTCTAACTTGTACTTGGCCGGTTTTTACTGCTGACAACACCAAAGACTTTAAAATAACAAGTTGACGTGACCAGTCGTGTTTTTTTCTGAAGATTAAATGGTAAAGGACTTTGTTCCACTATACATTTCATGCGGACAAATCAAAACTCGTCTTAATTACGTCAAACAAATTATCAGCAATGAACTTAATTCAACAATTTCAGTAACGAATCAAATGCGCCAAAACACCTAGCATTACGAATTTACGGAACGTTCCAAATACCCACACATACAAATAAGTGTACCTAGTTACATAAATACGAACTTGAGTAAGATTAATCACGTTTTACATCTGATCCCACGTATTCCATTAATTGCTGTCCCAAACGTACAGTCGGAGTCATAAATATGTATGCTTAGGACAGATTCTTTGACTTGTACGGGAAGACTAATTGTACTCTGACAGTTCTTTACTTTGATCCCATACCATCTTCTCTATATGAAGATAGGCCATGAAATTTAAAAAAAATGTAGTAAGTATTAGGACTTAAAACATTGTACAGTCCGTCAACTTTTAGAAGGCCATTCTGTAGGCTTATTGTTTAACTCGCTCGCAATCGCCATCGTGTTCATTTTGACAGTTCTTGTATGAATGTGACAGCTAGCTGATTCCGATGCCAATTGTCAACGCATACATGAACTGTCAAAATGAACACGATGTCGATTGCGAGCGAGTTAGATAATAAGCCTACTGGTTTCGGGTACTAGCGGATATTGCCTCAATGGAACTGAGAAACTATCATACCATTGATTCACTTTTTTAACACCTGTGTAGATGAAAAACTAAAGTAAATGACCTGGGGCGTTACCATGACGTCTTAATGCGATTCAATTCCGACTCAGTTCAGGTTTTAGCTGTCATTTTTAGTAAGGATTTGACAGCGAGCGAATCGTAAACTGAATCGGAATTTGACGACCGGATAGCCTAGTGGTTAGTGACCCTGACTATGAAGCTAGAGGTCCTGGGTTCGAATCCCCGTAGGGACAGACAGTTGTATGATGAATACGAATGTTTGTGCCCTAGTCATGGATGTTGTATGTATTTATCTACATTATATAAGTATGTTTATCCGTTGCCTGGTACCCATAGCACAAGCTTTGCTTAGTTTGGGGCTGGGTCAATTGGTGTAATTTGCCCCAAGATATTTATTTATTTATTTATTATTTATTAATTATTAATTGAATCGCATTAAGGTACTACAGGTCATTTACTTAAGTTTTTTACCTAGTCAAAAGAAAGAAAACAAAAATCTTATCTAAAAAATGTAATCTCGGCAAAGAAACGAAGAAAAAGATATCGTAATAAAATACGCAGCTGATTTTTTAATATACAAAGGGATATATTTTACCTATCTTAAAGAGTGTCAACTATAATTACACATAAACAGATAACTCACGTATAAAAAGTCGAGTGACGCTCGACATGTTTCGGACTAACATGAAACGTGTCGAGCATCACTCGACTTTTTACACGCGAGTTATCCGTTTATGTGTAATTATGATTAAGTCTCACGGTAGTTTTATGTTGAAAGTGTCAACTATATTTGTTTCGCCACGAATCGTCAATTAGCGTGCCCTTATGTACTATGTTTCCAAAAACAAAAGAAAGTGTACGCGAGTCTCAACAAACGTCATTATTTTTTTTTCCCAAAATGATAGGCAAAAGTCACGCATGTTATAAGCGACCTCTTAAGGTTTACCCAAGTTCTGTACTCATACATAAAAGATGCAGTGTACCGAACTAGAGGGTAAATTTACTAGAATTGGAATTGGCCAGTCGGAAAAGTTTTATTGCTATTAAAACATTCAGCCGTCGGAACGTGTGATCGGCCGGGCTTGACAATATCGGAGTCGGGCGCTATTTGGGCTGACAAGTGCAAAATTAGTTGTTTGGGACAACTTTCGGACCGGCTTTTCGTTTGGGAATAGTTTTTTGGGAATAACTTTACGTTCGGAAACGTTTATGCGCATCGTATTGATTTGAAAGGGTTTGCTGTTTTAACATCCTGATATGTCTGTGCATATTCTTTTAGTATATTTTTATTTATAGTTGTTCGCTATGTTCAGGCTACAGCTATAAATACACACTAAAAAAACAATTTTAGGATCTAAAATCTATCTAAATTGTATTTAGACTTGAAACGTTGACATGTAGGTAAGTCAGGTTAGCTATCCCTTTGGTGACAAAAAAAATATCTGAGGCTGCTAAGGTGGTTTAGGTGAACGATACCCGCTGTAGTAAAGAAACCAAATAAACCCTTTAGAGCCGTGGATAGAATAATAAAAATCGTAAAAATGAGTTTAAAGCGCCATCTACAATTTCTCTCGCATACCACTAGGAAACTCAGGGGAAACGCACCCCAACGTTCGTCGATAAGGGTGGCTTTCAGTTTAACAAACTCGAAACGAGATGGCGCTAAAAGCGGCGAATGTTGCCAATTTCACACAACTTCTACAAGAGGTCGGTATGAGACCGCAGCAATGGTTAAGCGCTGTGCCGCTAGATGGCGATGAAAAGTTACGAAGGTAAAAATGATCGTTTTCAATGAGCGCGAGGTTCACAAGGGCATTTGTAATAAAATAAGGGTGAAAGCCCGAACTTGAGTCAGATACTTTTTCGAAACAAATGTGCTTTGAAGTTTGAGACACGTTTGAGTTGCTCTTGTTAAATATAACGGCATTAGGGCGAATTTATCGCTTTGATACTTACTGGTTCAAGAAAAGAGGTTCTTCAAACGGTTTCGGTAGTTTAAATATAATTGGAGTTGCTCTCTAAAGGCACCTAGATTCATAAGCCCGGTTCAGATTAACAAGAAACATTAGGTCGATGACTTCTAACCCGTTTGCACCAGGCAATGAAATGAAACTCTTAAGATCCTGCAAACTAGACTTTATGTTGAACAATTCTGTAGTTTTGTAATCTATGCAGGCGCCAATAATATAGCAGAACGATTACACTTCTGTGTCTCATAAACAAAAACAAATGACAACGCTAAATACAGTAAATTTTTAGAAGTAAATTGCGTATATACTTAAGTATTTATAACACATTCCAAACGCAGAGGACGAGTAAATCAACTTTAAGTGCGGTCCCAAAACATAAATATAATAATGCGCAGAGATTTCAATTCAATCAGATAGGATGACTGCTAAATCTCGAGAGATATCTAAAAAGGGTCCGTCGATAAGAACCGTACATCAAAATGTTATTACACCCTTATTTTTATTATTATAAGGTTCGATTGTTTTTTCGATGGCAAATGGCAAAGTCGTTGCTAAATGTACTATTCTAGATATGTCTGTTATTAAATATTGCGATGGGTTTGTGGGCAAAAATTATGATAGCGTACATTTGTGCCGCAGAGTGGTAGGAAATATTTGTTTTCTTACTTAAGTTCGAAAATTCACCGGTAATGTTACTTTTCTTAATCCGTAGCATGTTTTTACAATCATCCCAGTTAATTAATGCTACAGACATCTCTTTACCATTTACATCAAATTCGCTGATTTAACACCAAACATCTTTGTAAACCCGTAATTATGTTGAATATATAGTGAACTATCAATAAAACTGTTGTATTTTTATTATTAATGAGAGATTATAAAGCGACCTTGGCGCGCACTCAAACCGCAAGGACATTGTCAACATCTGTCAAAACGAGATGTTGTTTTCTTTTTTTTAGCTTTAAAGATAGTGACCTAGGCGCTGTACGATCAGCGCTACTACGTGTAAATCGTCTCGGTCAAGAAGAAGAGTATAATAATATGTGTCTAGTCAAAGTTTCAATACACGTTACGTTCAATAATAAGTATATAGGTCGCGTCATGTAAAAATAACGCTGGAAAAAAGTAGAGGACCCCCCTCTGCTCATAATGTACCCATGCGCAAGCACCCCCTCTCCACTTTCTTCCAGGCATTCTTTTTACCTGACGCGACCTATACGCTCTTACACCGGCATAATAAGGTCGTGGGGCATATTTTTGACCGTATCGATATGGTAAGATATTTATAAATTATGGTAAGTAGGTATTTGATTGAATCAGGCGTTACTTTGCGGAGGTCCATTTCAATGAACAAAAAAAATGTTACCTTGCTACTCCGCTATTCACGGGCAAGATGACCAAGCCTGTGTGAAATATATATGTTTTTCATGCAATCCCTCCCTCCACTACTGCCAATAAAACACATATAAATCCCACAAACTCAATTAATTATCCGTTACACCACACAAACACTGACGCGTTCCGATCCCTCTACGGGATCATTATCAAAGTTTAATGAGCACAACTGTTACACATGTGTAACATGTGGGATTGCAAGAAAAACATATATATTTCATACAGGCTTGGTTATCTTGCACGTGAGTAGCGGAGTAGGAAGGTAAAAATTTTTTGTTCATTTAAATATAATAAGGTTATTGTTAGTGGAGCAACGAGTCAAATGTCTCTCTCTGTATTACCAAAAAATCGTTTAATTTTGGCTTCAACCAGCAACGTCCATCGCCTGTAATGTCAGCGGCAGTTCTAGTTATAAAAACGTTTAAAAAACAGTAGCGAAGGGAAAGATCGCGTGAAGCATTTTAATTAAGGTAATAAAATTAGCGAATTCCGCCTGAAAAGCGCCTCATATAACTCTCTTTAAATTTAATTTGAAGCCAGAAATAGCTGAGACTTAAAACGTTGAGGACTTTTAAACTGTTTTAACAAGAACCAAGAGTTTTATGGGACGCTATAGCTGGCGACTTCGTTGCTTTTGAATCGGTCATTCGCAATTCAAAATTTCATTTTTAATAAGTACAAGTCCAATCCAGTAACTCGATATTAAACCCTTTTGATGACATTTCGCGACAACCTGCCGACCAAACAGAAGCTCTGCATCTTTCTTGTTTATATTACTTTATATTAGTTTTGCATACTGTATATACAAATAAACGAATATGTCTCGGAATATCGGAGTTTTAATTGCTTCGCACGGAAAGAGGGCAGAAAGAGACGCTGAATGCGGCTACGAGCGCCGCGTTCAACTTTTCCCCTTTAAAACGCGTACAAAACAAACGTCATAGTTCCCAATTACGGGTATATATACTCAGAAGTTCAAAATACTTTTTTAACTAGTCATATGAACTCAAAACCATTTCAGTGTATGTGAATTTTGTTCAAGGTCTTCATGGAGCCGTTATCCAGCAAGCTTGTTCGTTTATTTGGAGTACTTCATCACCCTGGCGCCAGGTTTCTCAATATCCTAGACCACGACTTTCTTTAAAAGATTGTATTACTCGTGTTAGTATTTTAGCTCTCATCGGCGAGATCTCGACCCAAATTTACCAAAAGTTATCAGCTTTGATACATTATTTGGTATATTAAATATAATACATATATGTGTAAGTATGTATTAGTACATAAAACACAATTATTTCACAGGTAATGAGATAAGCAGATGTGAGAGGCGAATTCCTATAAATATATCTCCTACCCGATACCGGCTACAACGCCTACTACATAATTAGACGAGGGCTTCGATTAAAAGTCCTTTCATGTGCCCTTAGATGGCTGCAATAGCCAATTTTATTCGAAAACGCGCGGAAACAGTGGCAGCATGGCCAGCATGCGATGACAATATCGACGTAGTGGTAAAAGATGGCTGCAGGCGGTTTGGCCTTGGCATCCCGCTTCATGTCCAGATCGGACCGCCTCTGCATTTCGGATTCGACTTTTGCTAAATTACGGCTACGAAATGCGTAATGGATCAAAATACATAATGGTTCCAAACATTATAAAGCAGCAATTTACCGCCCATTACGAGAGCGCAAATTTCCACTTCCTGGGAAGAAGACGTCAAATTGTGTTCACATCTCGGGCGGTAGTAAAGGAAGCCTCCGGTCGCATGTTGTACGACAAGTTCCTTCAGTATGCTTAGTGTAAGTGTTCGAACTTTTCGATCACAAAATACGACTCGAACGCGTAAAATGTTAAATACTACGAGAACAGTTTGTTGCCGTTTCGACCCGCAAGTGGTGCTGCTAATTATTCCATAGTAATTGTGACGTTAACGGGAACGCGTTTGAGACGTTTTTATATGCGAAAACTTACACTAGAGGCTCTGATACATTCTTTATTTCACCACCCCCGGGGTGTACCTAATGTACTATTATTAAGAAAATTAACCCGTCAAGCGTCCAAGCGACTACAGCAGTCCCTAACTTTTTCGGGCGGGAGGCTTAAAGAGAGAGCGAGAGGCATATATAGCGAGTTGTCGCTGACTCTTCCATGGGAGGAAGACCTGGCCAGTGGCGTGAATGCATAATGCAGTCCCTAGGACATTTCCCGCCCGAAAAAGTTAGGGACTACCTACTGTAGTCGCTTGGACGCTTGACGGGTTAAGTAAACCTAAACAAAACCAATCTTTCGATTACACAAGGATTATGCAATCTAAAAAGTTAATCTAGCTAATAGTCTCCCCAAACCCAAGACCCATTATGCCTTTAAAATTTCGTGTATTTCGACCCGCACCCCTTAATTACAAAGTACTCACAATTTTTTAAAGGCCACCCATTCCGCCAATATCACTGAATATTACCTGCGAACAAAAATATTATCATGGTTAGTCGTTAAATTTAATTATTTCATAGCCGTTAAACGTGTGGGCAGGGCTCTTTGGCGAATGATATTTTAATCATCGGAAAGGGATTACACAAATTAATATTGGTTCCAAAGTAGGAAAATATTTATTAACTAAAAAACATTAATGTACGGTAGCGAAACTTGGGTATGGCAAAAGAAGCATTAAAGTAGAATAAATGCAGTAGAAATGAGAGCGTTACTAGGATAGAAAAAAATATGCTTAGTTGGTTTGGGCATGTAGAGCGGACGGATGAAAGTAACTAACTAAACAGATCTATATGGGGAGTGTGAATGGTTACGTTGGGAGGGGAAGGCCTAGACGGACGTTCCGAGACCAAATAGGAGACGTTTTGGAAAAAGGTCAGGTCAGGAGTACCCGAAACCGACAAGCATGCATGAAGAGATTGATGACTGTGGATGAAGCGAAAGAAATATGTCAGGATCGTAGCAAGTGGAATAAAGTAGTATCTGCCTACCCCTGTGGGAACGAGGCGTGACGGTATGTATGTATGTATGTTAAAAAATATGTATTTGGGAAAGTATTTACATACACTCGAGGGCATTCATTGTTGAACATACATTGAACGCTGTCATAATCCTCAATGTACCTATCTACCTACCTCTATATATTTATACTCTGTAGCGTTCTTACTTCTTTTGCTCAGTAAATATTCTTACTGGAACGCTGTCATAGTGAAGTAACGCCATGGCACAGACGTTTTGCGACGAGGTTCTATCATGGCTTACCTTACGTTTATCTAACTCTTTACAATACAAACACAACTTTACAGGTTACAGGATTATAATTATTATCTATATACTCAAAGATCGAAAGGTAGAGAACTCTTATAGGGATAAGTTCGCCTTTGTGCATATATTTGATGTTATATTTTTGTGAATTGTGTCTGTTTCTTTATATTTGTATGAAAAAGCTAATCTATACTAATATTATAAAGATTTTTGACGTTGTGAGTTTTTAGGGGATAATCTCTGGATCTACTGAGCCGATTTTGAAAACTCTTTTAACAAATAGTAAGCCACTTTATTTGAGAGTGTCATATGTTATATTTAATTCTGCGCGCACGAAGTCGCGGGCAATAGCTAGCTTGCCATAAATAAACACTGTACCCTGTAAATATAGTTACAGGGCACATCAGGCACACAATAGGCCAGAACGTCAAGCAGCCGCCCCTCACTTTGACAACCTTTCAATCCAAAAAAAGAATTTATCTCAAGGAGTTGTATCAATTTATTTTCAGCCAGTAGGGCCCTGCCCCGGCCGGATATCCGCCTGCCCACTTGACACACGGTGTAAAGACGCAACGAGAAATAAATGATGACCCGAAAAAGTATCAAAGGTAACATGAAGTGCAGAGAAGCTTGAAACAACGGTTAAAAAAAACGTATTCTCTATTAGCGACTGTGCATAGGTGCCTTTCACTGTAAGGAAATGCAGGCATAATGTCTTAACCACTTAATGATTCTGATTTCCAGTTAGATCTGTGAAGCCAGTTTCCTCGCGGTGGTTCTTAGCCTTGTTAAAAATCGGTTCAGCACTTTGAAAAGCATCAGCTCTTTTCCAAAATGATGTATAGTCTGTCCAATCATTTATTTTCTCGATGACAGCTCCGTAGAATGTAACTGGGCTTTTTACGTAAAAATTAACTTTTAAATGCGAGGTATAAAAAATATGACGACTGCCTAATTTTGTTCCTTGATCCCATATAATATGCATCTAAGACAAATTGAGTCCAGATATGCAGTAATATCTTTTTCACCTCACTTGCTCGAAAAGGCTGTCTTTCTCCTTCAAAATCTGCGTGGAAAATTGCTTTTTCCACGCTTGCGTGGAAAAGGTTTTTGAAATTCGAACGTGACGATGACCACCATATTGCCCACCTACTCATATACTCAGAAATTAGAACCTTGAAATTCGTATGTTGTCGTCTCGCTTATACGAATAGTACTTAATTAGGTGAATGAGAAGGACGGAATAATGCGAACTTCAAATGTCGAACTTGATATCAGACCCCTAACTTTTTCATCCGATAAAAAAAAACATAATGTCACGTTCAGAAACGCGATCCGGTATCTATTATTAATTTATTTTAAAATCCGTTACTTCGTAAGTTATTTTCAAGATTTGCTAACTTTCGTTGCTAAAAGAAAAAACGATATTGGTTTTTATTAATTAATTTAATTTGTGGTTAACCACAAAAATAGCAACCAAGCTGGAAAAAACAGATATTATGATGCAAATTCAAAACGCGCCCCATTTTTTTAATTCAGTCTAGTTAGTGCGATGTTTTAACTTTCTTTTTAAAAATATATCTATGATTAGAAAAAAATAATAAAAGTTTTTAGAGATTTCTCGTCGGGAAACCAAAAAGTTGACCAAAATTGTTGTTTGGTTTATGATAAAACAGTATAATACACAAGAAATTAATATGATAGAACAATCAGAAAAAATAGTTTTACTTATTAGATTATTAGACTAGGCTGTATAGGCTTAGATCCTTTTACCTTTCTTATTTAGAAGAAAAAGAATAAAAAAGCTGATTTACTATTAGACTGTTTTTCTTTCATCCACCATTTTTCTCGCTGTAGTGAGGTGAAAAATTGTGTGTTTCGCTCGGCAGCAAAGTTGTTTAGTATCTCGTGCCTTGAAACCCTCGCGACGCTCAGGATTCTTCTTTTGAACCACTCGCTTCGCTCGTGGTTCAATCATAGAATCCTTCGCTTGCTCGGGTTTCAATTCAGGCACTCGCGCCAAACAAACACTTTGCAGCCTTGCATAACAAATAACTATTTAAAGTACGATAAACAATAAACGTTTTAATAAAGTTACATTCTATGGGAATGCAAATAGTGATGTTATGATTGAAATGTCGGTATTGTATATATTGAACTAGATGTGTTCCTGCGACTTTGTACACGTTGTAATTTTTTACCGGGATAAAAAATAGCCTATATTACTCAGGAATAATGTCGTAGCATTTTAATGGTGAATTTTTTTTTTGTTTTTCCAGTAGTTTTTACTTTATTCATTACAAACTAACTGTCATTCGGCCATTTCGCACGCTTAGTAATAAATTAACATTCAAGTCGGTTGTTTTATTGGCTCCATAGCTGAATACTTCTCAACTACTCGTATATATAATAAAATTGGATCGATATCGTATCTACTGATCAATTATTAGGTCACAACACTATAACTATCAAACTACATCTGTCATCGAGAAAATAAATGGTTGGAAAGACTATAACGCATTTTCGACATAAAATGTAATAATTTTGTTACTCGATTAATGCGTGGGAGTTTGTAATTTTTTTAATCTTACCAAACTGCAACCCACCCCAGGTTCGCAGAGATTACCTATTGATGAAAGCCCTATTAACATTCGTTGCGTAGTTTTAAGTTTAAGAGATCTAAGCTTATGATGTGTTTGTGGAATTGCGCATTTGTGGAACAAGTTTTAGTGATACGATATACGATATAGCCAGACTAGAATCATCACACAAACAAGCAAACTACTACTACTGCTTGCAAAATTTTTGGCCGAACACTGAATCTAAGCTCTAAACGAAAGGAATGTCTACCTTCGCCCACACTTTTCAAGGGCTTAGTTTTATTGCCACGAGGTATTTCAAAGGTTTAGTCCAGCTGTGGAGGTCACGTCTGAAGCAAATTTAATAATCCCTCATAAAAAGGCTCAACGAAAAAATGCGAGTAAAAGTGACCCAAAATTTTTATATGATCTACTTTTGTTTTCATTTTTTATTTTAACTAGGCTTTTATTTGCTAAGTGTTAACACGTTACGTAGATTATAAGATGTTACGGCCAGTTTCAGTAGTAATTATCTTTTTATTCACATAATCGAATAGGCTTATCATTTCGTTTTAATTTATTGAGTGGTTCTCATGTAAACCTATATTGGAATATTAATTATTTTTAATCCGTCATTCTTATGTAAGCTACGAAAGATGTTGCTACGATGCTACGCGGTCGTAGCTCTATCTACGAAACCGTAGATGCGATTGCCGCGAGTTAGACGAATCTTTATTCGTTCATACATTATATTAGGTAGATAACTTCAAAATTTAGAGTAATTTAACTACGTTTCAAAACCTACACGTTAAAGAAACGGTGCTTCAACAGAAAAATAGAATTTGAGCAACAAGCTCTCACACATAATAATAATAATAATATAGCCTTTTTATTCCGAATTCGCTACAATTTCTTTTTTTGTTGTTGTTGTTGTTGGTATTTTATTATTAAATTGTTGCGTATTTCGGCGTGCCTCATGGCATACGGCTCCTCCGTGTATTGGAGGGTTTGGGCTATAGTTCCCACGCGCGCCCAGTGCGGATTGGGAACTTAACACACACCATTGAATTTCTTCGCAGATGTGTGCAAGGTTTCCTCACGATGTTTTCCTTCACCGAAAAGCTCATGGCAAATTTCAAATGTAATTTTCGCACATAAATTGCAAATCTTGATTACTAAATTATTAGCTTATGTGCCCAGTTAATTTTTTCTGCGATGTCTTTGTCAGAATATGAAAAAAAATGCTAAATATTTATTTGATATTTTTAAGCAAACGTTCACTCGCAGTATTGTCACATAAAAGTTTTACATGAAATAACGAATCATCATTCCCTTTATTCTCATTTCCGACTTGCCAATACTACTTTCTATTATGCTAATCCTTTGATCTCGAGCTTAAATGGACCGGGAGAATAAGATAAAATCGATCGCATTTCCATGAAGATTGGTAGCTTACTACTCTTTTCTGCTGAATCGAAAGGAATTTAATGATGATTTAGAAGATTTTTTATGAAGGCAGCTTTATTTTTTGCTAATATTGAAATACGGCACCGTTCGATGGCAATAGCGTTAACGCCGCAATTGCTAAGGATAAATTGGCAGTGCCTCTAGCGGTGTTAATCGGCAACAAACTGAACTTTAAAGCCTATAGATTTCAATGAAAAAACAATCATGCCTGACTGTGGTTTAGTTCTCGGGGTCCCACTGTTACGTCCCCACTGTTATAAAAAGTCGAATTACGCGGGGCTCCTATTTCTATTTCGTTTGCCCCTCGGGCATTTGAAGATGCCTAACATACCTAACCTAATTTTACTATCTCCAGTGAAGATTTTATAACAGTGGGGCATAACAGATAACAGTGGGTCCATAAGAACTAACCTCAGACTGTGAAGCGAACGAGTTAGATGTCGTCGACCCAGTGCTGCAATCTGCTGTGTATAATGCGGCTTGCAGGATTTTCCTTGCAAGAGTAACTTTTACGTCTCGAACGCTCGCATTCAAATGTAGAGTGCTACGAGAATAGTTCGTCGACGTTACGTGGCGCTAGAAGGCGTTGCCAATTTGCCCATAACACGTTCGAGACGTTTTTCTGGAGAAAGAACATACATATCCGTTTTTTGACATTTTAAAAGAGTTACACAACCTCGACGTGTCTTTTTATTGAAAAACTTTTTATAAATAAAAGACAGCAAGTTACAATTTTTAACTCCTGAAACGTCAAACGAAAGATTGTTTAAATTTAAGAAAAAAACGAAGTAAAGAGGTTCTGTTTTCATGGCATTTGATACTTCAAAGCAAACATATTCCAGACCTTTGCAGCGACAAAGAAAATTAAACTCTATCTAACCTAATCAGCCCACATCCACCCTCTCCTGAGTAAAGGCCTCTCCATTTTCACGCCACTTTGCCCGGTCCCATCCTAGTCTCATCCATAGTTTTCCAGCCGAATGACAGATGTCATCTGACCAACGGGCTGATGCACTGCCCACTGACCTTCGACCCAGTCTTGGCCACCACTCAGTGACTTAAACATAAAACTTAAAATTTCGGTGCATTGCACTAGCTTTCTTTATAACTGAGCAATCGAACAGCAGTTAATGCGAGTTACGGTGCATATAGACAGGTGCAACAAACGAGTATTCCATGCACGAACTTTTGGGTTCTTTTATTGCAACAGAGAAAAATGTGTTCTAGCCCTCTTTTGTACACTTTTATGCACTCTTTCGGTATCACTACTTTAACCGGTATGTACCAGCAGGTTTTCTTCTATCATGCCATAATTTGGCCGAGTTTCTTATCATTTCCTCTCAGTAAGGCGTAACGTAGTCTTTCCGAATCAATGCTAGCAAGTTTTAATTTGCTTGCCATCTATTCTACATTATGTATATACAGTCAAGGAATTTAATTCCTGACCCATCGAGGAACCTTTCCACATAAAACGTCATATTAGTGACATCGCATTTAACAAGGAAAAATGGTAAGTTAGGAATTAAATTCCTTGACTGTACCTTCGAGTATACTAAAAAGTGGTGCAAGTATCTCATAGATTTTGGTAGCACAGCAATTAAAAATACTGAACGCTCATGATTTTGTCTTGGCTGTGTTCCTTCGATCTACGCATCTTAAGACACCGTGCTCATTTATCTCAAACTAGCAGTTCCCCGCGACTTCGTCTGAAAAAAAAAACCCACGGGAACTACGCAATTTTCCTAGACAAAAAGTAGCCTATGCGTTATTCCAGACTTTAATCTATCTCTGTACCAAATACGATCCAGATCTGACCAGCTGTTCTGGCGCGAAGGAGCAACAAAAATTCATACACGAAACTTTCGCATTTTTGATATAGTAGGACAAACTACGAATCCAATTAAAAAGGGAGTTAAGACGTTTTTGTTTCTCAATGTCGATTATTGCGTATGTCGTATTTAATTGCCCTAAGCAATTACTCTGCGGCATACAGTTCTACGAGTTACAATAGCCGTAATTAACAAGAAATTTGGCAAGTTCACAGTGTGATCCGTTTTAAGGCTCCTTAGTAATTAATTGCACCCTCGGCTCTTAGGCGGGTAAGTAAATAGATTAACATCTATGAAGGCCATTAGGTATAATGGGGCAGTTTCTATAAGTGTACCCTTTACTTTTTTTCCAAAATGAAGAAATATACCTATAATATACCAATTTTTAAACACCAGCTCAAATCTCACTATTTTTTTGTTTATTTAATCAATATAAAATTACATCATCACTTAAAATTAAATGTCAAGGAATTTATATTGAAATCGCTAATTGAATCCACTTCCTGTCTTTAGTCCCTTTTTTTGCTTCTTTCTGATCAAATCCTTTTCTGTTATATGGTCTTCTTAATATAATATATATATATATATATATATATATATATATATATATAATAATTACTGTAATAGAAAACTAGGACACATAGAAAAATCCGAAAAGTAAAGCTATGGCCGGGAATCGAACCCGGATCCTCGTCATTCTGTGACGCGTGCTATATCCCTACACCACCCCTAGCAGGTGGGTAAGCCTTCGAATTTTCTATCTGTTACTAACTATCACGTGACCTTGTTACTAAGCGATTTTTTGTCGCCAAGCGTCATATGTTTGAAAAATGACGTGTCTGTATGACACAATTACAAACTCCCGTGGAACATCTACTGCTCACCAGGGACTAGGGAAAGCGCTGTTTCTTAAATGATACTTACTATCAAATGAATCAAGAATTTTCACTTTCTTGATTTTTTAATGTTTAGTTTTATAAAACCGTAAAAGTAAACATAAAAAAACCCATAGAAGCGACTGGTACATTCTATGTTATTTGCTCCCAGACCCAGTATGGAAATAGGCTCAAATCTAGTCTTCCTAATTTTGGTTAAATAATAAAACTTCGAGAGCTAGTCAAGATGTGACGCCATATTATCCCTTGGAAATGGCAGCTTCAGAGAACAGTAGGCTTATTTTATTACCTTACTCGCTCTCAATCGCCATCATGTTCATTTTGACAGTTCATGTATGGGCTGACAATTGGCATCGCAATCAGCTAGCTGTCACATTCATACAAGAACTGTCAAAATGAACACGATGGCGATTGCGAGCGAGTTAGGTAATAAGCCTACAGATACTCTTCCAACGTCATACTTGTTAGGTGATTTTATTACCCGTCGCGGCGTAAACAAGCGCACGAATTAGCGGCCATTCTCATCCCCTCCTATCAAGCTCTGATAAGGGACACTCGAAAAGCCCCTAAGCCGTTTGTGACGTCTCAAAACTGCGAAGTAAAATGTTTACGAGGCACGCTCCGATTTAAAAAACAGAAACAATTGAGGATTAAGGAAATCTCGTTTCGTAAAATGTATGTTTGCTGTGCGTCGCGTTGAGGTCAAATCATGCCAAATAGCCGTTGCGTTGAATTTTTGTATTATATAATGCTGTTAGTTTCCTTTTCATGCAACTGCTCGGAAATGTGGCGAATGGTGGTCTGTTCTTGGTCCCCAAAACAATCAATAGTTGTACATTGAGTGAGCAGGCCTTCTAAGAATTGAAACTGGACAACAATAACATTTGCTCATTAACAATAACATTGTTGGCCTGTTCCATTGAACAAGTCGACCAATCACATCAGTCCGCTGATCACTGATTCGACCAATCAGAGCACTACTACATGTTTATCGCTATCCCGCGGAAGCTACGCAATTTTCCGGGATAAAATAAATCCTATTATATGCCCTGATATAAGTTTTAACTATTTGTGGCAACCACAATAAAATCTCTCGCGTACTTTTGGAGATTAGCGAACACAGACATTAATGAACACATCCAAACATACATACATAGATACAAACAGAAAAAAAAATAGAATCTACTTTTTTGTGTTTGATTGCTGTTCCCTGATCGTTAGAACTCTATTTTAAAGTGGAGTTAGACCAAACGAGCGAATGCTCATTCTATAAAATTTATTGTGTACGGCAAAAATAACGTGTCACTCTCCATACAAATGTGTATGAAAAGCGACCTGTTATTTTTGCTCGACACAATAAATTTGGCCGAGTGGGGATAGAATGAGCATTCGCTCGTTTGGTCTAACTCCACCTTTACACACAGACACGAACTTTCTACTGATTTATTACGTGTATAGGTAGAACACAAGTAATTTACAGGTAGGTACACAGGTTTGAAAGAAAGCTATGATTCTAAGCACAAACTACTGAAGGTAAATTAATTAATACAGCTACATTTTGCAGGTTTTAAACCATAACAGTTATCCCCTCAGCTACTTCGCTACATAGGTCTCCGTACGCACTACACATATAACACCTACTGTACGAGTACATTGCAGATTGCCTAGCACAATGCAGGCTTCATCATTTGTTCTCTTCGTGAGCGAAGCCGCAACAAATACTGAATACGAAGCATCACAATGGCCTTGTCTAATACGTGAAGTGCTTATTTCTGCTTCTGTAGAGCTCGTCAATGTAAATCTGCCCTAAGGCCGGTTTGGGCGAGCGGATCAGAATACATAAAGTTTAAAATGTATAATGGGTTAAAATACATAATGGTTCAAAATATATAACGCAATTTTCTGTAAAACTACAAGCTAAATGAACTTTTTTGATATCGTAATCTATAGATTGGTTTAGGTTAGGTTAGGTTTGTTTTATAACAATCCTGTTAATTTGTAACTTTCTGAGAAAATCGCATTATATATTATAAACCATTATGTATTTTAACCCATTATACATTTTAAACTTTATGTATTTTAATACGTACCCGTTTGGGCTTATGTTTGTAAATTTAGATTCCGATAAGGGGCCTTAGCATGACATGATTCAGTATAGGTTCGCTCGCTGCCAGATCCAAACTAAAAATGACAGCTAAAACCGGGGTGCGAGTCGGTTTGCCTCCGCGTGTGGTCAAGAGCTGCGGTTCGTTTTTGGATCCGTACGAGGGGAAGAGCAGTTGGTCCGGTGCACCCTGTGCATCGGTTAATGATTTCCTGGCAGATTCTGAGGGATATCAATATCCGTTGGCTAAGAGCCTGACAGGGGGGGAGGGGGATCTTTTGACCGTGTTCTACCGTACATTTTTGTCACAAGATTTTTGAATATTGTATTTTATTACTTTGAAATTGGCAAAATCATCCTGTAGATCGATGCGGCCATATAAAAAGAGAAGAAGAAGACAGCTGAAACCTAAACTGATTCTAAATAGAATCGCATTATGACGTCATGGTAAGGCCCAAGTTCTTTTTACCCATTAACTAACTAATAATCTAATGCGGTAATAAGTTTGTTTAATATTATTATTAAAAGTTGTATGCCTTCGCCTTTTCGGATCACACCATAAATTAATACGCTTCCGTTTTAATATTTAAATTCAAAAACTACTCTTTATTTGCTAGGAGCAAGCAGAAGAGATATTTCAAACAGAAATTCGACCGCCGAAATTCCCAACATAGCAACTACCGAATAATGGTTCCGCCAAAAAAGCAAGCTGAAAAATATCGCGTTAAAGTAATACGGAAACCTCTCGACACCGGTTTTCACAAAAGAAAGGAGATAAATGACTGCTTTATCCTGAGCCATCTTATTCGCTATTCCGGTAGGAATAAGGCCTCTTGGACATTCTATGCTAAACAAAGGCCGTTTCGACATGATGATGGATGATGCTGCCATTGTCATGTATCAAACGTGTACCATTTAGTGGCGGGGGAACGTTAACATAAAGCAAACAAAACAGAGTGGTGTTGACTTTTCATAGAATTGCGTGCTGACGTTTCAATATTACGAGTCGGGAATGGCAGTGGCAATGAATTTGATGAAACATTTTACGTTTTGTTTTGAGTAGGTTCACGTTTATCGACCATATGGATTGAGGTAGAAATTGTTGGGGGTTTGTTCAAGAGCATTCGATGCTCTTACAAATATCAAATGAGTGATCAAATGTTTATACACAAAGGATACAACGTGAATGAATGCGGATGAAGCGAAAGAGGCATGTCAGGATCGTAGCAAGTGGAACAAAGTAGTCTGTCTCAAACATTTCTTGTACGCTTTTATTCAAGAGCATTGTATTGTTTCGACACTTATGAGTACAAAATAATTTTATGGCGAATCAGAATAAAACACCTATCTCACTTTAAAACATAAAACCTACCTTGCTTCAACGTGTGGCTCACAATCGGACCACAATAATAGATTTCCTAAGACGTGGAAAGTAAACAGATAACGTATGCACTCATGTATTGCTTTAAGATTGGAAACCGTGATCAAGATTGCTTGTACACGGGAATACATTATTATTATTCGGCCAACCGTATATTTTGCGTGGGAGATGAAACATGTAGATATGAAAAGGGGAAAATAAATAGTTTCCAGCAGCTTGTGTGGAAATGGATTTCCGAAATCGCGTTTAATAGATTGCTGGGTATTTTTGGGAGTTTGCTGTGGTAGGTATTATGTTGTGTTAGTGAAATATTTGCGTCCGTCTGCAAATACAATAATGGAGCGACAGAATAGTCTTCATTGAGAAACCTTTTCAAAGACGTAAGATCTAGATAAACTAGTACTCGGTATACGGGTTAGTAAGTAAATCGTTTCCAATGTATTTCGTTCTCGATTCCGTACAAGGTGGCTTTGAAACCGATGCGAAATAAACAAGCAGAGACGATTTCTTCGCAAAATTGCCGTAGAAAATCAACCTTCTGACTCTGCTAGTAAAAAGCGGAGTAAATTCTCGGTCCTACCAGCCGAGTCCTCGATCACGTAGCCGCAATTTCTGGCCATCGTCGGCACTCGATTGAGCACTACCTAGACGTTTCACTGCAATTCAATCTAGACACGCATACCTTCTTCACCGGGAGGATGCGAACGTCTGAGATTTTAGTACTTGCTTTTGGTTTGAAAAGAAAAACGGCTTCTTTGTTGTAACATTTTGTTGGCCAGTCGGTTATTTATTTAGTATGGAAAGTTGTATGAAAAGTGACCCGGTTTTTTGGTCCCGAGTATATGTAGATAATAGTTATTTCTCGATAGCAATACAACGTATATAACATGAATTCGGAATACTACAGCAGGTGATTGTGTTACATTAACTGAACGCTCCTACAAATGTGTTACAGGTTTTTTGAATTGTGTTCGAGAAGTTTCCACACGCTGGGCGATGTTCGGGAACACCGTCAAAGGGGTGAATTAGGTTACGTATATACATATAAAGATCTGTAGGCTTATTACCTAACTCGCTCGCAATCGCCATCGTGTTCATTTTGACAGTCCTTGTATGAATGTGACAGCTAGCTGATTCCGATGCCAATTGTCAGCCCATACATGAACTGTCAAAATGAACACGATGGCGATTGCGAGCGAGTTAGGTAATACGCCTACAGGTCTTTATCCCTTACGGGGTAGACAGAGCCCAAGGTAACAAGATCCAAAGGCCACGCATAGCATGATTGTGGGTGCATAGGTGGAAAGGAGAACCAAAATAGCGATGGGTTGTTAGCCGCATCGCCTATATCGTGATTCCTGAGCTATTCGCTCATTCCCTCGATGGGCTTTTACCATCTGCGCGGTAAGAGAAGCTGCTGGTACATTCTGTTTTTTCCTTTGCTCCCAGACCAGCATGGAAACAGCAGGTTAGGTTAGGATAAGTTACAAAAGTGTTTAACTTAATAAACTAAAGCAACAACTAACTGAAATGTTCCTAAATAATTCTAAGACGTACAGAATAATTTACTGAAGTAAGGTTTAGTAAACATGATGGCCTAAGTATTCACATAGCTATTGAAGAATCCTCTAATCCACCGCCGACTTTTATACGTGACTTATCCGCCTGTGTAATTATGATTAAATCTCACGGTAGTTTCATGTTGTAAAATCGTCTCCTATTATAAAAACAGGTAAATTATGAATCGCCATTCTCACGTCATCGTCAGCTCGTAGAGATGAAGACAGATAGTCGCGACAAACGCACAATTTTCAGCGACCCATTAACTGGCTATTAAGTTTATCTTTATTGCGAGCTCTTAAACGGCAAAGTCAAGAAGGAAAGAGCCATAATGCAATCATAAGAGCTGAGGAAACGGCTCGTATCAACGGCGGTACGTCCCATGATAAATTACCGGGAAATAGAATAAGGGGACGATGTGTAGCCAACGGAAGGTAATCGTTGACAGAAATAAAGATACTGGCAATCCACAAACAGCTTTTGTGTTCAATGCAAGCGAAAAGCGATGTAGTTGTTACATAAACAAGAACTAAACTAGTAAACTTGAAGACGGAATTTTGTTCAAATTCGCTGTGTTCTCTTTAGGCGTAGGTATAACTTAAATGAGAGCCCGCGGGTGAGGAACTACACCGGAATGAGACTAGGAATGGAACTAATGGAAAATAGATTATACCTAAGTGTATGGTGACAGATCTCTCAATCCTATTCACACTAAAAGCATCTTCATTACCTCCAGCATAAACATTCCACTGCTAAGTACAGGGGTCTTAGTCTCAGTTCAGGTTTTAACTGTCATTTTTAGTACGGATCTGACAACGAGCGAATCTAAACTGAATCGGAATTGAATCGCATTAAGACGACATAGTAAGGCCTGAGGTCTTTTGGAATGAGAAAACTAAAGTGTGTGAATTGTCATCTCATCTACAATGCGTTTATTTTACGTTTTGCATGCTACTTTCCAAGACAATACGAGCAATGAAAGCAGGTGAAATACGACTTGCCTAACAAACCTAACAAAAATAAAGCCCTGTACTTGGCAGGTAAGCGAGAAAATAGAAAAAGAAAGTGTTGAAGCACAATCCAACATTTCTTGACTTGTACCAGCACTTCAGTCCGAAACGTGGGCGTGGACTCGTTATAGCTGGAAATTATGTTGCCAATAACGTAATAAAAAAAAACACATACCGGGTACATCGACCTTAATGAATGGGTCGATTCGTGATGTTTTTAGGATTCCGTAGCCAAACTGTGCCAGGGTCCCTTTTGTTAAGTCTCTCGCCTGTCCGTACCGTACCTACATCTGTGACAAGCCTGTTAAACCAAAATACATCGAGTGTGTTTAGTATTGCCGCTGCAACAAATATAAATTCTGTGACTAGTAGAGACTTGTTACATCTCTACTATAATAATAAATAATATAGCCTTTTTATTCCGAATTCGCTACAACTTCATTTTTTGTTGTTGTTGTAGTTGTTTTATTATTAAATTGTCGCATAATTCGGCGTGCCTCATGGCATAGGCCTCCTCCTTGTATTGGAGGGTTTGGGCTATAGTTCCCACGCGCGCCCAGTGCGGATCGGGAACTTAACACACACCATTGAATTTCTTCGCAGATGTGTACAAGGTTTCCTCACGATGTTTTCCTTCACCGATAAGCTCATGGCAAATTTCAAATGTAATTTTCGCACATAAATTCCGAAAAACTCAGAGGTGCGCGCCCGGGATTTGAACCCACGACGCTCTGCTTGAGAGGCCACAGGTCAAACCACTAGGCTACCACGACTTTTTTTCTCTACTATAGACTAATATAATTTAAGGCTTGGGGGACCTTATGCATCCCTTTTTTTAATGTATTTAATTTAAGTAGAATTTAAGTATTACAACAATACAATACTCTTTATTGAACACCACAAATCAGTACAAAACAATACAGAAACAAAGAACAAAGTAGACAATAGTCAAGTAGTATTGTAGTAGCTTAATGTATTTTATTTTGAAAAATTGTCTTTCTGCCAAGTTTCTTGCGGCTTTAGCAATGATGGTCTTTCCGAATGCGCTGGTAGTTTCAAAAAAGACATGTAAAAAAGCCCCTGGCGGCCAATTTGCAAAAGTAAATTTTGAATTTTGTGAAATTGGGTGGAAGTTCTGCATGAAAGTCAAGCAGTTGTCTTCTCGCTGGAGAATCGAGCGAGAAGACAACTGCTTGACTAAAAGAGCGTCTTCTTGATGCTACTCGTACTCGCGCTTTGGGAAATACCGATATTGTCAAGAAGAATGCGACGCAAGAAACTTGGCAGAATTTAATTTATTTCGAAACTAGCGACCCGCCCCGTCTTCACACGGGTGCATTCAGTGTTTCTCTATTATATTATGCATGTATTATACATATACTTTCTCTTGAATCACTATCTATTAAAAAACGCATCAAAATCCGTTGCGTAGTTTTAAAGATCTAAGCATACATAGGGCCCGACGGGCAGCGGAAAGGGACTTTGTTTTATACTATGTAGAGATAAAATCATGTTACATTTAACTTATCACTAGCACAAGTAAAATTTCTAAATAGAACTATTGGGTATGAACATTATGTTAGATGGGATGTACGTTCAACCAAATGAAACCCTGTACACTCTTATTGCAATAAGTGAACGGCTTGTTATTTGTGTCTGGCAAAATGAAACTACTCCGACGTTGAATGTGAAAAGGTTTTACAGTGGCTTGGGGTTTCGTTTGGCTTACTGTGCGTACCTGGTTTCCAAGTAATACAAGAGCTCCACCGTCAAAGGAATGAATCATACATGTATTAAATCTTCTGTCAAAAATATGCAATTACAATGATGATATTTCTATTTCTCTTATTATTAACTAGCTTCTGCCCGCGACTTCCACCTTACATATAACCTTTGACATGTTTATTGCTATCCCGCGGGAACTATGTAATTTTCCGGGTTAAAAAGTAGCCTATATGTTAATCTAGGGTATCAGCTATCTCCGTTCCAAATTTTATGAAAATCCGTCCAGTCGTTTCAGCGAGAACAAGGAACAAACATACACACACATCGTCACATCCATCCATCCATCCACCCTCACAAACTTTCGCATTTCGGGATTCCGTGGCTTTTTGTGATTAAAGGAGCGCGATATTTGGTAAGACTGAGTAATGGCGTATCGACGTAATTTAGAATTATGGTTCGTACGAGCACAACCTTGATGGGACTCCGCACTTTATTACAGGGGATTATTACGAAGGTACATACTAAAGCTTAGGGTCAGTCATAATAAATTATACCAAGTTATATGTAGTATCAACTTAACGCCTGGAAGCCTTTTTTTAAGCTACCTGTTGTCTTAAGATGTTTTTCTAATATTCTGATTCTTTGCTCATGACGTTCTTTCTTAATAAGTTTGTGAATATTTTTGCATAAGAAGCTGCGTTCTTTTCTCTTCCATTGTAATGTTTCGCTTATTTGTTAATTCATGCTTGCGATCTAAAAGACACTTTATGTCATTTGAGGTAGTGTAGCGCTCTTTCAAGGTTTTTCTTTTAGTACAGTTCAGACTAGAACAATATATACAAAAAAATAGCTAACTGGTCATACGATAAATTTTCCTGCAATTTGTACGAGACCGCCGATTGCGGGAAACGTAAGACTTGAACGCTAATATATCTCAGCGGAAGACAGTATTAATTTATCGATAGAACAACATGGCCAATATAACTTTTTGTATTACGCCAAAGCGCCGTAGTAAGCAGAGTGTCGGCGCCAAATGTCGAATGACTAATCTCAACCGTAAATGGGTTTGTGAACGTCTATATTAATATACGATGTTGTTTGTTCCTTATAAAGATTGTTGGTTTTAGTTGGATTATCTCGCAGCTGAATAAAGATTATGGGAGGGTGGGATGAATACAGAGCAATAAATATTTTAGTAGAGTTAGCATTTGCCGATATCGAATCGGTCCCCGCTAGCTTGGTAGCTTGCGAGAAATGATGTTTATACATGGATAAGTAGTAAAACTAACCTAGCTGGTTTAAACGAAGCATTCTTAAATGGGGAAGTTGTAAAATACACAAATTATTTCATATTAAAGTAGAGTGTATCAGGGTTTCATGTTGATGTTTCTTTATTAATATTGTTATTATCTACAGCGACATAAATATTGTTATATCGTGTGTACTAAGCTAGGTATTGTTGTAAATTTATTTTATTTTGAAAAAATGACTTCCTGCCAAGTTTTTTGCGGCGCATTCTTCTTGGCAATGATGGTGTTTGCGAATGCGCTGGTAGTTTCATAAAAATACATATAAAAAAGCCCTTGGCGGCCAAATAGCAAAATTAAGTTTTTGAGAATTCGTCAAAATTTTTTCCAATAAATTACTCGTGCCAGCTATTTTAAAAACAACTGCACCTAATATGACATGACGGAGTAAAACCGAGTCTGAAAGTAAGCACATTTCCTTGACTTTTCAAAGAACTCTATTACGTATTCACATCAGCTTTGATATTTCAAGACATTTCCTGTTTAAAGGAAAAACACAATCTCATTACACGTAAAGGCCTGTATAATGAAGAGAGAAACTTCCTCAAACATCAGATGGGGTCCATTCATGATCCAGTATTTTTTTTATGGCTCGAAATGAATTTAAGCGTCAGCCATTTAACCGTTGACTCGGCTATCAATTTCGTGTTCCACCGCCCTTTGTAAAATGTAAATACCTTAAATACCCAACAACGAAATTTTAAGAAATGTAAGCGCTGGAATTTTAGGACGCTGGGTTATCCCGGGATTTGTGTCCTAAGACGTAATTTAAATGTACTTTAATTAATTAATAATCATTGACCAGATCGATTTCGTTTCATTAACATTGTACGATTATTTATATCATACTATGACAAACATCAGTAAGCTAAATAACTGTCGACTTAAATACTAAGTATCCAACAAATTACAAAACCGGTCCTAGTATTATTAACTGGCTTACCCTCGCGCGAAATCCGTTAAAGGCATAAGTTCCTCATAAAATCGCAGGCTTATTGTATATTTCACGTCTTTTGTTTTAGTTTTTGTGTTATTTCGTCAGTTTAAGCGTATGCATTGTAATCCAGAGAATAGCGTGAGTGATAGCATAATGTAGGAGATTTATAGCCTTAAGTATCTTTAGGATGGATCAAGGAAAGTTTCGGAGATAGAGTTATGTCTGTTGTTATGGGCTCACATAAGTAGGTACTGTGCTTCTCTTTTGGTAGTGCTACATAAACTGTATACTGGCATTAATATTTGAAACGCAAGTGATGCACAAATTGAAAAACAAAGAATTGTCAAGAAAAAAAAAGCCACAAGAACTATAATTATATGCCTACTAAATCAAAAGATAAGCATAAAAATTACAGATATACCCCATCTTAAAAAGAAGGTCAGAAAGAATGGTGAAACGCTTTTACAAGTGGGTCGACCCTTCAGATTTTAATTAGGAAGTTTTGTTAAGTTTAATAATTTGCCAGAAAATTAGTCTGAGGGAAACTCTAATTAGGTCGTGTACACAAAGGACGGTACGGTTTGACGGAAATGTGAAAAGGATGACGAAAAGACGGCTTTGCGCCTTTTTATTCGACTAAGTATAAATAAATAAACCAACGGGTTACTTTACTAGAACGCAGAAGTTCGAGCGGTGACGTCGAATAACATTTCCATAACAGACGATGTAAACAGACGTTCAATGGAACGTTCCTGAATTATTGTTCGCATATGTGGCGCCCAACATGGGGCCTTTTTGACACGTGGCACAATGGGCTGAAAGACGTCAAGGCGTTATCGGTGCCATGAAATAAATCGCACCAGACGTTGAATGATTCACCTCGCTCACTTGGATAACCGCGTCTCATGGTAGACTAAAAACTACCACTATAAATTGTCAAAGGATCAGTAGAAAGAAAGACGAATTTTCAGAAGTGGATTTTTGTTGTTTCGTTTTTGTTTGCTTGATAGCTACACGGAAGGTCCTTTGTTCTGTGTTTTTCTTTACAAAGGCTGCCTAGTTCACCTACTAAAACAAATAAACATCAACGTACCCTCGGGTATTATACACCGATGCTTTTTTACTGTTCCGAAAGTCTATTTAACAAGACTAAACCCAACCTTTCGTTTTGAGAGCATTATAATAAATTTCGTTTGTCTTTAAAATTTCAAAGTTTTAAGCGCTTTCGATTTGTTTTCAACTAGCTTCTGCCCGCGACTTCGTCTGCGTAGAATTATACATAAAAACCTTCCTCTTGAATCACTCTATCTATTAAAAAAAACCGCATCAAAATCCGTTATGTAGTTTTGAAGATATAAGCATACAAAGGGACATAGGGACATAGGGATATAAGGACATAGGGACAGAGAAAGCGACTTTTTTTTATAATATGTAGTGATAATAACTTTAACTTATCTTTGGACGGTGTACCGTTAAAAAGTACAAATGAGATTGCTTTCTAGAAAACAGCATTTCAAATAATCCATTATGAGTTTTCCGCAATATTTTTTCAGAGTTCGGTGCCCTAGAGATGTCAGTATGTCCGGTGACGTGTTTTAATGCCATCTGAAACATTCGACATGCATATGAAGCGCAAACAATCAGTGTATATATTGACCACGGATATCGTAATAATAACATATAACCACAGAGCAATATTTACACAAGAAACTGTTGTAACTCTAAACGTATATCATGTCAAACTTTCGTTTGATGAGGATAATCAGCAATTTACAGTAAACTAAGCAGTGGAGGAACCAGAGTAAAAATTTAATAGGTTTGCCATCTATGTAGGCACAAGAGAATGCCACTATGATTTATCAGAACCCAGGCCCGAAACATGAGTTATTGAATCAAGACAGATAACACTACGGTCGCAACGATGCTGCTCTTAAACTAAATCGTGGAAATAACTCTGTGAAAGCGAGCTGTCGAAGAGTAATTGTGTTTCTTTCTTGATAAATGAACTGTTTTATCGTAGTTCATTTATCAAGAAAGAAAAAGACGTGCACTTGCCATGCAAAATGCGGTTGGATCAATCTAATGACAAAGATTTGATTTAATGTCAACCAAGTATTTCTTAGACTTAGTTCAAAAGTGAACTTCTTGCTTTTGAATAGTACATTTGTTTGATTAGCTCTTGATTGATTGGGTTTAATAACCCGCAACTCAAAACTTGGCAATGTGCTCAAAGTTTTCATTGCTTTAATTAGTTTTAAAATAACTTTTTACTTTACGATGAAACCTCTATAGAATTGGTAGAGTGATGACCTTTAAAAGGATCCACCTTCGTTCTCCAGGTTCAAACTTTTAAAAATAGCAAGGTTGTGAACTACTTTGGCGTAGACGCCATATAGCTTTTAGCACTCTAAAGAAAGCGTTTTCATATAAGACGTGACTGGATCTCCTGATGGCGCTCAGTGTTACTAAAGGGTTTGATTTGAAAAATGATACTCAAAACAACGAACTGTCGTGGCAGTTCCACTGAAAAATCAGCACGCGAAAACAAATTTAAAGCACAAGATGGCAGTTAAAAATCATATATCGTTAAACCTAGCTTAAGGTTGACAGGCCTATTCATTTTGACAATACTTAACTCTTCACAGGGGCCTTACCATGGCGTGTTAAATCGATTCAATTCCGAACCATAGTTGGGTCGCTCACTGTCAGCTCCATACTAGAAGTATCAATCATGACAGCTAAAACGTAAAATTGAATCAGAATTGAATCGCATTAAGTCGTCATGTAAAGGCTCCTGGATTAGCAGATAAGTCGGTTATTTAGTTAACTCCACGTTAACTCTGTAGAGCGCAAGCCTACATAACAAGTTAAACAAACGCTTCGAAGTTAAAATATATAAGATCAATATAATTCGCGAAGGTTAACTTATTGACTCGAAGTTAAATAAACACCAGATGCCTCAAGGTATAGCTATACAGATTGATTTAAGCACCGATGGAAGGAAAACTTTTTGATGGAATTACCTTGTGAATATCTTCACGAATTCGATTTATTGGGGCCTGGAAAAAGTAAGATTGACGGTTTTTATGACGGGAGATCTTGTTTGGACCATCGGGAGTAGTTTATTTCTGTTAACCGAGTTTTATACGCCGCTTTTTTCTTGACCTTGACACATACGCTAACACGGAAGCCGTACATGCCACGGCAATGTTAAATTGTTGTGAAATATTGTTTGTATCAGCGCTTCCAACTGACCAGTTGAAATAGCGAAGCTGCCTCTCAAAATAGTTGCAAACGAACACGTGCGCTGTTATTTCTATGTGAAACGTTTACCAAAACATTTCAATGTCTAAGTTGTCAGTACTTTTGTAACAGAGTTAAAAAAGTCCATCCTTGTTCTCAATCCTAATGTATTTTGTATGTTTGTCGATATCTTCACTGAATGTAAAAATTGGTCAAAATATTGTAATCATCTAGAGACTATACTTCTGTTTCAAGGAATTATTATTAATCACGTGCTACACCATGTTTAGTCCGAATAAGCGTCTCTCAAGTTTTAATTTCCACGGCAAACTTGTGACGTTTTGTGATCATTTTTCGAACCTCCGAAGTAGCAAGTGTCAACAGCATCCGCCCCAAACTAAATTGTCAAGTTCCCACACACCAAACTTGAAGATATGTCCCGACAGTTTGCTAACGCCAGCAACCACGCCTCGCCGTTCCATTTACGAGAAAATTACCATGACTTCGGCCAGTCATAAGTAAAGACGTCACAGTAACTGCGAATAGACTTTTGTGCGTTTCCGATTTATGGCGGTCAAAACTACGCAACATGGCTTCGGCTAATGGAATTATCTCGCGGCTTTGGTCGACCTAATCGAATCCTGTCGAGTTTGTACGGAATTGTGGCAACCCCGGGAAGTACAAAGCGCCTACTAAGGGTGAGGGTAATTAAGCCACCACGCTGGGAATTATTTATGATTATGTTCGAGCTATTTATTTTTTCCAAGGAAAGATGATTTGTGACAAAGCTTTCGAGTCTTAAATTCAAGGGTTAGGTGATTCCTTTAAATGGTTTCTATGGTCTTCCATCTATACGCCCACTCATGCTAAACGTGGCCTGTAGGTCTTGTTACCGTAGGCCCTGTCTACCCCGTAAGGGATAAAGACGTGATTTGTGAATGTGTGTTTCTATGATGTGCGTTTTTATCAGTAACAGAAAAAAAATATCCAGCCCATCACTAAACATTAGTATGATTCCGAGCCATTCTCATGGGTGTTACTTAAAGCCTGTTTTAAATGACGAGTCCACGTCGGTAATAAGAGACGCAGTTATACGTAAGAGTGAGACAAAGTAAAGATGATTAAGAGATCAGATCGACGTGGTTATTAATGTTTCAAATGATGTCGTGCAGTAATTAGTTTCGGCGTTGATCAAAAGCTTCTGATATTATACTCAACGCGAAGTTAATAAGTAAACAACTTGGCTTAACTAACGATTAACATCACAAGCCACTAATTTATATTATGCCAGAAACTTTTCAAGTAACTCAATCCCGTTAAACTGATTTAAACTTAATTGCTGGATTTCTGGTCTGTTTCCTGGATCAAATTATGTCAAAGGCTGGTTAGTTCTAATAGCGTTACTGTACCGCCACTAACACTATCCTGTCACATATTTACGACAATAAATCATATTTAGGTTCAATATCAATTTATTACAATTTGATGTTTGGGAATGGGCTAAAATCTCATTAATGATGATATAGGCGATGCGGCTAGCAACCCGTCACTATTTTGATTCCCCTTTCCACCTATACGGCCACAATCATGCTAAACGTGGCCTTTAGGGCTTGCTACCTTAGGCTTTGTTTACCCCGTAACTTAATACATGATTTATGTAGACTGTACAGTAGCTTATTTCTTCAATTCATGCGACAAGAGAGGACAACACACAGCTTGTAATGAGTAGAAACTACCTTAATTAAAATTATTTCCTCGGAAAAAGCCCGCTATAGGAAATGATGAAAGAACAAAGGTTGTACTATTCGTTTGATTAATTAAATACCAATACAAAGACCCGACAAGATTAAAATCAGGTAGGATTAAAATCAGGTATCGAATCATAAAAAAGCAGTGCGGATTTTTAATCATGCTAAACGTGGCCTTTAGGTCTTTGTGTTGGCTTTTTCTGCCCAGTAAGGGGTATATAGACGTGATTTTTGTGTGGTGTGTGGATTTTTAATAGAAATAGTCAGCCCGAATTCTGATAATTTTGTCATAAAACAGGTCTCACAAATGTAGACACTAGTAAAAATCAATTTTAGTAAGTAGGTTCTCGGCAAGGAGTAGTTTTTGAATTAGTCAAATTATTATAAGCTACAGTTATCTAAACAACGTTTATTATCATAGTTTAGTTTAGTTTATTATTCGTTCAATTTAAAAAAATACACTCGTTAGTATAAAATGACAAGTAGAGATAATTTATATTGAAGTCGTTAGACAATTAATTAAAATAAGAAAGATAAAAATTGGACCACATTGGTCGAAAAACTGCCTCTACCTCGACAAAAGTTTGAATTCCGTTCAGTTTTCTTTTACCAAGTCGTTCCGCACTGGTGCTGGAATAAGAAAATCTGCCTCTTGAACTACTCCCAACTTACAAGCGACCAATTTCTCGACGCCACAAGTAGGCAATGAAAAAACCTCTCGTATGAGGTCCTAAAAGGCACTGTTTCCAACAATGTAATTTGAGTGCTCCGCCTCGAGGGTGCTTTACCGTTCGTTTCCGTGGGTTCGGTGGAGATTACGTGACGCCTTTCTTTCCTTATTATATTCAAAAGCGCGTATGACACTTTAACTCTAGGGGATTTAATATGTTATACCCCTTTCTTTGGGAGCGGGAGCACCGCCTTGTAATATGACAAATGAGACGCGAAAACTTCGTTAAATCAAGCCGGCGTTGGAATTACTGTTATAATGACTTATTGGCTATTTCGATGCACCGACAGAAATTCGCAATATTGTAAAAAAAATATAAAGAGATACCTAATTTAGAAACAGGACATGTTAAGGATACAAATAAGGCACATTTTTTACAGATTTTCTGAAAACCGAGTAGCGTGCATAATCTGGGCAGCATTAAAGTTTCGTAACTAAAGCAATGCTAAATTAAAACGCCGTTTGACTACTGCTGCATAATTTATTGAATCACTATAAATTAGCCTTGCTTAAACTTAGTTATAAGTGAGTAATAACACAGCGATAAAAACTATACAATCTAGGTGTTTTCCACATGAAGAGTCAAAACAACGTCATTTACGTGTCGCCCCGCAATCTCAAATAATTTTCCGTTCAGCTTATTGAACACAATACTGAAACCCGATCTCATGTAAATCCGCCGTTGCTGCCTGTTTCAGTGAAAATGCAAAAAGAATCCGATTTGATCCGAGATATTTGACGGTATGGAAGATTTCTTAAGCGACGAAATGCGCCTTTTGTTCTCATCGAGACGAGGTAAAAGACACTGAATTTCGAACGAGATAAGCTTATAAGAAATATACGGAAATATTAATTAATCAATACCTAAAATGTAGAAATTTGTTTTATTTAACAACTAACCGTTGGCCGAGGAATTATTTATTTTCCAGGGATACAATTTCAATTTTCTAATTACCCGCTTTATTGTCTCGTTACATGCCAATTTTAACCAATCGCATAAAGCCAACTAAAATAAACTTTCTTTCTATAGCGGTACCGGAATTTAAAGACCGCTACGGAGCGACGAATGCCGTCAAACCGGTGTCTATCGAAGCAAGATGGCGTGGGTCCCCTGAGCGTTTACGACACCGTCATATCAAATAGCTGTGACAAACAAATACACAAGAACACTTTGACAGTAGGCTTGTCTAACTCTTTACTATATGATATTCACCCGCGTGTACTTCTAAAACCTGATGGCTCAGCAACCAACGGCGTTACGGGTAATTTCTCTCTTCATTGAACGGTCGCTACGCTCATTGTACAGCGGTTAATTGGCAACACACGCAATGTATTAGAAAATGGTTCACGCACCGCCGGTCGCGCGTAGCCGTGGCCGGACCCTTAGGCGTGAAGCGTAATGTTTGAAGCCTGTATTACCTAATGGGATAAGCTTAAGTGCGGCAGGTCATGCGCGAAAAGCTATTTAGTGGATACTGTTGAACTAAACACTTATTTTCTTTTACATTAAACTTTTTGTTAATCTATTCATGAAAATATTACTCTCACAATTGAGGGCGCCACTTACTAAATAACATGGTAAACGTTTTGTTTGGTAATATTTAGTACTTATTTCATCAGTTTCCTATACGCTTTCATGCGATTGTATTCGAGATGAACATATTTTTTAATACACAATACTTACTTACTTATATGTGTATACCTGGGGTCTAAAACCTAGCACCATTGTTCTTGAAAGCTTGTTAAGCTTTTATTAACTTAACTTCGTTAACCTCTTCTTAGGTATAGTGTGTTAGTTAACAAATAACTATTTTTGTCCGAAACATTTAGTAAGAAATCATTTTGGCGCTGAATTATACCAAGCCAACTTAATTCTTCTTAATTGCATTTCGCAAACATCAACAAAACAAAACGATTCTGCGCAAAATCTGTTCAAAAAAGCATTTTTCACTGTAGTCGGTGTAAGTACTAGTTGATGCAACAGTAACCCATGCATATCTGTGCTGTCCCATTGTTGAAGCAATCACATCGATTTTAGCGTAACTGCAAATGAAATTGACGCTCAAAGAGAGTCCGCATTGCGTTCGAATTGATTTAAGTTGCGCTCCACAGCATCTGAACGACATTAATCACTGTTAATACCTTCCTTGTTATGCCTGAAATATACGCAAAACCATTCATTCAAGGGGCAAATTATTGAACATAATGGTAGCGATGAAGAATTATGAAATACGGGTCGGCGACGCCTGCCTGCGGTCTTTCGGGAAGTTTTTGAAGAGAAAAAATGTTAACGTTTTAGCAGTTCGTACTTTTTGTTTGTTCAGTATAGTTGTTTAAAACGAATTAAATGGCAGGAATTTCTGTTTAACAATCACCATAAGAACTGCTGAGTGCGATAAGCGAAGAGACTTTTAATTAGTTTGGTTGGTTACAAGGAACCAACGTGAGAAGCACCGAGAATAACACTTTTGGAATTTACAAAGCATTCTATCTACAGCCATTGTCCGTCCACTGCTGGACGTAGGCCTTACAAAGCATTAGTAGTGAAAAAACTTTAGATAAAAAAGCCAAATTTTAGTTATTATGTTGTTGATTATTTAGTAGTGTTGGCAGAGTTTGTGATAATTTAGGGAAACATATCGGCTAATGACTAAAATGATTGTGTGCATTGTAAACAAGTTTTATCTGTCAGGATTTTACAAATTACATACATACACAAATCACGTCTTTATCCCTTACGGGGTAAACAGACCCTAAGGTAACAAGACCTACAGGCCACGTTTAGCAAGATTGTGAGCGTATAGGTGAAAAATGGAATCAAAATAGTGATAGATTGCTAGCCGCATCGCCTATAACATGATTCCGATGATTTTCGCCCATTCCCTCGATGGACTTTTACCATCTGCGCGGGAAGAGAAGCAACTGTGTATTCTATGTTTTTTCTTTGCTCTCAGACCAGCATGGAAGTTACAAAATATGTGGTCATATAATCGATACAAAGCGTTGCGGTTTTCCCTATAAGCTTCCATCGCGGCCTGCCAAATTCCAACCGCAAGTAATTACTTACCTACACTGCACAAAGAATTGTTGATTGATACAGCGACTAGGTAATTACCTGTAACAACAACAAAATACTTATAAGAAAACACATAAGTTAAGAAAATGACGATTATAAATAACCTATAAAGGCACCATTAATTATATCAGGGCAACGTTGCTTTAGTAAATTGTTATTTGAAGGAACACAATATTCTTGAAGTTCGCCTGAAGGCCGTTCATGAAAATAAATTACAGTGAAAAGTTGAAATGGGAGCGTTAAAGACTAATTACTGACACAAGTGCCCTTAACTGAATTTGAAGGGACGTTTTTAGAAGACAAAGAAAAGATAAAAGAAAGGACATCGATTATGTCTTCATCCGCGATCGTAAACAAGATAGGGACTTGGGAACTTTATGACAGAAATATGTTGTTATTAGCTTTGCCAGAGTTGCTTCAAATAAAAAGATACTGGGTGATGTAAAAGTTATCACGGTCGCACAAAAAGGTTATTAAATTATGAAACTTTCTGCTTGACGGACGCACATTTTGCTGAATTTTAAGCAATCCTTTTCCTTTGAGACTGTCTAAACAGAGTAATTTGTGTCACATTGTCACTAAGTACATCTCTTTTGCACTTTACTAGGGAGATGAGACACACGCAGCTATAAAGCAAGTCACGGACATCTAGCCGCGTAGTAAAATATATGTCCTTCATATTATTTTCCGAACCTCCACCCGAGCTGAATTTATATCACCCTTCAACACGGACCTATGTCAAGATTTGTCATTTTCCTCAAATCCTATTAGAAGTGTCACTGACAACTGTGTCACTTATTCAACATATGACTACTGATTTATATCATAGATAGACAGGTGAAAAGTAGTATCGAAGTACCTATAACAATTAGATTATGCACTGTTTTAAAATTAATACTTAAATTGAAATACCTAGATACTTTAGCAGGCGGTTGTTAGCTTGACTGAACACCCTCGTAATTTTTTTTCTATTATCTGTTACTAAATTGACATTACCCGTGTTGCCTGTTTTTTGAAAAATAGTGATGTGCCACCATTATCAAAAGTTAACGATGAATTAAATTTAGTATAGATAACTTTAAACTCAGCAAATAATACAAAATTTTATTTGTAAAAACTGTAATAAGTTTAATTTTTGGTACTCTAATTTAAAAACGATTTACGGTTAGCATATAAGTTAGTGAAATAAAATAACAAACCTTTTAATTTGCTTGATAATGGAAATCATATATTTTTTTTTAAATTAACATGGCCAAATCACTTGTATCCAGGCCACAAACATTGACGATAGTTTCGAGTATACCACAAAAAATAAAAGCTGGTAGGTATCATCATTTGTCAACTTGACATATGCACGTGTCAAATTAGTATGCGAGATAAAAGAATAGACTTTAATCTGTGGTAGACAAGTATTTCCACAAGGTCTATGTTCAAGTGTGACTTAATTTTGAATCCAAAATTACGATGAAAATTGGATAGGATTGTTCAGTCAAAGTAATTCACCTACTAGCTGAAGTATTTCAAAACAAATTCTAAGACACCTTGTATTACCTAATCATCAGTGGCAATTGCGTCTATTACTGACGAAATATGGCGTATTGTCCAGGAGACAAAGGTTCCTTTGGCTATATAACCCAATGCGAGAACCACATGCTCTACCACAAGCCTGACAAGAGAAGTTTGCGGTGGTTGTTATCGAGCCGCCTGGATGTCGCTTCTGCTTGTCAGCAAGTGTCTAATAGCTCCAAAGCAAATTAATAGTGCTGCTGCAATTAGAAGCAGTTTGTCACATCTTTATAAATGCGTAATAACTGACCGAAAAATGCTAATGACAAGACGTTGAACTACAAACCGCATTTTTATACGACAACTTAGGCGTGTATCAGGATCATAAAAAAAGTTGTAAAAACGCCCTTACTATTTGATAGCCTACTCCAGTATTCCGGTCGCCGCGGAAACATCATTAAGATTGATTAAAGAGAGAAGCCAGTTCCACTATACTTCATATAAACTGTGCGTTTTCCAATACCTACATCCACGTAGAATTTCAGAGTAAATGTAGCACGAAAGGCTGTACCAAAATATGTAAAGATGAAGTAATATCCTGTCTACACCAAATATAAAGTCCGCAAAATGCGAGCGACCAAGCTCAACCTCGGGACGCGAGCGAAATACTAAAAACTTCTTTACCGCCGATTTCAAATCGTCCGTGAAATCTCAATATCGGCTGGGATGTCAAGTCGACTTGAAATAGGTACGAGCCGAGACGCGTCGACGAGTCCTGACATCCGCCGACGTTCTAATGCTCTATTCCACGTCTCCATGCCTCCGGTGCAGACTGTTCTTGCCATACCCCCCAACTATCCAACTTTGTGTAAGAATAAATTGCAAACTTTCAACGAATTTCACTCACGCCACGCTTCAGCTTTACGATTTAATAAAACTCTATTTCTGCACGTACCTTGTTGCAGTAAAAGTCTCTTCTGTAATAGAATTTGGACTAGCGAGATTTATAGCAGACTGTGAAGAGATAAATTGAGGAAAGTTTCAAAGATCGCTACATGTTTTTCAATCGAATTCAAAAATCTGGTGAAAGTTTCCACTATAATCGCAGAGTTTCAAATAAATAATTAGATGCCACAACTGTACCTACTATACTATATTACAAAACGCTCGCAGGAAGCAATAACCGACCGTTTGAGCCGTCGGTAGCGATCACCGAAGTGTTTGGTCCGGTCACATCTATGTATAAATCTACTAGGTATAGCAGAAAACGTTCTGGCCTTAATGTTTCCTCCCCTCGGGCAGCGATTCGATGAAATGCCGACATTTATTTTTACAGAAAGCACAACTAAAGCGGTCTTCATTTATATTCCGTTTTCCAAGATATTAGATCGGCAATCTTCCATAGTTTATAAAAGAGAGGGCGGAGGGTTATTAAAACATGATCCGTCTTTCAGACTTATGATAGAAAATTTATAATTTATTTTCTCGGAGTAGTTTGACCTAGATTTTGTATCCATCTGGGTACACGTTCGTGAAATTAAAATTTGATTAGGTATTCAACTTTAAATGCTTCAAGTAACATGGGCTTTTAATACAACAAAACAAAATAGAAATAATTCTGGGTCCTTAAATATATTACGAGGGCGTTGTTAGAAGAGAAAGCTTGTGTCACATTTATAATTGGTGGTTATGAAAAGCCAGAAATTAATTACATTGTAACTAGAACAAAAGCACAGGAAAAAGACTGAAATAGCAGGAAACGCCTTAGCAAAATTCAAGACGCCAACGAAGCAGAATGACAACGAAACCGACTTAAGGATTAATATTTGATATGACCATCCCTCACCGCTAGACTTCAGCGTTGAAGCGAGGAAAATCACAAAGGCTGACATCTTCAGGTCTTACTGAGGCGAAACGTAAGCACAATAAGAAATATTTTACAGTCAAAGAGGCTCCCAGTCGCCTGTCACGTCTGGGATGACAAGGAGTCGCGTGTTTCTATTTGTCACCGAGATACTGCGGCCCCGTGATTCTCATGAGTTTAGGACTATTTACGTTGGTGTGTGATAAGAGACCTAGTTTATTCTATGTTATCTAAATATTCGTTTAGGTATCTTTAATACTATTATGACATCCTTCATTAATAGTTTCCTTCTGCGTAACCGTAGGATGAAATGGAATGGTGGTTATGACTATTTTCTTGTTAGTACAACTCATATATATAATCAATTGATCTTGAATATGAGAAAGTCCATCCATTGATCTTAAAACCATTAAAAATACTTTTTACCATTAAATAATAGTGTTTATTGTTTTTCGGATTAAATCTAGTCTTCTATTCAATCAAAATAACTGCGCTACGCTTTAGTATTTCTATTTGTACGTTTTCATTGTGATTAAATCTATCGAATTCCAGCGAAATTTGGCACAAAAATTCACGATACGGCTGACCGCAACGTAATTACTGTTTGAGAAAGCATTACTCAGTTATTAGGGGGTATTAAAGCTTTAGTCAAACAATTATAATTTAAGTCGGCCACGTAGACGGGCACATTTTGGTCGCTTTTCTAATTATTTAGGTATTAGCTTATTTGCCTTGAGTAGGTACAAACAAATGGGTAATTTACAAGCGTGACAGTGAACATAATTAGTCATCATCATCATTTCTAGCCCCGTAGTTTTATATATACTTTGTAACAACTAGGTATTCGTATACGTGTCTCCAGCTGTTTTTGAAGTCATAAAGTTTTATTCTAATTTTTACTTCAAGTATTGCCCTGTCCTGCGGCCTTTCCTCAAAGCAGCTTCATTCATCCCCGTCACCCTACCATACCGAGTCGCTGTTCCGGATATTTTGTAGCACACACGTTCAAATAAATTACATTTGTACATGATACGGCCAACGCACCGCTATAAAATTTCATTCCGCGTTACCGAACCGTGTCGAATCTGCTTACCCCGCATACGTTCAAGTATCAACTTCCACGTCCCTTACTCCGTGTGCGTGGAATACAAAACCCAACGGGAATATTAGAAAAGAGGAAGTGCAAAGTTATTTTATAAACTTGTTAGTAGTTTAGTTCGAAATAGGTCGTATTATAAATGGATGTGGCAGGGTTCGTCTGTAACATTGAGGAAGAACTGTTGTTGAGGTAAATGTGAACGTACTTTTAATAAAATTTGTATGTATTAACGTGGTGGAAAATGATGATTATGCCATTAGGTACAGGGGAGAATGTGGCGTTGGAGAACTTGAAACTCAATTGCATTCATTAGAGATAGTAATATTTGTCTGTGTGCTGTGGATGCTAATTCAGAAAAAAATATGTTGACATCAGTAAAACCAGTAAGGTATATACATACAGGTAAGTTTTCCACTCAGTTAAAAAAAAGGTAAGAGAGACTAATGAAACCAGTATCGCAGTAGTGAAACTAAGGACTGTATGTTCAGATAACTGATAAAAAAAATGCAGCCACTCTAAACACTTTCAGGGAAATAGGTGTTTGGTAATTTCGGCAAAAAAACTTCGCGTGTGAGACAACAATGGGTCAGTAACCGGTCATCTACATATCTATCCCAAAAGTAAGTCCTTGTCAATACTTGGAAGGCGTCCAAACAATATGAAAGGGCTGCACGAAGAAAGGAAAAACATCATAAGTGTCTTTTGTCATTAATAACCGCCGCCTGTGATTGGATCTGTCAATGAAGAAGGATTGAAATAATTTGTATTTGTGATTTTCTGGGGACAATTGGGGAGCTAGCTATTTCTGATGCTTGCGTCATTGCAAGAAAGGGCTGAAATTTGCGTAACGCATTATTTTATCTATGGTTTCAATGTGTTTTGTCGTACTAATAGGTGCCTTGGGTACTTTACAATATCAGAAGTTTCCTTACAAGTACTTACTTATGATTATCGGTAATGTTTGGAAGTATTTCACTTTAAGTATGGTTGGAAGACACAATTTATTGTGACTCATATCTAGCTAATAAACTATTTCATTTCATTTCATTTTAAATATGTTATGATAAGTGTATCAACAACGGAGCACTGATGAATTATAGTCTGTCCAATCATTTATTTTCTCGATGACAGCTCCCGTAGAATGTAACTGCGCTTTTTACGCAAAAATTAACTTTTAAATGCGAGGTATAAAAAATATGACGACTGCCTAATTTTGTTCCTTGATCCCATATAATATGCATCTAAGACAAATTGAGTCCGGATATGCAGTAATATCTTTTTAAAGTACGATAATCAATAAACGTTTTAATAAAGTTACATTCTATGGGAATGTAAATAGTGATGTTATGATTGAAATATCGATATTGTATCGGTATTGTATATATTGAACTAGATGTGTTCCTGCGACTTTGTACACGTTGTAATTTTTTACCGGGATAAAAAATAGCCTATGTTTCTCAGGAATAATGTAGCATTTTAATGGTGAAATATTTTTTGTTTGACCAGTAGTTTTTACTTTATTCATTACAAACATACTGTCATTCGGCCATTTTGCACGCTTAGTAATAAATTAGCATTCAAGTCGGTTGTTTTATTGGCTCCATAGCTGAATACTTCTCAACTACTCGTATATATAATAAAATTGGATCGATATCGTATCTACTGATCACTTTTTAGGTCACAACACTATAACTATCAAACTACATCTGTCATCGAGAAAATAAATGGTTGGAAAGACTATAACAGATATTATTATCAAGCGTATTGAATTTTGTAACAGCATCATGATAACCACTTTAAAAGTTTTGAAGCGATCAACTTAAACACCACGTCCACTGCAAAACTAATCACCATCACAGAAGTTTTCCCCATTAAAATTCAAGGGCTCACACCGTTACAATTGTTTTTCCCTGCTGAAATACCGTACTAAAATAGAGTGAAACAATAAACAATAATGCTTCATTAAATCTTTACTGCAATTTTGTTGTTACTTTACTGCTGCACAGATCCGGATTTGCAAGTTTTACATAGTTAAGAAGATACAGTTTAAGTTTGTGACATAAATTTTGCTCCACATTTTCAATATCTGCATTGCATCAAAAGATTTGGCTGAGCCAGCCGCATTGTGAAGTGACGCGTACTGAACTATGTTAGCGAAAGATTGCGTCTCATGCGATATGGATGGAAAGCCCAATGACAGACGCCGATCTAGATTTGGGTTATACGAGAAAACGAAACAAGTTCGCAGAATGTAAAAAAGGAAGATGGCTTAAAAACAATAAAGAAGTAATACCGTGGAGCGAAATAATGATAAATTGTAATGGAAAAGAGGAATCGGAGCGGAATAGATTAGAAAAAACAAACGAAAATAATCGCCAGGTTTACGTTTAGTGGATATGTGGAGAAACACCCGTAGAGCCAGGTGATAGTTAATGAGTTCCCAGTTTATGTCAAATACGTAGGAATACCTGAAATAAAACTTAAAGAACAGGTTAATTAAAAAGCTTCATTAGATAAAAGTGAGCGAACAATTTGCATTTTGCGCTCATCCTCGGGCTTACGGTGGAAGAAAAGGGTAATATTTCGTTGCCAAGACATTTTTCTAATTTAAGGGGCAGATATGGCGACAGGAACATCCGTCAATGTCTATTTCGGCGTTCGCAATGGCGCAGAAAGAAAGCTTGACTGAAAACAAACGTCTCATCAACGCGGTTGTCAGAAAACAGAAAAATAGTCTTTACTCTATCTACTGTTTATCGCAGACGTTCAGTTTAATTTCCGTTTTGTTGCATGTTCATTTGAAATTTATTGGTTCTGTCAGTCGGAGTTGATCGGAGTAGGTATGTCGCGTCGTTCATTTTCTAGTTTTTAAGAAGCGTAAAGTTAATGTAGTTTAGCATTAGTCAGTAGTTTTATTGATAAATTGTGTATATTCTCTTATATTTGTGTGTCTTGCAAAAAGGAATAAACGTCTTTTTTCTTCCTTTCATTAAATTTCTTTACTTTACCTTATTGAAAGAGGGACTCGAATAAGCTTTTGTAATTATATCTATGCATGAAATTTAAGCAATGGAATGCAAGCCTCAAGAATTATAGTCATATTGAATTAATTTACCGCGTCAAAACAATGGAGATACATTGCCTAGTTAGAGTTGAAATAGCACATCTTTAAACGTAGATAAATTAGCATGAATGTGGTGTAGACTGTTGGCAAAAAGGTCAGCTCGGTGACTTGGCCCGGTCACAGTGGCCCAATGCAGGTCCAGATGCAATATATCTCGGGCTAGTTAGTTTTTGCAGTTTAATTTCCTAGGAAACGGAGAGCCGGCCAAAACTGACGGAAGTGGCACGGAGCCAAGCTACCTTTCGTCTGCAAAATGGGTCACCCGGGGAATTTCATTATTGAAACTATTTGGCGATTAGTTTACTTTCAAATTTATGCATGAATAAACGATGCGGTTACACTAAGTATAACTTTGAAACTGGTTGTCTTACAAAACACTTTCCAAATAAAGTATCAAGTTGTTGAACACAGATTTGCTTTCCTTCTGCCGAATTGTACAACTATAGGTTCGGTCTTTCGCCAAGATAGTCAAGTACATAAGTCATTTTCATTCATAGCAATTCTTTTACTAATATAGTTACCGTACACTGATAAGTAATTAAACAAAATCAATGAAGGCAAAGCTCGCGACTCACGGATATTTAATCGACAGGCTAAACTTCTTCGTCCACCTTCCGCCTAACTCCGTAATAATAGCGGTCTCCTTAATTTAACTTGTTGAAGAGAAAAAGAAACTCATTCAGAGTTCGCAGTTTCCAAATTAAGTTTCGCGAAATGTGAGAGCCAAAACCAACAATGGAACAAAAGATTCCAATTCAATGATGGGGGCGTGACGCAGAGTTTGCACAAATTTTATGGACCAAGAAAACGGTAGTGCTCATATGAAAAGTGGGGATGGATAAAATAATAGGCGAGCAGAGAAATTGCGTTATAAATGCGGTGACGAGATACGTGAAGCACTTGAGTATTAATGTCGGGAGCAGCTCTGGAGTTCTTCATAGTCCGGTTTTGTAATTACTCTTGGTAATAGCCATTGCAACAGTTGGAGTAAGATGCCACATTGGAGCATAATCATTCTTGAATAATATGAACGCAGAAGCAGACGGCGTGCACACCTCAATGACATTACACCTAACCAAAATTAGCATAGATGTTGTCGTCAACAGCGAATATTTGTTTCTTACTATTCCCCGTTATCAAGCGGTTGGTTGAGTAACAAGGTGGTTTTGGTTATCGAACTTGGACCTTCACGAATTTACGCCTGATTAAATCAACTGCGTCAATGACAGTCAGGACTTTAAAAATGTTTTGCTGATTTTCCGACAAGGTGCGAATGGTACGATGAAAATAAAGGATTTCTCCATAGAGATGGAGCGGAATGAAATCCCAAACGATTAAATATCCGCTCCGGTGGACAAAAAGATACGGTACGCCGATTTTTCTATTCGTATTTATGCAACTCGTTCCGACTTTATGAATTTCCAGGAAAATGGAATTAAACTTTTCGTACGTGACGTTCCGATTGGCAGTCTGGAATTTTACTTTAATATGCAGAAGACGTAAGGTAGTTCGCTTGCAATATTGACTGAAATTGAAAATTGAAAAGTTCAAAGATAGATCTCTAGAAATTTCGAGGTACATTAAATTGAATTTGACCATCCCAACCAGGATATTTTTATTCCATCTTTAAAAATGACTAGCTCTTGCCCGCTACTTCGACCGCGCAGGAAACGTCAAAGTTGCAAACCACCGCCATCCAATTGTTTCTTCAAATATGGAGTAGTATGTAGTTCTCACGTCATATTAATGTAGTTCTCACGTCATATTATTTTTATTAAAGTTGCATATTCCTAATAGAAATACTGGCAGTTGGGTCCGTTAGAGAAGATCAAAAGATCGCGAGAAAGCATTGGCATTGTGCGGTTAGTACAAAACCGATCGTCACCAGTATTCTTGGGGTAGGTCTTCTTACGGCAGTGAACGTCTTCTAGTTACATGATGACGATGCTGAACATCAGGTTAAATATCATAATCAGTATCGACAAGTCTATTTTGTAATTAAAATCTGACTTTACTGAAAAGCTTAATATGATATGAAGGCCCTTGTATAACATTTAACATCGGTATTTCACAAAACCTTCATGTTCCACAAATAAACAAGTACGAGTAAAAATCTCATAAAGTTTCAGCAATATGCTCTGCGTTTGTTTCTCGGGGCGGGAATTCATTAAAGTAATTATACAAATCCGTCTTCGGATGGTTGTAGTCTAGACGTAGAAACACGCCAGACACGAATATTTAACAAAATATTTTCTGAGCTCAGATATTAATCTAACCCTTTTGTACAAGACTTAAGTGCTTTACAATCCAGACCAAGCACAATCTAATCCATTAATTAACAAAGGGGAATAAAAGGACCATGTTACAGTTGATCTGATTAATGTAACAAATGACTAACTATTCTCATCTCGGCTAATTAACGGAAGTTCCGTTGCATTTAGTCACACCCAACCAGCTGAACAGATTTGCACATACGGTGGAAGATAAAATACATTTCGTTAATTCCCTCGATGGGCTTATGAACTAGATACCACAGTATAATAAACTAAAGATAAGCTTATCAAAATCCTAATTCCACTCAGATGAAGTCGTGGGCTAGTATTAAATAAATTACTACTACAGAATATTATGTGATCGCGACTGCCACTAGGTTAACCTTAAAAAATAATAAAGAAAATTCCCTATCGACTAACTTATCAACGCCTAGCCCAAATTCTTGGACAGTGACTCTATAGAATAGGAGGAACTTAGTTAAATGTGTTAATTCAGCATTGTGTTGTCACTGAAATAACTCCAAACTTATTAACCAGAAGATTTTAAAACAAAATCATGGTTAAGCTTTGAACCAGCGCCCACCAACCGAGTCAGAGGCTAAACGCTAGCGGTAAAACTTGAACAAGATGGCTTCCTTTATCACAAAGATTGAAGATACAATTTGTTTCTACGCTAAGTAATTTGACGATGAATGTTTAATTTACTTGTCAGCGCGCTCGGGATCTTTATTACGTCGTTTACTTTATTAACACGTTTTAGAGTAAGTTCATGAGTGCCACGTAATGTTAAATAAGGGCTGGATAACTTGTTAGCATAGTAACAAGGAATTATTTTGTGAAAGCCGAAATCAGTTAGTAATTTCGGAGGCTTAGCGCTGTAGGATTAAATTTGGATTCTATTTGATGGTAGTTCCCGTAATGGGGCAAGAAACGATAGTTCGTTTCTTAGCTCACCAGTTTAAGTTTATTTATTATAAATATCTATCTTTAATTCTAACTCTGAGGCCGCTTATTTACGCCTCTTTTTCTTAGTTCCGCTATCAAAGCGTTTACATTTATCGCCAAATAATCTATATTTGCGATAATTCCATGAAGGAGATCACTTTCAACAGGTAAATGAAAGAAATTGTAATTTATGTCACGAAGCTTGCCAAAACAAGTGAAAAGTGTATGTTTTTGGACCTCACGCGACAGTAGCGTCTCTAGTGGCAAATTCACACGCAATAGCCCATTGAGACTATTTGATGTTGTCTAACTCTTTTACTCGATGGCGGTTGATGTTATACAAAACATATGTTTACTTTTTATAAAGAAGGTTCAATTTGTAAATGTATACAGGATTAGTAAATAAAACAATGTTTTGATGTTGAAATATAGCAATGACAGGCAAAATGCCCTAACTCGAACAAAATCTGCATCACACTCGACAAGGTTGCTCGTGTTGCATTTATTGAGAGCCGTAGGCATTCGAACTAAACAAGTCCCAATTTTTACTTTGATATGGTCACAATCCTAAGTGTGTAGCGTGGTAGTACATAAGTACCTAGATATAAGCATGTACGACCTGTAATAGTGTAGTTCGTTTCCACCATTCGTTGTATCAATACGTCCCGCACGTTTCCCAGTAGTCGAACACTACATGGCGACCTTGCCAGTTTGTTAGTTCAGTTCGTACTACAAGTGGGTAAGTACCTACTTTGAAATGATACATACATACATAAATCACCTCTTTATCCCTTACGGGATAGACAGAGCCTTAGGTAACAAGACTTAAAGCCGCGGTTAGCAGCATGATTGTAGGCGTATAAGTGGAAAGGAGAAACAAAATAGTGATAGGTTGCTAGCCGCATCACCTAAGATTAAGACATCCTAAGATTTTCGCCCCTTCCTTCGATGGGCTTTTACCATCTGCGCGGGAAGAGAAGCAATTGGTACATTCTATGTTTTTTCTTTACTCCCAAGACCAGCATGGAAGAAAAATGGAAAATGGATTCTTATGAAGATAATAGAAAAAATGCTGGAGTAGCCCTGCAGAATATCTATGACCTGTCAAACAGGTCTCAAGCGGGTCTTGAGTTCAACCCCGGGCCCTGGCCTCTGAGTTTTGCGGAATTTATGAACGAAATCTAATTTGTAGCATAACATCGGCATACACTGGCGAGGCAATTTAATGGTGTGTGTGAAGTTCACAATCCTCACGGAGCCAGCGTTGGAACTATAGCACAAGCGCTCTCGTTACGAATGGAGGCCTGTGTTGCCAGCAATGGGACGTATATTATATAAGCTGGGAATTATGAGATGAGATTAGAAGGGAACGATTAAATTGAGCAAATCGTTTTAATTCGACTCTATATCGATGAAACGTCAAAGACCGGCTTACAACAGTTGCCAGTAAATATCTCCCACAAAAACTACATCGGAGTTGTAGTCCATAAACTTAACATCGCAAGGATTCAACGAGTTACAAAGAAGTGATTTGTGCCGCTATAAATAGAAGAGCGTTTCCTATTGCTGCTTTTAAGTTTACGACTAGGGTTTTACTAGATAATATTGTCGTAGGACGATGTTATGACAGTCCGCGTCTAGTGTGTAATACGTTTTAACAGCCTCAGTAATGTTCGCTGCCACGGTGCCCTGGTGTAGCATGCCTGTAAAAATCTCAAAGGTCGATAAAAATTTTAGTACCCTCTGACCGAACTATCCATTGTCAAGTTATTGCTCTTGAATTTGAAGTGTTCTGATAAAACGTGTATTGAAAGGATGAAAGCGAATCTGCTGGTTATCTCCGGGTTGTATGTTTTTACGAGTTTAGGAAAGTCTTCTTACTCAGTTCAAGTCAGTATCTTAATGGCATAACCTGTAATCGATAAGTACATAACAATAAGTAAGAATAATATAAATACAATAAACCACTTTTTCTCACTGGCGTCATGTAGGTAGTTTTTTTGTATAGTAGCAACGATAAAATAACAGATCTGATGATGTCTTTTAAGAGAATTAGCTTCTCAAACACACGTTCTCTACAATTTTAAAATTTTTATTATAATTTGGTATGTTTTTATTGATTGTGCTAGCATTGTCATCCATTTTATAAATATTTACCAAATTTCAAGTCAGTCTCATCCACTAACAGTTATTTAAAAAAAGCTTGCCAAGAACCATTTTTAAGAAATCGGTTGGTAGAAACACAAACGTATTTCGGATTTGACATTGTGTGCCAAGCCTTCCAATTACCACAGAAAAGAATTACAAATGACCGTCCTCTTTAAAAAAAAGTCGGTATAATGAAACTTTTAAGTGTCTCCTACAAGGAAAATATCCCCTGGAAGGCTTGTAAATTATAACAAAGGGAAAATTTAACGACACAATGCTCAGGTAATTAACAAAGGTAATATTAAGGCGACACGTTTTTTAAACTTGCGAAAGAGTTTCACTTGGTCTTGATTTTTATTTCAGAGAAAGGACGTCTTTTGAATTTGTCTTGCAAATTAGTAACGAGTATTTGATCTAAGACCGAGTTAAAATGTCCATAAAAATGCCAGCAAATTTAACGAACCCAAGTACTTATTTAAACGAACATCTCCAGCATAAAAAATACATACTTTCTTTTACGTTTTGTGAAGAAGTCGCTGCTGCCAATTAAATTTAACGCTACACAAGATGATACACTTTCACATCCAATAAAACCAAAACACAACACATTCCCGAGCCTGCAAACATCGGTACATGATTCGAATCCACGAGCAGATAGCGCAAATAGCACACCATTAGCATTCTTCAAGCGGGAGCAGAAAGGCTAATCCGGCACGATTGTTCCTTAAAAGCTTTCCCGGCGCAAAGTCAATTGTTGGTGCTAGCTATAGGCTAATATTCCTTGCATGTGAACCCACCATTCACGCCCGTTAAAGCGAGAATATTTTTTATAAACTCCAGCAAAATCTGAGACGGAGAAACGAACAATCGCTTTGCGTCCGTGTGAAAAGTGTATTTTTGTGTTCTATTGACAAAAACTGACGTCTGTTTTGGATTCAAAGATAGCTACTTTCCATAACTGTAGATGCTTTGTCTCCTCGTTATCTGTTTCACCATCACTTTTTCTAAAAACAATAATAAAGGTGTTAGATCGTTTAACAAAAAGAAGTCCGTCCACACTTCAGGCAATAAGCCATCAGATATTAAATTCACGATTTGGCATGGTCGAGTCCTTTATTTAAACTTATTGCCTTATCAGCAGGGATCGTAAAATGCGAGCATAATCCGTAGAAATTACTTATAACCAGTTAGGATTGGCGATGGTTCTAAATTGATGTACTCAAATATTAGGTACTAAAATAATATAAATAAATATTATTTTACTGATGACATTGATACGAATCCGAAACTCTGTTTACTATTATTGCCTGGTGCTTCAGTAAATTTTGCTCTCATCAGTAACTTTTAAACAGGGATCTACATCAAACAGTTTAACGTGTTCAAATGAACGATTTTGTTTTGATTCCATTGTAACCAGCCGTACGTATCAGACATCTCTCCACGTTTTTATCGATTCAAGATGCCAAAGCGAAAGATAGGTCAAAACACATCAACGCTCACGTTTACCTTAATTCTATCGGAACGAGGTGAGACTGAACATTCGCTCTGATTTAGATTTCGATTGTCTCCTTTCCAACAATGTAATTTTGATTTATTTAGACCTTTTTCCTGCGAGTGCCAGGTGGTTTTAAAATTTACAATGCTTTTATGGACTAAATGACGTTCGATACATAGAAGGGGCGAACGTTTTTTGATGCTACGTGTGTACAGTAATAATAAAACTAATTTAAACATATCTGGAACAAAGCTGAATCAGTGATCATTAATCACTGCTAGTGGAAACTAGTCATCGAATTCAAAAACCGATTTAAAATCGATTTATATTGTGGTTTCGATGCCATCGATACACGCAGAGCAAGGCTCGCTTATAACAGTTTTCTTTGCAATCACGGTAAGTAAAATATATATTGAAAAAGTATATTCTGAAAACGAACAAGAATTAAGAGGAGAGATCTATCTAACACGGTAACCACAAAGTAACATTTGATTTAATTAAGTACCTATACAGCGAACATTCACCGTAAAATAAGAGCTTTACTTGTAAATTATTTCGCATGCCTCCAGGAGCCGACAATCACCAACGGTCTGCCAAATATGGTTCCCAGGGTAAAGTATGGTATATCGCCTGCCAAAATAAATACTCCAACACTCTAAATTCAATTTATTGCTAGAATAAATTGATTGGATTTCGCGTCGGCTTCGAATTGATGAAACGTCTATCCACCCAGTTCTTTGGCAACGTTTTTACACGAGACAAACATTTTGTTTTTATAACTATAGACAAAGGAATATTTTGTGGTACTGTAAATTGTAGTAAAACGACATAAAAATAGAAATAGGTCTACAAAAACAAAAATAGTAGCAGCAGAGTTCTTGTATTTTAGAACACACACAATTGACAAACATTGAGATACATGTACCAATATGAACTAATCCTATTAATATTAAGAGTTTGCGTTAAGGCTTTCGATTTTTAAAGAAATCGTATTCAAGAGTCGGGATGATTGAACAAAACCTGTTTCTTTATTATATTTTAGTTAATGACGCCAGTCGGCTATCTAGTGTGTCATCGATATATATATCTGTCCTTCTTTTTTGCTAAATTTCATCGACATCATGATTGAATTGGAAACTACTAAAGTCGCATGTTGGCACGCGGTTACATTTGACAGAAGCGAAAATGATAAATTGTGCGAATCTGACTTGTTCAAACACTGGCGACCGACAGAATATAAACGTCCCTGTCTGAAATGGATGGGTTTCAAACATTTCAGAGTACTTAAGTCATTTACTTGAATGTTTTCTATCAAGTGTTCTAGAAGATACGATACGAGAGTGGAAACGGTGTTGCTTTTGATAAAGATTTCAACAGCATAGCCTGATAAATTATTTAAATAATCCTGGCGGCCGACCTCTGCCCGAAATTAGATCTCGCAAGTTACAAAGAATGGCAAAGAAAGACAAACCGCTCAATCCGAGTATTTGCATAATAATAGCACACGTTCCTTTCCGGCCAGCAGGATGTAACGCTAGGAAAGTTTCAGGGAAATTTAATTATTAAAATCAGCTAGTGGAAAGAGTGAAGAGATATGCCCTACAAAAAAGCACATGAATATTCTATGCCGCTACTGCGGAGTTGTGCTCGATACATTGTGTTGCAAAACGTGACGTTTATATTTAATCGGATTGTTTTATATTCCTTTTATTAATGCACAACAACGTTTGAACAAATTTGCATCATTGTAAAATACATGCTCAAACGTAAACACACCGGTGTTAATTATTTAAAATGTGATAAAATCCAGGCGTCTACCGTCTGAACACGCACACATTCATATTAATTATAAAGGTATGAAATAAACGACGGAAACACCGAATACGGGTGCTGAAGGGAATGTAATTAAAGTTCAAATTTTAGCTAAAAACACATAAAAAATCTCTTTTGAAGCTACCGCATTACGCAATGAATGTTCGTGATCCTTGTATCAATTTGAAGCAGACGTTACGCGTTGAAACAGCTGGGGTTATGTAAGTTAGAAATAAAAAGGTTTCAAGGAAGGACTTCATTGCAACAATGAATTACTTCCACCCTAGAGAGTTTCTTTTTCCTCCTTCCCTTACTGCTGAGGATCGCGACCACATATGATCAGCTTCCATTTATTGCGGTCATATGTGCAGTGCATGGAGTGAGAAAGAGTTTAAAACAATGGAATAATTAATATCCAACTTGTACTGGCAGTGACTGTGTTGCGGTCATGTTAGTTATAGTCAGATCTTTAGTAAATTGGCTGAAATTTTCGGCTAATTTATACCAGTTTTGTTAAGAGTGAGAGCTCTAGTGCCCCCCAGAGCATTCATTATGAAATTGACGTCGTATATGCGACAATCACTATTAAAACGAAACTATGCAAACGAATGTCTCGTCGCCTTTGCCTATTTTCAAGCGACTTTGCATATAAATTATTTCATAAGTTTCCAAGCCAAATGACCTCAGCTCGAAGTCACTCTATGCAAGTAAAGTAAACGCGGGTAGGAGGAAGTTTTGAGACTCTTAAAAGATTTTTAGAATGACGAAGTTATGATGCCAAGGCTTTGTTGTTTAACTACATTGCAAGTTATGGAGTGGCGCTTTATGGCACTGCCTGCTGGACTTATATATCACCGTGACAGTTTAATACAATGCAATAAACGATATGTTTTCTCGCAACGACAGTCTGGTCCATTTCAGATAAATGCAGCTGGCTTATTGGAGCTGTAGTTACTAACATGGTTTCAGAAAATCTTTAGAGTCGTGGCAACATAATCTTTATCTGAAGTTTAAAAATATATAAAGACTTTGGTTTAAAAATGTGTTGAGTCATTGAGGCACAATGTTGGTACTCTCTCTAGTCTATATTAGTCCCACCACTGCTGGGCACCTCTCACAGTGAGAGGGCTTGGGCTACAGTTCCCTTACAGGCCTAATACAGATTAAGAAATTCACGCACACCATTGTATTGCTTCGCAAGTATTAGCAGGTTACCTCATCACGTTTTCTTTCACCGAAAAGCTCATGGTATACATTTGACTAAATTATTTTCGTACACAAACTGTGAAAAACTAAAGAAATGTGAACTTGGATTTGAACGCACGATACTGTATTTGAGAGGCCATAGGTGAAAGGCATATGCCGTATAACTTGATGGTATACCCATGTAGTAGACGTTTTTCAACAGCAAAACCGAGAAAAACCGAACACATTAAGGCAAAGCTCACAAAGAGAACTCAATACAACAAAAACAATTAATACTATTCTTTCGCGGAAGTTTCCTTGAACGCGCTGATACAAGCGTCTTTTAAGTAAAAGAAACAAAATCGATTGAGAAACAAGAAAGTTTGGCACGACGTAATCCGTTTGCCGAGGAAGCGAAAGTGTGGACGGGAGAGAGTTGCGGCGTTCGGTAATACCAGTTCCCGAGTTAAATTTGCCGGGAAGCCTTCCTTAAGTGATAGTGGAACTATCAACAGAACTGTAGACTGAACTCTTGATGGCAAGCATGCATGGCGATGTTCGTATGTGTACTTTATGGGTCTCGAAGTTGGGTATCAATAGGGAAACTAATCAATGTTGCTTTGATACGTTTTCGAGCATGAGCTAGGATTAGCTCCTTTTGCGTCGTTTATTAATTAAGACTAACCAGAATATAAAGAAGCAGAATAACCTCCGAAAAATTGGTTTCCAATATTTCGATGAAAAGATTTTAAGAATGATCGTAGGCAAACTTGCCGACTTTAAAAGATGTCCTTATAGGTCCATTTGTTTGGTACCCAGGATGATAGAAATACACAGATACAGCCTTTAAAATGACAAGATTCCTCTTTAATGAGAGGTTCAAAACCATGTCGCAATTTTTATAAAATTATTATAAAATCTACGATTACATGTTTTGTCGAATACGCGTTTACTTTTACCTATTACCGGCAAAAAATGGTTTGGAAAATCGAAATTGACATGCGTCGGCTATTTTGCCATTAAAATTGGTTGCCATTATTGATGTACTACAAAGAAAACCATTACAACGTCGTCACTGTATATTACGTGTTCCTCTTTAAAACTTTGTTAGGTTCTATTTATTAATCCTTTGTTTTCTTCGTCTTATGAAATTATGTATAGCCGCCTGCCGTTGAAGTATCAAATGATATTCTAATGCAGAACCTTATGTGTGCGGTCGCAAAATAAGAGCTTTAGAGACTAGTCGTTAAATTGTAAACTGTGACCCCTTTATTTGTTCTTCTCATCATCCTCTGTGTACCCACCTCAACCTGTCGTAATGTAAACACACTTATGACTGCCTGTATAATTACCATATGCAGCGGTGTCGCCAACCTCGCAGTCCCCGCACTACCTTTGTAATTTTGATTCTACCCACTAACCACCCACTTAATTACAGTCACGACTGAACTTCGACCATTATCTCCGTCACTGTCAACCGAGCTACAATAAGCGGAACTGTAAAAGTTACCTTCAAAGTCGATAGGTATTGGCAAAATTGGCAACTATAATAACCCGTAGTTTCGCAACCCTTCGAGTTAACCTGACTTTTCTTATCGGAAAGTTTTAAAGTGGTTTTAAGAATACAAAGTGTTTCGGTGTACTTTTCTTTTCTAGAATGCTTAATAATTGGGAGGGTGATGTTACTTGTTCGCCTATTTACTCTAGTAGATGATAAAAGTTTCCGCAAGTCCAAAGAAATTGCTGTAGGATTTTTTACGTATGCAAGATAGCTTTAGGAGTGATAAACAACATCGGGCAAAATTCAGAGCAGTCGATTTGAAGACGGGTTCAACCCCAACACTACTGCTCTCATACCGTTGGACTCGACTGCTCTAAGCATTCCGTCTATGGGGACTATCAGCTCGAGCGGTCTACGTATAATGAACGCCAATTTTGTATTTGAAGCGAACGCTTGAAGCTGTCGGCATTAACTGCTCAATGCAATCCCATCTATGGATGCCCTTGGACTTCTAATCTCGCTGGTCGCTCGATATCGTGTCCAGGTCCCGTATTTCTGCAATAAAATGTCCAAATGTTTTCGATGCTACACCCGTCTCTGCGACCAAACCGCGACCCGTGAAGACCGCACATAACTCTCGCACAGGCCTAAACGCAAATTTTCCGCTTACAAGTCGCTAGAGGGTTCAGTTTATCTATCTGAGCTTAAAATCGGTTACAATGAGATCATATCGACAGAACAGTGTTAACGTTTTAAGTAACTTTAAGAAAATTCAGCCTTCTAGCTGAATATGACGGATGCAAAGAAAATAATATTAAATAATGTAATTAAATGTTGAATGAAAGTCATCTGCGCTTAATTACAAGTTAATCGGCGGTTTAAATGCGTAATCTACTTCGAGTACAGGTAATTCAACAAAAGGCGAGTTCTCCAATAATCAGGAAATATAATACTTTTCAAAATATTTGCTGACAAGCAACACAATACGTAGACTAAATTCACTTATTTTGAAGTAATACCGAGTTTGATTGAAAACAACGTATTTGCGCTGCTTCAATGCATTTATAACAAATACGTTGCTGAACGGTTTGAGACAAGGATTAGTTTATCTTCAAGCGCCACGCTGGCTACTATTTGGAAGTACTACGAGTATTTCTATTATTTCTATTATTTTAATCTAAACTGGCAGCTCATGCTGAGCCTGAGCCTGTTGCCACCAATGTTGTGTATTGTTTTTGTGTAATTGTGTTATGTATATACATTGTTGTTCTTTTTTTTCAAAATTATTATTGTGTGCATCTTTTGGATAAATATGTATCATGTCTTTTTTGTGTTGTGGCAATAAATATCTTTATTATTATTATTATTTGTTGACGGTAAGTGCTTCATTTCTCATCCTACTCGTACCTATTTACGGCAAACAAACTTACATACATACACAAATCACGTCTATATCCCCTACGGGGTAGACAGTGCCTAAGGTAACAAGAACTAAAAGCCACATTCAGGATGATTGTGGGCGTATTAGGTCGAAAGGCATTGTTGAAGTCAATTCGACCATGGGAAGGACAATATATTTTCTAGATTTGTATCACAGAGGCACTTAGTTACAGACGAAGTTAATAAAGTGATGTAAAAAAAAATTGAAATAACTATACTATTTTTATTGATTTGAGTATTGCACAGTCATCACAGCTCTCAATATATAGTAATCTAGCGACCCGCCCCGGCTTCGCACGGTAAATTGTGCATGTAACATAAACCTTTCTCTTGAATCACTAAATTTATTAAAAAAAACGCATCAAAATCCGTTCGTAGTTTTAAAGATCTAAGCATACATAGGGACAGACAGCGGAAAGCGACTTTGTTTATACTATAATAAATAATAGTGAATAGTGATGATCCAATTGGGCCATTGGAGGTGGGTAAAAAATATTATTATTATTCTGTATATTCATGTTTATCACAAGTTAGGTTTTTACAAAATTCATATAAAAAGTAATAATAATACAAAATATAAAAATCTAACCTAGGGTGCAGCCAGCAGCGAGGCGGGGCCTAAGCTACCGGTGGTCAGGGCGACAGAGGAACCTCCTTATTTTATCATTACAACGCCAATTTAAAATATGCTAGCAGCTCTTGCAATTGCGTGAAGGATTAATAAAAAGCAGACTGTTTTTAAAAAGTTATTGCGTGTATTTTTTTTTTTACTACGAACTGGCCAGTGATTGACCTCTATCTCACTTGGTGGAAGGTGCAGATGAGGCCAAAGGTTGGTGCTTTGCTTTTTCCGTTGCATTCGAAGTTTTACGACCCTTAACGCGTACATCAAAGACATGGAAATGAGCTCATGGCTTATACATGTTAGCAAGTAACTTGGGTAAGGCAGCTCACTTGGCCCTTTGAGTTTTAACTCTTTCAAAGTCGAAAACAGGCAAACTTTTCCTTTTAGATACTACCTACTTACATGTATTTCGTTCAGAAATTTAAAAGTAATTGTATCACGTTTGAGAAATTCAGAAAAATCATTTATTTATTATTTATGAACGTTTTCTTCTATTTTTAATTTAATCAATTTTTACTGACTGGATTTTAATTTGTTTTACTAGCTGTTGAATACAACTTTGACGGCGAATAATTTATTTAACGCCGCGGGAACTATGCAATTTGCCGGGATAAAAACTGCCTATACTACTTACACTTCTTCTTCACTCCTTTTATTTTTGATTTAAAATTTCCTCACTATATTTTATCTAAACAACAAATATAATGCCAGGAAAAATGCGTATTAGTATCATTTGGGATGTAAACCGAATCTCAAGTTAATCCATCCAAGTGGGTTAATTTACAATTGCAAAATTGATTAAAGACACATTTTAATGAACATTTTTTTTACAAACATTTTCGAACTATTCCTTTTTGTGATCAACATAGCTCCCAGCACGCCTCCCAAGCATGCTCCCAAGAATTCCGCACTCCGCTTTTATCTACGTAACATTAGCACAGATTAACAACTTCAGAGTTCGTGCTAATCCCGCGCGCCCAATCTTTAACCCCATATGTACCATTAAATCTTGCCTGTTCTGTCGGGGTATGAGTTATATTTTAATGACGCCTCGTATATAATTACTCAACGCAATTATAATTACCAGATAGCCCGCGAATCCGTCTGCGCAGAATCCTACTAGTATTATAAATGCGAAAGTTTGTGAGGCTGGATGTGACGATGTGAGTGTGCATGTTTGTTCCTTCTTCCCTCTTGTGAGCGACGTAATTTAATGAATGGAAATGTAAAAGGTGAGAGAGGTGCGGGGTATGCATGCAGTACAAAAGTTCATCCGATTAACGGACAATCCCGAGCAGTGCCGATATGAGCTCTAGCGACCGCCGCACGCCTCTTGTCCTCAGCTTTTCTAAGTGTGTGTACCTTTTATTTTCGAAAAAATATATTTTGTTACGCATTTTGGACTTTTCTTGGTTTACCATCTTCTAACTGCTACACCTCTGAAACGACTAGACGGATTTGTATAAAATTTGGAATTGAGATAGCTGCTACCTTAGATTAACACATGGCTAATTTTATCCCGGAAAATTGCTTAGTTCCCGCGGGATAGCGATAAAGATGTCAAAGATCGTAGCTGCTTAGAGTCGCGACGTTAATGATTATTGCAGAATATACTGCCAAAATCTAATTCTACTATTAATAAGTCTAATTCTACGCAGACGAAGTCGCGGGCAGAAGCTAGTAGGGAATATTAATGTTTTTTTTCATGGGTTTTATTAAAAGCTTATTTATTATTAAAAGATAAAAAAAAATCAATAACTATTAGTTTCGATCGGTTCTTTTACTTTTTCTGTGTGTCTACTCTTGCTTAATTAATACTTATGTCCTGTCAATCGTCCAAAGGTTAACTGGAAGAGATCCCTTTTAGGGATAAGTTCGCCTTTGTGCATGTGTGTTATCCTGTATTCTTTTTTTTCTTGTGTTTTATGTACAATAAAGAGTTATACATACATACATACAGTTTGACAATAAATATAATGCGCATCGGCAGTATTCGTTTGCGCAGAGAAGCGCAGACCAGTTTCCGATGGTAGCCGAACGTGTAAATAATCTATATTGAACTTTATTTGCAAGCGCAACTGGCAGAGTATTGCTTGCTTTGCATTCTTAGCTCTGTCCCGCTTACACGATTTTGCCATTGTTGGTACTAAATATTTGGTATTGTTGGTAGTAAGACAGCCGGGGAAATTACGGGCACAAGAGGCATTGCATCTTAGTCCTCTAGGTTGGCAACGCTTCTGCAATCCCTCCGGGGTTGCGGGTGTCTATGGGCAGTGGTGATCACTTACCATCAGGTGACCCACTTGCTCGTTTGCCTTCCTATTCATATAAAAAAAAAAAAAAAAAAACGATCGACCAATAACAGCGCCAGAGTTTCCCGCGCTACTAAAATTGGCCTACTGCGCAGGTACACCGTGGAGCATTATTTTTGTTGTCAAACTGTATACATACATAGGTACTATTGATGTTAATCAATTTCAATACTATCAAAGATTTGTCTGTATCTCTTTCTAGAAAAACGGAATTTTAATAATGGAGTTTACATGCGCGTTGTGACAAATGAGGTCACATATCATATAGTATCTCTCTTTCTAATCGCTGACTAATTAGCAGTTAAAAACTCTTTTATGTCCCGTATTCCTCCAATCTCACTTTTTGTGATCTCTTTTACGATATTTTCATATTTTATTACCAAATGTGATGTTTTCAATGCATATAACTTGACGCACGAGCAAAACGCGAGTGCGACAAAGTTTCGAACTGAGGCTTTCTTTATCACTGCCCTAGGTATGTACACAATTTTATGACTTCCTCTGGCCAGGGAGTGGAAACTTTCGCTCGTTTAGCGGGCGGTAGAATGGTATTTACGGCCCGGGGTGACGTAAAATAATTAACATAGCTCCTACATTGCTTGCATAGCGGACGATGAAAATTAATTTACATACTGCGTGCGCCGGGGCAGTCGAGGCCCGTGGGGTTCAAGGGCTGCATTTTGATTAGTTTAGATTCTAATATGCATATTACTGTATAGGAATGTAGATTTGCTTCCATACATACATACATACATACATACGCAACTCACGTCTTTATCCCTTACGGGGTAGACAGAGCCTAAGGCAACAGGTACCTACAGGCCACATTTAGCAAGATTGTGGGCAGGTGGAAAATGGAATCAAAATAGTGATGGGTTGCTAGCCTCATCGCCTAAACATGATTCCTATTTGCTTCCATAATGGAATATATTTTTATTTTAGTTTACTTGTAAGTATCTACCTACGGAACCAAGAGTATAGCAGGCGCGGCAGCGGCAGGTGCACATAGTCTAAGAATATTTGTATTTTTTATTAACATAGAATATTTAGTGATCTAAAACTACGATGAGGTAAGTATGATTTTTTAAATTATGTCAATTTAAGCCTTAAACACGTAGCTGCTACGTGAGCTAAGAGTTTTTAATAATTACTTAAAATTATGATTTACTTACCTATTTAGTTTTTATAAGTAAAAAAATAACTGAAAATTTTCATACAATTGTAATCCTTATATTACGATACTATCAACAAATGAATAGCTGTATCTCTTTGTCGCAAGAGTTCGTAGACGCGCTACAACCACTACGTAGCCCGGGCTACGCCAGCTACGAAGACGTAGCATTTAAAATCACCACAGTGAATATCAACGCACACTACACTACTACATAAACCAAGTAATACAATTCACAAAAAAATAAAAGTCCAAGTCGTTTTCTCATACATTCATCGTATGCACCATAAACCAACCGCGTACCGGAAGGTGAATGTTGGTAGGCCCCCCGCGGACGGAGGGGGAGGGCGGGGAATCCGGAACCCGCATTCAACGGTGCCGTTGCAATCTGCCCCATCCCGGGGCGGCCAGTGGGCACAGCGGTGACACCGTAGTGCTCCCGCAACGCCCACAGTTCATGGCCAGGAGGGAACGTGTGTGTTTTTAGACGGTAGGCCTCTCCCCTCCTTTCATAGGGAAGGCAGCGGCGAGCTGGAGAGCCCGTCATACCCCCGTTGCTGCCCCGAGCGCGGGAATGCATAAGGCGCCTTTTCCACACGTTAAAAAAAAATGGTAGGCCTCCCGCAACATGGACGGACGATCTGGTTATGATCGCGGGAAGCCATTGGTTGTGGGTAGTACAAAACCGATCGCCGTGGAGATCCTCGCGGTAGGCCATACAAACATACAAAAATCACGACTTTATCCCTTACGGGGTAGGCAGTACCTAAGGTAACAAGACCTATAGGCCACGTTTAGCATGATTGTGGGCGTATACGTGGAAAGGGGAATCAAAATAGTAATGGGTTGCTGGCCGCATCGCCTATGACATGATTCCTAAAATTTTCGCACATTCCCTCGATGGGCTTTTACCATCAGCACGGGAAGAGAAGCAACTGCCATGTCCTGATTATATGATGCTGCACCATATCTCTGATGTCACGATAGAAACTGATACTACGAAACAGAGTTGGCCAGGTCAACTAGGTGACTATTAATAGAGGAAATGGTTTTCCAATAAAAAAAAGTAGAATAAATGCAATAGAAATGAGAGCGTTAAGAAGTATGGAAGGTGTATCACTGAAAGATAGAATAAGGAATAGCGTGATAAGGGAACGTGCTGGTGTGAAAGAGGATATAGTGACTAGGATAGAAAAAAGTATGCTTAGTTGGTTTGGTTACGTAGAGCGGATGGATGAAAGTAGACTAACTAAACAGATCTATATGGGGAGTGTGAATGAAAAAGGTCAAGTCAGGAGTACCCGAAACCGACGTGCATGTATGAAGAGATTGATGAATGTGGATGAAGCGAAAGAAGTATGTCAGGATCGTAGCAAGTGGAACAAAGTAGTCTCTGCCTACCCCTATGGGAAAGAGGCGTGACGGTATGTATGTATGTATGGTTTTCCAAATCACGACGCCAAGCAGTAGTGCTTGCACTGCTGTATTCCGACGTGGAGAGTGAAACAGCTGGTGAAATTAGTGGCACAAAACGTATCCTATTCTAGCCCTCTGAACTGGCAACGCATCTGTAATCCTTTAGTTTCCATAGTGTCGCGTACCATCAGGTACCCGACTTGCTCGTTTGCCTTTCTTGTCCTATAAAAAACACAAGTGTTGTTCAGCAAACGTCGGTCATCACCATAAATGTTACTAGCGCAATCAAAGTGCAATTAGAGAGCAAAACCAGCTTTACAGCCGCTGCGAACGTTAGGAGAAACAAATTAGCGGCGATACTGGCCCAGTCCCCGATTTCTAGTCTGCACTAGTCCCGTGTGGGGACTTTAGGACTGTCTCAATTTGAGAAGTTGACGCGAGAAGCCTTACGGCAAAAGCTGTTTCAGTTTTACGAACAGGTGTTGCTCTACTTAGGTGTCTTTAAAGTTGGTTACACTTAACTAAGATTAATAGATTGCTGTCAGGAGCAAAGAAAAAACATAGAATATACTTAAGATTTTTTTTTTTGATTATTTTTGAATTTTGCATGATTCAGTAATTTTATACATTGAAAATAAAATGAAAATTTTATTTTTGCATATTGGCCGCCAAGGGCTCTTTTACATGTCCTTTTGAAACTACCAGCGCATTGAAAAGACCATCATTGCCAAGAAGAATGCGCCGCTAGAAACTTGGCAGGAAGTCATTATTTTCAAAATAAAATACAGTAAGAATACTTAAATTGAGGTGACTATGAATTTTATCACGTTTACATAAAACTCTCTATCTGTTTTTGAGTATGTAGATTAAGTAACGGAATACGAATATGCATATGTCATCTTTATACCTAGTTTTCTTAAATACAATAATTATAGCAAGTCCAGACCATACGTTACATTGGGTAGATGTTTAAATCTCAACGCCAGTTGGCATTTGAGAAGGTTTTGTTCACAACATGACAACCAGAAAGGACCTATTAGATATTGATAATGATACAAAACAAACTGCCGAATCTGGGTAAGTTTCAAATCTCTGAGCTACAAAGCTGTTTTTAAATTAATATCGGTTTGTAATTTGTAATGGTGAATTAAAAAAGAAATGTTTCCGCTTGGTGAATTTTTAAGTTGTTAAAAGTTTTTCGAGGCTTAAAAACCATAATTCTAAAAGGGTTTCTTTAGCTTTTAATGAAAAAAAAAAAAACTTTATTGAGTATCGGTTTTAAGACCACAGTCCTATTGTTCACATAACCATCTATTTACAGCTGAATCAAATGTCAAATATAAATTCGGTATATTTATTTTCTTGGAATTGAACTACCTACTGAAGAACTGGGTCAGCCTTAGCATTTAAGTAAATAACTAGGTTCCAAGTTAGGTACCGAAATAAGAGCGAGTTCTATGGAAATAATACGTGCGTGTATAATTTAGTAGATACTCATTACACAAAGTGCCTATAATATGTTCTAGGACAACTGGAAGTTGTTTTGATTGTACTTTTTAAAGGCTTTATCTTTTGATTACGTTGACTCAGAAGTCCGTTTATTTACAGCTTAAGTATTTTATTATTTCGGCCTGATACCTCAAGTTCCTGTGACACAGGGCCTTGATAGACGGACAGCGAAGTTATTCTTTATAAGTTTTTTTTTCCTTTTTTTGTGTATTCACGTACCATCGTAGAATCCTATCGGAATGAGGTGACGTATCATTCAAGTTCGAGTAACGAACTGTAATTGCGACAGGGTTTTAAGGTGGTACATGAATACATTTCCCTTACTGTACTAAGTACGCTAACACGGAGCGACATGAGCAACAAAGGGAGCTACTCCGAAATTCGAAATTCGTATCCTTCTCTCTCCTACTGATGCTTATTAGTGCGAGCCAAACGACATGAAATGAAATTCGAATTTGTAACTTCGGAGTATAAGGCCAAAGAACCGTATTTGGCGAGCGAGGTGCACACATTTCCGACGCCTTGTATGTACTTAACTAACGTCTTTGGACATATGGACATAAATTGGTCTTAGTACCACAATCCTACAGGGCCTGTGCTGTTAAGCTTGATCTACAACGACATTTCTATTACAACCATAGAGGAACGAACTATCCAATTCCGCGACAAATTACTAATTTTGACGTGACAACGTCTTATAAATTGGTTTGCCGGGTGACACTTCAAGAAACTGCGTTACGCTCCGCTCACGTTATGCGCTCACAATGAGAGCGAGTGAGAGGCATGGTTAGCCCGCCTAAGAGCGAGAGAGACAGACATAAAAAGTGAAAGGCACGCGTCCCTTCCACTCGAGCACAGTTAGCCCGCCTAAGAGCGAGAGAGACAGAGCGAGAGAGAGAGAGTGAGAGAGATAGGCATACACACCGGTTCATGTCATGCGCTTCTTCCTACTATACGAATGAATATTCACATTAAAATTATTTTACCACTCAAAGTCGTTGTCACGTAAAACTTTCGCCCGTATACCGACTTTTTCACTTACACTGTAGTACTAGCGTTCGTTGTTCACTATAGTTGTTTTCTTGTTCTCTTACTTATGTCACGTAATGACCAGAATATTTAAAACGAATTTCGAATGAAACATCTGCTGGATCAATCAGACAACCGAAACCATCAAAACCGAAACCATCAAATCAGAAACCATCGCACCGGTTCTGCTATTTCTTTAACAATAAATTTTATGACGCTTCCACTCTATAACTCCTCTTTGTTTACCAGACTTAATTTATTGCATTACGAACAAAGACTTCAAAGGGACATCCTCATACCGCTTTTAACGTTATTTCAGAAAGCGTTAATGTAAAACGCTATATTTTAAATGGAGTAGTGCATGTCGGGATGCAAAGGAATTTATACCGTGAAGTAGACGTTTAAAATTGGACTTAAAAGGTCGCGTTTCAGCGCAAGGAAATGGAAACGTTGATTTTCTTTTCCATCTAAATTAAAGAGGCTGCATTCAAATATTTGGAGATATTTATGATAAGGTTTACCATCATTTTAGGAAAACAAATTTCACAAATGCATCTTTTAACTATTTCTCATCGTTTGGGCTACCTTTATTACCTGCTCAATGTAACGCGATCAAGTTCTCGAATAATATTATATGTATAAAATGTCTGTCAGAACAGACAAAACATACAATTTCGTATGACAGAAATGACACAAACAAGCTTGTAGCACAAAGAAAAAACAAGCGAAAATATGTTACATAATAAAAGACGATAAAACCAAGCAATTTCTTACCGTATTTACAATTTCTCCAAAGGAAAACATGTCACATTAAATATTATTGACTTCGGTGGGCCGAAGAGGCCAAGGCCAGCGAATAGCCGACGAAAATACCTACTAGAGTCATGTAATAAAAATTGTAAGGGCTGATACTTTCTGTTTCATTTATTTTTCTATTTAAATTTGATTCTGCCACCGCTCATTGTACAAAAACTTTAACCTTTTGCCGCCCTACTGTCCTTGGGAAGTCCGTGATTTTTAATTCCATTGCAGATTTATTCATTTCAAGTTGAATGTTGGTCATGTATTGATGACATTGACTTGAGAGCCTTGTCATTGGCTGTCACGGAATGACTAGGGCGGTTAAGAAGTTAACTTTTTCTTTTCTTTGGATCAGACGCCCGAAATCAACGTAGCTTCTGGTTTTTGGTGGAACATCAGTCCAAACCACACTCGTAGGTAAATTACGTCAGTAGTCCGTTTGTCCGGTCACGGGAAACGGCAAAACAACCGCAGATATCAAACGGCTAACTACTTCCGTTATGATAGCATCCATCAACGGAAATACAGACTAATATGGTCGTGTATTTAATAGGATCACGTTGACATTTTACGTGTTGCATTTAATCTGTAATCACCAATTGGTTTTATATTTTAATCAACATTCAAATTTATGCATTTGGTTTTGTTGAAATTTATACGTAATTTGAATTGGCTGGTGTGGTTTTAAGCAATAATTTAGATAGCCACAGTAATTAGTTTGCCAATCAAGTTGATTTAAATTATAACCGTTGATTAACGAAGTTGAATGGTTAACTAGTTTTCAATGCTTGAAATCCTGTTTCTCATAGTAATCTAGTTGTAGCTATATATGTATCTAGACTAGATCTAGAGACATGGTTGACGTCGGCTGCGATCAGCGCAGTGCTTTAGTTTAAGTCTAATACATAGGCATGGTATAAGTCGAAAAAGACTAAGTTGCCACAGTTGGATAGCTCTTATTACCACTTTAATTGGATATTTCCTCTATGTACAGGAACTACGATACGCGCGTGATTCTTATTGCCTCCCGAACCTAATACAACAGATCTATAGCGTTTACATGCTGGTCTGGGAGTAAAGAAAAAACATAGAATGTACCAGTGGCTTCTCTTCCCGCGCAGATGGTAAAAGTCCATCGAGGAAAAATCGAGTGAGCGAAAATCTTAGCAACCCATCACTATTGTATAGGTTAACTGGTAGAGATCCCTTATAGGGATAAGTTCGCCTTTGTGCATATATCTATTAATGTTATTTTTATTTTTTTGTGAATTGTTTCTGTTTCTTTATATTTGTACAATAAAGCATTTACTTACTTACTTAGTATTTTGATTCCGCTTTCCACCTATACGCCCACAATCATGCCAAACGTGGCCTTCAGGTCTTGATACCTCAGGCTCTATCTACCCCGTAAGGGGTAAAGACGTGATTCATGTATATATGTATAGCGTTATAATAATTAATTCTCAAATGAATTATAGCGGTATAATTACTATCAAATGAATCAAGAATTTGTATTTCTTGATTTTTATGTTTAACTTTTTCGTTTTTACCGTTAGAAATTAAATTTCTAAATGTCAGTGAAAATGAGAACACATAGAAAAATCCGAAAAGTAAAGCTATGGCCGGGAATCGAACCCGGAGCCTCGTCATTCCGTGACGCGTGCTATACCCCTACACCACCCATAGCAGGTACCTGCTATGGGTATCATTTTCACTGACATTTAGAAATTTCGCGGTATAATTGTATTGACCTAGTCTCAAACTACGCAAAGATTGTAAGAGGGGTACTTACACAACGATTCGGTGTAGTTCAAAAAGTTGGGACATTTAATACCCACAATCACAAATAAATAATACGAAAGAATACCGTTCATATTGGTGAAACAACAGAACTTATCCGAGCCAGTCGTTCTGATAGTAGACAACCAATTAAAAATGACAAACTTTTCGTATTTCACCCGGATGTATATACAAGTACAACACACACACACACACATACACACACACACACTTGCTAGCCTAAGGTAACAAGACCTAAAGGCCACGTTTAGCATGATTGCGAGCGTATAGGTCGAAAGGAGAATGAAAATAGTGATGGGGCTAGCCGCATCGCCTATAAAAGTCATGATTCCTATGCCCATTCACTCACTCGAAGGGCTTTTACGATCCGCGCGGGAAGAGAAGCAACTGGTACATTCTATGTTCTTTCTTTACTCCCAGACCAGCATGGAAGACAAGTACAAAGACTAGAGAAATACATACTTAGCTGTATATCTATATCATACGCGAGTCGGGTTCAAATATGATTCATCCATTATTCATCACAAAAATGTCTGCCCCCACCGGGATTCGATTCGGTAACTTCATAGTCAGAATCATTTGCCACTAAGCTATCCGGTCGTCTCAATCGCATGGATTAGACGCTCATTATTATCGTGTGATCCATCAGTATTGCGACCCTTATCACGAAGTATTGATGTGTATCGCAGTAAATCCGGTTGTTTTGAAATCCACTATGATTAACATACCAGTATCATATTGCTCGTCTAATCAATGCCACTACAACTTCATTTTATTCGGTATTTAACTTTACAATCGGTCTTGCTCAGCCATCGTAAATAAATATCGTAAATTCGCATCACCGTTTTATATGGTCGCGCGCGGTCCTTTTCATTGCGGTCATGAAGTCAAATAAGTATATGGAAAAATTGCCATCAAACCCCAACCCTTCGCTAAACAGTAAAAAAATCTTAACTGTTGCCCGCGACTCTGCCAGCGTAGAGAACCCCGAGGGAACTATGTCTTTTCCAGGGACTGAACAAACAAATTTTAACGAAATTGGTTAAGCGAATCTGTAAAAAAACAGTAAGACCGACATTTATTATAAGTATATCGCTGTCAAACGATAAAAGCTGAGGGTAGGAAGCAGTGGCGTTTCGTGAAAATGTTCGAAAAACACAAGCGGTGAGTTAAGAAAGAGCGAGACAGAGGAGATTAATTGTGAAACCCAGTAGGAATAGAGTTGTTAGGGCTACACGCCACTGGTTGAACCACAGGTAGAAAGAGATGGTAAATAAGATCGCGATCGCTCACGTAACATAGAACAGTATCAAGCTCCAAATGTAATGATTAAAAGCAGTTTTAACATTACGTTCTCGCTTTGATTAGTTTCTAGCCGACTCGTCTCCTCAAATGTCTACAAAATGGTGACTACTGTAGAGTGAGAAATGATATGGTAGAATATTTTGTAGGTTTAACATATTGTTAGATCGACAGGTCTAAACTTTCTTCAACCGTGGAAAGTTAAAAATATTTATTTCAGGAAATATTACAGCTATGTAGATTGTAGAATAGGTTAAGTTGGGTTTACTTTATAATTTTCCTGGAAAGTCGATTGTCTCGGTATAAATTCAGTATAGACCAAACGATCATTCGACCAAACATTACATTAGACATAGACCCGATTGGAAGAGAATTAATCTGTTTATCGTTTTCCGAGATGTATCTCATATCGTTTTAATGATCGATAGGCCTTATTTAGCCGTTGACGCTTCGCTAAGTCGATTGTACGGCAGTAAGTGCCAATCGAGAACAGGAAATAGGCCAAGCGCGGCAGCAAGATGATTTGTAGTTGGAAATACATAGTACTACGAGTTCGCTTATGGACAACTGCTGACAATGTTCTGGAAAAGTTAGCTGCAACAGGTTGTAGTTTTGCCATCGAGTGTAACTTATTTCCATGTTTGGCCAAACTTTGGCCAGTAAACGTAATTGCTATGTGTGAGGAATTGGTGCGGATCGAAATACATAAAATTTAAAATGTATAATGGGTTAATACATAATGGTTCAAAATATATAATGCTATTTTGTGTGCAATTTTTTGAAAGCGTAATATATAGATTGGTTTAGGTTAGGTTAGGTTTAGTTCATTTTAGAACGCTTCTATTAATTTGCAATTTTCCGAGAAAATCGCATTAAACATTTTGAACCATTATGTATTTTAACCCATTATACATTTTAAACTTTATGTATTTTAATACGTACTCTCTTCCTCGCTAATCCTGCCGACAAGCAGCAGTCGTTGCGCTGCTGTGTTCAAACATGGAGAGTAAGACAACTGGTGTACTTACTGCCACATGAGGACCTTTTCAGCCCTCTGGGTTGGTAACGCGCCTACAATCCTATAGTGCTACGGGTGGCCATAGGGCCATATCTCATAAAATACATTATTCAACTCAGATATACATATTATGCATATCTGAGTTGAATAATAAACCTGAAACTTTCCTTAGTGCACACTACGGGAATGTACAAACGATCCTCTTGGGAGACTGGGGTAAGGATTGAATTTAGTTTCTGCAGTGTGTATGTTCATTTACAACTTAAGCGTTTAGTGATAGTAAAATAAATAAATTAAATATTTGAAAGAACAGAACAGAAGAACAATAACAAATAACCCTAGGGTTATTTGCTATCACATTCTCGTACACGTCACTCTGAATACATTTTATAAGCTTTTATTCGACCTTCACCTGTGATCTCTGTCTGTAATCAAATATAATATTGCAAGTTAACTTTGACCCACTTCCAGTGATCGGATCGACATGCACTGCGACATATCTATGTAAATCCAGTGACAACATAATTGTCTTGAAGTGAAATTCTGGTCAACCGTTCAGTAGTCTCCGCAGGAAGGAACACTTCCGATTGACTTGAGATTTAATGTACGAAGGATAGATGATAATTTTGTACAATAAGCAAAAAATGCTTGTATATGTAGCGACCCCAGCGCCACCTAGTTGTCGACTATATAAATACTACGACGCACGAGTAGCTGGCGCAGGTTCTAATGACAGCTGTCACAACGATCTATATCTACATCACGCCAACGAAGGTTCTCAACGCTGACGCATAAAATACAACTTTCAATTGTTTTCCTTCGGACTTCGGTCCAAAGGCATAATATCAGCCTGGAGAGAAATCTCTCTATTGTGGCCTTTCTCCACGTATTTAAAAATGAAATTTTCAGGTAAGGTCAGATTATTTGACAGCATTTAGCATACATTAAAATATGTTCGCTTGGTTGTAATTATCATATAAATGTGGCTTTTATTATCAATGATTGTTAATAGCACAAGCGCTTTACCTAAATAGTTCCGAATGTTGGAGTTGAACAAAACAAGCCACATTATAAAGACATACGTTACAGTGGAAATCCGTAGAGAATTTGCACGAAAATCTCATTAGAACTAAACCGAAGTGGCGTTTCTGTGTTCCACAACGCTTATTGCTATTGAGTCGATACAATGGAGATTAACAAAGGAACTTAAGATATCGACGAGATAGGTACTGGTTACTACGAGCTCTATGCGCCCAATAAAAGTGTGACAAGCGTAAAAGAAAGAAAGAAAGAAAGAAAGAAAGAAAGAAAGAAAGAAAGAAGACATTTATTCCTTTTTGCAAGACACACAAATAAAAGAGAATATACACAATTTTATAGAAAATAATCAAGACAATAAAAATAGATCATGAGCGTTGTGTGTGTCTTCGCAAAAGTGAAACGGTCGCTGGCTCAGCATTACGCTGAGGCGTTAAGACACCTGCAGCACTGATTTTCAGCCAGAACCGTGACAGAAGAAGAAGAAGTTAAGAAATTAAGTGAAGTTAGATCCAAAGATTTACTTAATGCTCGGCGGTTGTTTGTCACTTCTGTTTTTAAGAGGTGACACGCACAATAACCATGATCTTATACAATACTAGTTACCCGCTCCGGCTTCGCACGGGTACAATCAGTGTTTCTCTACTATATTAGGCACGTATTAGAAATACAAACCTTCCTCTTGAATCACTTTATCTATTAATAAAACCGTATCAAAATCCGTTGCGAAGTTTTAATGATCTAAATATATATATAGGCTTTATTTTATACTATGTAGTGATGCAGTTAATGCAGTCCAGTATGCAATACTATATAGACGTACTGGCTGTTGCCCGCGACTTCGTCAGCAAAAAATTCGTTTATTGCTATCCCGCGGAAACTAGGCAATTTTTCGGGATAAAAAGTAGCCAATGTTTTAATCTAGGGTACCAGCTATCCCCGTTGCAAATTTGATCCAAATCCATACAATCGTTTCAGCGTAAAGAACGAACAAACTTACATACTCACTCACTCACTCACTCAGTTCTCCTCGCTCACAAACTTTCGCATTTATTATATTAGTAGGAGTAGGATTATTTCGTATCATTCTGAATGTATATTGCGTCAAATAAAATATTTTATTTAGGGTAGAATTGGGTTCATCTTCATAAAATGTTAGTCGCTGCCAAATTTAAATTGGTTTTCGATATCTTTATTGGTATCTAATTCAAATGCCTTCTTATTTACTTATACATTTGGAACTAGTGTATTTCCAGCCTTGTCGATAATTTCAGAACGCTTGCTGAAGTTGTGTCAAGTGATAAGAATAGCGATAGAGATTTAGATACTACTGAATAATGGAAATGGGAATTAAAACAAAACAGTTGCTCCAGTCGGGGTGTGTAGGAATAACCTTCCCGAATTATATTCCAATTATTTGCGGCACTCAGATAGCGATGTTCTGATATTTGCGAAATGGTTATAATGCTTAAGGCAGCGTGAAATATTCGCATGTTCTTGAATTACTTTGTTGTTTATTTATTTAGGAATTCTCGTGAGACATTGTTCTTTAGTTTAATATGAGATACTAAAGATATACGAGATAAAACAAAAATTATATTAAATCTTGAAGGACATGCTAAACGTGGCCTTTAGGTTTTGTTACCTCAGGCTCTGTCTACCCCGTAAAGGATATAGACGTGATTTGTATATGTGTGTGTATGTATTAAAGGACATTTTTAATGTAAAAATAGGAAATAGAACTATTAGGTTGTGCGATTCCTATACACATTTAATCAAATTTATCCGGTACATCCTGATAGACAAGCAATTGTTCGACAGTGTTTGAGGCTCAGCCTGGATCCCGACTGAGGCATCAGCAATGATTTTTTATACCCTCTTTTAAATAAGTAAGCAAAAATTAAGTGAACCCGTTCAATAAATTTCTATAGTAATAATACAGCATGATATATCCCGCTTTAAAACCTGTATTAACTGACTTTAATTGACCGGGCTTGTAGCCGGTTACGAATTAACCGGTATTTATTTAGGTTAAACCGGTTTCGATGTTTCGATTCCGTTCGAATAAATTTGTTTGCAAGCGCTGTTTTAAATCGTTCTCTCATCGGTTTTTTTGATACATGGACAAGAGTTCAAAGACCAAAATGATAATGGAAATTTGGCAAGCCCTTTGCATGGTAGATTTTTTTTTTGGTGTAACATTTTGTATGGTCGAACGATCGTATGATCTAAAACTTCTAGCGGTAACTAAAAATATTTGAAACTGGCCATGAAAAAGGTTAAGTTTATTTAATAATTTCCCTTAAAAGTCAATACTGGTTTTAGTGTAGGTAAATTCAATTTATATCAAACGATCATTCGATCAAGCACTCAACCATTCGAAATACACCCGAACTAATCCCATATTCGTAAGAGAAACATTGAACACGAGCGCTAAACTTATTACGAAAGAATTCAATATTTTGATCAGACTTAAAAATATAGTCTTCCGGCTTACCAATAAGCAGTTCATTTCATACAACGTTAAATTTAATCAAGCTTTGAATTCATAAATGATTCTAAACACGCCAACAAGAAAACCAGAGCAGCATAGTGCAATACAAACACGTTCGATTAGACGAAATTTAATTAAGAATTCGCAAACAACTGCAACGTGGACTATCGGGAGCGCACCGCGAACATTGTCGCCTTAATGCCCCAGGAACGTTCGAAAATTGCGACGATTACATTCGACAACTGTGGCAACGTTCCGCAAAGCAAAGGATTTAGGGTCGAGGGAATGTGTTGAATTCGAACAGGGGTATAGAAAATGGGGTAAGTGACGTGAGCTAACACAATGTTTTGTTTTGGTACAGGTGAAACGCTATTGGTCGAATTTAACACGACGTTGCGAATAGATACTAGTCAATGGATGTTTTCACATATACACTGACGAGCAAAAATTAAGGGACACTTATCACACATATCGGACACATATCGCGATGCAAATCACCAAATATATACGCGTATAGCAGCAAATCCGGTTGTTTTGAAGTCCACGATTCCATATTGATAATGCTGACCATCACGATAATTTTGACCGTCTGATCAAGGATTCAAGGTACATCAAAGGTGAACCATTCGTTTTACTCGTCAGTAAGTATTTTAATTATAACATTAGGGTTTCCCGTAACTCGGAATTCTCATCCACTGAAAGTTTGAGGGGAATGATCCCTTAAAGGGATAAGTTCGCCTTTGTGCATGTATCTCAGTGTTGACAATTGAATGTGTTTTATGCTTATTTTGCACAATAAATTTTAATACAAACATACTCGGCTATTTTGGCCGTCTCGCAAGGAAACTTAATCTCGATTATTCATCTGATTTGAACTTGACAGTTCTATACGTTTTGACACTACTAACCCCCTTATTCATAAACGTTCCATAGGCTTCTGCTAACTTGGCAATCGTTTGTCCTTATCTGTGAAAGGTAAATGTCAAAGTGACAGATAAGGACAAACGATTGCTAAGTTCGCAGAAGCCTACAGAGCGTTTATGAATAAGGGGTAAGTCTATACAGACGTTGTGAATAATCCTATGCCATCGTTAACACAAGGTTACTTCCGAATCACGCCGACGTGTCTATGAGCCTGAATGAAGTAGCATGACAAATACTATACAAATACGAACAATACCGTTTACATTACAATACAATACAATACAATACAAATACTCTTTATTGAACACCACAAATCAGTACAAAACAATACAGAAACAAAGAACAAAGTAGACAATAGGCGGTCTTATCGCTTAATAGCGATCTCTTCCAGACAACCAACACAACCCACATTACCCACTTACTGACTGTGAGGGGTGGGCTGTGGAAGTTGTGGCTGAGCACTAGCACCTGAGGCGGTAGCTGCTTTCATATTTTATTTTAGTTCGAGTATTTATTTATGTTATTTGCTATTTGATAGTGTTTATGTAAGTTTATTGGTTAAATTTTATTCCGTTATTTATATATTATTTTATTATGGTTTTATAATGTATTGTACTTTAGTTGTTAATTTATTAAGTATTAATACTACTTATTTGCGTATAATGACTGCTTGCCTTTTTGTTGTCAACTATTCCTTTCTGTAGGTTAGCTGGAAGAGATCCCTTCTTAGGGATAAGTTCGCCTTTGTACTTTTTTGTCTGAATTTCTGTATTTTTTAAATTTTTATGTGAAATAAACATACATTCATACATACTGACCGTTATTAACGATCAAACTTTTTATTACATGCAAACAAACAGATTGCTCGTAAATAATCATGATTAACATTATGAAAAGCAATGCTGCGCTTCCAGGCTTAACGAAAAAGGAACATAGGTTTAACGCAGCGATGTTTAAAACCCACCGGCGTACGGTCGACAAGCCCTGAAACTGTTAGCCGTGTATTCCTACATTTAACTTGTGCACTTCGAAGCGAAACGTGTCAGGGAAAAGGCCGTATTTGAACAAGAGAGTGCCCCGTGAAATGCGTAGCCACCTTGACCTAGTTCCCGTGTCTTGTGCAAAAAATGAATAATTTAGAAGGCTTTACAACTCCAACTCGGAAAATCAAATTGAAAGGATTGACGGTAACTAATTGTGCGTTTGTTAATGTTAGCAAGTTGGAGCGGTTGAGTTTAATGTGTTTATTGTTGAGTCGAAGTTCCGCGATAGGACCTAATTTGATACATTTTGCATACAATTAAGGCGATTTCTTAATAGTATCCTTCTTCCATGCTGGTCTGAAAGTAAAGAAAAATCATAGAATGTACCAGTTGCTTCTCTTCACGCGCAGGTGGTAAAAGCTCATCGAGGGAATAGGCGAAAATCTTAGGAATCATGTCATAGGCGACGCGGCTAGCAACCCATCACTATTTTAATTCCCCTTTCCACCTATACGCCCACAATCATGCTAACCGTGGCCTTTAGGTCTTGTTATCTTAGGCTCTGTCTACCCCGTAAGGAATAAAAACGTGATTTATGTATGTATGTATATTAAGTAGATAGGTAAGAAATGTTATCCTCGTTATACCGCCGTCCTGATTCCAGTGACACATTATTTTCCATAGAGAAACATTTAACCGTTGAAACTGGATTAAAACCTATGGAATAAAATTTATCCAGAACTTCAGCAGGTGTTTGTTACCTTGACCCCGTCAACGTTTTTCAGGACTTTTTAACTGTGGTTGACAATGTGTCCGTACATTTGTTGACATTCAAAGTATACGGCGTCAAAGGGATTATTACCTACGCTTTGAATAAAAAAAATAACGCCGAAAAATCTTTATAGGTAGATGTCGTTTTTAGTATGGATCTGACAGGGAGTGAACCTAAACTGAATCGGAATTGAATCGCATTAAGACGTCATAGTAACCCCCCTGCTCACTATTATTACCACACAGGAAAAGTCGCAACAATCTTAACCGAACTCTGCATCGATACTGTTTTTACTTTCATAAAAAATACTATGGGCTTAATAATACGAAAAGAAAAACGTACAAACGTTGAAATATTTTATCTAAGAACTAAGTTAAGCTTTTGAGTTGCGAATCGCGTAATTCGGTTTAATACAAACGTCCTGTTTAGCATCGCCTTGTGGAAAATACAGTCATTTTATATGAAAAAGGTTCAAGGTAAATAAGCGACTCACAGCTCAAAATTACGCTCCTCGGCATTGGCCCGACGCTCCATTTTTTATTCGCTCAGAAACTGCCTTTATGTTAGTTCAGCTTTCTCAACATAATCTGGCGATTTTCTCAGAAGTCAAACATCAACATTTACTCAAATTATCGTACCGCCTATTTAACTTTAAGCCAACTGACGGCTTTATTATTTTAAAAGAGCTTTAAAAACCGAGTTTTTAGGAGTTCTAGTGCGGTGCAGTCAGTTTGACGTTTTATTTTACTGCGAAGGAAAGTACGGAGGCAATCCTTCGAGTTTAGAACTGCGGTTGTAAAAATATCACCGTTTTATTTTAGTTAACTAGCCACGATAAAATAAAACGTTAGATGTTTAGTTGTGTGCGTGTTTAGAATTTATCTGACCGTTTTCTTTTGGTATGCGCGCTTAAGAACGTAAAATATTGTGAGTGTAGTTTGCTATGCGTGTCGTGCAGTTATACACTAAATGTGACAGAAAAGTACTACCCAGTATTAATTAAAGACGACACCTATCATTCATAGTACTTTGTAATTGTATAATAAATGAGTAGTGATTTTATTGAAAATTCCTGTGTTTTATGAACACGATGTGTAGGATTGATAATCGCAAGCCACTTGGATGGAAACTACATTAAATATTGGAAATTGCACATTCTGTGGAAAGGGTGTCCATGTGTAAAGAAGATCCATGTGAATTAAGCAGAACATGCAAAGTTTTACTATAATCAAGCTGACCTTCGCCCTTTGCAGGCTGAGGTTATTATTATAACAATTACTACAAATTACAAATTACAACTGTGGCCCAATTCAAATTAACCAAGTTCAGCCTTAACTTCACAGCTGGCCAACTTAACTCCAACACTATTAGTTAAAAGCTAGTGTTGGGTAAAATTTGCGTTTCGATTCAAATACCGGTTAAGTAAGTTGCACGGCTCACGTTGCACCATGTGGTAGAGCTAAGTGTAGATTAACCGCTTTGGTGGCTGCGAGGGCAGATGGTTCGGGGAATTTGTCGGTAAATACCGGTTATTTAGTTTCACGAGATTCCCAAACTTAATTTATATTCGAGAGTTGATTTTAGTCTAGTAACTTCAGTGTATAAGCGCTGCGTATCTCTACTCAAATTGGGGCATAATATTTTAACCTAGTTTTGGAAATCAGGGTATGATTTGTACTTAATGTTACGTAGAGATAAGTTCGATTGTAGTATTAATGAAATATGAAGCTAAAACTATTCATTATTATTTATTATTTTAATGTGAATAATAAGTGATTTCACTGATGTTAGCTTTTAGACTAAAATAAACGCCAACATAACTATTACGTACCTAAGTCTAAAGTTCTCGACTTGAAATGTTGTTGCAACAGAATAGTCAACCTTTTCTTGATCTTGATTTATAAAGGCAAAAACTTAGTTCCTGTGTGTGGCGGGTGGCTCCATCTTTTGAGAGACGCCTAGCAAGCGCGACCGATTTTCCAAAATAATAATGCTGTATTTCAAAATCAGTAGACAAAAAAAAACTTCTAATCCAAAGTTTAAATTCAGCTGTTGTTTACTTATAGAACTTTCCAGTGGTATTTTCGAGTGACATGATTTCAATAATAGTTCCCCAATACATTAAATATCTAATCTATAACAATACACTGAATGATACACACTTGGAATACATGTTTTTATCCATTCCGATTCGTTTTAATTCAAAACACGCAGGCGTGCAGGTAAAAAGTAAGTTCATCAATTACCTTCCTCCATTTCATACAAAATTAACCCTCGAGGTAATAAGGGAGCAAATATTTTGACGTTCGCAACAAGGCCATTAATCAGGCCTATCCGTTTATTACCGCGTTTGTGTGTTTGTTTACATCTCTCCGAATTTCTCGCGAGCAATGAAATAATTTGAAAGGCACATTCCGAATATTCGAGCGTTTCACGATACGCACGGGCGCTGAATTGATGAGAGGCATAAAATCATTTTGATTTCGGAACCGATGTCAAAATGCAAAATAACACCAAAATTTTTATTTTAAGAATCTATATCATTTTTTGAACAAATTCAAATATAACGACTTAACTCACGATTATGGGCACGGTCCATTGGTTTCGATCTTTTTAGAAGATCTTTAAAAGTAAGTGCATATCCTTTCTTCTTATAGATTGATGATTTTTGTTTATTGCATGGTCCTCAGACCTCTACCTACACATTGTCTACATAATTTAATTATTAAAATAGGATACATGTAAGTATGTACTTTACGTAGGTAAGTATACATATTTTGACGTGTGGTTGTGAACAATTTATTCAGCAACGCCAAGCGTCTGGAGATGATTATGTTTCCTTTTATTGGACTTCGTAATCGTTAATATCACAACCCCAGTGTCACTTATTGCTTTTCACGAGTATATTTGATTTCAAACGAGAAACAGTAGGCTTATTATGTAAAACTCGCTCGCAATCGCCATCGTGTTCATTTTGACAGTTCTTGTATGAATGTGACAGCTAGCTGATTCCGATGTCAATTGTCAGCCCATACATGAACTGTCAAAATGATCACGATGGCGATTGCGAGCGAGTTAGGCGTGGTAGGTGGCGGTAGGTGGCGTAGGTCGTGGTCGCCACTCGCAATCAAAGCCGTGAATTTTCCGAGATTATTCTACAGTTGACATGCGGTAGCTCGATTAACAACGATTTATTTCGTTCTTACGTTTATTTTTCGCCCTCAGGTGCTAAAGCGGAGTTAGAAGATGCAAGTGTTGATACAGCGTTTTATTGCCTCGTAAAGATACTGCAAACTTGAAGCTTGTTCTACATAGTAAAGTGTTTTTAATGTTGCAGATATCTATCGGGAACGGCCACGTACATAAAGCACTTAAAGGCGGGAGTTGCCTTTACATATTTTCTTTTTCCTCGAAGTGTTTATACAAGTGTCGCTGTCTCTTGAGCGTTATACATTGTATTGATTGACAGTGTTTCAAATAAAAGTCATTCTGCTCCGAATAACTTAGTTTCATTACGGCACACGTCTACTTCTTACACACACTAGTGTCGAAATTGGTTAAGTTTCTACTTACAATAAAAACCCTTATAGGTAGCTCTGTAAAAATCGGTATCAAAATGGCGGCATCAAATTGCCGCAAACAAATTAATTAGAACTTAACGTAACCAAATTTCCGATTCTATTGTTCAAATTCTTCGTCAACCGCAAAGGCTTGGGTGTTGTACCAATTAAGTGAGTTATTTCTGCGTGGCGGATGGTTCCGGACAAAAGAATGTTCGACTCGCCTTGATAACACTAATTAGATGGAGAGTGAGAGAAACAAAGCCGAAGTATCTGTGAGATGGCGCGTTTTGCTGGCTCAAGAAATCGTTTGCACAAACGTTCTATGTACCATTTAGAGTTTGGACTAAACTCAACCGTTCGTACGAGGTCGAGGGTGGAATTTTGATAATGGTAGAAGTGAGCGTAGCATTTTGTATAATTAATGAGCTCGTGAAATGTTTCATGCCTATCGTGACATTATTAATAGTATCTGCGATTTACAACCGGCGTAGCCATATTGAAGTCTCTAGCAATATGTTACCGTACACGTCGCGTTGGTTAAAATCATATGGTTATAGTTGTGGAGTTTTAATGCTTGAAATGCACAGAGAATCGTCAAATTTTCCACAGATTATTAGGTCTTGTATTACAAAACAAATGAAATAAAATGACTTTGTTTTATAACGAAACATAAACAGTTCTTATTACTCTCGATCATACTTAATAAAAGATTTATTATTACTGTATATAAAAGTAAGATACGTACTAAAAATCACATACCGAACATTACTATTTTATCTTCATCATAATGATCCTTTACTTAAGTTTCGATATCAACTTGAAACGATAAAAGATTAGGTATTGGCCGAGTTCTTAAAAGTTTTGATAAAGTTTTCAACTAGACAGGCAAACAAAGTAGCTAAACCACTTGCTTTGTTCTGATTAAGAAGCCTCAACAGTTTAAACTTTGGCAATAACGTTTAATCTACTAATCTCCACGGACGCGAATCAACTTGAACGTATCCAATCAGGTCAATATGTTGGAACGAGGCTCGGTAACTATCAGATTGATTACCGTGGAGTAGAATGCACACATTTAAAAACTTCGGTCACTACACCGTACCATACTGTGATCGCAAGCGTCTCTGCTCATACATTCGTTGACACGCATTGATACGCGATACGCCCGTAACTAGTAGGCGACCGATTTTTACGTTTTAAAGCGAAAACTGACAACGAATAGAGAACCTGTTAGCCGAGCCGTTTCTTGACACTGAATATAATAGTGGGTGGATATATCAAAACTGATAATCGATACATTTGGGTCGTGAATATCTCGCCGATGAGAGCTAAAACAAATACTAACACGAATTCAGGCAAAATACAATGCAAGAACACTGACCTCCGTTTCATCTTGTTAAGAAACTCGTAGTCTTGGATCTTGAGAAACCTGGCGCCAGGATGTTAAAGCACTTCAAAAAAATGAACCTTACTGGTTCAACAGTTCTAGGAAGGCCTTGCACAAATTCACATGTTACACTGAAAATGGTTTAAAGTCCATATAATCTAGTTTAAAAAGTGGTTGCTCTTCGAATAATGAGCGCAGATCGCGCGCGGCATTTGTTTCTATTCCCTTTTTTTTGACAATCTTAGATGGCGTTTGGTGCGAGCATGCGTATTGGTCAATGCGAAAATAATAACAGAACAGTGGAAATCTTTTGTACAACTGTAACCAACCGTTAATATAAAGGTACGCGCACGGCTGCGGCCCGCATTCGTTAGTGGAATAAATGCATTTATATAATGGATAAAGAGCTATTCCTCGTCCTCGCACCAAAAGTGGCAAAGAGGTTAGTATAAATAGCATAAATTAAGCACAACTCTATATTGAATAGAACGAAACTAGTAACACATATGCGCAAATAAAAAAAAATGGATGTGAGGTTCACCAAACTCAATAGTTATTTAAGTTACACTATGAAATATTCATAAGTCTCAGATATATTTTTCACCTAACATTTAAAATGTAGATATATACAAGTGTCGACAGCAAGCACCTTCGTAAAAAAACTTTTCAAGATAACTTCTTTTATTTTCAGGAAATCCAAGCTCAGTCGAGAAAGGTTCAGTTTAAAGATTTACGTAATTTCACGAGTAAAGAAAAGAGTTCAAACGCAAAAAGTCATCACAAAAAACACCGAAGCGGAAGCCTATAAAAGAAAAATAAAAACACAATTTGTTCCTAATAAGCAGTTCCAGGAACTCTGACATAAAACATCGGTCTTATGAAATAAACGAGGTCGTCGACTTTTCAAAACGAGCTTAGTTTGGGATAATTAAAACAATAATTCAGGGCCTGAAACTAAAGGAAAATTCGGCTTGCTATAGGAACTGTTAGTGTCAAATTAAGCAGTGGGCGGCAGTTTACTGTTACATTGTACGTCACAACGATTTTTGTTGTGTTAGTCTGTTACTTCAAATACATAACGGAATTCCAGATTTTAAATGCTATAAATAAATCTATCTAGTGCCTAGCCTGCTCTGTTTTCTATGAGAGCAGTTAGCTAAAAGTGTTGACAATATCTCGCTTCAACGTTAATTGATGCAATAAACCTATAAAACTTGTCATCCTATTCTCGTCGCTACTAATGAATCAAAGACAAAACACGACTGAAATATACCCTCAAATACTAATAATAAAATACGTACACACATAGACACAGATAAATCACGTCTTTATCCTTTACGGGGTAGACAGAGCCTAAGGTAACAAGACCTAGGCCACGTTAAGCATAATTGTGGGGGTATAGGTGGAAAGGGGAATCAAAATGGTGATGGGTTGCTAGCCGCATCGCCAAACATGATTCCTATGCCCATTCCCTCGATGAGCTTTAACCATCTGCGCGGGAAGAGAAGCAACTGGTATAGTCGGTTTTTCTCTACTCCCAGACCAGCATGGAATGGATAAAATATGTAGCAGTGTTAACACTCCTATTTCAAAAATAATTCTGTAACTATTTTGACATAGTTGACATAGTTTTTTTGTTCTAAAAGGCCTCTCCCCTAGACTTTTTAATTTGGACGTATTAAGTGAATGTCTGTGTCTGTAAAAGACAAATATAAATGTAAAAGATGAAGTAACTAACGTTAACGAAGAAGGGAGGAAATCTTTTGACGTTAACTTTGATAAACATGAATTAAACAACGAAACTTAACTTATGCATGCACAATAAATGCCAAGTCGTTAATTAGCTGCCTACAACGCAGCAGTTCCGTTAAAACGGAATCTTCAGCGAACTGTGCGCTTCTTAATTAAATAATAACTTTCTCTGATTTTATATACAATTATTTGTGTGTGTAAAACGGACTGTGATGGAATTAAATAGGACTATCAAAAATTACTTTACGAGTCCTAAGCTCTCTTACAAAAAATACTGAACACCGAAGAAAAACGAAACTTGGAGACCGACGTCCATTGAATCTTAGCAAGCAAATAAATCACTACCTAATCTATGGACACGAGTATGAATGAAAATGATTAGTTAAACATGTTGCTAAGCGCAAAATTCGCGAAAGACCGGACCAAATTAGTTTTTTTTGTGCTCGTGATTGTCAGAGCAAGGTTTGATGGCGAAAGATGTCAAAATATAAAGAAATAGCTGTACGGGGGAGAAGCTGTGGAAAAGACAGCGTAATGTAAATGTAAAATAATCAACAGGTTCTTTTAAAACTTAGGTGACGTTAAAGGCAGGTAAATCGGGACTACCTATTTACTTTTAAAACAAGAGTTCCATTTCTAAATGTCAGTGAAAATTAAAACACATAGAAAAATCCGAAAAGTAAAGCTACGGCCGGGAATCGAACCCGGATCCTCGTCATTCCGTGATGCGTGCTATACACCTACAGCACCCATAGCCGGTGGGTGGTCTCCGAATTTTTCTACCCGTTACTAACTGTCACGTGACCTTTGTTACTATGCGAATTTTTGTCGCTAAGCGTTATCTGTTTGAATGATGTGTCTGTACGACACAATTACAAACTCCCGTGGAACATCTACTGCTCTCCAGGGACGAGAGAAGGCGCTGTTTTTCAAATGATAAGTACTATCAAATGAATCAAGAATTGATTTCTATTTTAAATTCTTGATTCATTTGATAGTAATAAGAGTTCCGTCAAAACGGCGTAGAATACGCAAAAGTGTGAACCGAGCTCCTTTGATTCGTCTCATTTAAAGTGAAAATTTCTACATTATATTTTACAAAATTTATCTGAAATACAAGGCGTTATGTATATAAAGTGAAAAATAATCAATTAATCACAACTTTACAGACCGTATTCGACTTTAGTTTGTCCTTTTTCTACTTGAACTTTAAAAGTTTGCGACGCCCTCTACTTTCTCTCGTTTTAGATTTAAGCCGATTGTAGCGATAACACGTTACAGTACCTAATATTTTCTTCTACCCCCATATAAAACGCAAAAATATCATAAATCTTACTATGTCCTAAAACATAATTTTTCACTATTGTGTGACACGGTAATATCTGACACCATCAAACCGATTCCAAGCAAATTTTGACAATAAGTAAAACGAAAAAGTTAAAGGTTGGTTTTAGATTGTACGATTGGATGCCTAACTAGATTTCCGATAGATAGATAGCGCTTTTGCTGAGTGACACAAAAACAAAATTGCGACCAACAGCTAATATTTTCATATTCAGGCACACAGCAATAAACAGAAGATCTTTTTTGTTACATCAATCGATGGAATTCCCGGGTTAAGATATATTTAAGCGGCAAAAGACGCGTTTCTACTAACTTGAATTTACATCTTACTTTTCTAAGGTTTTACGTAAAAGATCCATACATATCTGAGGCAATTCAACGACGTATGCGTATAGTCTGATCCGTTCTCGTCCCGCGTGGGGACTATGACCCGACCCCTTTCTTTGTGGAGACCTTGTACTGGCGAGAGGTGTGCTCTGGGGTATTTTGTACTTGCTAATATATTTACCGTTATGTAGGCGTCACTGATTTTTTGGAAAGCTAAGTCGAACGTTCTGAAATTGGTAAGGGCTGTAATTATTTAAAACAGCATTTAGGGGGAAACTTGCCTAAATGGTACCCTATCAAGTTCTCGTATTAACCTAACCTCTGCAAGCGTTTTTCAGTTTTTCTTTTAAGTTGAAAAAAAATGGTCTGTGTTCAAAGACGGCGTCAAAAAGGTGACTTAATTTTGAATTAACATTACGATGTTAAACCGGGTAGATATTCACCCTCATAAAATTCTTATTTATTAGTCATAACGAAATTATGCGAAATGAATAATTATGAGTTGCAATTTTATGCAAACCTATGCGCTCCCCGTTAAACCTAAATTTGGCAATGTGTACACAGCGCACATAGTTTAAGAATAACCTTTTCCTTTTTTTATTAACATAAGAGTTTTTAGGACTAAAATTACGACGAGGTTTGAATTGAACCAACATTTCTTTTAGTCTCGTCAATCATTAAATGTTAAATGAAACTAACCTGCGGAAATAGTCCAGGATAATTCAAAGTTACCTCGTAGAACTAATTGAATTATCTAGGCGTTACCTCGCAGAGGTCCACATTCATGAAATAAATCAAACGATGTTACTCCGTGACTTGTGTTACTTAATTTGTATGCACGCGTCTTCGCGACTGTTTCAAGCTAGTCTAAGCAGTCTTAATTGGCTACTTCCTACTGCAAGCGACATGTGCAAATACGCCAGAAGCACAACTTTCGCTTGGTTAGCGGTCAGACCGTAGCGTTCGAGTTTGTGTTCCGAACTGAATGTAAAGAGTAACGTTCAGACATACCGACAAATTTAGGTAAGTAATTATAACATGGCTTCTGTAATCACAGTTGGAGTTATGATAGATGTCAGTTACGGGTAATTATACTCGGCTTCGTCCTTCGAGATTAGCATAGCAACATGTAGTACCGCGTACGTATCGCCACATTCACACACTATATTTGAGGGTTGACCTCACTTTTTTATTTTTTAAAAGAGGGTACCTATGCGTTTCTTAGCCAAGCCGTTCCTGCCTGGCTTCATTCGCGTTCTAGTGCTTCGCCACTTCGCACGTATTGATTAAAGTACACACATAAGAAAAAAAAAAAAAAAAAAAAAAAATGTCGAATAGAAAGAATAGTGATGAAGATTATAAACATTTAGCAGAAAAACTTCGGAAACTGGAACGAGAAATTCATAAATCTCGTAGGAACAAAAGGCGCGTGAGGCGCATTTCTTCAGATTCTTCATCTGCGGAACCATCACCTTCCCGCCACGTTGGACGGTCGGAACCCACAGGTTAGTTGAAAAATAAAACCGTTATAACTACGTTCGGTTCAGTGGGTAGTCCCAGAGACTACTTCTTTAAACTGAAGGTGGGATGAGCTCGATTGCCATCTTGTATAGTTTCTATATGTAGTTGGATAAGTATGTACATATTTGTCTTCCAATGTTCTGTACGAATTGTACGTAACTTTTTACAAGCGCATACGCGTTTATTTTTACAAGTACCTACATTTACTAAGACAACATGAGGTTTTTTCTTGTGAACAGTTCTAGAGGCTGTTTCTTAAATTATCATGTTTGTCCTGTTATATATATAAAAAGCATAGTGTATAGTTTAAAAGGCTATATCATTGCTAACGTAACAAAGACTTGTGGATAGTTTAAAGGGCTATCTCGTTTGTCAAATTTTTTATACTATAAATAGTATAAACACTAGTCATTTTAGCGAACAGTCTCAATGGCTGTTTCAGACTATTGATATATCAGGTTTTTCTTCAAATCCTGATTTTATTTTTAGACCACCAAATCGAGGATGGGTTGGATGTACCTGGTCCTTCAGGACAGTATAGTCGCGCCCCGAGCGAGGACTTAGTAACCATGCTATACGGAGGCGCTTCGACACCGGCGCCGGCGCAGACTCCCCTGCCTACGCCAGCCACCCCCGCCGCGCCGCCCGGCCCGTCCCCCGCTGCCGCCGCGGAACCGGCCGCCGCCGCCGCCGCGGCCCTCGAGCCAGGGCTCTGTGAGAACGACGCTGATGCGTGTATTGCTTTGGATAGCGATCTAATGGAAATTCTTGGATTAGATCCTACAAAGAGTGACCACTTTGGCCCAGATCTGCATAAAGAAATCGCTATACGGTTCGAACACTGTGTGACTAATGGATTAACGAAGGAGACACGTAAAGAATTAACCGACAAATACAAGTTACCGGCTAACTGTAAATTGGTAGACGCACCATCACTGAATCCGGAGATTAAAGCCGCCCTCTCCTTACCAATACTTAACCGAGATAAGGCCATAGAGGCCCAACAAAAAATATTAGCCTCTGCAATTTCATCCTTGGGTGAAGCGATAACTTTGTTGTTGTCATTTAAAGAGAAACAACCGGAATTATTACGTCTCCTGATAAATAGTGGTCGTTTATTATGTGATCGTCAGCACAAAGACTCGGAAGTTCGACGCCAATACATTTTATCTTCACTAAAGCCAGAGACGAAGGAACAATTAAAGATTACAAAGATCGACAGTTTGTTATTTGGACAAAACTTTCAAGAGACGTTGAAGACCGCAAAGGCAATTAACAAATCCGGATCAGATTTGAAAACGACCTACCCTTTTGTCAAGCCATCGACATCGACCTCGAAGCCAGTTCCCAGCACGTCAAAAAACTGGCGCAGCTCCAATCAGAACCTGCGGAAGCCAGCAGCAGCTCGGAAGGAGACGACGTTGCCGACGACGTCAGCAGCTCGCCGGGCGCCGCGCGGCGCCGCATCGCGCGCATCGCAGCGGCCGCGCGCCGCTCCCCCGCGCCGCTAGAGCCGGTAAGGGCTGCGGGTGCACTCGCTGACAATTATAACCAGTGGTCTCTTGTGACCAACGACCCCGTAGTGCTGTCATATGTCAAAGGTTATAAAATACCTTTCACCCGACCTGTATTTCAAGTAAATATCCCGCCGGCGCGTAAGCCCAGCGACCCGGACTATTTTTACTTTAGTGAAGCTATAACTCAGTTGCTTTCTTCAGGTGTCATATCCAAATGTAAGCCATGCGAAGGTCAATTCATTTCTAGTATATTTCTTGTACCAAAACCGAATGGAAAGAAAAGATTTATTTTGAATCTTAAACAATTGAATAAATTTATTGACACTAGCCATTTTAAAATAGAAGACCTTCGCACTGCCTTAAAACTAATTACCAAACATTGTTTTTTAGCCAAATTGGATTTGAAAGACGCATACTTTTCGATTAAAATACATAAAAACTTTAAAAAATACTTAAGATTTCAATGGGGTCCTGATCTATATGAGTTCAATGTATTACCATTTGGACTCAGCACGGCCCCTTATGTCTTCACTAAAGTTATGAAGCCGGTCGCTCGGCTCTTGCGCTCCGCAGGGTATTTATCCACAGTCTACTTAGACGATTGGCTCCTCTTAGCTCACACGTATGAAGAATGTAAAGAAAATCTCATTCAAACTAAGTCATTGCTATTAGCTTTAGGTTTTTCAGTGAACGAAGAAAAGAGCTGTTTAATACCAAACACATCTTGCACGTTTCTTGGTTACATCTTAGACTCGAGAAACTTCCAGGTCAGTTTGCCCGTCGAAAAAATTCACCGAATTAAAACGGAAATTCAAAAATTTTTTCATGTCAGGCGCTGTAAAATCAGAGATTTTGCTCGTTTTGTGGGACTCTTGACTTCAGCTTGTCCTGCCATTGAATACGGTTGGTTGTACACCAAATATTTTGAACGTTTAAAATATTTAAATTTAAAAGATTACGATGATTATGATCGTTTTATGTCAATTCCTAACACTGTTTTACCTGATTTACAATGGTGGCATCATTCTATACAAACATCAGTAAACAAAATAAAAGAGGACAGATATGACCTGGAAATTTACTCGGATGCCTCAACTACGGGATGGGGCATTTCATGCGGAGATGACAGAGCTAGCGGGCCATGGAGTGCCGCTGAAAGTCAGCGGCACATAAACTATTTGGAATTACTGGCAGCATTTTTTGGCCTTAAAATCTTTGCTAAAAATCTTGTTAATAGTCAGATTCTATTGCGCATTGACAATACCACTGCTATCTCTTACATTAATAGAATGGGAGGTATACAATACCCTCACCTTACACAAATAACTAGAGAATTATGGCAATGGTGCGAACAGCACAAAATATTTGTTTTTGCCTCATACGTACGATCCACAGATAATAAGGAAGCGGATTTAGAATCTCGCCGTACCCATCCGGACATAGAGTGGGAACTCACTAACTCAGCGTTTCAATGCATTGTTTCAAAGTTTGGGCGGCCTCAGATTGATCTTTTTGCTAGCCGAATTAATAGGAAATGTGAATCGTTTGTTTCCTGGCATCGCGACCCAGAGGCATTCGCAATAAACGCATTTACAATTAAATGGACCCAAACGTTTTTCTACGCCTTCCCACCGTTCTCTATGGTACTCAAAACCTTACGTAAGATTGTGGCAGAGCAAGCAGTTGGTATTGTTGTGGTACCAATGTGGCCCACCCAACCTTGGTACCCTTTATTTAGACAACTTTTAGTGTCAGAATTGTTATTACTAAAAGCGAATAAAAATATGATATTTGATCCCATTTACAGCCAACGCGACTTCCACACCAAGCTTACCCTGGCAGTCGGTGTATTATCCGGACGGCATACATAAAACAAGATGTTCCGGAGTGCGCGTTGGATGTGATGCTAGCTTCACTATCAAATAATACCTTAAAACAATACGATGTTTATTTGAAAAAATGGTATAATTATTGTAATTTGAATAATGCTGATTTGTATACGTCTTCGATTAATGATGTGGTAAATTTCTTTACTTATTTATATACAGAAGGAGCCCAGTATAGTTCTCTAAATACTTGTAAATCAGCATTGTCTTTAGTACTAGGAGGACACATCGGACAAGATGAAAGAGTAAAAAGATTTTTTCGGGGTATTTTTCGACTCCGTCCCCCATTACCCAGGTATGATACGACCTGGGACACTGGCATTGTATTAAGATTCCTAGAACAATGTTACCCTAATGAAAATCTAGCATTAGATGTAATTACTAAAAAATTGATTACTCTATTAGCTCTTGTTACTGGCCATAGGATGCAAACCATGGCAAAAGTTAAATTAGATAATATTATTGTGTCCCAAGATTTGATTTCTATTAAAGTTCCAGACCTGATTAAAACTTCTAGACCTGGCTCCTGTCAACCTTTGTTAAAATTGCCATTTTTTAATCAAAAGCCAGAAATATGTCCGGCAAAGACCCTTATGGTTTATCTGAATAAAACAGCTTCATTGCGCGGAAATGTAAATTCACTATTTATTAGTTTAAGAAAACCCTACACTGCCGTCTCCACTCAGACACTTAGTCGCTGGGTCCGAACCACTCTTAGCGAGAGTGGGATTGACGTGTCGATGTTCGGTGCCCACAGCACGCGGCACGCGGCTACCTCTGCCGCGCACCGCCTGGGCGTAAGCCTCGACACTATCAAAAGGACGGCTGGTTGGAGCGGCAGTTCTAATACTTTCTATAAATTTTATAATAGGCCCATAGAAGTTGTTGCAGAAAATACTTCCTTCGCTGAAATAATACTCAATCAATAGTTGTGATGAAACAATCTAAAATTTGTAATACTCTTAATATAGCTAAATAAACCGTTTTTTGATAATAATTAAATTTCTATTCAATTATACTATCCTGAATTTAGCGGTAAATATTTCACGACATGAAGTGCTCTAAAAGTCTACATGTTGCTATGCTAATCTCGAAGGACGAAGCCGAGTATAATTAATGATTAAACGAACTTACCTGTATGTGAAGTTCAATCATAATTATTCGAAGGCTTCGTCCGAAGAGATTAGCATCCCGCCCACCCAGTCTATAATGAACTTTACCCCCATTATGTCGGGAAATATTTTAACACAAGTGCTCTAAACTAAATGAAGCCAGGCAGGAACGGCTTGGCTAAGAAACGCATAGGTACCCTCTTTTAAAAAATAAAAAAGTGAGGTCAACCCTCAAATATAGTGTGTGAATGTGGCGATACGTACGCGGTACTACATGTTGCTATGCTAATCTCTTCGGACGAAGCCTTCGAATAATTATGATTGAACTTCACATACAGGTAAGTTCGTTTAATCATTAATTATAGTTAGTTTGTTATAGTTACGCCGTGTTTGTTCTTAGAGCACCGTTAACTTCTACAAGTTGCTTGGTACGTTCATAGAAACTGCTTGCTACTTAGATTTTTCTTGTAAATAGCCAAAAAAATATTGGAGATCATTATAAAAGGCCCTTGGGCCTTAGATGTGGACGGATGACCTGATTGAAGTCGCGGGTACACTGTGGATGCAAGCCGCTTCCAACCGAGGCAACTGGAGACCTACGGGGGAGGCCTATGTAAAACCGTGGGCGTATAATGACTGATATGATGATGATGATGATGATGATGATGATGATAAAAGGCCCTAAAATAGTGTTAAGTAGGGGCGCAATTTTAAAAACCACAGCACATAAACAGCAGTTGTATCACTGTCGTGACATTTATAAGAAAAATAAGCTAAAATCAAATTAAAGCAATTGGAGTATCTTTGCGAGATTGAATCGGAAATAAGGAGGTCTATAAAAGAACTGAAGTTAATGACATAGCTCAGCAAATTGCACACCTTAAGTGGCAGTGGGCGGAGCACATTATTCGTAGAACTGACGCCCATCGGGACCTAAGATGCTGAAGTTAAGACGAGACACTGTAGGTACCAAATGTTTTACATAAAATACGGGTCCATTGCATTAGCCTGTAGGCTTATTACCTAACTCGCTCCCAATCGCCATCGTGTTCATTCTGACAGTTCATGTATGGACTGACAATTGGCATCGGAATCGGCTAGCTGTCACATTCATACAAGAAATGTCAAAATGAACACGATGGCGATTGCGAGCGAGTTAGACAAAATATAAAAAAAAAATTGCTGATTAGGCCAAAATGTAACTCACTGGTTCAGTAACTTTAGTTTTGAGGAGCCTAAGGTTGTTTTTTTCCGGAAATACAGACAAAGGGAACGTATTTCATCCCTAAGCAGTTCTTATTAGGAGATCAGCATAGGATAAAACAAAATCGCTTTCCGCTGCCTGTTGCTGTGTAAGTATGCTTAGATCATTAAAACTACACAACGGATTTTGAGTGCAAAGCCGGGGCCGGTCGCTAGTATATAAATATATAGGAAATAGGTATAAGTATGACTGCGGTGGTTAAAAGTTTTCAAAAACCCACTTTCAGCATCACACTTTCATCGCCTCAGCACTCAGGCGTCGGCGCCGACGAATATCGATCTTACATCTATAATGCCAGCCTTCAATTTGCATTGTACAGCTGACATGAATGGATTTTAGTCGCTTACCGTTACTTCCGCTCTTGACTGTAATGACCAGTATAACTTTGGCTTTATTTATTAAGTCACAGTGAACAATATTGGGGTCAGGTTACTGTGGTTGCGAAACTGGAACGCTCGCGAAGGGCTTAGTCGTAGGAAATATTAATGAGTGCAGTCTTCTCCTTTAGTTCAGAAGACACTTATTGAATCCTGCAGCCAAATTTACTATTTCTTAAATATGCATTTTGTTTTGACGTCATTTCTTCTGATGTAGCGTCTAAACTTTATACCCCTACGCTTTCCCGAGAAAAAGTCTTGACAAATGGCGGACGGATGGAGGGACAATAAAGTGTCCTTTTGATAAAGAACCCCAAAAGATTCTAAGAGTAATCATGACGCTTTATGGCCGCTTATTTTGTCTAATATCTAGCACGCAATACAAAGGATATGACATCACATACAAGCACACTATGTACCTACTTAGTGAACACTGAACAGATCTCCTTATTTCTTGCAAACCACAGTACGTTCGTAATTTCCCACAGGATGCCGTTGCGTACCCATTGCAAATAGAGTATGTTAATCGTCACGTAACAAACCCGCTCTTGTAAGCAAGTTTTAACATGTAGCAATGGAAGACGCTAAAGGCTCCTAAGAGTAGGATTTAATTTGAGCTGGTTTAGCAGTTGCCGTTTCATCACTTTGTATGATACAAGTACTAATAGGACATCTTAGAATCCTACTTAACTGATTTAAATGTGCCAGGAAATACCTAATAATTCAATGCACTCTAGAAATTTTACTAGCAGCCAAATGGTGGACAGGTGCACTTGTTCAATAAAATGCAAATCTTATTGAACTGCATACCGCATGTGGCTGAATTTGACTTTGCCGAAGCTGATTTCTGTATATTTTTACTACGGATTACCAGAAACAGCTGAATTCATCATCTTAAAATGCCAACATCGCGCATGGGAATAGAGGTATACAAAAAGTTAGGACGTCTTTATAGGTAAAGAACGCTTTTCGTTTTAATGATATTCGCTTGCATAACAACTGCAACCTGGCTCTATAAAATGACAAAAAAACAAAGGCAAATTAATTCCCTCAACTCTACGTGCCCAATGTTCGAATTGCATACACTCATCTCTTTCCGTGAGTATCATAAAAGGCGACTAAAGGAATTTGTTGTGAGAATGTGCAGCGGCGATCTCTAAAACGAACTGCAAACTCCGGATTCTGTCTGTAGTCTTCGTAAAGGTTCAAATCCTCGGACCACGATCACTCTGCTAAGAGTGTAACAACTTGATAAGAGAATGAGTTTCCTTGAAGGTGTGATAGCTAGTCGACGGTCCATCTCTTCACAATCGCTCAGATTGTCTTGGGACTGATAGTAGAAAATAACCGCGACATTTCTCCGCAAGGACCAATAAACGGTTCGCATCACTGTTTCTGTTAAATTAACAAAGGAAATCGCCATAATATCACACATAGTGAATCCACATGCACATTTAGATACAAATGACGATCGCAACATGTTTCGTCATCACGGAGCACCACACAAATCTAGTATTGAGAGCTCCATACTTCAAGGCCCTGCGAATTATTAATGAGAGCCGATGCAACGAACGTCGAACGCGGGCTTACTCGTAACACGAATACCTATTAAAATTACAGCGTGTTTTTGAAAAATTCATCGCTACACTGTATGCATAGTTTAATGAATGCAATGGTGTTTTTTGTTCAAATTAATGACACGGAGAAACAAAACCAGTTATCCTTTGAACGAAATGACGCATTATTACGTTTCGCTAGCAAACTCCAATAAATTCTATAACAATACATTCAATCGGATAACGCAGTATGTATTAGGGAGCCCTATTATTCCCTCGCACAATAGGATTTAGCACACCACATTAATCGCTTACGAATTCAAACTTGCCTTAATACACCAGAATGCGGTTTTGAATAACAACGTACCTATAGTTTGACGGGAACTCATTACACTGCCGGTTCTATCACATTTAATCACAGTTCACCAACTTTGCCTATTCCAATTGTCAAAACATCGTAGTAGTAGTAGTTGGTTTTTATTTTATCTATACTAATATATAAAGAGGAAAAATTTGATTGTTTGTTTGTTTGCATTGAATAAGCTCCGAAATTACTGGACCGATTTTAAAAATTCTTTTGCCGTTAGAAAACTACATTATCACTGAGTGACATAGGCTACTTTTTACCGCGGGAAAATACCAATTTCTACGGGAAAATTAATTTATCGCGGGCGAAGCTGCGGACGGAAGGCTAGTCAATAATAAAGTACTGTTTTTTCAAGTCTTTCAATTCAAACACGTTATTAGAATATTTAGGTTAGATCGCTAGTTAAGGTAATTTGGGTTATGATTCTTCTTTTTTTTTATATGGCCCCATCGATCGATACGATGATTTCGCCAATGTCAAAGTAATAAATACAGTATTCAAAAATTTTGTGACAAAAATGTCGGCAACGTTGTACGGTAGAACACGGTCAAAAGATCCCTCCCCTCGTCGGGCTGTTAGCCAACGGCTAACGATATCCCTCAGAATCTGCCAGGAAATCCTTAACCGATGCCCAGGGTGCACCAAACCAAGCACTCCTCTTCACTTCGGACGGATCGAATACCGAACCGCAGCTCTTGACCACACGCGGAGGTAACCCGACTCGTCCCCCGGGTTAACGATTATATTATGTTTTCTTCTTCTTCTTCTTCTTATTGTTTTCTTAGATTATTGAAAGAATGACATTTAAACAAACCGCCACGATGACATTTGAGATGACAGCCGCCAAATTGTTGCCAGTCTTAAAAATTCCACAAAACGGCCACATATCACATAATGGTCAAGCTTTAATCGATTTTTTCTTATCGCAACACACTAAAACGTATGTTATTTCCCTAAACCTCTAACCTAACCTCAAACCATAAAATGTGTCCTTCGGAATATGGTAATCGTAAAAAAGGTATTAAACAGGCATCTTGAAGATAAACAATTCCATACATCACCGCCTCATTCGCGCCAGTAAGAAATTTTACGCGCCATTACCTGCAACAAACGATAAATTCACGTTATGTTCAAATGTAAAACGGCAAGCAATAACGAAAGTATTGGTAATACACACACGTTTTTAAAAGGCTGATAATTAGCTGAAATATGTAACACATAAACAGAACACAGAACATAAACACACATCACATCACATATACTTTTGCAGACAAAAAAAAGTTGCGGGTCCAGTTACATAATGAAATCAAATAATTTGTGTTAATTCTTGAAAAGGAACTGATAAAATATTATGCCAAATGCAAACCCCCATACCAAATGCATAGAAACATGGATGCACTCATGTCGATCAATCAAAATTATAGCTTCTAGAAAGATAATGTTTTGTGAATCGCGAGATGTCTACTCGACTGGACCTTCAACTTCTTTTTGACAGGTATAAACAATATTATCTTACGTTCATTCGAGAAAGATAATAAAAAAACTTACAATAGATAAGCGAGCTTAAGACATACGTAGTCCATCTTCTGGACTGGGCGGTCTACTTATCCGTCTCAATTCGTTAGTGCTTTGATCAACGCCGAAGTAGTTCATGTTAGCAAATCGAACTGCTTGACAAAACCACAGACTTGTTATTTTAATTCGAATTAACGAGCTACCTTGCTGTCAAAGTATGTAATACTCGAATACTAAAGCTGCTAATTCTCGTTTTTTCAAGTCATTACACGTAATGATTGATCACTTGTATTGGAACAGAGATAAGAATATTAAGGACCAACAATTAACAATTTCGGCTCATGACATAAAAGTACATATATTTCGGAGTTCTATTTTTCCTGCTACAGGTACGAAGACATTATAAATATATTTCTTTGCAGCTCTAGAAAATATAATTCAGAATGCTTATAGATTATCGCTATGAGCCTATGACATCAATGAGCTTAACCATATGGCGCCCAAAATGATTTTATCAAACATCCAAAAACAGAAACTACTTATACAGCAATAAAAATATTCCAGTTTCCTCAACATTAGCATATATTTGCATACAGCCGTGCGGTCCCAAAGGGAACATTTGCGATCATTGTAGCAATGTTATTTTCTACCCCAAACAGTTTACTCCGAAAAGGTTTGTGTTTCGCAAACTGCGCGATCTTACAATACAGAGTGGCTTTACTACGTTTCCCTTGCTGTTTCTGCCATCGCTTCTGCGGAGCTCATTTTATTTTATGATTTGAAATGACTAGCGTGTGTCAGAATACCCCTACTCTGCTCCTAATTGAATGTTTTAGGTTAACGGTTAGGTGCGAAAGGGACGTACTTAACAAACTTTAGAAGAACATTGGTTTCAGTCATACTATTATAGTTATAAGACTTGTCTGACGCACGGGCGATGACGATCTCTTTTATCCTCATCCTTACTGATTCCCTGAAATAGTATGGTTGTGATTTCGAGTGCGTAGTATGGCCTCCATCGGAACAAGTATTGACTAATGGAATGATTCTCAGAAGAAGATAAATAAAGGAGCATCAATAATTAATAATTATGAACACAATCTTTTAGAACTTCCAAGAAAATGTACTTGGAACTATTGATACGAATGTTGATTTGCTTACTGACGAACGTGACAACTTGGAATACGTAAATTCAACTTGTATGCTAACAAGGTCTTGTTTCTTAGAACTTGCTATAAACTTGGCTTTAGATACCTACATGCGAGTCGCAAACGAGAGTAATCCCAGACTTTAATAACATTCTCTACGACGGAGCGTTTCATCTTGGAGAAATTCAAGAATAAATTAAATCAGTAGTACCTATTTTCAGAAATAGTGATTGTTAAAGCTTAGTTTTTGAATCGCTTCAATATACAAGCAACATTACGTAAGCTTGCAGGAATTGAATCAGATTTAGACCAATAAGTCACAATCATTCTCATCACGTAAATAAGCCTTAGCCCAATGGTAACGGACTGTCTGTTAGACATATTTAAGGAAGAATCTACAAAGAACCTCTACATTTAATTAAGAAAAAGAAATGACCAGGAGACGAAAAATGTTTTCAAAATTAATAAACACTCAGAATATACATCCAAACCAAACCCTCAGCTATGTATAACCTTAATGAAACACACGTAAATGATGTTTGTACTTACTTTTAAAGATATAATATTAGATTTCAGAGTAGCGCATAAGCCTCCGCTTGCTGGAAACCTTCCCACGCACCTACTTCAATTTATATTTGCAGAAACAAGCCTCAGGCGAGTTTACATTACATTCATAGAGTACTTAAAGAGTATAAGGACAGAGTAGTTTAAGGGGAGTTGTTTTAACGCCACGAACGAGAACAGAGCGCTCAATCTATCCAATTATAACTAAACATAAGTTAAAGTTTCAACTTTCAATACGGAAGAGTCGTATTTAAACATGAAACTCAGTGTGATCAGTGTTGTGCGCTGCCCTACTTTTGACAATAATAAAAATTATGATGAAAACGAGGGTAGTTGTGCGCCGCTATCAGCTGCGGCGAGTAGCCGCGAGAGCAGAGCGTTGGCGCGCAGTGTTCGTTTCGCTGAAGGACTAAGAACTAGTCCGAAACATGTCGCGCATTAGATACCCGACTTTTATACGTGAGTTATCCGTTTGTGTAAATAAGAGTCGCATTGCTTCTATAATCGAAGATATTCTAGAATGACAGTAACGGCATTATAAAATAGATCCGAATCCAAACAAATAGATAAAAGTTTTCACTTGCTTACTATTTTAAAAGGCTACTATGTTTTCAATTTCTTAATCACCAACAGAGCGAGTTGAATTTCACTTTTATACATATTATAGCTGTTTGCTTCAAATTTTGCAGTTCAGTTTCGACCCAATTCGAGTGATCGTATGGACTTCAAATTTGGCTAAAGTATGGGGCTCCCAAAATAATGCAATAATCAAATATCATTCAGCAAAAAAGCTTGTGCCATAAACAATATTTACTTTTTCATATAAAATTACAAAACGCTTTGACTTTTCCTCCTCTTCTTCAAATTTCTTTCCGGTTTAGACTCTACTAAATATTCTTTCTCCTAATTAATTTCTTAATAGCATCCGCCTAATACTGTAAACATACATACATACCGTCACGCCTCTGTCTCAGGGGTAGGCAGAGACTACTTTGTTCCACTTGCTACGATCCTGACATACCTCTTTCGCTTCATCCACATTCATCAATCTCTTCATACATGCTCGTAAACATATTACAAAAACACAAGTGGTTAACCCCTCACCACGAATTCCCGTGATGCTCCGTTTTTTTAACCAAAACCCCGTAGCATTGAATAAGTAAACCATTGCATTGTGGCACGGACGCCGCATGGCCACACGTTAATGAGCAGAGAAGTGGGTCACTGCGTCAGGATGAAGCTGCAAGAATTTGTGAAACGTGGCCGAAATATCAACAGAGCAAAACCTGCAAAGAATCGTGAAATAGCTGCAATCCCATATTTTCGAGACTTCGTTAAACAAAAGATTTCAATTTCAACATGTATTATCAGTAAGGCGCATCAAGGCTTGATTTGGGGTAGATTATTCTCTCTGCTTCTGTTTTCTTATATGTAATATTTAGTTGAATTTATGTATATAGCACAAGTAGTACGGTAAAAATGGTATTTTGTCCTTTGGCATGCCCTTCTCAATTTTGTCCACCGTTATCTGAAATAATTTACAGTCCTTCTGAGAAATTGCTTGGGACTTCTCTGAGACATTTCCAATTTTCGATTTGCTTTTGCGTGATGCAGGGTTTCAAATTCATAATTGGGCTTTGTGTCTGGAGAGGCTACGCCTAGCTATAAAGCAATCATAAGCACATTTATTGTTTTATTTTGCTAATGATTTAGATTTCGATGTGTATTTAGTTTTGAAATTTCATTTTATTATGTGCAATACTTTTAGGTGCTTTATCTTCAACGGACACGACAGATTAATTACTTCTTTATTACTTAAAGGTAATTCAAAGGTAAGGCCACAAAATACATGTTATTTTTATAAGTAGATTAATAGAATGATTTGAAACACTTTGAAAAATTTCGAGTTTTGTTAAACAACAAAACCACCATACAACTTCTTCCAGTGCATGTTCTGATCTTAATACAAAATTTAAAACAATATTTATTTCGGATAGCTTTGTACTGTTTCCGAGTTTGTTTTAGAAAAAGCGCGTAATTCCAAACAGAATACCCTCTAGTCTCTGGTACCTTTCCCCGCGCGGTATTCATTAGAGTGCCGGTAAATCAGGGTGGGAAAATCGTGCGGAGACACTTCGGGCTTAGCCACCCGTAGACGTCTTTTAACGTGTAACGTGTAACCTCAAAGGCTGTGAGGTAAAATACAAAGAAATATTCAAAACGAAACTACCGTAACTATAAGACATAATTAATGCAAAACTCCGGATTATTAACAATTAACGTATTGGATAAACGTTCTAAATGTGCCACATGACTTAACCGATCATTAATATTATATACGTGAGTAATGCGGTGATTTGAATGGAATAAAGAGTAAAATGTTACAGTTTGAAGCATTTTTTACGTTTTTTTTAAGTCAATAATCAGCTTCTGTTATGTTGAAACGAAATTGAAGTTTTCATTAACAACTGTTTAGAATATATCCTATCTATACGGAAGGTCCATAAAAATAAGACGCTTAAGGCAGCGGAACAGATATATTGATTCAGTAATATCAATGGCATTTGGGTCTATTACTGACAAATTATGGCGTAGGTATCGTCTGGGAGATAACGCTAAGCATATTATATGGACTTAAATAAACAAGGATACCAAATAGTTCTCAGGGTGCTATATTCATTTGTTTATCAGCCACCAATCAGAACGTAGCAAAGGGTTTGTAATTTAAGTTTCTACGTTTCATGCATTTATAAGTAACTCCATCATTTGCTCATAAAAAATACATTTCAGCAAAACTAATTTTGCCACCCAACCCAAGAGTGCATCGTCCGTACAATCTTTCCACTCAAAAAGCAAGGGATGTTCAACTTGATGAAATTCCACGTCAACATTTTTCCATGCGCAATTAAGTTGAGTACATATTTAACTAAATTCATAAGTCCTAGTTTCATTTTGTGCTCAGAGTGTCAAAGAAATAGTGTGAGCAAAAATACAACTTTGTACTTTTGTACAAGTATGAATTAGAGCGCATGAATTACGAAATATGTAGGTAAATGTGCGGTCAGGAAACAGTTTAGCCTCTTTATCACAACTGATTGTTATTTACTGTCAAACTTTTTGTCATAACTATAAAATACACTGGACAGTTTAACTAGACTTCTCATACGATTCAGCTTTCAAGCATATACTCCTATTTGTATAATTATTTCAACTCTTTCGTTAATCAGATCCATACTTCAATTCATCTGTTAGTTTCGATGTTGACTCTAAAATTGTCGTCTTATGGCTATGCCAGCGTTCTTAATGAGAAATTTTCTCTCCGGTTTCAAATTAAACGTAACGAACGCCCAAAATCTTGGATCAAATAAAATGTCGAAATCAAATAATGTTTCAGCAGGCTGTGAAACTTCGCTAGATTCATATCGGCAGGTAGGGTCGCTGCTTATTACGTGGCTAAATTTGGTTAGTTAGCCGTTTGTAAACACGGCCCTGTAATTTTGAAAGTGTTTGAGCAAGACGAGAATTCAGACCAAGGCCACACTGAAAAGGTCATGAGTTACGGCGCTGGGAGTTTAAAATATCAACTTTTGAGTTCCTATTCAGCTTCTACTTATTTAGTTACACCCACGGATAACAACGCCGGATCTTTAATTATTCAAGAAACACCACTAGAGGCAACGTAACTTGTACCTATCATCATCAAACCATCAACAATAATTACCTTCCTTCATGTTTCTCTTGCTCATATTTTGACATTTGATTTTTCCAGACGCAGACTTATCATAAGTTTTTGTGTTTCATTAATTACAAACAGTACCGTGACTAAGCGATCGATTTACCAACTGACAGACAGCGTGTAATCTGAATTTACAGGAGAAAAAAAACTTAAAATACCTACGGTACAGTCGAGTTCTCCAATATCTATACAGCCAACCGTTCAAAAATATCTTCATAAGAGGCATGTTTAAATATTTTTGATCAGTTGGCTGCGTATATATTGGTGAACTCGACTGTACACTAATAATCTCAATTGTTATTGAGCTGCACTAAGAAGTGATTGTTCGACACAGAGCAGCCTATTTTTATTATTTCACAGAGGGGAAGCCGTGGGCATTTAAGGTAGCTAAGTGTATAAAGACACTGTTATGTTATATGGAAGCTTGAAAGGGATGACCCTAAATGGGATGGAACCGAAAGGAAAAGGATTATGAATTCAATATTTATAATATCTAGAGTAACTACAGCTAGAATGCCCGTTTAAACTAAGCCATATATTTTGTTGATAGAATACATCCAGTCCACTATGATTGTCTGGTAGAGATCGCTCTGTAGCGCTAAGGCCGCCTATTGTGACTTTGTAATATTCTGTATACCTTTTTTTCTGTTTCGGTTGTTATATGTGCAGTTCAATAAAGAGTTATTGTATTGCACTTAAAACGTACAAAAACAAGCAGAATTATTATATGATAGTACTAGCGTAGTAAATCTCCTAATTGGTCAATTGAACAGCCATTGAGTCCGTTCAGATTGGCTAATGGTTCGCAATGCTGGCGCCAAAAGTTTTAGTTTGTCGGCCCGTTGTCCCACGTTTACCCTAAAGGGAAATCAAAAGTTGAAAGTCCAAGTTGTACCAAAATATCTGCATTAATGTCATTCGATAAGGAGTTGGGAACACCCCGGGGCCCTTGGTGCGTGGGCAACGAAATGAAAGGATATCTGTTTGTTTATTTATATATCGTTACGGGCGAATGAGATTCTTTACGTTCTTCAACTCGCGTTTTGTGAGACCGGGTCAATATTAGATCCTTCTCTAATGGACGAAAAACGATATTATATTTCTTCAATAACTTAATTTAGTTTTCAGACGAATATCTCTTGGTCTCAGCGAATGGGTAAAGAAAATAATATTAAAAGGATCAAGTAAGTATCTTGGAAATAGATCTTATTTCGTATTACTTGATTTCTTGTCAAGCTGGGATGCTTGTTCCCTTGATAACGTTTACAGATAAGAACCATGTCTGAATTGATTAAAAGCAACGGTACCTACACCGGTACCTAATATTAATTTGAATGATGAGGACTACGTTCACAACAAATTCAATTACCTACTGACCAAAAACAATGGCATGGACGTTCGATACACCCATTACAGCAGCCTCGGTAGAAACAAAAGCTTAATAATTATTCGCGTCGCCCCATTACTCTACAGGTATTATTTGCTTTCCATTCAGTGAGTTTGTTTTGTTCAAAAGAGTCGGTATCGAGAGAAATTTTGAGAATCATTTCGTTCTTGTTTACGTTAGATCAATGGAAGTTGATTGGATTCATTTGTCAATCTCTTACTGTTTACTTGAACAGTGAGCTTTAATGAATTAGCTAGGCGTATTGTAACAATTGTGTAAACTTTTTTGCGATCTAATTATAAATAAATGATAGTGGCTGTTAAATATACATTTATTCGTTTCCATTTGACTGGTAGAAGAAAAATTAAGTTCAATTTAAAAATGCATTAAAACTTTATAGTAGCTACTCAACAAGCGCATCGCCATTAAAAATTGCCACGTCTAATTAAATTTCTTAACTTGCGCGTACCGTAAGGAGAAACGTCTACCATCTTATATGACGGATCGTAAAAATGAAAAAATATTTTGTTGGTCATAATACAAATTTTAATAGAAGCATTTAGTTTTTTAGTCATAATTAAGCGATCGCTTGAGTTCACCTTGCTTTCTTATTTTATTTAGAGAAACTAAAGATACTTAAAGCATTGGGTCGACCAAAGCCTCAGAAAATCTACAAAGGTCCTCTCCTTTCGCAATTTCTGCTACAAGCGGCTTTGGATTCAAATCTGTTTTCGTTTCCCCCGCATCCCGAGTAGAACATCGGCATACACTTCCTTGTGATCACATCGAAAAACCAAGTCATGAACATGTGACCACACGGCCCCTTTGAAGGCGCTTGGTAACAGTAGTACGGTATGTTCCCTAGATTAGAGGGGAAAGGACCGTCGAGTGCACCTGAAATAAGAATAAGGGATTTGTTAATCGCCTTTGACACTGATTTAGACTATAGTTATGAGTATGACCGCTCTGTATTTTTGTAGCTACGAAATTGTATTGTTCGCAGTGTATAATATCCATACTTTAAGATCGTCTTTTTGTTTTTTTTTTAGTTTTACGATCACTTAATGAGGCTACAATTCAGTACACTTGTTCCGACTAGTGAAGAAATGGGTTAATTTAAGGTGATCGTGTGACTATATTAAACTATGCAAAAGCGCTGTTAGGTTAAATAGCACAACTGTATCCTGTCAATGTATTTGTTTTCTTTGCCATAAACTATATTTACAATAATCAATGAACAATATACAGGTCGGCTTAAGAGCACATCCAAAAATTAAGTGATGTTTGGTACAAAATACTAGTAACTTACGTCCATCTTTAACATAATCGTGACCAAAAGACTTTAAACTAGCAGCTCCTAGCACTCCAACTAGCAAAATACACAAATTAAGAAATATCATCGCGACAAAAATTCGTACAAGCTTCTTTATGACCAACGGCAAATTGCAATCAGAAACTCAGATAATTATATTGATGCAGGTTTTATGGCTATAAAGCATTTAAGATAGCCGAGATTGCGCGCTTATTGGAAGCAGTTACACAAAACTAGCAAGCGGAATTGTAATATTTAATCTTTTCTCTTGTGTTTTCGCGCAATATCTGGTCTTGATTAATTTGCGTCAGACCTATGTAGGAACCATTTTATACCTGCGTCTTCATCTGTACAATTTACCGTATATCATGTATAACTTCGTGAGTCCTCGTGTACTTTATAAAGGACAAATCAATTAGTAACAATAGCTGTCGAATGTACCTACTATAATAATGTGAAATTCAAATTGTTCAATGAAAAACGAACTTCAGATATATATGCTGAAATAATCTGCAAAATTACACCGGTGATTCTCGTTTAGGTTTGAAGTAATGATTCTAATAAAAGTGGGTAACATAATCTACATACATACATCCATAAATCACGTCTCTATCCCTTACGAGGTAGACCGAGCTGATTGACTTGATTAACAAAATCTGCTTAATTTAAATAATATTAATTGGATATTAGTAAGCTAAATCAAATTCTATTCATTTCAAAAGGTAATTTAATTCCTTCCGGAACTTCTGCGGTCTTGTTGAGGAGGTAAGCCTTAAATCGCTTTTTAAGCAGAACGTAGGTAACCCAGAAGATGATATATAAAATTTGCCCCCAAACCGTTTATCAGGATAACGTGTTCAGCAATTAATCAATAAGACAGGGGATTGGAACCCTGTGGCGTTGCCATGGAGACGGAAGAATCAGCTATAACGAACCGAAATATACCTACAAGTCAAAGGTTCTTTATTTAGGAATTTAGCAAATACTTTTTTGGTGTAGTATATTCGCAAAGGTATACTGCTTGTTTCATTCGTAACAACGTTTACGTAGTAGGGTAACCCGATTGCATCTTTTCTTGTCATGATCCAGACGTTATATTTTATTAGAGGGTTGAGGCTCAATGAAAATTAATTTCCATTTAGATCGTTATTGGGGTTCGAGGCTTTCAGGTGTTTCTGATATCGAACGTTCCATCTTTTAGTTTTGCGGAGACGTGATCGAAATAATTGACTTAAAACACAGAAAGGTTGTTCTAATCAAGCAAAGTGCTGATGTTAAAGAATCTTTCTGCGCCTGGGGAGTAATCAACTCACAAGACATAAAAACGAATTAAATTTACGAGCATTTTGTACATTCGCTGAGGCATTTAACTTAGAAATAGCTTCTACTTAACCATCATTATCACAGGATAACGTAAAGATGCCTTAAGCTTAACGGAACATGTTGCGAAAACATCGGCGAATTATTTCTTTGACAATTATTTCGCTCTCATTTTCTTTTAACAGCCGTTTGTTAGACCAAAGTTTCAATTCTTATTTATTAGAAAACAAAAGAAATTTGTGTTACGGTTTCAAAGGACGTTTATTAATGGCGTCATAGCGATAAGAGCTTTGACAGGGCTCTGTAACGAAATCGATTTGACAAGATTTGCTTCGTCTGTTAACAAAGGAACCAGACGTCACTTATTAAAATCGAAATTGTATTTGATCTGTTCTTTCTAGGAAACAATAGAAATCGGAACAACAAAGGGATACGTATTTCATCAGTATCCATGAGACAAGTAATTGATTGATTCTTGTACTTGCAGGTTTCAGTATAGCCGGTATGTCTTTAAAAAAAGGTATTTTGATAATGTATGTTGTTAATTTAAGAAGCTTGTATTAACTACAAATGAGACAGTAACAAGCCAAACTTAAAAAGATGAAATGTGGTTCATTAACATGTGACCGACAAACGTTTGACAATTGTGTCTTTTGACAATACATTTTATACTTAGCTATTAACATTCGGAAAAAAACTAATCTAATCTGAGGTATACAAAGCAACTAGTGTATATAAGCAAACGAAGCAAACTAGTATTTTTCAAATATTTGTATGAGGACCAAACAGTTACACACCGTTAGAGTTGCGTAAAAAATCCACTAACTTTTTCCATAAGACACGAGTGTTATCCATACAAATGTATGACTAATTTTCGTTTCACAAAGGAAAATGTAAGTGAAAATTTCAACACAACTTTAACGGTGCGTAACTTTTTGGTCCTCACCCATATACCGGTCAAATGATAGGACACCATAACATAGATTAGGTTCTCGACCCCAGTATTAGTATTTACTTCACAAAGTGGTTGGAGTTAGTCAAGGTCCCTGAGATTTCAGCAGATGGCTAGGTTAGTCTAACTGGACACTCCTGTACAGATGTTTCATCGTAGTTTCGGATTCAAAATGAAGTCTCCCATTCAACATCGTACACTTTGAACATCAACAAATGTACGGAAACATTTTGTTAAACACAATTGAAAAATCCTTTAAAACATTCACATGGATCTTCAGTGAAACTAACCCAACTACCTACTCAAATATACAGGAACTATTTTGAGATATTGTAAAAGCCAGGTATACAAGGCAGATGGTCAAAATCCGCAACTTCACTTTGAAAGTAAAATTTAATACCCTGATTCAACACTGAAGTAGTTTCGTTGGCTTCGCATTAGCGAGACAAAGGGGTTGATTTCAGCTTGCGACCGACGCTAGGGAGGTGATATCAAGGATACTGGGTCAATGCCACATCATTTTCTCTTACGACATATTGCGTATATTTATTGCTATTAGCTCTAATACTGCCGCACTAATAAATTTTATCTAAATTGACAATAGGGTCAAATGTATTCGCTTATTGTGTTACATTGATCTCATATAGATTGCTTTTTCTCGAAATTAATCACAAGTATATACATACGTTGCTTGAGTAATAAGATGTTTTAGTGTTTATGGCGAGAGATGTGATCAATGTTACTAAATAAATACGCAAGAAACAGAAAGTCTTTGAATATGACCATAAGAATGTTTTAATGAATACTTAATATCGAGACGACTCATTTCAAGCAAGAAAAGTGACTTTGATCGTATACAAGTTGGAAATCAGCGTTTCTAATTTTCGTAGTATACGTATGATAAAAAAATTGAAAATTCAAATGGTCTCTTAAGAATATTTTCACCTGGTATCAACGAATGAAGTTGTTTCTTTGACCACTCCACCTCAAATTTCTACCATGTATTAACGTCATTATTTATGTAGGTGGCAAAAACAAATACGTAATGATAATGAGCACCATGCTTAGTAAGAAGAAACTAAGACAAACTCAGAAATTAAGTCTCTCATCCAATCTACTGTAAGAGGAAGCTTTAAGTGTCGCCGTTGCCATAATTACTAAGACAAGATCCTACCTCCATACGTCTTTGAAGCGACAAAATTGCGTATTTAGTCAAACAGATATTCCGGTACAATGTAAATTGGAGAAAACCGTTGTCTAGAGATGACATGAAACTAAAAACAATTAAAGGAAGGTAAATAAGCGTAAAAGTGTATTATTAGAAAAGCACGTAATGTTATTTTTGATATTCTTGACCCTGTTCCTTCTTGGCAATACTATATGAGACTTTTGGCTAAATTTTTTCCCTTTCGGTTAAATTGTGAGGTTTTGGATTTGAACATAAGGAAACTATTGTGTTATGTGCATTAAAATGTCCAGTTTCATCTTGTTTTCAAAGAATACAAATAAATGTAAGACTTTATAATTTTTATTACAATTTCATTCATGTTAGCACCTAGTATTAAGGTATATTAAAGAATTCAGAATAAAAAGGTATACATTCATGAATTTAATCACGAATAAATGTGGAGGCTATCCAAAAATGGTTTAGTAGAAGTATTTGGAAGTCCTAAAACTATACTTTGAATTAAAATGAATTTAATTGACACAATACTAAACGATACTAAACAACCAGTAGGTAATTTTCAAAAATATATTTTTTAATAATTTTCTAGAAGAAGTAGCAAATATAATCCAACACCGAATCTTCCATTCAACATTCAGCGAGTAACGCCTTACTCCTTGGGTTAAGGGTATGCTAATATATGGCTGAAAGTAATGTATGATACAGCCACTAACGTAACTTTTGACAGGGGTTAGCAAATAAAACTTAATAACGCACTAACAATCCCCACCCTTTCTTGCGCTGCTCCCTAATTCCCAAATAGCAAAATTTATCTTTCGCGAGCATTAACACCAAACCAGCTTTGTTAAAGAGTTTAAAATGCAACAAGTAAGAAACTAGGCTTACGTATCATGAAAAAAAAGAAGATTAAACATTTGAAATGAATTTACAAAATCTAATTAAAAGCAATAGTGAAATCAAAGAAGCCACAGCGGAATTTAAGTTAAAATTAGTTGTACATAGTTCTAAGGATGCTAAGTTCTAAACAATTTCTATTGATTCAGGAGGCGGACAAATTAAATCTGAGAGGGAAAGGGTAGAATGCCCAGCGATAACACAAAGGCTGACTGAGTGGCTCGAAAAGGCTTCTCGTGTATGGTTTTGTGCTGACAAACGCCTCTCTGCAACATCTGATGAAGCGTGTGCTTCACTACAGATATCCACGCTCATTGACCAATATTCAGAGGGCTTTCCTAGGCTTGGTAATAAACGGTGCCATGAACTGTGTGAACCACAACCGGGGACGAAATTAGACCACGGCGGCACCCCACGCACAACATACCTCAGGTAAATGAACTAGTTTAAAATCTATTGCTACTGCATTAATGGCAAAACACGTGATTTAGGACTTCGTTGGTAGATGTTAAAATTTAAAGGATACTTATTAGCGCTAAGACCTGTAGACTTAATGCAGGTTAAAATGAAAATGGTACCTACGTGCTAAGTTAATTAACAAGGGACTCTGTTAAGACTAGAGGTAGAGTGACTGTCACAGTAAGTAGATAGGAAGCTTACATTTTAGTCGAGCGAGGTTTTGGCTCATATCCACGAAAGGATTTTTATGGTATCTAGCTGGTTCCATCTTTCTACTATCGTTTTAAGTTGTAGCCGTTGTCAAATATGGTGCCAAGAATTTTAAATTTTATTATCAGAGCTATGAAAAATAAACATTTGTAGGTAATATTATTGTAAAATTATCGCCGGACCAATTTATCTTTATAAACAGACTTCGGGAAAACCAACTCGCAGATATTATCGAGCACCAAATCTAATTAGGTTGATTCCGTTGAGATTTCCTGAATTTCAATTTATTTTATCTTCTGTGATTTTGGAATGGATTAAAGCAACTTACAAAATGCTGGCGTAAAATATAACTACGTAATTTGTTGTTAATAAGCCCACTGAGTCATAATATAATTTGGTTCCGGTAATTTGCGTCGTATTAATAATTCGCGAGTTTTAACAGAAATAAATTCCTTCGGGGATAAGTCGTTTTTGTCCGCTGGCCAAATTATCAATTTGGAAAATGGTGGACTGAAATTTGGTAACGTTTTAGTGTTACGAGTGTTTCGATCAACTTCATCATCCAAGAAGGATTTATCCTACTAATATTATAAACGCGAAAGTTTGTAAGTATGTATGGATGGACGGATGTTTGTTACTCTTTCACGCCAGAACGGCTGGACAGATCTGGATAAAATTTGGAACATAGATAGATTATAGTCTGGAATAGCACATAGGCTACTTTTTATCCCGGAAAATTGCGTAATTCCTGCGGGAATTCTATCCAGATGAAGTTGTGGGCAACAGCTAGTAAATCTATATTTTATTCTGTTTCTCATCTCGTAACATGAGTTTAAAACAAGAAGGTTTTTTGGCTATTTCCGACCAGATGCTTAATTTCCCACCGGCATGTCTGCGGCCTGCAGCGACACATTAAATTTTCACCTAGCGCTTCGTACGCCACCGAGTATAGCTTTTACGGAGCAAACGTGAATATCGGTCAATTGAAAGCAAATCTAAATGCAAAACAGATGCGAATGGTTAAATTTTTAGATCTGAAAATAGTTGAATAATTGGCAAATGCAAATTATTATGTAAGTGTATTCGTATGTATACTTAAATAACATAATTATTTTACAGAAACTTAACAGGTTACAGGACACAAAAGGACAAACGGAAGCAAGCAAGGCAAGCTTGCTCCCATTCCGCGATTGTGATCAAACGCATGCCTATTTTGCATTAAAAAAATCGTAGGATTAACTCCAGTTAACGTTCGAACGATTGTTAAGGGTAACGAAAACAAGAGTGTACCTAGGTACCTAGACATACAAAGAATTGAAATCTAAAACAGTGAAGGAAGAATATACACTCTTTATGATTGGAAATTTGCGTAAATAAACTGATGTAACCAACCTTCCATGCTGGTCTGGGAGTAAAGAAAAAAATGTACCAGTTGCTTCTCTTCCCGCGCAGATGGTAAAAGTCTATCGAAGGAATGGGCGAAAATCTTGGGAATAACGCTATAGGTGATGCGGCTAGCAGCTAAACGCCCACGCAAAACGTGACCTTTAGGTCTTGTTACTTCAGTAACAAAACCTTAAGGCCACTTTTAGCATGATTCAGGGCGTATATGTGCAAAGGGAAATCAAAACAGTGATGGTTGCTAGTCGAATCGCCTATACCACGATGCCTAAGACTTTCGCCCATTCCCGCGATGGGCTTTTACCATCTGCGCTTGAAGAGAAGCAACTGGTAAATTTTATGTTTCTTCTTTACTCCCAGACCAGCATGGAAGCATGTATGTATGCCAATTTTTTTTAAATAACACGGCGTTTCAATATGATTTTATCGAAGCAATTCGCAGTTGAGAAATGATCCCAATGAATTTTAATTTCCGAACATTCAACACAGGTTAATGGCATTCTAAATTATTATATTTGTTGTTTTATTATGCCATCATCGTGAGTTGTGGCAAGCGTGTCGAGCCCTCCACCCTTCTTACTCCCTAAAAAGCAATTTCGGTTACCCAATTGACGTTGTCGTGTGCACAGAAGAAATTCATGAAAATGTTAAGTCGAAGTAATTCAGTCAAATAAATGGCTTTTTAGATATTCCCCATTTGATTTCAAAAGGCGTTTCCTGAATTTTGTATTAGCGCATTATCTGTGGGCGTAGCCAAGTTTCTCTGTCGAGAAAGCAGTGGGTGTCGTGTCGACAAGTGCTGGAGGTTATACCTTTAAACTCGTCGCATAACATTACAGCAAAAGTGTTAGTGTGTGCAGGTTTACAGTTTAGGTTTTGTATAGTATTTATGTTCAGTTTTCCTCTATGGTCTTGTGACGGTACTTTTTGTTTTTACAGGCAAGGCAGTCGCGTTATTATTTAAACAGTCCTATCCACTATAGTCTGTGACGTTGTAAGTGACTAAAATGTTGTTGGTCGGGAGTCCCGGTGGTCAAGTGGCGTGTGTTGGCAACACCAACAATAAATGTAAGTTAAATCTAAGAGCGGCAACCCTAACGCCATCTTCCCTTTTTCTTGCTCCACCAAGCTCTCTGTACACATTGTCTTTCGAATTAAAATTCATTTTACTTTTAACAAGGCATTTTCATTAATATTAAAATAAGTGCAATAAACTAAACAGTCTGAGCTACATATAGCCTTAAAGCGCGGGTTCATTTCCCGTCTGGTACTCGAAACACCTTTTTCATTTATAATCTAGTTTTCGCTAAGCAGACATACTGTTACAAAAAAAAATGTATTTTTTAAACTCTCCTGAGACATAATTTACAAAGATTAAAAACGACTTACAATCGCGTACCTATCGTAATGTTGGGTAGATTATTTCAGTCTTCGAAGCGATATACCTACCAAGTTAACGGGAATTAATGTCATGAACATATTTGCTTTTAAAAAGAAACTTGAGTGAGGTAGCCATTGCAAGGCACAAGCTTCTCAAATCGATACCGCCCATTATGTGTATTGCGGACCAAGACACCATCCATCAAGAGCAGCTGCAATATTATGACGCGTTATTACCATTATTTATCTTAATAATAAACAGGCTAGGCCCTGCTTCTTATAAATAACAACCCCTGCCAATACGGTACGAACGGATACAATGTTTAATCTTCAAGCTGACTAAGTATATTGAAATAATAAAAAAACAATTGTTCGAGTAATTAACACCGATAAATTCAATGTAATTCTTAGGCAAATCAGCCAGAGTCGATATCTTTCAGTAATGGACTTTTTAACGTTTCTGTGGAATATCAATGGCGCATAAATTGTGCTCCATCTCTCCCAGTACCGTTCAACCACATTAACTCACGCCAATAATAACAGCATAAGATGCAAATCGGTGCCATTGAAAATGTTTCCCCCATTTGTTGGGGCTGTTACTCTGTAATAAATTAGGTGCAGATGCCGCAACCGCGTGACTTGGCTTCGAAAATCGTTCACGGGTGCGTCCCACGTCGCTCGGCCGTCTTGCACAAACACTGAAGCGTAAGATATTCCAAGCAGTATAGGAGATCCAGAAATGGAAAATCAGGGAAGTTACCAACCATGTTTCTCCAGATCAGGGTCACCTATTCCACCGTAGGTACATGACCCTTTAAAGAACATGGAAAACAAGCGTTTCAAGTGTTCGTGGGGCGGGGCGTGTTACCTGAGAATGTGCCGCGCAATATTCGGGCGTGGGTTGTCGGAACGGGCTGTGCACGGGGCACGAGGTGGCGTGCGCGGCGTGTGCGGCGTGCGCGGCGTGCGGCAGATGATGCGCATGCGCGTGTTGGTGCGCGTGCGAGTGGTGGGGGTGCGGCGGGTGGCGGTGCGCGGCGCGGGGCTGCGGGGCGTGGCGCGCGCACAGGTGCGTCGAGCTGCCATGGTGCTCGGCCAGCGACAGCGTCGAGCAAGATGGCCGCCAGTAGCCGCCCTCCTCCATGTCAGGCCCGGCCGCCGGCCCGGGCGCGCATCGCGCCGCGCCGCAGCACGCGCAGCGCCGCGGGCACGTCAGCGCATGCCGGCGCGCCTCGTGCGGGCACCAGTCGTCGCGCTCGCGGCCCGACACCCTTTCCGCTCGCTCCAACCGCTCCCGCTAGCGTCTCCGCCGAGCGGATAAACGCCAATCGCGCATCCTCTCATCCGAAACGGTTATCCAATAACACTTCGCGTTTGTATTTGTCGCACTTTATAACTTTAACACTGTAACGCTTCAAATAACACTGTTGATATTTTATTGCGTCAATCGGTAGTTCTATTCTCTCCGCATTTTATCAAACTGAAACGCGCGCAATAACACTCGTAAGACTCCATCACTTACCCTATTCAATATTAATTAACGTTACGACCTTTTCGAAAGCGATCAATTCGGAGCTCCAATTCCAATAAACAGAGTGTTCCGATAAACACTGTGCATAATTAATCATTGTGATTGGTCTAACGATGTAGTTGGTAGTCCGAAATAATATAGGGATAATAGTACTGGCATTCTAATAGGAAACATTGACAATGGCGGTAAGTTTGTTCCCGCAAAGTAACCGCGAGACCAGTTCCAGTTATACAAGTAGTTCACTGCAGCAAGTTGTTCTAAGCGGCGTTCCGATTGCATTCGGATTCGATTTCAGACTATTTGACTTGAACTATAGTTCCACACAAATGCTGCAAGTTATGAGATTCCGTTGGACACTGAGCTTCTATTCTAAGTTACATACTAAATTTGCAATTGTTAAGGACCATACAAATTGCAATCCACCGATACAAACTGAGACGTTTTACTCGTACCTACCTACGATCGCAATAGGTAGGTACTACGTACTTAAACATAATTATATTCACCGTAACTACTTAGACCGAAATAAATTCGTATTACAAGAATTAAATTGCAAACGTATGAAACGATAATTCACAGGAAATAGAAATTCATATGAGAAAGAACCTATATTGTTCAATGATTTTCATCAGTAAAATATTTCATGACCTTCCAATAAACATAAAATCTAATTCTCCGAATTATAGCGTTGTAAGCCATAACAAAGACCAGTTCAATAAAGTAGCGAAAGTATCTAAGTTACCCCGATAACAGCGTAGAGATAGGTCGCACGTTCGTGACATAAAATGGACGTAGTTTAGCAGAAAGGATCCAATCCACGAAACAACCGGAATATGAGTTAAGTATACCAGACTATGCCTGATGGCCAATACTTTCGATCAGCAACAAAGATCCAGCAAAAATACCAACGCATAACGTTTAAACCACATAGTGTTACCATCCCACATCTATGACAGGTTTATATTTTAATTCAATAGTAGGGATTCAACTCTTTTGGATCATTATGGATTTTTTATCACTACAAGGAACCAGGTGCGCAATACCTTAAGTAAAGTAATTCAATCTGCTTGGATTCTTTTGCAAAAAAACATATTTGTGACATTTAAATACTCCAGTGAAATCTCAAAAGTAATCCAGATTACTTGGATCCCTTCCGTTATTATGAGCTTTTCAAAATAAATTAAACTAAAAACGGATCCAAAGTGCTTGAATCATTTCAGATGAATTCATGTGCTTTATATACCGAAATTGACAAAAACAGCAGAAAAGATCCAAAACACATGGATTGTTTCTATTTAATTCGTCAATATTCATATCTCAACTTATTAAAAATGCCAGAAAAGACCCTAGGTTAAAAATATTTTTTTATTATTATTATTTCCTTGATTCATTGTACCTGTTATAGCAAAATAATGGATGTCATTTAATCCCAATAAATGTACGCAGTTTAGCAAAAAGGATTCAATCCACGACGAGTTACACTTGAGTAATTAAGGTTTGAAGTTTAAGGCGGATGCTCGCGTTAGCTCATTGAAGAAGTCCCGTTAGATGGCGCTGTAATCAATGATGTGTGTTTTTTGTAGTTTTTAGAAGATTCTTAGAACACTTATAGATTATCAATTGATTTGCGCACACAGTTTAATACGGCCGATTTTTTGAGACTACACTCAGAAGGTAACAATGCACCAATTCGGAGAATAGCTGCACAAACGCTGGTGTCACTAACGGCCCTATACAGATACTAGGTCTTACACACACATGCAAATAGGAGGCGGCAACTGGCGGAAAAATATTGCAACACCTTGCTAAGCTGTTAGCGTAATTTTTCACGTTATATTTACGTTTTTATATCAACTTTACTTTTACCAGAAATTTTACAAATCTATACGTACAAAACTTAAATCGTATTATTTCAACCATTTATAACTTTGGAATGGCTGCACGGATTTTTATGATTTTTGATTTGTTAGCTTTCTCTCTTCCTCGAATAGCCAAATATCTTATCATAAATATGAAAAATGCACAAAAAAAACTCTTTAATTTTTCGTATGCAGCGCCATCTCTGACAAAAACTGACTTTAAGGCGGAATATTTTTTGCCTGCTCGGCTAGTTACAAATACAGAATAATATTATAAGAGTCTAGCAGATGCAAACATGTGAATCAATGCCACCTTCAACCCTTTTTGAATATTAGGGAGTATTTTTTTGTACTTTGTTAGATAGAGGGCTATCGTATTTGTACTCACTAGTTGGCGCCACTGTAGAGTAAGGTATATCATATCAGATTATTCAGGATTTCTTTTAATTTATCTTTAATAGCAAGCTATTTATTACCCACAGTGTTGCACAGTCCCGTTTATCCTCTAAATTAGCTGTCATTTTATTTGCCTTCTTAGTTTGGCTCCTACTTTTCATAGCTTTTCTTTTAACATTTTAATAAACCTGTCGTATGTCTGCGAAAATATTCGGAAACAATGTAAAGTAAAGCCGGAATATGCAACTTGTAGGTAGTACTAATTTTACGTTTATTTATAATACCTCAAGTTACAATAGCGCCTCTAGCGGCGAATTCATATGCCGTCATTGCTAGTATCTTGAAATGTCTTTGAGTATTTAGTATGTAGGAACCCGCGATTCATACCTGATATTCGCTCACACGTAGAGACATCATCATCACCATCGTCTGACATTTTATTAATACTCCTATGCATTGCATTACAAACGTTTCGTCTGGGGCATCTAAACAAGTAGCGCTGTACTATAGGTATTGTCGTTTCGCGTCATAGGCTTTCGTAAACAGGTAACTTGAGAATCAGCCTGCTTACAACAATGAGACGAAGTCATTCGTGCTATCCATTCGGATCCTTTCCTTTCACCAAAATGCATTGGAGTATAGGATCACATAAAGGAAATTAAATAATAACGCATAGCGCGTAGGGACTACGTCTGACTGCTTTTTGGCTAGGGATTTCGATAGTCATCGGTCGTGGGCCACCTGCCTAGTTCACCTGGGTGGACCACGGGCACATTTTCTTGCCGATGTTCCACCTCAGAACACCTAGGTGAACCACGGGCAAATATGACTATGGGTCATGGTCCAAAAAATGCCCATGGTTCACCTAGGTGTACTGAAGTGGACCATTGGCAAGAAAAATTGTCAGTGGTCCACCCAGGTGAGCTAGACAGGTGGTTTTCGGTTAGATATTTGTTCCGGAGTTGCGACCTGCCTTTTTATGTTGTGTCATCATAATTCATATCACTAATTCATGGTACATCGCATAAAAGGAAAAATAATGTTAGATAATTATGATGACTTTGCAATAGGTAGGTACGACAAATAAATAATGACAACTCCAAAACAAATTGAATCCATCCGAACTCACTTTTACTTACTGATACTTACTTCCACAAAAGTCGAACTTCATCCATCGATGGTTTTGAGTAGCGTTACCAACAGTGGGATAAAGCAGATTCTCGCGGTGTCTAGCCCACACGCGAAAAATAAAAATTGCAGCTCGACGCGAATTGGCTAAGTAAAGTTTTTGGAAGAGGTGCAAATTATATTTTTTTTCGATAGTCGACGTCTTAATAATCCAGGAACTGCAGCTCTTTTATTTTTATTCCCTATTATTAATGAGATATAATTTTTTAAATGCTCGATATGACATTTGTGAGATTTAACGGCCGAAAAGCTCTGTTGCCTAGAACTAGCTTGTAATAAAAAAAAACTACGTCAACTGTCACGTTTGACGTTGTCAAAAAATAATACCGCGGTTCTGTTTATTTGCGTTTGCGTGTAATCAGTGTTAGCAGTGTGTTTTTTAATGATATTTCAACGACCTCAGCACAACCCCTGGACTTTCGATATTGCCGCACTTCTCTTCGACCTTTGCACGATATTTGGACTACGATTTCAGCTACTTTCGACGACTTAGGCACTGCTTCTTGGACTTTTGGACTTCTACACGAGTATAATGGATTTGGTCGATCCCCAAAGCACTGCAGAGGAAATGAAGTATTACAGGGATGTACTCCAATGCTTTGTACCGTCGTGTAAGAAGTATAGACGGGATTTTCCAAATTCCGTGTATTTGAGCTTACCAAAGGCTTTACAAGCGACTTGGTGCCGAACTCTAGATATCAACTGTCCGAAACGGAACTTGTATGTCTGTGAGGAACATATCAATGTGAGTATATTGCAGTTAATGTCGCTGTAAGAAATTAAGAGTATTGAATGTAGTAAAATGCTTTTCTTATATTTACAGATTGAGGAAGATTGCTACAAAAGTAAATCTGGCAAGTTACGCCTAAAAAATACTGCAAACTTGATATTAACCAAAACATACAATGAGATTGTAAGTATCAGCTAGGTGTCTTATTTTATAATTTGTAATTTTTCTCCACTATATTAATTAACAAGTTTATATAAATGTTCAATGTGTTATTATGAACGTAAACACAGGATATTTATCCCTTGCCTATTGTACAGTTACCTACTAAAAATAAATCAATTTTTACACCTTAGTTCATTGCTACACCTATTGTTTTATTTGGTGAATCTTCTCCTGTCTTCTTAAGGCAAAAAATTAAGTGTTAAATGGATGCTCATATGTACTTAATTATGTGCTTATTTTTAGGAAATGTCGAATGATGAAAGCAGCCTAACGGAACAGCCACTGGAAAACACAAAAGATCTGGCTACTATGTCAAAGCAGTTACTGCAACATGGGACCAATCCATATTCAAAGGTAAAATTATGTACCTGTATAAAAAGAAAAATCAAGTGACCGATTGAGCGATAACAATTTTTCTATGGTAGGAACCATAAAACCCTACATAGTAAAAAGTTGTCAAAATTGTGAAAGTGTAAAACAATATAAAAGCTAGTTGTTATTATAAAGGGCTAGTTTGTAAAATTAATTTGATTCTTTTTTTCCAGTGTGATTCTTCAACTCAGACCCAAATCATATACTCAAACAAAGCCGTTATGGTGAAACCATCAGTAAAATGTGTAGCCTGTTCAGCTAATATAAATGTCTCACTTATTGCTGAAAAAATCATGCCAAGCAAGCCATCATCTTCAACTGCAAGTCGTTCATCAACACCAACATTATATGAACCCTCTAGCCCCTCATCGTCAAGCTCAACCAAGGAGACAGTAAAGGAAGGGAATGATATGTCAGGACGTACACATATCTTAAGAATTATTAAGGAAAACCCCAAAATGTATCTTGGTCTTCCTAAGTCATATTTTTGGTTGATAATTTTTTTAGCCAAACAATGCAAATTACGCCCCCTGCATGTCATTATCACCTTATTTAAATTAAAGCAAAATGACACAATACAAAGAATAAGTCATCACTTTCATTTAAGTCAAGTGACATTGCAAGAGCTGTTAAGAATTTGTATACCGCATCTGGCAACTTATTTACAAATGTTTATATACCTGCCAGAATCCATCATGATTAAAAAAACATTGCCCCCTGTTTTTAAAGTGAGGTTTGCTAACATACAATGCATACTTGACTGTTTCGAGATCCAGATTGAAAAAGCCTCAAATCCTGTTATGCAATCAAGGACATGGTCACAGTATAAATCATGCAACACATTAAAATACTTGATTGCATGTTGCCCAAATGGCTTCATATGTTATATTTCGAAGGGTTATGGAGGAAGGATTTCTGACAAAGCTATTACTGAATGTAGTGGCTTTGTCGATATTCTTCCTCCGGGGGCTGTGGTTTTAGCCGATCGAGGCTTCAAAGGCATAGAAACTCTCCTATCGCAGAGACACGTGAAACTACTTCGGCCCCCAAGTGTTTCCTCACAGGAAACGCCAACCAAAAAGGAGGTGATCCAAACCAAAATTATTGCCAGCTTGAGGATACATGTGGAACGTGTGATAAGGAGATTGAGGGAATTTGCCTTTTTAAAGCCTCACTCGGTTATAAACCATAACCATGTCAGATATGTGGACGAAGCAGTTATTATAGCATGTGCTTTAGTCAATTTGCAAGGCGACATAATAAAAATACAATAATTTTTGCTTTGTTTTATTTTAAAATGTACAACTTAGTTATAAATATAGACTTTTTAACAAAAATCTTTTTGAAAGACCTATCCAACGAAACCTGATGTGGTATATAAGAAAAAAATCACCATACTGTACACACATACACAACACATAAATCACGTCTTTATCCCTTGCGGGGTAGACAGAGCCTAATACTGTACAGTTGAACAAACAGAATTGCATACCTCTGTGGAACATTTTTATCATAAATTACACAATGATTTCTTTGGACGTATGAGTAAGGTTTCGACTGTACCTCTTCTACATAAAGTCATATTTTAGCTGGGGTTCATGATAACACACATCAGAAGTCAGAATGGGGTCCTCATATTATGAAAATGAAACATCCTTCGGAACTTAGTCTATCTTAGTACAGATTTAGCCCATGGTAGTCAGACCTTTGTTATCCTTACTAATATTATAAATGCGAAAGTAACTCTGTCTGTCTGTCTGTTACCTTTTCACGCTTAAACCGCTGGGCCGATTTGGTTGAAATTTGGTATACAGATAGTTTGAGTCCCGGGAAAGAACATAGGATAGTTTTTATCCCGGAAAATTGCATAGTTCCCGCAGGATAGCACAGCCCAAACCACTGGAATTTTTCAAATTTAACGCGGAACAGATTCACCGGGTCAGCTAGTATAGTATAACGGCTAAAGGCATCCATAGAGAAACTCCTTTATACTATGACGAAGGTCTGGCTATCATGGGATTTTTCTCCAATATATTTAGGACAAAGCGTTAAGTAAAATTTTGGGATAAATCGCATTTTTCCAAAACTTTTCTGATCTTTCTAACAAATTGTTGGCATAAGCCACGTCAAACTTAACCCATTTTATTTCGATTTTTTTGTTGTGTTCGAAATCTGGGTCAGCAACACAAAAAGCACACTTTTTATATCCTGTGGCCAGCATTTGGAACTGGCATTGAGCCAAAAATTTTTCTTTTATTTTATTTTTATCTAGATAGTTTTTCACGGTTTTAGCAGTGCTAGGGCATTTTACTTCAACAATGAAGTCATTGGCTACACCATCAGGCGAAGCTCCACTAAAAAAATTAATTAAGTGAAATCCACATTCTTCAATGTGGACCCCCAATAGCCGTTCAACTTCTTTTATTATTGGTTTTTCTAATATTTTTCCTCTCTTCATTGCTTTGGTATCATAAATCTTGTAACCACCAAGAATTTGTTCCACAAGAGAGCCATCAGGTGTGTCACAATGACAAGCTTCATGTACTTTTGATGCTGTTATTCGGCCCTGTCTTATGCTATGCCATAACTTTGACTCTGCCTGCTTTTTAGTGCTTTTTGCTATTTGATTTTGCACAGATTGAGGCACAGATACATTACTTTTAAAATATTCAAAACTGTGATTATTAGTTTTAGTTGCAAAATCAAGTATCATGTCAAATATACACCATTTTGTCAAACCATTATCATGATCTGGTAAAAATGACAAAATCAGAGAGTCCCCAATTTTTCTTTTCTTACATTCTTCATAAAATGCATTGAGTTTCTCCGGATCTCTTGGTCCTAGTTCTATTCCTCTTTTCTTGGATGGAAAAATATCCTTGGAGGATATTGGCTGTGTTCCCTCACTGGCTAATCGTGGTTTAGCCCAATAACATTCTATGGATGTAGATGATGGTTCTGTAGATTTTTTTTGTAACCAATATAACACCACCAATGTGTGTTTACATCCACCTGAAAGTAAAACAAATCAATGAAAATATTTATAATCCTCATTAACCATAAATATTTACTCTATAGTGTAAGTATTTACCAGCTGATGCAGGACAACCATCACATGTTGCATCAATTATATTACTATTCGCCTCTTCTAAATGAATAGTCACAAGATAATATTTCATCCTTATTTTGTGCTCCGGAACAACTTTGGCCCTGACAACGCATTCAGTGCTCCCTCTTTTAATTTCAACATAACCTACTGCATTATCAACATAACCACCTCTGGATGACCTAAAATGCAATGGAAAACATTATAACACAAGATCTTTCATCATTATCATCTGCCTATTTATGTCCCACTGCCTGTGCCCGGCTTATTTATAACCAAATAAATGATTTTGATTTAATTTGATGCACAACAATACACTATGTATATACATGTTAAATATTTGTAATCATAATTAATTATTATATGCATCAGAATGTATGTGAAATTCGCCAGTACGTACATGAGTGTCTTCACACCTCTTATTTCAGCAACATTGTGCTTATCGTTTGTGTGGAAATATTCCATTATCATGAACATATCCATGTGTGGCAAGTTTCTTGAATCCGCTCGTACAAATTCGCTCATTTTGTGATCAATAGCGAAGCCTCAGTATTATAAAAATCAGTCCAAAAGTCAAGGCGGGGGTCGTCGCAAAGCAGAAAAACGTTGTCCAAGAAGCAGTGCCTAAGTCGTCGAAAGTAGCTGAAATCGTAGTCCAAATATCGTGCAAAGGTCGAAGAGAAGTGCGGCAATATCGAAAGTCCAGGGGTTGTGCTGAGGTCGTTGAAATATCATTAAAAAACACACTGCTAACACTGATTACACGCAAACGCAAATAAACAGAACCGCGGTATTATTTTTTGACAACGTCAAACGTGACAGTTGACGTAGTTTTTTTTTATTACAAGCTAGTTCTAGGCAACAGAGCTTTTCGGCCGTTAAATCTCACAAATGTCATATCGAGCATTTAAAAAATTATATCTCATTAATAATAGGGAATAAAAATAAAAGAGCTGCAGTTCCTGGATTATTAAGACGTCGACTATCGAAAAAAAATATAATTTGCACCTCTTCCAAAAACTTTACTTAGCCAATTATATCAGCGCATGGACCAACTCTATATGCACAACTGGTTGTGTCAATAGGAATTTCGGGCTTATAAAAATAAAAATTCTCATTAGAGATAGTAAAATTAGGTTAGGTTCATTAGGCATCTTCAAATGCCCGAAGGGCAAACCGAATAGAAATAGGAACCCCGCCGTCAATCTTACGGTGGAGTGAAATTCCTAATGGCACAACTAGTAGTCCATAATATAGAGTAGGCCCAGGAGAAAAGCGTTATACATTTAGGCACAAATCGTGTGCATAAAAATGACATAGAATTTAGCTAGCGTCGTGCAGCAATAGCGCCTGTACTATACGCGCGTCGATCAGTGAAACAGGGAACAGAGACGTGCTAAACTACGAAACTCTCTAGATATTTTTTTCGGTCTGTAACCATGATCCACCTGCAGTTTGGCCACCTGGTTTTTGACAGAGCTCCGCTCCTGGGCGGTGCTCCTTTTTCTGGGTATTGAAATTTCAGTGGTTTTCTGGGTGGACAAATTAGGTGAGCTACGGGTAGACTGCAAACAAACTGCACAGTCGATTTGCAGCTAGCTTGCAGTTCAAATCCTGACCGTCTAGTTTATTATAGGCGTTAGATAAGATCCCACAATAGCTAGGCCAATACGCCACGCAACACGTGGTATGCGCACATAAGGGTTGATTTAGCAAAGCACTGATAGTTTAAAAAAACCTCGATATTTTTAAATAAAAGTTAATACTTTTTTAAATGAAAACTCTTTTATGATGTATGTAATCAATCATATTGGCAAAATTCAGGCCATTATTATCAGGATATTTAAAAGGAAACATTGACATAACTACACACTTCAAAGTCAAGAACATATATTGTAATGATGAGATGTTTTCTATACCAGGCGTCAGGCTCCAAATGAAAGAGATGAGACGATCACTGACAAGTTAGTACTCTTCTCGGTGATTGTCAACGTCAAGAGATGAGCTTCGCTAGAATCAAAAACACGTCAGGCCATATTAAATCTTATGACGTGTTTATTTATTTTTCACTTGACACGAGATTAAATCTTATACCATTTAAAATAAAGCTCAGTTTTCTAGTGTGTTCCATACTTTTGGATACTTTGGCTACTACTACTACGCTACCAGTGGCGGTTTGGATGTTACGGTACTAATGTTGGCTTGAATGTTACTAAGTATTTGGCGATGTGCGTGCTCCAGTATATTTGTGCACGATGGATGTCCCGAACAATTTGACCGCTTTGGTTGAGTCACTGTTAATGACCATTTTGGGTGTTTCCAAGTAAATGAAGGTCTTGACTTCTACTTACTATATAACGCTGACTGTACATACACACATAAAACACGTCTTTATTCCTTGTGTAGTATATACAGTGTAGTTATCACCTAAGAAAATAAGACGAAAAATACAAGCCTTTCCAAATACACGAGTATCTCGATAGGAAACTCAAAATATTTATTAACTTATCAAAGGATGTCACGAAATTGTAGTTTGTAGATCACGCAACATACTCAATTTATAAGTGAATTGCATGTAATGGAAATTTGCCACTTATTTATTGTTCACAAAAAATATTTTTTTACATGCATACAAGAACAATCATAACTTATTTTACTAGGTACTTAGAATTATATAGGCTGACTTTTTTTATCACCGTCAAAAGAAACAACACGACGAATACAAGCATTATTTTTAAGTTTGGTGTTAAAAAATTGCAAATGGTATCATTAAATGATACCTGTCATCATTATCATCCTCATTATATCAGGTGTGTGACGTCCACTGTTGGATATAGGCCTTCAGATACCGCCCATAGAACTCCAGTTGCCTCGGTTGGAAGTGGCTTGCATCCACCATGAACCCGCGACTTACGGTACCTATACGGTTGCATATGATACCTAGGTCAACCTAAAACTTGGACGGTGATATTAATATCATTCTGAATCATACAGTTTCCTTTTCCTTCTTTCTACCGATCATAGGTAATGGGAACATGAAAGACGGACTAAAAGTCTTCAAGTCTTCAGAACAGGGTTGACAAATCTCCGCTGTTGGACATCTGGAAATTCACGGTCTTGATAATTTCCCTAGTAACATAAAGTAATTAACCAATTAGAGTGGAAATAGGGGTTACAAAATTTTGCAACACCGCACTATGGATACATACATACATACATACATATCACGTCTTTATCCTTTACGGGGTAGATAGAGCCTAAGGTAACAAGACCTAAAGGCCACATTTAGCGTGATTTTGAGCGTATAGATGGAAGAGAGGAATCAAAATAGTGATGGATTGCTAGCCACATCGCCTATAACATGATTCCTAAGATTTTCGCCCATTTCCTCGATGGGCTTTTACCATCTGAGCGGGAAGAGAAGCAACTGGTACATTCTACGCTTTCTTTACTCCCAGACCAGCATGTAAGAACATATATTGATAGTTTGGATGAAACAAAAACAGACCATATCGATTAAATCGAGAATTTTACTTCCCAATACTGTAATTAAGACTTTCTTAGGTTTTTCTATGACAGTTTTTGGGTCTCCTGTGCATATATAGATATGTATACATACATACTCAGTAAAGCATAACGAGGTTTTTACCTCGTAACGTTATTACAAATTACATCAATAAAAATCAGTGTTTTTAGACCCAACCAATTTTTTTGTCATCACACCAGCAGTTAAGTTCTTGCTCTTCTTGCACAATAATAGCAAGTAAAATCTCGCGTCCAATGGATGTATGATTCACTTATTTCCTGTTAATGCACAAAAATTACCTTCCGAATCCAATGTGAATCTGAAAAATTAACGTACAGTCAGTACAACAAAAGGATAAATAGATATTTTTTAGGCTTGCTATATTTCACTAAGAATTAAACTCAATTCAAACGTTTTCTGGATACAAAAATACTTGTTTTGCACATGTATACTAGTTAAGATGATTAACATAGACCAATTGAATGCTATCTCACTCGCAAAATAAAAATAAAACAATTGAAATAAAAACCAGTTCACAACATAGGAAACCAACAAACATACATACTGACACTCACAAACATAAACAGACCACATAAACTTCCGCAAGTTAAATTCAAAGATTATACAAATTTATCCCCACTTTATAAACACTCAGAAAAACGTTACCAAAAAAAGTTACATGATGATAAACTGCTCGGCCCGAAAATTCTTGAAAAAATCTTTAGAAATTACTTACTCGAAAACTACAAAAATCGGCCAACATACATGGGGTGTATTCGGATAGCCCCGGATGTGAGGCATATAAATTTTTTTTTTAGACGTCAGTCTTTGGACCACCCTGTATATAATAACATTATATTTATTGTTGAAAACCGCATGAAAATCCGTCCAAAAGTTTTGAGTTTATCGTAAAAAACACACAGACAGACAAAACGACGCGGCAGATGACTTTATTATATAATCATACTATTAGCGACAGGCAGACGGACAAACAGAAAGACAAACGGACGGATGATTGGACGTACATATTAACAAGCAGACGGACGGACGGACGGATGGTCGGAAGCATAGACAAACAGACAGACAAACCAACGGATGGACCGCCGGATTGATAGTTGGACAAACAGACAAACTGACAGACAGACATACATACATACATACATACATACCTACAGACAGGCAGGCAGACAGATAGACGTACGGATGGATGGACTGCCGGATGGATGATCGGACGCACAGACAAAAAGACAGACAGTCAGAAATATTTAAAGAAATTTTTTATTTATCACAAAAGAAGTTAAAAAACAGAAGTATCTAAACATAAAAAAGCTTAAAATATAAAAGCCACTGATAAATAAACTGTCGCAAAATGGCCCAGAAGACTGGACAGACGGAAAGATAGGCCGACAAACGGACGGACCTACAAAATATATGTGCTTCTAACAATGGTTCCTTTTTTCTATATGACGTAAAAAACCCTAAAAAAATCAGACAATACAGTCATGTGTGTTTATTTCACCTCTCTTATACCTTTCAATGTACATACGTAGTTTTTAATTATCATTTTGACTTGCGTTCGCCGATTCGGACGTAAAATATACATTCATACACAAATCACGTCTATATCTCTTACGGGGTAGACAGAGCCCAAGATAACACCTTAAAGCCACCAAGAACAAGCATGATTGTGGGCGTGTAGGTCGAAAGCGGAATCAAAATAGTGATGGATTGCCCTATCGCGTATAACTTGATTCCTAATATTTTTGCATTTACCATCAACGCGGGAAGAGAAGCAACTGGTACATTCTGTTTTTTCTTTACTTCCAGACCAGCATGAAAGGGAGTAGAAGATTGCTACCTAATATGGGTAAAAAAGCTATAGTTAAACAGACGGACAGATAGACGGACGGATTTGAACAATGTGGCCATAAAATAAACCACGATACAGCGTGAACTTGGTAATAGATAAGCTCCTTTGTGTTCCGAACACCAAAACCTGGCCAAGTGCGAGTCGGACTCTCGTACCAAGGGTTTCGTCCAAATTCGGCAAGTAAATATAAAATCCAGTGTTAGCAAAGCCCTGCCAACTAAGCAAATTGAAGGCTGTGTGAGGTCATTTTATATCGGTTACTTACATACTTAGACAGACAAAAATATTCTGTTTTTAGTATTTGATGTTAGAGCGGCAACAGAGAAACGTCATTTGTGAACTGTCGCCAGACAATCATGATAGCTGATAGCCATATCACGGTTCATAAGATACAGCTTGGTGACAGACAGACAGACGGACAGACAGACGGACAGTGGCTCCTAAATGAAAAAAATATAGCTACGTAATATGGGTAAAAAAGCTATAAAGTTAGGACAGACGGACAGATAGACAGATATAGACGGACGGATTTGAACAATGTGGCCATAAAATAAACCACGATACAGCGTGAACTTAGTAATACATAAGCTCCTCCATTGGTTACTTACATAGACAGATTGACAAAAATATTATGTTTTAGTATCTGTATAGCGGCCACAGAAATACATCATCTGTGAAAATTTCCTTTATCACGGCTCACAAGATACAGCTTGGTGACAGACAGACGGACAGAAAAACATATACACATACAGACGGACAGTGGAATCTTAGTAATAGAGTCCCGTTTTCACCCTTTGGGTACGGAACCCTAAAAAAGCTGGTCAATAGCAAGTTCGATTCGAGCACTAAAGATTCCTCTAAGTTCTAAGAGTTATAATTAGATGTAAGCGTAATGTATGGTTAGTTGTTACTCTTTCTGTTGATGAGTGTGTCGCTGCGGAAGCGACCCTGGCTGGGTCACCAGAATTTCACTTCAAGATTACTGTATTGTCATCAGACTTATGCCAGATTTCACGTCAATGTGATCAATTAGAAATGGGTCAAAATTCACTTGCAAGATTTGATTACATGCAGACACCGGGACTGAGCACTTCAATTGCGTTTACAAAAATAATTTGTACCAATCACACAAACGTTGGAATGTTGTATCTTACAAAAATTTATTATGATTAATTGATAAGTACATACCTGTACGTGTACGTACAAATAAATGTCTACGCTGCGTCCAATATCGTAGCTTGTAACGTCTTTTACTTCCTTCCTTTGACTTCAATTGATTACGAATAAAATGAATAGATTATTTTTATTTTAAGACACTATGTTCTGTCAACCATTAGTTTATGACAATTCATATCATTGTTTTTTTTTATTACCTGTCTAACCAGCCAGGTTTTTGACTCGCATGTTTTTTTTTAATTGTTCTGCAATTGAGAAAACCTATTTACTCGGCCTATTTTGTATTTAGCACTTGTCGGATTTCACGAATCATTGCCGTGGTATATGGCCGTGATTTGATGCAGAGGGTTAGGGTTCGATTCTCGTGACAAGCATTAGTGCAAAATTAACTGGAAGCCTTTTTTATTTTTAACTTTCTGTGGTCGAGTACTTTTTTTTAAATATATAAGGCAAAACGTGTTTTTAAGGCGGCAATATGACTGGGGGGCGCCACCATCTATGCCAAATTAATAAGCACGTGTGATCCTAATACTAGAGAACTTACTAGGCATGAAAGCTTTGCCAAGTTTAGGACTGGCAATGCCACCCGCTAAACCATTCAAATTGGCGATGCCTCACTGCTAGAAGGTTATACAAAAAAAAATACGAAACTATGTGTTAGTTTAAAAAAAAAATCTTGGCTAGAATACGTTTACCATCACAAGTGTATATTTTATTTTCAACTAATTGATGGTATAGATAGACCATTTATCGTAAACAGTAAAATCTAACTAGGGTAAGCTTGTGGTTGTTTAAAAACCACTTAGGTAGTACTTTCTTTGGTTTGATTTGACAAGAAAAATATTGAATTTACCATAAAGTTTTCTACATCTCATCGAGATAGTATTACTAAGTAAGTAAGTTATCAAAAACAATGTTTATAAAATTAAAAAAGAATCGTTCACGGCCTCGAGATTCGAACTTGGTCTCTAACTATTCAGTCCTTGAAGTCACGACCACTGAGCCAGATCGGAGGCCACGTGACAGCTCGAAATAGCCGATTGGTTTTTACAACATGTTTTATTTGACACTAGCTACTCACACTATTGTAAAATGCATCGAAATTTACTGCATCATACTGCAATTTAGGTATAATAAATGCACTCTGTTTTGTAATTTGCGCAGACAATATATCCATAGCTAACTATCCTCAAAAAACCGCATTGAAATTAAGCCTGTGGACGAAATGCAGCTGCACGGAAGGTTTGTATGGAAGAGCAACCACCTTAAACAGTGTTTCATGAATAAAGCCTGCATTTTAGTTTGATGTTTTATGCAGATATATGCGTATCCTATTACTTTTCTAGTTTTTATATACTTACTCAGGTATATTGTTATAATTCTTAAGATATTTAGGCTAAAGTCCACTTGGATCCATTTTGATAAATTGTATCTTAAATGACACTTACTTGTATTTATTTTCACCATAAAGTTCCACATGTAAAACAGTGGTGAAAAAAAATGTTTTAAAAAGAATACTACTAATCTAAGCATTCATCACTTTTATTTCTTGTTGAAAAATAATTTTATAATTATATTAAATTATGAGATCAACTTTATTTTTTATATTTTGTGGCTATCTTAGCATATATAAACCTTTAAAAGAATTCAATATTTATCTCGTGTGCATTTGTTATTTTTTATTGGCCATTATTTATTGGCCTTTTAGTCATTATTTATGCTGTGATAGACACAAAAAAATTTAAAATACTGAAAACAAAACAAATTTCTAAAAAATAAACTAGGTATTATGTCAAAAATAATAAAGGTTCAATCTTTACCTATCTGATTATTAGCTTCAGGAACATTATTATCAAGTTCGTCTTCAATCATTTCAATATTAAAATCAAGAGGACCCTCAAATCCTTCTAGATCATCCACAACACAAGGTCACGATTTCCCTTCAAAGACTTGTAAAATCCTAAACAGTAATTTTGGAATGAGATCAAACAAGGATTTCAAGTCGTCTAGCTTTGCCTGGGGTATTTCTTTGCCATTTGGCCACGGTAGTGATAGGTCGTTTTCCGATATTACGATAGATCTTTTTCTATTTTTTTTCTCAATATTGAGCTCTTGAAATTCGTCTTCCATAATATTAGTTTACATGAAAATAGCATATACGTCTTCATTCTTCAACATAATTTGTTTAGTTTTCAGCCAGTTAGTTTTAGTCTTGTTTACGTAAGTTTTCCTATTAACTATTTTCTTTTCGATTTTTTCTGTACCCAAAAAATCTTTATTTTGTACACTTGCAGTGGATTTTTTTTCTTACAGCTTTTTATGACATTGATATATTCATCAGCTGTATAAATTCTTTCGTGGAATTTTAGATGGGTTTCTATTTTGGAAAAATCAGTGTTGTTTGGCAAAAATGTGTGACCTGATTCTAGATAGTTCAGTGTAATTTTCTTAGGTGTAATTTGAAAATTATTTATAAACATATCTCTGAAACTTCAATGTCACGTATAGTAACTTTAAAGACAATAACACTGAACTATCTAGAATCAGGTCACACATTTTTACCAAACGACACTGATTTTTCCAAAATAGAAACCCATCTAAAATTCCACGAAAGAATTTATACAGCTGATGAATATATCAATGTCATAAAAAGCTGTAAGAAAAAAAATCCACTGCAAGTGTACAAAATAAAGACTTTTTGGGTACAGAAAAAATCGAAAAGAAAATAGTTAATAGGAAAACTTACGTAAACAAGACTAAAACTAACTGGCTGAAAACTAAACAAATTATGTTGAAGAAAGAAGACGTACCTATATGCTATTTTCATGAAAGCTAATATGGAAAACGAATTTCAAGAGCTCAATATTGAGGAAAAAAATAGAAAAGATCTATCGTAATATCGGAAAACGATCTATCACTACTGTGGCCAAATGGCAAAGAAATACCCCAGGCAAAGCTAGACGACTTGAGATCCATGTTTGATCTCATTCCAAAAGACTGTTTAGGATTTTGCAAGTCTTTGAAGGGAAATCGTGAACTTGTGGATGATCTAGAAGCATTTGGGGGTCCTCTTGATTTTATTTTAATATTGAAATGATTGAAGACGAACTTGATAATAATGTTCCTGAAGCTAATAATTAGATAGGTAAAGATTGAACCTTTATTATTTTTGACATAATAGTTTATTTTTGAGAAATTTGTTTTGTTTTCAGTATTTTAAAATTTTTAGCATCTATCACAGCATAAATAATGACTAAAAGGCCAATAAATAATGGCCAGGTAATAGTAAAAAATGACAAATACACACGAGATAAATATTGAATTTTTTTAAAGTTTTATATATGCTAAGATAGCCACAAAATATAAAAAATAAAGTTGATCTCATAATTTAAAACGATTATAAAACAATTTTTCATCAAGAAATAAAAGTGATTAATGCTTAGATTAGTAGCATTATTTTAAAAACAATTTTTTTTTCACCACTGTTTTACACGTGGAACCTTATGGTGAAAATAAATACAAGTAAGTGTCATTTAAGATACAATTTATCGAAACGGATCCAAATGGACTTTAGCCTAAATATCTTAAAAATTATAACAATATACCTGAGTAAGTATATATAAACTAGAAAAGTAATAGGATACGCATATATTTGCATAAAAACATCAAACTAAAATGCAGGCTTTATTCATGAAACACTGTTTAAACTTCAAACCTTAATTACTCAAGTGCAACTCACCGTGGATTGAATCCTTTCTGCTAAACTACGTCCAAATGTACTTGAACAACAGAATAGAACTTCTAACGAGACGCAATGCGAATACAAGCCACGGCCTTGCCTAGGAACTAGGGCATAGGTTTGCGGCTTCAGAGTTCCCTAATACACTGTATATGAGGCTAAGCTATCCCTGTCAATAGGTCCTAAAGCAATCGCCTTTCGGCTGCTAGAATCTACTTTGTTTCCGCTCACTTCTTGCCTAATGGAGCTCGGCGTAGACACATTACTGGATCCCTTTCAATGATCGCTTTCACTTTTTAGAATTTTCTAGCAGTTGCGGATTAGGATTTTTCAAAGCCTATTCTATCGGCTTGCATAATGTATGTAACGTTTCTTCGAATGGAGATTGAAAATCAATGAAAACGAGCCAAACATAAATTTCAATTAAGTGAATCTACGATATTGTATAAAAGAAACATTTGTAAAAAAAACAACTTAGAAACTAGTGTTAAATGGGAGTTTAAAGACTTGTGCTTTCAGAGAACATTGTTTTAGCAACATTTTTTGAACTAGTATTAATAAAAGTAATATTTTAGAAATTTAGAAATAGACAGCTTTTTTAATGTTAAAACTAAGACATGACTGTCAGATCAACATTTTGATTGAAATGTGACTGCTTGCTAAAGGCAATATAGAATTATAGAATTTGTAATCTCTACGATTCGAAATCACAACGTAACTATTGTAGTTAGGACAGAAGATCAGTTTCTATCACGTCCGTAAAAAGATCCTCCTTAGAATAATACTAAATGAGGTAGAGTTTAAAAATTCAGCAGCGTCAGCGAAACCCGAATACGGAGAGAAAAAAATGTTCGTACATAAGACAGGGTCAATAAATAAGGGTCTCACGTACGTGGACAGTGAGATAGTGGAATAATAGGGTACGAAGTTAGGGGAGTCCCAGCGGCACTTGTCTAGTCTGTGGTAAGCCGCAGTTTGGGTCTTAGTGGTTTGGCATGAGGAATTCAATTCTACGTATTGATGTACCCCCTTAGGCATCCAACGCAACCTCACAATCGTAATGTAATTATGAGGGGTAATATATGTCAGGTTTTCAAGTACGCTAAGGGAATTATTCGTTTTGGTCGGAAGTTGTGGTGTATTTTCGTTTTCTGTATTTTTTCTTAATTTCTCCTTTAAGTCAATTTATGTACATATTCTGCAGGTACTATGATGTAATTTTAAATGGTACATAGTTTAAAGAAGCCTTGCGAAAAGATTTTTATATCACCTTCCAATTTAACCGCGTCGAAAAGAACAGACTTTGCGATTCTACTTGGCGCACCCTTGGGTCACGTCATTAAAATTTGACGGAATTTCTTCGAACTCAAATCTGAAATACAATGGGCACTAGTTAAACCCAACATTAGTTTCCCGAGCCACTGCAGGCATAAAATATTCAAGTGAGTGCACGCTCATAAATAATTCACTAGCGGGGCACGTTTTTAATTGGCAAAAGGAAAACTCAAAGACGAAGCAAGCATAGGCCGACTCGGTCTGAAATCTGAGAACGTTCACGTTACGAGTCATTCGTGAGATTAGACGCTGCATTTCGACGTCAATTTAATTGATTGACTACGTGCCCCATTTTTATTCATGGAAGGCTTGATTTGCGACCGCCATTTTCTGCACAGAAATTCCTACTCCGGTGAGGACTGAGGGGGTTTTACAGCAGCTCGTACCTGCGTGAATGTTTATGACATTTGGTGTGTTTGGACCAGCAAAAGCCATTCAGTTAGGAGTTAAAAAACCTTGACCTGAATGAGTGGCTCATTAAATTTCACTGCCTCGCTTATGCCGATCGCTGAACGACAAATAAAGAGAACCTTGGTGGAATGGGGAAATGGAAGCATTTTTTATTATCTCCTCTTTTATGGGTCTTTTTGAATGTGAACATTAAATAATTAATCCATTATTTGCATTGCCGTTTCTTCGGCGTCGAAGGACATGATCACTGTTTGAACAGAACATTTAGGACTGTAGCACATCGGCGTCATATCTGTTACACTTCGTGTTTGTTTCCGTTTCATTAGATGCCGAAAGAGGTTCTTTATTCTCGCTGGTAAAACAGATTTCAATCAGTACAGACAGCTAATAAGTTTCTTACGTACTCAGAAATATGTACAACAACTTATTAATTGGAGCTGACTGAACAACTTTCTAATTAAATTTATTTACCTGAGCATGTTAAAACGTATGTAACACGTAATCTAATTTCGGGAGCCTACCGTTTATTGATTTCCCAGTAGACCAATATCAACATACTTTACTAGATGCGACAAACGAAATTTAGGTACTTTTTGGTTAACATTAGCATGATATACAACTAAATAAAAGTTCTCCAACATGCTACGTTAGGAAAAGCAATCAGTGCCAAGTATAAGGAAGATATTAAAGGGAATAAAGCCATTAAACTTCCCCGGTTGGTAAAGCAATATTCATATAACTTGACCTGATGTGTCACAGCAAAGTGGTCATATCTTTACATCACACCGCTTCAACCAAGGTTGTTACGACGGAGGGTCAGATAAAAGCCCTTGCGTAAGGTATGGCATAATGAAAGAACTTTGCTGTTTTGAACTTTGAAAATTTAGTCCGCGCTAATGTTTGACTTTGATTTGTTGATATTGATAACGTTCGATAATAAAGATTTTAATGTCAGGGTAAATTTGGAAAATTACCTACTTTATTACACGCTTGAGCTTCAAGCTCCTTTACCTAACAGCCAATTAGGTATACAAGAAATCACTTTTGAGGTAAGAAAATTTACGAATAAGGCATGGTATTTATTTATAGTATTCATTCGTTGCATTACGTCTAACTCTTACTGCGACACGAATATGGATAAATAATGTAGCTAGGAATCAGTGCCAGGAAACGAAACAAATAAGGTATAACCTGACTGCAGTTCAGAATTGGGTCAGTGGGTCATCAGCCGCTGTCATACAAAGAGATATCTCTGCGGGCTGAACGGGTTTTGCACCAGCATCGGTCGCCGAATTCCCCAAACTCGCTGGAAAAAAAAACTTCGCAACTGGCCGCATTGATGAATATGACGGCAATTTCTCTCAGGCGTATTTTTAGCCAACGGCCACGACATCACTTTATTAATTTTAGGCACGGCTCCCTTCCCAATCTGGGGCGGTGAAAAATATCGCCAGCGGCACAGCTGTACATGATAATGAAAATAAATCAGCGGAGCGCTGCGTGCCTCTGCATCGTAAAACCTTGATACGTGCTCCCACCGCTCGCAAAGTCGGGCAAACCGCAGTCACTGTGCTCTCTTCAAGGGTTAAGTCAACAAGCTCTAATGGAAACATAATACGACGCTGAGGATGAGGGAAATCTGTTTCTGGGTCACGAAACAGAAAACAATGCTGGAGGGTTTTTGTTTATCCCTTATTTATACCTTTGAAAGGGAGATAAGTATTTCATTTCGAATATAGCTGGATGCTTGATTCAATGCCGGTGTGGAAATGCGAAGTCCAATGGCTCGGGTCAGAGTGCTCCGATTTTTTCCGTAGAGGATTCCAATTGAGCGCTTCGAATATTTCGTGAAAAAAACTCAAATGTTCAGAGATTCGATACAAGCGATAAGTACCTACGCCATAGCAGTAATTGAAACAGTTGTATTTGTTTTCATGCATAATCATGAAGTACCTATATTATGGAAGACATAATAATACAAAATGCTAACTCAGAACGAGAGCCTCAATTGAAACGCCTCATGAGAACTCTAAGCAAAAATAGATCCAACCTTACTATACATTCAGTAATAATCAGCTACACAAAGAAAAAACTTAAGCCCCAGTACGTTAAAATGACATATTGTTTTACACCCCTGCAATAAAGTCAGTTTAGCTGGAGCGTGTATTGGAACAGATGACAACTCGGGCGCTCCGATATGGGTCATGGTCATGTTAGGTACAATTCCACATTTTTCCTCACGCTTGGGATGTGTAATGAATCATAATCCATGCTCTTCGACATTTGCTGTCATTAATAAAGCAATGAAGAAAGTCGTTGATCTTCGACAAATTTGTGATAAGACTCTCTCGTGTTACACAATATTTGATATATTCTTATGAAGACAAATTTATTTAGTAGTTTTTCTTGCATTCAGTTTACATGCTTTTATCTTCATTACAGCTGATAAGAAACTGAACTGGTGAAAACAAATGAAAAAGAGGTTCTCAAGGGAACTCCATAACGGTAATATCATCCGAGATAGAAAAGAGAGGAAGTAGAAATCGTTAGTAAGACAGTAAAACAGCAATGAGCGCATTAAAGTTAATGGTTAAAGGCAAAAGTCTAACGACAAAGAAACGCCCAGCAACTTATTTAAATAAATCACAATTAAAACGCAATATCCACCGAGCTTACGAGTCTCGTATTTTAGATGCGAGAATAACGAGTCTTATATCGGTATGAAATATCTCCGCATACCGGGCTAGGGATAAACCAGAAGGCAATATACAAAATGATAACAATATAAATTATATTCTGTCGACCCTAATTCAATTTGGGACAGGGGATCTGCATCAGCATAATCAAATTCTTTTTTTGGAACAGATGCGGAAAAAATTTCTTCCGTTGGGATATTTAGCGGGCAATCCTTAGATCGTAAACTAAGCCAATTTAATCCTACAAACGGGCTCGCTCTCTCAAACTGAATCCTTTTCAATTTCTCGAACGCTTATCGCAGCGGCGTGGCACTTAGTTGTGGCAAGCGGGGCGAGCCGGGCTACAACGTATAATGGAGATTTCAATAATAATTTGAATTCAATCTGCAAGCTGCATGGGTACACCGGTAATGCAAGGATAATGGAAGGTTTTAGCGTAAAACGTCCGCTTAAGTATGAGCTTTTACTTAAAAAATGGTGACAGTTTTAAAATTCACCTCAAAAAGTTACAAATAATTAGTACGGTAGCAGATTGTTACAGTATTTTGGATTCTGTTGAAAATGTTGTTAAAATTTGGTTGGTGTATTTAATCCTCTTAACCATGATTTAGCGCATACAAGTTTACATAAATTTTCATGCGAGTCATGTTCTGAATGAAATTTTATGATCGCACTGTACCAACAGGTACACGTTTATATGTACATTGATAACCGCATGCTCCCCACGCTAACACGTATTAAACGGGCTTAGTTCGTAATGGTATTGTCTTCCAAGGATATAATATGACACGAGTTAAGCTGTTCCGTCATATACACGCGTCTAAAACGATATTGATAAAGGACGGCGACCTCGAAAGGTCAGGATTAAGATTATGCCTCGGAAACGTTGCAGCCTCTATGAAAAAGGTAAGGTTATTAGCTACATTTGGGAGTCGAATTAGGCCGGACGGGAAATATTAATTCGGAAAAAAGAGGCTTGTTTTTAATCAAAGCGCAGGTCCTGTTTCAACAAATCAAGTTCTTTTACACGGATTCATCAAAAATTCAATAATTCCTGCCAGACTTGCTTTAGCTGTATCAACAAAGCCGTTCGGTGGAGCGATATTGCTATTCATCTACTTGTTTATCTAAGACGGGTATGGAATCGTATCTCAAATGAATCCAGGTCTCTAAACCGTTCTAGACTAGGGACTTAACATGGATTAGGTTAGTAAACTTCCGACTCCAGAGGCGAATCTACTCGATAGTACAAGCGTCCGCAAAGAGAGTTCCAAATGTCAGAAGCTTGCCAACTGGCAGAATTATCGCAGTAGTGCGGAATAAATTTTGGCTTGAATCCGATGCAGCTATCACATCTCTGGAAAGAGAATATAGATGGGATAGAAAAGTACAAAGCAAACTGTTTTTTTTAGTTTTTTTTACATGAGGCATCTATCGGATCGCGCTAGACAAAATTAGAAGTACAGTCTATGTTAAATTAAGAATAAATGACAGCCTATGAGGTTGGAATTCGCGCCGCACCGAGTAGCTTTACAAGTTGTCATAAAGCACTTGATAATGGCCACGTGATAGGCGCGGGAACCGCCGCCACGCTAGGCAGTACGCGGCGACCTCCAGACATTTCAGGTGACTTAACGATACTCAGAGAACGCACATCGCAACGCCCCCCACACATAAGTAATTGCCGTCAAATGGCGCAAAAACTCACAGATAGCTCTAACAACCCACAAATTGTCGCTATCGAAAAGGTCGCCGATAAAAACGCAGAACTTCCATCGCGTGTTACTTACGATGTAAAAGAAGTTTTCCACAGGTTAATTGTCACTATTTGGTTAGTTGGACGTGTTTAGAGCGATAGCGGCGTGAGGGATCTCGCTCGGCGCGGCGTCGACTGGCAGGCAGCCGCGGCAGGGCGCGTCGGAGGCTGCGCGGACCCGGCGCCCCCGCCTTCACTCACCCACTCACCACCAAACAGGCCTAGCCCGAACAGCCGGACTTCTAACATGTGCTTCCAAAATGGGGACCAAACGAGTAAACATTGCCAATCCAAGATCAGGGATTTAAACAAACATTTGTGTCGTACAAACATACTCGTAAAAGTTAAATGGTAACTTCAACGGCCGATGTCGTTGAACATGTTCGTAACATCTTGCTAGAAACGGGACATAGAGGTATACAGCAGCAAAATTAAACGTCAGTCAAACTAAAATATGCTATTTACTTAGGATCAAAGGATTCAACATGCTGGGAAGTTGTTTTGATAAAAATATTTATCTGTTTATATACGTAGCATGAGACGGAAGATTTAGCTTTGACATTTATATACGTCGATGTTCTGGAGTTTTAGTGGAAGACCAAAGTTTTGACCGAAATCCTGACAACTCCTAGCTTCTGTACTGGGTGAAAATATTTAATTTAATCAAGTGCTTTGCGACCAGAGAAAAATATTGCAAGCAAAAAGTATACTCTCCAAGTTTTTAATGAAACGGAAATAATTTATGTAGAAAAAACAAAATTCGTGTTCATTAAACATACTCTAAAATCTAACATAACGAACAAACAATTAACATTTGTAAAGTTATCACAAGGTTGCAGCCGCAGTAAACCTATCCAACATTCAATAGAGTCCACCGAAAAGATAAAATGCACCGAACACCAAGGAATTTGCTCCGCACTGACCTCAACCCAGTTCCGCAACTTGGCAAATGGCACGTTATTTTTGTTACAGTTGCATTATCTACGAGAGAAATAACCTACAAAATGTTAGAATTGTCGTTGCCTAAATTTTTGCCACTTCCTAAAGAATTATCAACGTCGCTCAGTTTATCTTCGTCCTTCTTTTCTCACTGAAGTAAATTCTTCTTGGAATTAAGTTCAAAGTTGAATAAGTTCTTCAACATTTTATTTTGCATATAGATAGGATCGAGTAAAATTAGGAGTATTATCGTCTACGATGCTTTCCCAAAGAAACTCAATTTGAGCGTGGGTTTCACATAATTCCCGATATACCTACTCGTACGTATTGGAATAATGTGATGGGAACATTGTTGCCAGCCAGGCTGCCAAGTCAAATGTCACGAATACAAATGTATCGAGACACGTGTATAGAGAACTATAAATAGACACAGATGCCTTTGATAATTTGGAGACGCCCAATCTTCGCCGCTCTCAACAGTCTGAATAATACCAATAATCGATTCGAACAACCGCTAGGATATTATTTCAAAGACGTACTCGTACGTTGAAATAACAACGAATTTTGATACTGCTTTAGTTAGATTTACGGAATGGCAATTTCGTGAAGCAATCGAACGATCAATCGCGTATAAAAGAAACAATACACGCAGTGAATCTCTTTGGTTATAGTACTCAGGTTTCGACGACAAAACTAACAGAACAAAACAAATTACGAGCGCTCGCGAATCAACAAATCAAATCGTTGCGTTAAACGTCGACACATATATGCAAATGGCGGACGTAGGCGTCAGTTAGTATACAGATCAGCGAAAAGGGGGAGACGAACCGGTAATAATTCAATTTCAGTGTCGATCATTTGGACAGGCGGCCTCTAACCGGGCCTTAATCTGATTTATTCATAAAACAACTCGAAGTCCACTGGCCCTTACATGGTTTCATAGGCATCGTAGCAATCAAACGTTTGGGTTTAGGAGATTCGATCAGTAGGTCATTCCGAGGGGAGCGACCAGGCAGTGACGTTTGCAGATTATCGCCTTTCTCCGGGCCTAAGCCGCTAGGATGTTGACTTAGGGAAAATGACAACCGTTAATCCCATGTGCTTGTCAAGCTAAAATATTTAGCAACAGCACCTAACCCCTGTAAGCAGATATATCTCATAATTTGATCATTCTCTACTAATAACGTTTAATTATTTTTTTTGCGACTTCTGAGCGACTTAAATACATTATACATAGAGCTCGTATGTCAGGGGCAAGGACTACATATTCATAATTAAACGTACTTCAATCGTGAATTGTTCATTACCCCCTAATTTTGTCGCAAAAGTTTCGGGAGCGTAAGCGTTCTTATGAAAAAAAGTCCGCTTTCACTTGTTGACCATTTCCGCGGATTACGACGATGTAGTTTTTTAGAAACTTTGTAGATATTTTCGGCAATGTTGCGGGTCAGAGCGCTATCTCGATAAAAACGTGTTTATGCTCGCTTCATTATAGCGATAACACAGAAAAGAATTGCCTTTAAGCAGTTTATTGGTCCCTAAACTTGTACTGATACTTCTGCAATGCCGTTTAAAAATATTTTTTTTAATAATGAGTATCAATTTTTACAACATGACACGTTAAGCTTCGAGCATAAATAACACACCTTAAGGCGACTCTGATGGGACCATGCAAAAACTGGTTTTAAATGGAAAATTTATAATTACACAGGAAATGTTTTATGTTTACACAGCTTCAAATTAGTTTTGTGTTATGTTTTATCTATAAACTTATGATAGTTATGCTTTCTACGCTGAATCGTTCGTCAAGACAGATTTGTAAACGCATAACCTAAACCGGTAGGTAAGTCTAAGAAGCTGAAATTCGGACCAAATATTTTCTCTTCGTAAATGCGTAATGAGAACGGATTTTTCTAAATTCTAAATGTATGAAAGATCATTATTAAAACAGTTAGAGTGACGTGTTAGTTTTTTTTTGTGTTCATAAATAGTAGCAGTTAGGAGAAGTATAAAACAAATCTTTGGAATAAGAAACTACGGTGGAAGCGAAGTAAGTTTTTATTAAAACTCTATATCTTGTTAAATTGCCTTAAGGGGTGAAGATTGAGAACCTTCCTTTATCCTGTATTACCATTCCAAAAAGAACCTATAGTCAAATAGCGTTACTGTTTTAACTTTTAAGGTATTCTTCAAGTTCAGATAAATCTTTATAGCGTTTGCTTGCGCTCTTCTGTAGACAAAAAGCCTGAACAAAATATACCAGTTCTTCATAAAACCATAAGCAGGCATCAGAAGAAGGAGTTACCTATTAAAACTTATAGCCATAACAGCGATATATGAATTAGTTTGAAACAAAACGAGCGACTACAGTGGGTACCACATGAGAAGTTCCCTCGTAAAAATAACTTCAGTCGACTGCTTTGTTGTGGTGAACTTGGTGAAAATGTAGTGAAAGTGAATAATATGAGGGATATTTGAAATTAAAATTGGAACGAACGATTAAAGAGAGACGCTAATTTGCTCGATGGCAGTCATTTGTCACTGTTAATTACCGAACAATTTAATTCGATTGCCATATCAAGAGATAAGCAATAACACGAGTATTTATGATATGACGTTATACTCGGCTAAGTGGAAGTAACACGGGGGTAAGAAAACGACAGCGCTTTAGATGCTAGCAAAGGCAGAGAAATAAAGTGATCCAGTTCGAGATTGCGGGGAAGGACGGTCCCCATTAACATGTACCTACCTACCTACAAGTAATTGATCATGCGGGGACTTTCGTCATTCCATCGCCGGATGCTGTCCACGTAACGCATGTGAGCAGAAATACGGCAACGTTTGCGCAATCTTTATAACACGGGACGCCGTTAGAGCAGCATTTTGCGGGACTCCCGACCAAGTAGCCCCATAAAAATGGAATATCAAATGAAAATTTCTTTCCGCTCTCGGCTTTATTGCGGTCAGGACTGCAGTTCATTCTGGTTTTGATGTGGTACTCGCAGATAGCGAGAAAAAACAGCAATTTTTAACAAGAATTGCTGATATTGATTGTACCTTGCGACGTTTGTGACAAGTTCAGCAGAATTCTTTTGACACATCACGCGTCCCAATGCGATCGATAAATCTAAGTGTTCACCCTTTTTAACCGACTTCATCTGTTTAATATGCCGGCTGAGAAAACTAAGAGAGCTTTGTATGCAGAGAATGATCACGCAAGTTGAATTCAGAGGCCCACATAAAATATATCACTACGAAGCACGTTCCATAATTTCAGCAACGACTGTTGCAGAACCCGAATAAAAACCCCATATCAATTCGTCTTCGCCCCATTTTCGTCGCTTTAGCGCATTTCCGAGACAAAAACAGTTGAATTATCATCTTTATTGTGTACCGTTGAGAGCAACATAACGACTCGCAGATTCAATGACGCAGAGGTTTTGAAATGAAGGGGTAAAAGTTTTGAGGACTTCGTAAGAGTACAATTTTGCTTGTGGTCCATCGACTGAAGAGTTTTCAAGAAAGCAGGGTAGGGCAAAGTAGGGCAGGGGTTGCGGGTGGTAGGGCCTTGTGCAAGGTCCGTCCGGATCGCTACCACCATCTTACTCGCTAATCCTGCCGCTAAGTAGCAGTGCTTGCACTGTTGTGTTCCGGTGTGGAGAGTAAGACAGCCGGGGAAATTACGGGCACAAGAGGCATTGCATCTTAGTCCTCTAGGTTGGCAACGCATCTGCAATCCCTCCGGGGTTGCGGGTGTCTATGGGCCGTGGTGATCACTTACCATCAGGTGACCCACTTGCTCGTTTGCCTTCCTACTCATATAAAAAAAAAAAAAGCAAAGAGGAAAAATTGCTGTAGGATCAAAAGTACTTTTCTGGCTTCAGTCTCTCGTCGCTTTCTGCTAGCTCCTTTTATTTTAAATGACTAGTTACGCGCACAAAAAGATAAAAACAATAAAGCGAAATCTCTTTTTAATCAAAACATAAATAAATTTCCTACGGGCACTAGAGACATTTCATCTATGTAAGCCGTCTGGGTTGCCAACGTGTCTGCAATACCTCCGGTGTTGCAAGTGTTTGAGTGGCAGATGATAACTTACCGTGACCCTTTCACTTCCTTTTGCCTTCTTTGTCTTAAAAAAAAAACGCTAATAAATATTATGATATGTGAAAGTAACGGTTTCTTCCGTAATCTCGTCACTACAAAAAGACTACAGCCTAGTTCAGACGACTCTAGTAGTGAGTAATTTAGTATTGCGAACTTTTGGGCAGCAGCGAATAGTGTTTTACATACTAAATTACTCGCTACTAGACTAAAATACTAGCCTAGTTCGTAAGTACCTTAATAGACAAAGCATTTTGTATTTACGCCGGGTTTATCACACTTTTATTTAGTCCTTTATTTGGAAAAAATCTGCACGTGCTGCCAGTTTGTTTGTCGAGTTTAGCTCCCGTTGAGCTCATACTTTATACACAACTCTCATTTAACAAACTCAAAGCTACTAGAGGAGAAAAATACGGACCAACAGGAGCAACATTTTCTTCACTACTCGCAAATTTATCAGAACTAGCGGAGTTAAAGAATGTTCTTGCGGATTTTAGTTATTTTTCTCACGTCAAAACCACTGTAAAGTCTAGTATATATTTAGAATGAAAACCATAACACATAAAAGGATCAATAAAACCACTAACTGAAATACTTTATTGCAATTATATTAATGTTTTCAACGGGAACCATTGAGGGTATGCGCCAAAATCTTTGAAATTTTATAGGCAATGCGGCTAGCAATTGCCCATAAGATTTCCCTTTCCTCCTATACGTTCACAGTCATGGTAAACGTGGCATTTAGGTCTTGTTACCCTTAAGCTCTGCCTACCCCGTAAGGAATGTTAAAGACGTGATATGTGTATGTTTCTTCGGGATGTCGACTCCAATTGACTCCGGTGAGTTCCTGATATTTACGGGAAGACTGAGAAGCCTATGTATATCTCAGAGAAAACATAAATCGTATGCATTTAAACGTGATAAAGAAAAAAATACTATCATATATATTTATTTGATTAAAAAATCTATTACACCACCGTACTACACAATAATAAAAATGTATTGTAAGTTGAATTCATGCTTAAACACAATGAACAAATATAAATTTCATTTTTAAATAACAATATTTTAACTTAACTTAATTTTTTTATTGTAACATACATACCGCACAGTTCTGTTGATCTTTTTTTATTGTACTCTAACTGGACAGTTCTCGCACGCAGGATACCTAGTGATAAAAAATTCTTCGGAGACAAAATCAAGGAGACATAAAAATTGGTACCCTGAACATTTTATCTAGTCTAAGGAGGGCCATGTTACCGGCGATAACAGGCATGGCATGGGGGAGTCAATGCTCCCTTGCTAACGTGAGCGCATAAGCGTGATGCGTTTTGTCACTCTGGGCGTATATGTTGACGCCACAACATACGTCACGGCTGCTGCCCAGCTCACACCGTGGTGACGTCACGAGGACGTCACGATTCGTCCCCGGAACGCAACGATTTAGACTGCATCGAACAGCCAAGGCGGCAACACGTGTGACATACCTACATATCTGTCAAATCAATGTAGGTGCCTATCTAGTTTATAATTAAGAATTAAAAGTTATTGTGCATCATCCTGAGTTCTTCATCTACGAACCTGATTCCTGGCCTGGAGAGAACCACACCAAAGAGGAGTGCCCTAACAGTATCATACTACCTTTAATTTCTCCACCGTAGGCATTAACACTAGCTCCACTACAACATGTATACAACTAAACCATAGCAACTGTAGGCGTGGCAGACAAGGCATTACTCACAACACTGTATATTCGTGGTATTGTGCCCACAGGACCCTTGTCAGATATAACGGGAAACGTCAAGGGCTCTCAGCCGATAATACAAGTAATAACCGGTGCTATTGGACAAGTCGGAGGCGTGATGCTGAGTACTTATGTGCGGTATTAATATCCTGTTCGTGAAGACAGCCCGTATGAAAAGACCAACTTGAGAGAGTTTCGCCCTTTTCAATGGGTTGAATGAGAGGTCCGATTCGTAAAGGAGTGACAGATGTACAGTCAAGGCCATAAATAGATGTACGTTACCGAGACGTCAAAAACACCTTTATACATACATAAATCATGTCTTCATCCCCCACGTTAATAGACAGCGCCCAAGGCAACAAGACCTTAAGGTCACGTCACTTTCCACCTATACGCCCACAGTCATGGGCGTATAGGTGGAAAGGGGAATCAAAATAATGACGGATTGCTAGTGGAATTTTTTTAGACAAAGTTGCAGGCAGTTAAGCGGTAAAAGAATGAAGGGTCCTCTAACCCTACTGCACGATTTCTACTAGTTAATACTGAGTACTCAGTTCGTACATGTTTTAAATCAATTGATACCACCCTAGCGTGACAAGCAAGAGCGTAAGTACCTATTAAAACTTTTCAATGAAAAAAGTCACCACGCACCACGCACCAAAGGAAATATCGTAACTCCTTTCCTTAATCTAAGATGTTTAACGATCACTTCCTGTAATCGGATGCCATTACCGACATTAGATCTGATTGCGGGACCCATCGGTCTTGTTTAGAGAGCCAACCAGTGGAAAACGTGATTACCAATTTCTTGATAGATTTTTTTTAGTTCAGAGCCGCGTCGCGTTACGCGGGAATTCGATTTGTTTAAAAGTTTGTCACGGCATTCCTATACTTCGATATAATTACTACAGGGATGAGTTTAATTCCAGTAGTGAATCCTACAAATCCTACTAACATTATAAATGTGAAAGTTTGTGAGTATGGATGTTTAGATGTTTGTTACTCTTTCACGCCAGAACGGGTGGACAGATCTGGACGAAATTTGGAACATAGATAAATTATAGTCTGGAATAACACATAAGCTACTTTTATCCCGGAAAATTGCGTAATTCCTGCGGGATAGCGAAAAACGAATTATATGCAGACGAAGTTGCGGGCAACAGCTAGTTAATTTATATATCAAAGATAAGGGGACATTATCTGTGAACCCCACTCATTAAGGGTTTCGTTTTTGCCACTTTGGCTACGGATCTAATAATTCAACGAAACAATCAATTGCTAATGATTAATTTATTTTCAGATGCGGCGAGATTTTTAATGAAACGCAACAAGAACGCGTAGCCCGACTTGATCATCAAAACACAGTAGCAGCACCATTTATCAATATTAGGTTAGTATATAACAGTTCGACCAGGTGGCTGACAGTGAAATAACGCTTTTACTTCCACGGGTAGTTATCTGTCTAATCCAGGACTGACCCGGGTAATAATTCAACGAAAATTGCCCGGATAACTCTTTGCCCGGTTACTGGATACTACAGGATAAACAATGTCTGGAAATGTGAGTTTATTTGCGAGTGTATTCTGAAAGCGGAGAACAAGGATTCGAGGACTTTCGAGTTGAATTCACTTCAATTTTACAGCGTGGTTAGTTTAATGTTGTTCTACAAAACGGATATAACTCCGAAAATGATGTCGGTGCAACTACGCCTTGCCGTGTACATAGTATCACGCACACACGTGCAAACAAACTCCGCGAAGCAAACTGGTAGCCCTACGCACACATGAACGAAGCAAATCGTAGTTATTCCTGACCTCACTTTGTTAGCAGAATTCCGTCTTCCGTTACCTACTTAAGTTTTCGTAAAGTAAAGCCGATTTTTCTAAAGTATATGTTGATACAGTCCTAAGGTTTTGGCAAAACATAAAGTACATTAAACGGGGTTGAGTACAACTTCATTCCAGAAATTTATACTTTTAACTTTTAATCCCAAATGAAAGCAGTTGGACAACTATTTTAGATCGTAAAAAGAAACATTATTCTTTAAATGGCATCTTTGAGTGGCTATTTCGCCGAGCATTATCGAATTCAAAGTGGCAGGTGGGAAAGATATCAAAGATTTATTGTCACAGGTTATTAAGCGATACGCATCGCATACCTTCCTCCTGAAGATATAAATACTGCATTAAAATCCATTGCATAGTTTAAAAGATCTACTAGTACATATAGAACACCGAGGGAAATGTATTCCTTCACCACCGTAGAACCCTATCGCAATTGACAGGCCGCCTCCACTCAAACAAGAGTAGTAGTCACTTATATGAGTTGTTAACTTAGATTTATAAGGAAACTTTGTTCTTAGTTATAATTTTGTAAAACATTTATGAATAAATTATCTTTATCTTTCTATTGCGATAGGGTTCTACGGTTGCACATGAAAACATTTTCCTTACTGTACAGTATAGCTATAGGACGTGACTTTTATTGTAATTTTTAGGAATATATCATTTAAATTACCTTCACTCTTTGATAGGCGGCTTGATTCGACTTCACTATTTCGCGGAGATAGCAAAGTAAAGTTATTCAATTGTGGGGAGTGTCACAGCAGACATCTCTCTCCAGGCAGATGTTATACATTCATTACATCTCATTCATACATTCTATCTCAGATGAGATTGGGTTTACGACGTGATCGTGATATCTGAAAAGGACCTCAGGACTTGACAAGAGCTTCTAATTAGGTCGAGGTCAGGCGCCACAAACTTACCAGATAGTTCAGGGACGACAGATACCAATGTAATATTTCAAAATCAAACTGACACCTTGGCTTAAATTTTGACGAATTTGATGTGATCGCACTGAATAAATAATTATTAGACAGCTCGTTATAGATTTGATAGGATACGCGATCAGAATTCCTCTTTCTTCTGTCACACTTTGACAGCTCTGTTGATAATCCTCAACAAAAATGACGAAGCACCCCGAATAGCTTACTAGGAATAGGAACACATCGCGTTCTTATCGGTTATGCTCGGCAAACTGTAATTTTGGCGACGCCGAATAGCAAATTAGACGTTGGGCTCTGCAAACGGTTGGTAATATCGCTCGCGTGTCAGTGCCGAATATAGGCCCTTAAAGTAACAAATAATACTAATACACATAAAACAGCTCGCCCTCAAGACTAGGAGGGATGATCTTCGCTTGGTGGCTGACAAGAGCTGGATGTGAGTAGCCGAGGATCGCGCACAATGGCGTACCTATAGTTGTTGAGGCCTATGTCCCGCAGAGGACTAGTATAGACTGATGATGACGATGATGATGGTGATTTATAAACCGAAAGTCCTGTCTGACAGACTGAGTGACTCATTAACGCCGAACGAAAGTTAAATGTATTCAGCAGACAAGGAATAAATTTCCTCGAAATTCTCACGGGACATTGAATAAAACAGATTTATAGTTTGATTAAGTCGCGCATGATTCGAAAATTTAAGCACAATATTCATTCAAACAAATTCACACAATACAGCTTAATTTCCGCTGACACTGGCAATACTGGCATGTTAGCTTCGATACGGACTATTATTGACAATGTATCGAGCCTAAAACGTTGAAGTCGAAATGGCAACGAATTTGAACGAACAGGTCAAACCGCAGCACATTAACGATGTAAATAGAGACCTCAGTTTAGAACTATTAAATAGACCAGGCCTTTAAATGGACGTGAACTTTCGACCTACATTACGAGCAAAGATCATTCTCATTTGTGACGCATTGTGGCGGTTATTATTGTACCGTTCGGGTCGTTAAATGCAGCACTAAGGTTATATTGACGAGATTGAATTAAAAATTAAATGAAATTTCAAATGGTTATGCATTAACTAAACGTAATTAACAATTGATATTAACACTGATTTGAGCCTGTTTTGAAATGCTTAGAAAATGTTTAAATGAGAAAATGGAGAAAATATAAAATATACACTGGCCAATTAAATGTTAACAATAGTTCAAATGTAAATTAGAGGTGAAAGTTATTTCAGCCAAGTGGTGTCCGACAAGGCGTTGATACTGTCATTATCATCATCTCCAGCTAGGTTTCCTCACGAGAGTTTTTCTTCACCGAAAATCTCAGAGGTGACTCGAACCCGCGATCTTTTGCACAGGTCAAAGTACTAGGCTACCACGCCTTGTTATGATATTGTACGAGTATCAAATTCGAACAAAACCGGCTTAAAAATAAAATAGAAAGTAATCGATGGCGGTCCTTGTGATATTGAACCAGAACCTACGATGCTAAATAAAAATCAGATGCCCAATGGGTGAAGCGCGCCTCGCACTCGAGACAGCTTCCAGTCGAGTTGCAGACTCGTAATTTAACGGGTTCAATGCCCGCATGAAGACACCACACAGAATTCAAATTCGACCTAAGACTTCTGCTGCCATCGTCAAAACAATGTAGGGGAGACCGAGTAGAGTTGAGACAGGGGTGAGTTGGTACAAAGCCGATTTCTCTGAACTGTGACAGTTTATCGGGCTGGTAACTTCGCTAATTCGTTGCTCTTTCTACACTCCACAGTTTGTGTGAAGTTGTGACCTCGCTAACTGTCATAGGTGCAGAGAAAAAGGCTTTGTATCAACTCACCTCTGTCTCAACTTGCCTCGGTCTTCCCTACTGCAGCCTTATTATAGCTTCGCAAATGGAATATGACATTGTTGTGACTCCAATCAAATCAAGCCTTGCCTTTTATCTTTGCTCTGCATCGTATTTACGTGTAATAACAGACGTCAACTCAACATTTTGCTACGTTCTTACTTAACACCAAAAAAAACTGTCACACATGCTAAAAAACTTAACATTTTCCAGGACTGATATCGAAATCGCGCGTGATCTAAAGAAAACTGGCGTTGCCACATATTATCGCGAGAGTTTAGACTACACATAACATAAATGTGTAATACCAAACTCTCTTTAGGTACACGAATTATACTTGTCTTCTATGAAAGTACTTAAGATTATTTCATTGTATCACCAATTATTTGAATACATTAAAACTGAATAACGATTTAATTATTTATAGTATACGTCTGCATTTGTTTTACTTGCACTAACTGATTGATTCGCTTTTTCAAGCAGCTTACCCCTGAGGTTACTCAAACGAGGTACCGGCTTAACAGAACATCGATTAAATTGACACCATTTATCTATCGATTGAGTTAAAGCGTTAATACTCCTTTTAATCACTAGGAAACCCTCAATTAACATTAATTACGCTAGCTTAACGCACCTAAGGTCATTTAGTCGTTCCGCTAACCTTTATCGTTGTTTAGACCCGATCCCTATGATAGCATTGCTCGATTTCGTTTCGGAACGTAACATTTTATACTCGAATCACAATTAAACTTTGCTGTATAATTTTAGCTTCCCGCTCCTATTTGGCACCTTCCCGAATATTGCTTAAACTTCATCGCAGAATTACGTTATGTTATAATATCTCGGTACATTTTGTTCCATACGTAAAATCGCGAAGTATAAAGAATGTACGTCTTAGTACGTAATATCGTGACGAAAATATTCGTAGAAAAATGCGTAGGTAGTAGCCAGAAAAAAGCATACCAATTTGCAAAATAAACAGCAGATGGCAGATTTCGAAGTGTACGATGTTAATTCAGTTTGTAAAAGCAAACTCAACAAAACATCTTTCTTTACTTAACTTCGTTCAGGTTTGTTCCCAAGTATTTGAGTATTTTCGGAGTAAGCAGCCCGTGACAGATCAGAAGATAGATGGCATCCCTGTATCTCGGTTTTTCTACAACAATAAATACGATACAGAATACAGAAGTTAGCTGTTACGCCAGCCACCTACTTGAGATATGTTTCATCGTCGAAATGGGTGAGCTTTGTATATAATTCAGGGTGCTAAGAATCGAATGCTTGTGGTAAGAACCCGTTTAAATATTATTATTAAGACCCAACTAAAATATGGAAAACTTACAATAAAGTCAAGATGATTAACACAGCAGATCTCTGCACAAGTATCATGCAAACAGAGATGTAAAACTACCAGAAATTATGCCAGAAACGCGGAAATCTAAAAGACAAATAGTTTTGAGCATACAAACAAAACAGGGCCACGAGAGAGACATTTCAAAGCGCAGCGTGAAATATGGTTGCCGGCCGAGCGCCATATTGTGGGTGCATGTGTAACACAAATTTTGGTGAAAAACGCCTCTCAATTTACGATTTGCACTAAAGGTTTTCATGTCAATAACGATGGTTAATATTTTCAGCTCAGTTTTATCTATTAAATGGCGGAATAAAATTGTAAATCAATACTGGGATTGTGTTTTTATTCTTAGTTGTCAATACGTCTCATGTTCTTTTTAAATGTGAAATGGCAAATTTTATGTATTCAGTAGTAATTGTTATTTATTTTAACAATACGGCATACAACTACTATTCAATGAAAACTAGCTGAAAGTAATACGTTGTACAAAGGATCTTACAAACTGGTTTTTTCATGCCAGTTGGTGTGTCACTTTTCTGTAGGTAAGCTACAAAAGTGACATCTCAGCAGAATTAGCAAAGAGCTAACTTGACAGACAAAGGATTTTATACTTTTTATAAAAAATATAACGTATTTTTTGTTTGACGTCGCTACATTGTGCATGAGGCAAGTGTTTCACGTTACCATGAGGAAAGCCGGAAGCTTCAGCTTAATATAACGGTGGAATAAAATCATTTGACGAGGGCCGGGTCAAAACGTTTACTGGCAGTGACTTTCAGTTTCTGCGGAACAGCGGCGGACCGTTCTGAGATCTTTCAGTGAATGGATGGATATTCTTTGTAACGGAGTATTATACGCCTGGACTGTTACTGTCAAGGCAAGTTGATATACGGAAGATATTTATAACGGTGGAAACTTTTACCCATAACTTTGTCCCATATTTACGTATCCTTTTTAACCTAGAGATAGACATTCACTTGGGTTAAGGAAGTATCGTTTGGGAATCAATACCTATACCTATCCATTTGACAGATGGCTAGAAAATTTTATACATACATACATACAGTCACGTCTCTTTCCCATAGGCAGCGGTAGCGGGGGTAGGCAGAGACTACTTTGTTCCACTTGATACTATTTTGTTTGACATACCTCTTTCGCGTCATCCACATTCATCAATCTCTTCATACATGCTCGTCGGTTTCACCTGTCCTTTTTACAAAACGTCTCCTATTTGGCCCAGGAACGTCCGTATAGGCCTTCCCCTCCCAACGCAACCATACACACTCCCCATATAGATCTGTTTAGTTAGTTTACTTTCATCCATCCAACGTGACCAAACCAACTAAGCATACTTCTTTCTATCCTAGTTACTATTATGTTCTTTCAGAAAATTCTATGGTTTCATTTTTATGACGCGTTAGGTCGGTGCTCAAAAGTCGTCTCGGCAGTAACACCTCCCTTGTGCAGGTCTAAATTTGAGCAGTTGTTGACAGATGACACTAAATATCGTTTCATTCTGTGACAACACAACGAAAGAGTAAGATTACATTTTCGAGAATTCCGACTGAATGTTACGTTTGCTAATAAGTATATTAACGTAATGTAAACAACTTTTTGTGCTACAGCAAAGACCCGATCAAAAAGCCAGCTTTTACCATTTTACAGTTTTCAACGATCAACTAGTGGTACAAAGACTATCTTGCTTATCAAATGGGACATGCAACGCCTGTCAGTGCACTTGACGTTGAAGCTAACATGCGGGTAATGAATTGCAATTTGACCGCGGAAAAAGCGTTTCGGGTTTACAGGTGGTGCTATACTATAGATACGCACGGAGATAGTATGAGCAATATAAAGGAGTGACCACACCGCTGTGTATACGCAGTGATGTGTCGCATTCGTCACGTTCTCTCACCATTTCTTCATACATTTTGTAGCGTAAACGTACCGTCGACGTCTTTTACGCACTGCTGATTTGATTTGATTTCAAATGATATGTACCTAAGTATCCAACTCATCTGTCCATACAGACTTCTTAGTTAAATGCAATGAAATTGTTGAGATTATGTGTTTCAAAGCCACAAATATCTAAAAGAAGAAACCTTGGAAGTTGGTACTAATAACGTGATTAAAATATTAGGCGAAGTTGCACAGTAATGGCTTGATTACTCATTAGCATTACCATTACCAGCCGTGGAAGTCGGTAATACGGAAAGACTCAACAGATGTTTAACATACGACCTTAAACTTTCTGTATGGCTCTACATAAACGAGCATCATTTCAAGGGTTCAGAAGTATTTTAATGTTTAAGACATTTTGGTTTGACTAAAATTCGCAAATACTAACTGAAGATTCTTTTATCAATGTTAAAACGCTAAGAAATCGTGATATCTTTTGATTATCTTAGGGTTTTTTCGCTTTAGAGAAAGAGTTAAACAATTTTGAAATTACTTTTTGAGCAACACTTCTAAAAATCCGTCAAGTATGAAAGCATAACAAAATTGTATGCCTTGTCTTTGTAATTTTATCATTGCTTGCTGTCATTTATTTTGTAAAGGGTCTTTTCAATATAAATGTAGTGTGTCAATATTGTTTGTTAAAAAAAAACAAGAATGTCGCAAGCTACGTCTAAGCTACCAAAACCTTAGATGTACCTTGCGCCCGAGAACTTGTTCTGATTGCAGAACTCTCTATCCCGTGAGAATTTTGCAAAATCCGTTTTTAGTACGCGTGTGTAGTTTTATATGTCGGCCCAGTTTCACTTCTTCTAGCGTATTATTTTGAAGTTTAATCTTTTACGCCAGTGCACCCAAACATAGGTAACTACTAGAGTTATGTTAAGATTCGCTGAATTTCATGAAACTAACTTTCTTAAAGGAAAAGATTTGATCGCGAAATTACAAGGTAATCGAGAAAACAGGAAAAGATGATACGGGAACTGAAATTCGTAACAAGGAACATGCCGAAAGTAGCTTAATGCTAATAGAAAAGTTTATAATTGGATTTGTGAAACGTAAAACGCCTAATCTGTAAAGCTTCTGGTGATGACCATGAATACCAATAGAAATACCGTTAAGGATAAGACAATTACTACACAGTATAAAATAAAGTCGCTTTCCGCTGTCTGTCTGTGTGTCTGTCTCTATGTCTTTAAAACTACGCAACGGATTTTGATGCGGTTTTTTTTATTAGATAGAGTGATTCGAGAGGAAGGTTAATATGTATAATATGCAGACAAAGTCGCGGGCAAAAGAAGACAATTTCGAAACGATAATATACTTATTTCCCAGCTGTTGCTTAAAAAGCAATCACTATCCGAACGCGTCTAATTAAAAACCTTTTTTGAAAACAAACGAACAACGTAGGACGTTTTTAAACATGGCGCCGGCATTGTAGTGCTGGGACAAAGGAGTCATTTCTCGAGGAGCGCTGTATCGATATATTTCTAGCCTGCCGCGGCTGAATGCGGTGTTTGCAGAGCCTGAATTGCGACCGCCCCAAGCTCCGGGTCGCATACTTTGCGTACATCGTAAGCACGAATTGGAAGTTTCATTAAAAAGTAAAAAGAAAAACCTCACGACGTTACAGTATGTACCGACTCTGATACATCAACACACTGATCATTAATAAAAATATCATTATTTTTTTAATATTAAAGGAAAATTTCGAGCAACATAACAGAGATTTCCTAATACATATTTTTTACTTTAATTTTAAGTTCAGCGCAGAAAAAGTCAAAATTGCTTTACATTGGTATCGTTTTTGTCCAGAATATTAGCTTGTGTATCAAACTGGTAGTTACAATAAGTTTGAGTAAATATTTACCGTAGTATAACGTGAATTCGACTAAAAAATTACCCCGAATCATTTACATTTATACAATTTGACTACTTTCAGAATAATCATGATTCAAGCTTATATTCTTTATTTTGTGATCATCGATACATTCTGAAACAAACCAAGTAATATATCCCATGTAATTGGGAGAAAGCCAAAGTGACAGCCCAAATGGAACGTTAAAACTGTTCATTAAAATATAATAAGTGAGCCAGAATCAATTTTCGATATCGACTCGAGGCGCACTAATGGGCCGCTTTATAGGGACGCGTCAGCGATTCTTAATAGATCCGTCGACAGCAGGATGGTAAAGGTTTCGAAAAAAAAGATGCTGGTAAAATAACAGGCATTGCCATGGTCATAGCAGGTTCACATACAAGGTAATGGTAAAGCGACAGTCTGAAGGACGGGATTTGATAAGACTGGCTTGAAGCTGCAAATAGTGTGGTTGGCAAAAGTAAACGAAAAAAAAACGAACAATGATCGTGGAATGATTGACACCAATTTACGTAAAACCTAACTAAGCAAAGCCTGTATTATGGGTACCGGACAGCGGATACACATCTAAAGTAAACTACTCTACAATTTTATTTTTCGTACCATACCGGGATTGAAATCCGCAATCACAAGCTAAATAACCAGGGGTCTTACCATGACGTCTTAATTCGATTAATTTCCGATTCAGTTTAGGTACGCTAGCTGTCAGATCCATACTAAAAATGACAGCCAAAATCTGAACTGAGTCGGAATCGAATCGCGTTAACACGGTAAGGCGTTAGTAAGCTAGCCTTCCAATTAAATGTCTGATAGCGGTCAAAACGGCAAACATAATCCGCCACTGAACAATCTGTTATGCAAAGTACTTATCATTTTGCTGTAGTACCTACACATTTGAATACAAATGGCATGTAATGTTCAAAATCACAAACTTCCTTTTCTCTTTTACAGTTCAAATCCTGCGCTTCCACAAATATTGTCACTTACCTTGTAACTCGAGGGATTCCAAACACGCTTACCTGCAAAAGAAAACGAAATTACGTTGCTTGCTGACATAGTACGTTATGCTCGAGAGGATATACCACCCAATAATTTCGGGGAAAAAGGTATTAAGTTTTTTGTCGCTCAAAGGTTAACACAATTTAGTGCGTGAAGAGAACAACATGGAACACTCCTACTGATATGGTGGACTTTTGAGTTTGCATTTACATCTTACTAGGGTCTAAACTGGGAGTAGTTTCGATTGCCCCGCTTGAGTTTTTTAGAGATTAAATTCCTAAACGACACTGAAGCCGGACCTGAAAGACCAAATCTATGGCCGGGCATCGAACCCGGATCCATAACAGATAAGGCACTCATCACTATTACAGTTGCGAAGTTTGACCGCAATAGACTTATATATATATATGAATAGGAAGGCAAACGAGCAAGTGGGTCACCTGATGGTAAGTGATCACCACGGCCCATAGACACCCGCAACCCCGGAGGGATTACAGATGCGTTGCCAACCTAGAGGACTAAGATGCAATGCCTCTTGTGCCCGTAATTTCCCCGGCTGTCTTACTCTCCACACCGGAACACAGCAGTGCAAGCACTGCTACTTAGCGGCAGGATTAGCGAGTAAGATGGTGGTAGCGATCCGGACGGACCTTGCACAAGGCCCTACCACCCGCAAAACTTAGCTATCTCCGCGATATAGTGAAGTCAAGTCACGGAAAACAGCTTTTTTAGACATCCTAAATCGCTACACTCTGAGAGAGTTATCATGGTCGTCGGTGAGGATCTAAAACTTTACAATGACTGTTTTGAGAAGTTCTTTCAAACCGCAGTGCTGGAATCCTGAGTTCGTAGTTGGTAATAGAGATCGTTGCTTCTCACTCCCACATCAGGTAGCCTCATTCGCCGTTTAGGGTATCCATGGCAAGAGATGGATCCGTTTTATTCCAAAACCGGGTACAGCATGCTTTCAGAGATATTTAACAACAAAGAAATATTTGCCAAATAAAATGCAGACAAACGTTGCATTTCACACTCGTATCCAGAGAACTGCTCACAGTTTCAAAAATCTTACTGTGTTGTGTATGATCATTATTCTTCAACAGACAGCAGCTACTTTCCGCCAGTTAGCTACGTAGTTGTTCAAAATAACAAATGTATGTCTGTGCAGGAAGGAACTATGGACTACATTATTACGAATACTCAGTTCGCGCCGCCCGTACCAAACGCTGCACTCTTTCATTTCATCGCCTTTTTAACACTTTTTTTAAACTTTTAGTCTGCACTGAACATATTTCTGGATACTTCGCAGCGCTTTGTAAAGAACTTGTTTTCTAAAAGGCCAGCTTGCAGCTGCATGAAGCACTAGTAAATTTCATGGAAACGTATGCATTTAGGCCAAGGGCGGTGCGAATATTGAATGCTGATTCCTTCAAAGATAACCTCGTCCTTGACATCGTGGAGCCTTGTAAATATGAGAGATTCATTTCAACGTTTCTTATCCAAAGAATTCCGAAATTGCTTCCCGAAGTTTGACGAATTTGTTTGGTGTTGAGGTGCTTTAGACGAGCTAGGATGTTTTAAAAGGAAGGGAGTTTCTTTTCTTCTTTTTGGGGCACACACTTTATTGCCAGAAGGGTGTAAAAGTACAAAAGGAGCTCTTTCAAGCAACAAGTTGATATAAACATTCTTTTTAACCTGTGGATTTACTTACTAATTAGGTACTAACAAAATAGTAACGTGATTGACTGACTAAGGCACCCTGAACTACTTCATATTTAGCTGACATATTCCATGAGCATCATAGAGGTGCACTAACAGGGGATTACTGGAACTTCCCAGGAGATAAGAAATAAATGGGTGTTATAAATGTGTTCGTTGCAAAAAGGGTCTAATTCCGTAATTACAGTTACGACAGTCTGGCAACTAGGGAATCATAAAGCAAGTTCAAAATATAATTATGAAAAGTTATTAAGCTCATTCCCGCGACTTCGAAATTCGGCTTCTATCTTCTCTTAGTGGTGATACTCAAGCCTAAGTCTTTGACAAACAGTCAGTCAGAAACTAACTATTTAATTATCCGTTCAACGGTGCATTACATTAATCTCGCACTATTAATGTCCCACTCCCACTATTTATTCTATGAATATATTACAAGGATAGCATTAACTATAATCTAGAAAAAGAAAAACTTTGCAAAAACTAACTGAAAATGCATTATAAGCACAATGAGAGGAATACTTCACAAGTAACACAAGTTCCCAATAAATACTTTTACTCAAACATAATTTAAAAGGCAGTTGGTAATAAGTAACGTAAATAGAACGTTCTGAATGTTCGGTACACAGCGTTCGAGTTCCGGCAGACATTTGGCAGAGAAATTCGATTCCGGAATGGCAGTTCCAGGAAATAGAGGATTTAGTGGCAAAACAGAAAAATTGGAAATACATTGCGTGGCGTAAAACTTACGCAGTAGTCAAGTTCGTAATGGACTTTGCTGACAATTTCGTGCATTCGTTATTTGATTGTTTTAACGTGCGCTTTTGTATACATTGTTAGTTTAAACGCACACTAGCTTTTGGTCCCGACTTCGCATAAGAATTCGTTCATCCGGGAAAAAAAGCCTCTAAGCAGTTTCATTTTACATGCTCTGCCGTTCTGGCGTGAAAGACTAACAAACGTCCAAACATCATCCCAAACTTTCGAATTATTAAAATTATAAGTAGGATTAGTACGGTAGTGGTTTTCGAATTAACTGGTAGACGGTAAACCGGACTATCGAAAAAAGAGTTCGACGAACTTTTAATACCCCTATACCCTATACCTATAGTACACAACTAGCCAGCCAAACTAACGTTATAGCATCACAATCGTATAGATAAGTAAATGAAATCTGTTCCCATCTGTTAGGTATTGCACAAGTGCCAGACTCTGCTTGTTCATACGATACTAAAGGGTAACGCTGTTTCCTTCATCTGAATAAATCTAGGCTTATCTCAGCCAAAACGACCCAGCTTTTAGTGAAACTTTATCAGGCACTTTGGCATCGAAGGAAAACAGTATATTCTTTCAATAAGTACCCCGAACAGCCGAATGAGCCGCAGTATTTCTGTTCACAGGATAGAAAAAGTAGCACATATGTACGGCAGTACGAGACCAAGTTGGTATGTAATGTGCGAACTTATAGTTTTAAAAACAGTACAAAGTGGCATTGTATTTCTCTTGTTTATTTTGCACAATAAAGAGTTTACTTACTTACTTACATTTCCATTTTGCAACTCGATTTTTACCTTACTACTGCTTCTCTGCAACTACCTACACATCCAAGACACTTTAGTTATAACATGTTTATGTTTTTACTCAAGTACTCAAGCACAGGCTCCGATAGCACAAAAAGAAAATTTTACCTAAATAAGTGAATTTCACTTCAAATACAAGCTTAACGCCGAGTGTACCTACTTACATTATTGGCCATCTTTTTACTGAATTTCAAATAAATCCCACCGCTGGAAGTGAAGCAAATTCGACTTGTAAGATTTTAACCGCATATAATGCAAACAAAAGCTAGCGAAAATGAAAATTTCCACCAGCTTACTACTAATGATAGATGGTAACATTATTCGAAAACTTGCACCAAGAGTGAGCGTAGAAATAAACCTCGAGCTGTAACTTTGTCTTCCGAACTCTACTTTGTACAAGAAGTTCCCAGAATCACTACGTTTTAATAACGAAAGACACATCTAACCAGTTAAACAAATTACGCGGAGAAAAATCGTTGAAATCAAGGGCAAATTGCAATATAAAATTAAATGTACCTGTTTGCTGTACATATCAGAATTTCGCCGGGCGCTGTATGCTATGCAGTCGATAGACATTATATTGATATAATTACGAGCAAATATCGGATCGCTTTCCACACAAACTTGTATGAAAAGTGACCCGTTATTATTGCTCACGAGTGCAAATTAATTGTTTATTCGACGGCTCATACAGTGTACAAAGGAATTGGCTTGGAACGCAAGCTGGAGATGAAAGAAATAGGCATACAGTTTCTTAAGTTGGTATAGTAGTATACTACAATTTGTTTCGTGTTGTTAAACGAAGCGACCGAAAAATATCGGTTTAATACGTTAGTCTTGTGCTTGAAGGGATATAGACGTGATTTGTGTATGTATGAATGTATGTCTTGCTTGAAAGTATTTTAACGTAGTTTAGTTAAGAAAAGCGCGACTTAAGAAAACGTTTCAAATAAATTACAAAGAATTGAGGAGACCTTGAGTATTATTTGTACTAATAACATGATTTGGTTAAAAATAATGTTTTTCTCTGGCTGAAACATATCGCAAGACCTTGGATATCTCATGTTCCTGCGCCTATCAGCCGAACTATTACTGCTAAAGACACTTGTACCACCACTGTAATTGATCTAAGATTTATGTACTGTTCCAACCGCAGGATGTGACTGCGACATGCAAATACCGGATACGGTGGCTTACGTCCGGTAACCGGAGGTATTTGAGACCGTTCGGCCACCAGACGTTAACCATAACGTGGTATTTAATTGCGGTGTCAATCTCAAATTGATTGTCATTTATTTGAATGAGCTGTTAATTGTGCGCATGTCAACACTAATTTAGTGGTATAACTCTTGCAATTTAGGATGGCGAGTGAGTTTTACTTGTGGTAAACACGTAACTATCTGCGTGTCAAAGTGTGCGTGAGAGCAAAATCGGGTGTAGCAAACATAAACAATAATGATAAATTCCGCTCGAAAATCGCTGTGTAAAACACGCATACTTAGACGTATGCATGTTTACCACAAAAAAACTCACTCGCTGTATTAAATTAGTGCAAAAACATCAAATTAAATACCTACTACAAGTAACAAACGTTTGTACTGTTTCAGGCTGCATGCATGCATGCCTGCATGCATTTTGATTTGTTTTAATTTAATTTGATTTAATTTTATTTTATTTTATTTAACTTGTGCTAATTTATTTACTGATTTATTATTATTGATTTTAAGACATTTAATTTAATTTAATCTTTCACTTAATGTTTTATTTTGTAAATTCGATTATGGATGCAAGTCTGGAATAAAAACATTTCATTTCATTTCATTTCATTTCATAACTCTATACGCTTATAACTCGAATAAGGTACTGCAATTACTGTAGCTTTAAAATGGTGTCAATAATTGAAATTATGCTGAAATGTTTAATTTAACTTTAATAGTAAATTCAACCCGCTATATCTCGGTTATTTACCTATACGAGGTCAGAAGACACGTAGCGATCGTCTACAAATAACCATATGTAATATCATCCCTTTCTAACCTATCTCTTAACACTGAGATTACGGAGATAGCACGCTCGTGCACATCGTCATAGTAACGGAAGTGTCAAGAATCAATACGGCTCTTATATTTGCTTCGCGCGTCCGTAATCTCTTATCAAAGGAAAGTTAATATCGTATAAGCACATAAATTACGCGCCTCGCCAAACAATATTATATTTTATTAGATTTTTCATATTAACTTTATGAGTTTGAAGGCGGAAAATTAATTTTTGTAGCAGATTTTTTATTGGAAATTAAACAGACGTGGCTTTTCCTTTTAAGTTTTAAAATGGGGAAAGGATAATTCGTCTTATAAATAGATATGTACTTGTATATTCGTAAGCGTAAGAGAACTAGCATAATGTTTGATCTTATGTCTACTCGATCAATTAAACCAATAAGTAGCAGTGGAAAATCTAAACACAAGTGCGGGTGTAAATAAACCGTGGTGGTGTAGTTGTTACACCAGAGCACAGCATAGGATTGGAGGATAAGAGAGCTCTGTAAGTAGAGAATCGCAAAAAATTGAGGTAGACTAATGGTTTGGCATAATGCAAAATTTCCAATAGGCTTCTCGGTGAATGAGAACGTCGGAAGGACAGCTGCATACACTTGGGAAGCAATTCAAAGATATGTGTTAAGTTCCAAATGTTGTCTAGTCCCGCATTAGAACTACAGTCCAAGCCTGCTGATTTTGTGGGAGGCCTGTGCCCAGCAGTGCGACGTACTCGTAATTATAGACTTGAGCTGTATAATATGAAACTGTGTAAATTCGCCGCATGTCTTCGATATATTTTTTTCCGTATCTATTTTTTTTTTCGAGTATTCTATATAGATGACCCTTTTGCACCAACGGTGGTGCCTATATCAAGCGCAGCTGAAGCCCTCAAAATCATTTGACATAAAATAAAACACCGAAAATGTTTTTATACAGCTTCAAGCCTATATTAACTCAACCGAGCAAAATATCGTCCCGAATTTCCCTTGTGTCCCGTTTTTATTAGACTAGAGTGCCGCAAAGAATGTTTCATTTTCAATATTAGCAGTGAACTTTCATAACGGGATAGCATAAATAGTTTTCTCGGCACTTAGATCGCTGGATACATTATTGGAAGCCCGTGATTGGTTGTTTAGCGTGAAACCCTTGCCCACACTTAAAGCAGACGTTAAATTAGGTTTTTCAGTTAGGTTCCCGCAGAAAACATGTTTAGTTTTGTTGTCTTATTCGACAACTAAATGTAGGTAATTTTATTTACATTATTTTCTTTCTATCCCAATAATTTGCAGTTTCCGCGGGATACAATAAACATATTCGCGCGCCTAACAAGAAACTCATCAAGTAAAGTCATAGGATGTTACTTTTACATGGATGACTTTCTAACAATGAAAATGTTACTCTTCCAACATATCACTATATTACGCAATCGAGCGCAGTGAATCCTTATTGCCGCAATTAAACTAATTGATCGCTGTGATATAATTAGGTACCTGGGCACACCTGCCTGCGCTTAGCCGCAATTGTTCTTAAGAGTTATGCAGTTCTGTAAACAATGTGTATTGCCCAAGGACTGTTCTGCCGCACGCCGTAACTCATACACGGCAGTACTAGTACAGTACCCGGCCATAAAGATTGCACATCGGTCTTCTCGGCTAATTTCGGTTTCGTAGAGCGTTGTCTCGCTCTAACTTACGTGACGCCAATTGTCTCTTTCCAAAGACCGAAGTGCAATCTTTATATGTTTATGTTTATTTAAACATTCAATATAAAATTACATCACTTAAAGTTAAATGTCAAGGAATTTATATTAGGTACCTACTGTGTACTTCTCTTTACTAATGTTCGTGGTTTGGCTGTCATGAGCGGTTTGTCCAAATGCATAATGTCTTAGGTAATTGATTTGACAGTAGTTATTACCTATTTTTGTTTGGTGATCGTTTTCTTATCTTAGTTTGCCGAATTTTCAGTGATAATTTTTTGGATCATATTATTTTCAGGAATACCAAAAGGCAGTGTGAGAACCAGTTAGAAGGAATACGAGTGGTACAACTAACTCGTACGTTATGTCCCTTTAAGCGTTTGAGGCAGTGCACCCTGGGCAACAACGGGTAACTAATGAATTTAAACTTATGTTATAAATATTAAAAACTAATTGTATATCAAATTTCAAGTCAAGAACGCTCAGTAGAAATATTTCAAATTTGTCTTACAAGATTTAACTTGAACAAACTTACGTATTCCTAATATCAGTAACATTAACATCATACCTAAATCTCACAAATATAATTGTGACTCTGTATCTGTGTATTACGTTAGAACGGAACTTGTTTGTCAGGGGCGGTGAAGCAGTGGCTAGTATCTTAAATTGATACGAAGAACCCTTTAAGAGTACCTATTTGTTAGACAGCAGTTTTCCGATCGCAACACACACTTCACATCATTGCCGTGTTTGTTTTCCGAACACGCCGTAGAACTTCAAGATAGATTTATTGCGATTTCGAAAATGTTATGAAATTTCTATCTCATTTTTAGATGGAATTTAACTTTCAGTTTTGCGTTGAAATGGAAAAAAACTTGAGGAAAGTTAAAATCACTTAAAACTTTAAGAAAGGTACAATATAAATTTCCAACTATTTAAGTAGGTACTACTTTATTTTCAGCCTTTGTTATTTAGAAAATGTTCCTTGCCTGTTCTCTTTGTCTTCAATTTTTCGTTTAGTTTTTTAGACAGTCTTGCAGGCAATAAATAATCTCGATTTAGTCGCTCATTCTGGTTTATACTCGTAGCACGTTAGCTCCATACTTTTTGACACTATTAAATCGAGATTTAACTTTATCTGGCAAGACGACCTTAGTGATTAAGTTAGTAAATTTTAATATTATATTTTAATAAGATTTTTATTTACTTCACCTGTTGGATGCATTCTTCTTGCGATGATGATAATATATCGGAGTAACAAAAAGAAACGGACGGGTTGCACTCCGGAAGTGTCGACAGAAGTGAAAACTACACATATAATACATTACAATACAATACAATACTATACAATAACTCTTTATTGAATACAACATATAACAACCAAAACAGAAAAAGGTATACAGAATATTACAAGGTAACAATAGGCGGCCTTATCGCTACAGAGCGATTTCTACCAGGCAACCATAATGGACTGGAGAACACTCGCGCAAGAAAAAGAAAAAAAAAACTTTTTCTACACTAGATTCAAACCGCAGTCACCGGAGCGAACGCACTGTTATTCCGCACCTTATACTACTAGGCCAAACGTAGCATACGAGTGAGTGACGAAATCAAAGTACCTACGTATTATTACGACCTTGGACGTGACGGACAGAATCTGTCGCTAGTTTATCATTTATTACCCATCCCAAAAAGTGCTCAACGCCGTTTTCACTTCAAAAATACTTGTAAATAAAAGAGCACAAACTACACGGCTAGCACAAGCGCGCGCGAGAGCTATATCTTTATCTTGCTTTTACTGTTTGTTCTAGAAAGAGACAGGTGGCCAGCCTATCTCGTCGAGACACGCACACGCGTACGTGACACGGCTTAGTTAAACCAGCGAACGGTCGGAGAAGGTCTTGCCTTTTTGTTTAGTCTACTGAAAACTAAACAACACCAACGACATAAATTTTACCGGTGCTCGTATTCATCACGAATGTTGAAAGACGATAAAAAAGTATCCTGAATTCGTGGAATGTAAATCCGCAAGCGTGGCGTAACAAGTGGATCCCGCTAACAAGGGTATCTCCATAGCTTGATACGCGTGATACAGGGGACTATCATGACAGGTTTTGTTTTATATGTGCGTCTCTTTTATACTGGCTGGGGAAGAAAGGGATACGATGGAGGTAGACAAAGTTGATGTTATTCGCGTTAGGTGGAGGTAAAGTTTAAAATTGTAACTGCAGCTGGGTTCTATAGACCGCCTGCTTAAATTAGTCCCCGCCCGCGCGGTGCAGAGGCGCGGGGTGGGACGACCGCGGGGGCCGAGAGATGCGGGCGGCAGGCGCACTACCCGCCCGCACCTCCCTTGGTCCCCTTTGTCGTCCTACCCTGCGCCCCTGTGCCGCGCGGGCGAGGACTCATTTAAGCGGTCGGTCTGTAGCATTATCTGTTGAGTGAGAGCTTGTATCTACGTGTTTTTTCTGTAAGTGTATTTAAGGGCTTTATTATTTCTTTTTATATGGTATGATCAAGGAATTTGCACTACCATTTTTGTATTTAGTGGGCGCCATTGAATAACAAATATTTAACGCAGAGTTAAATGCAACTTGTAAGAGAAACAAATTGACGGATGAAATTCGAAATTTAACACGATCACAATGTAAACGAACCCTAAAAAAGAATTTTCATAAATGTCATGAAAGTTGAGTTTCGTAACTCTTTTCCATGGGAGCATTTAAACTTTTTAATACTGCTGCAGAAATTGTCAGCAAGCAGTTTTATTTTTTGCTAATTCGCTTCACCGTTACATTTAATTAACAAGCGGAAACATTACATTGTACTTGTAAAGTATTAATTTGTAAATTTCATATGTTACACAAACGACCTGTTATGATCAAAGGCGAACCACAAAGTGAAAAAAAAGCTATTCATTTTAATTTCACTAAATTATGGCGATTTACTTAGATTTTTTATTTTAAACAGCTGGCAAATGAGCAGGCGGGTCACCTGATAGGTAAGTGATCACCGCCGCCCATGGACACCTACAGCATTATTAGGACTGCAACTGGATTTTTCTTTGTTCTTTTTCATTAATTGGTTCTTAAGAACAGACTTGAAAATCGAAAAGCAAGGCATCTTTCAAAATGAACATGAACATACCTTCATACATAAGTAATGAACATGAAGTAAATGAACAGCCGCTTTCAATTGAGGCAACTGGAGGTCTATGGGGGAGGCCTATGTCCAACAGTGAACGTCCGTAGATGATGATGAAATGAACATAGCAACTAACACAGTCTTATCAATAAAAATGTGTTAGAAAAATCAAACAAAAATATGTAGCATTCTTGGATTTAGGTAACTTTCATGGCACAATTTACCTAAGCCAAAATATTCGTCTACACGTGCCAATTTTGTCAATCGTATTTAGTATGTTCCTACATGGCACCTACATTTCTAGTCACTCAATTTCCCGTCCGATGTTTCGTACCCGAATCGCAAAAACTACCGAAACATATTGTCACTTGTATTTTATATCCCCCGCGACAAAATCACCAGTTTGCCGTCAGTCAAATCAGCCGGCAAAAGTCTAACCAACCATCAGACTCCATTAGCAACTTCACATGCGATGGTTGGCTCAAAAATTGAATTTACCACGACCCAGTTCATATTGTTCGGTTAATCTAAGGTAATCAAGTTACTAGACGTGTCTCGAGCACATTTATCATGTTGGATCCAGTTAGTTTCATCTAAACAATACACGTATAATATACGGCGACGTATGCTGATACGATCTTTTCCGGGTTCAAGCAAATGCGATACTGAAGTTGAATACTGCAATTACTTTTGATTACAATGCAGATTTTGTGAATAGAAAGTGAGTGGATGTATAAAATATGAGGATGGGCTATACGGACGTAGATAAATAGCGACATATACTCGTACATTTAGGATGCAACAAAAAGTAAATCAGTAATTTTCCAAACCGATTTTTTTATATTTCTAAGTCAATGGAAGTACCCTATGGGATTTAATAGCCACGGTATTCACTAGAACACGTAGAAAAATTCGAACCGGGAATCAAACCTGCCTCATGAATCCATGATGCGTGTTTTTACCCCTACACTAACAATAGAAGGGCCTCTATTCGGTACTGACACGCGAGCGATATTACCAAACGTTTGCAGAGCCTTATGTTTAATTTGCTATTCGGCGTCGCGAAAATTACAGTTTGCCGAGCATAACTGATAAGAGAGAAATGAGTTCCTAGTGCGCTATTTGGGCCGCTTCGTCATTTTTAAAAGAGCTGTCAAAGTGTAAGAAAAAGAGGAATTCTGATCGCATATCCTATCAAATCTATAACGAGCTATCTAATAATTATTTATTCAGTGCGATCTCATCAAATTCATCAAAATTTAAGCCATAATCAAGAAAAGCTAAAACCCCCGAATCCCCAAGCAGGTGAGTAAGCCTTCGAATTTCTCTATCTGTACCAGCCGTCACGTGACTTTTTACTAAGCGAATTCTCGTCAAATAAATATAACAATCAAGATGTAAAATTCTTGATTCATTTCATAATAAAAGGTTGTGAAATGTGTTCAAAAATGTAATAGGTACTCGTACTTAATGACGGCACAACTGCGCTATCAGTTTCTTCAGCTGGGACTTGCATGGCGCTGGATGTGACTTTTTATATTAGTACAGTCCAACTGTACGTACTATGTGCCTGATGCGCAACATTGATCACGGCACCTTCATAACTTCCTACGCAATCCTACAAATAGCAATGCAACCACGATGTTAATCCGGGCTGTGGCCGGACATACTCGTATTTAATTGACCAAAACTGTGCTGTTGTCATTAATTGAAAATGTGTGGTGTTACCGCAGACTTTTTCGCGGCATGCGATTCAATATGCAACAATTATTAAAGCATCTGATTCGAATGTAGAATAACTTGAGTGTTTATCTGAATTATATATTTTTGGGATGGTCTTATTTTGTTATCCTTTAATACATTTTACGCCTTATACTGGAATAAAGGTGAGCTGCTCAGTATGAAGGCAAAAATTGGCTCAAATTTATTTATTATTACCTACCTATTTAAAATAATACACTAGCAGCTCTTTGAGCTGATACGTGTATATCTGTCACAGCATTTGAGTTCTCTGACTTTTTAAATGAATGTCTAGTCTATTTTTAAAACTGTTCACTGAAGGTGCACTTATCACAAGTTCGGAGAGTGCATTCCACGAGTTCACAACACGGTTAGTTGGGAAATGTTTTCTGGGGTTGCTTGCGCTTGGCTGCTGGATCAGTTTTAATGAATGCCCTCTTAAACGTGTATTTTTACTAATATTGAACAAATGTTTCTGATGTCAGGGACGTTGTTAGTGGTCATGTAAAATCTTATGTCTAGATAAGATCACCTCGCTTTCTACGCTCCGCCAATGCTGGTAGATTCAGCTCTGAAAGACGTTCTTCATAGGACTTATCTTTCAAACAACCAACCAGCCTTGTTGCCATTTGCTGAAACTTCTCCAGGATGTTGATGTCTTTTTAAAAAATATAATATATACAATATATAATACAATGATAATGTTCAAATATCGGCTAATTTATAGAATTAGGCGTTACTTTGCGCAGGTCCATATTAGTAATTAGTGTTTTTCTTTTTAAAAATTGGTTTTTAAATAGAAAAAGGCGGAAAGGTGAACGTTCGGTAACAAATTCAAAATTTGTCACATTACACGTAGCGAGCATCGATATTAGATCAATAGGACCCTTGTGACGAATACTAGGAATATTTCTTTTGCTCCTGCTTGAACTTTCAGGGAATAAACAATGAGGATAGTGACAAATCGTCGCCCGTGAAGATATTTTTTAGAAATAAACTGATTCGCACAAAAACTCTAACAAAACTGCCTAGGTCTAAATCGATGTGGCTCTTTTTAATATTAATTAAAGTTTATGCAAAGGAAATTAAAAATGTACGCGAATGTCCCAATCAGAAATGGACCAGCATGGGTAATTAAAGTTCTAACCATTGTGAGAGGTCCGTGTAGACATAAGTTTTAGGGAATTATAGTAGGGCTCCTAAATGCTAATTTTCAAAAAGGTGATTCGCTACATAACCACGAAAAATTTTAAGAATTTGATCGATGTGTTTGACACCGAAAAACAAAATTAAATGTTTCGAACTGTAAATGATTGCATGAATGCCAAACCGTTATTTCCACACGTGCCTGTTACCGATACGACATCATAACGACATTCCATTGAAAATGTATACCATGGAACCCATGTTCATTTATCTGCTAAAATCTACCCTACTGTCATCCATATATAGGTCAGCAAACTGCACAAGCATGTGGGTTGTTGTACTATACAACACCGTCCAATCTATAATGGAATTATAGCAGACATCTCGGAATTTATGTGTGGGTCGACATTATAACATACCTACATGTATTTCAGGGTATGCTATTTGATTTCCATGGACTTGGATTTGACAATATACGGCGAATATTGCAGTTGATCACGCGTAGAATTTCGTAACACGTTCTACTGCGAATCCTTTCGTTTCTTAGGTCTATCCGTTTCGAGGAATTGTTGAAATACTCGTAGGTTCAATTCTACAGCCTTTGTTACAGAAATTTCTGGAATGTAGAATAATACTCCGTACAATTTCAAATTATACTTGGAAAATTACGAGAATTGATATTTAGAACGTCGTTTTAGGAACGGTGCTGATGTCCCTTTAATCGTTTAAAGTTGGTACCTACATTAAAAAATAATGAAGATTGGATAAGTATGTTCTTTATTAACTATGCGCTAAAAAAACATTCATAAGTATGTATTAATGGTAGCGCCCTATAAATTCGCAATATAAGAACAAAAAAAATAAACTGAAAACGAAATAAGATGAAAAAAACTCATTACTTAAAAAACTAAATATACATGTCGAATTATCCTCGTCGAGCCGGTCTATTAGAACTCACTAATGTAAACTGGCACAACAACGGTCTATAAAATTGACGTTTTAATATGATTCCAGTTTAGCTAACCTCCAACTTCCCTGAAAATCAATAAAATTTTAGCGGTATCAATAATATTTGAGCTTCAAAGGCGGCAAATACAGCAATCTCCCATTAAACTTTCAATTCATCCGCGCAAAGAACAATGGCCAATTGTTTAGTTCCAATTAAATTGGATTCTAGTTCCCCGAGACAATTAAACGGGATATGACACTCCGTTGTAATTCTAAGGAAACGATTTCAAAGGTGCGTTAATTGAATGTGGGTTACCCTTTAAATAAATAAGGCAGGATCTCAGATTAGGTGCGGTGTCTATTGTGTGTACACTTTACTGAAGAGAAGTATGTATATCTACGGGAACTACCGTCATTACCACATTCTATTTGGTGCGACGATGAGTATTTATCTATAGATAGACATACATACACATACACAAATCACGTCTTTATCCCTTACGGGGTAGACAGAGCCTAAGGTAACAGATACCTACAGGCCACATTTAGCAAGATTTTGGGCGTATAAGGTGACAAATGAAATCAAAATAGTGATGGGTTGCTAGCCTCATCGCCTATAACATGATTCCTATGATTTTCGCCCATTCCCTCGATGGGCTTTTACCATCTGCGCGGGTAGAGAAGCAACTGGTATATTCTATGTTTTTTCTTTGCTCCCGGACCAGCACGGAAGACGCACGGTTATCTACAGTGCTTAATACAAAATAGGTTGGATTATTTACGCTTATTTACAATTGCATTCAAACCTTTATTCCTTTGCATTATGCTTTTTGATCAAGGTATCTCATTCTAAGAGAGTATCAATAATTCCAAATGAATTGTGCAGTCACAAGTAACTGACTCCAGCCATATCCAGACGTACCTGCACTGGGACGAAAATGGGAATTTGCTAACTTGACTTAACTTCTAAGTCGTTTTAACTTTCAAGTTACTGAACTAACCTGATAGGGTATCTCCATTCTCACGTTAGCAAACCTCAGTCATTAGCATTTGATTAATGACCGACCGCACGAGGATTAAACGTTAATGCCGCAAAAATTCCTACCGTAGATTTAAAAAACCGGCAAATGTGAGTAGGACTCGCGCATTAACGGTTCAGGCGTGGTAATGTGGTAATGCTAGATCGGTTTTTCTTTGTTACTGTTTTCCTTTACAATAGGTAGTTATGCACTGTCAATAAGTTTGACACTGTATGTAATCATTTGACTATAGAGCTAAAGCAATAAATCTTGAAGAAATTTCATTGAACTGCGAACCAACTAAATCTTTTGTCTCAAATCAGCCCACATCCACCCAATGCTGAGTAAAGGCCTCTTCATTTTCACGCCACTTTGCCCGGTCCCGTGCCAGTCTCATCCAGTTTTCCAGCTGAATGACAGATGTCATCTGACCAACGGGCTGATGGTCTGCCCACTGACCTTCGACCCAGTCTTGGCCAACACTCTGTGACCGCCTTCGACCATCTGTCGTCGTTCCGTCTTACCAAGTGCCAAATTTGTAAAATTATTACTGTGAATATTTCAACCAGCTAACTTTTACCTTTGAAAATATTAAATCTTTTAAACATAAGACAGACTTACTGCCAGATAGAGATAGACGGACTAGTAAAGAGGTGTAAATAGTCTTCTTAGCATTCTGATACGGATCCCTAAAAACCACGTCAGCATCGTCCACTCGCGTTTTTCTCAACTTTTTAATTTTATACTGCAACTTTTGAGTTCTCTGTTTAATTTAGTCGGTGTTGATTAAATTTTAAATAGTTGGGATGAAATTTTGGCACGGGATAATTTATGTGTGCCTTCTTAAAGTTCCGCGGTAAATAGAGAGTGTAATGATTAGTTTGGGTTTTAACTACCGTTTGTAACATAAAACATTGTTTTGTTAGACTGTATAAATAAACAGAAGTGCTTTAAGTAAACAAAAGAACTAATTGACTTGTAATATGCTACAAGTGCAATAGTTCTCGCGATATCTTATGCAATTTTTATTAGAGACAATAAATACAACATTAGGCATCGTTGTCCATAATTTGCGCTTTAGTAAATTAGAAGCAAATCATCAAAAACATTTCTTGTAATGCTTATTTAAAAGAATTAATAAGAAACATGCCATTTATGCGAGTCAACTACATTCAAGGCCTAAAAGGTTTCAGTTGCCCTCTGAATTTTTCACTCGCAAATTCTGCGGTTCTCGACTAACACACAAACTCTCGAGAAATGGGAATTCTGTTTCTACATTTTCTATCATGTGTTTTAAAAATGTAAAAGTAGTTCCAGCAATTTTCATATCACTTGAGACGTAAATAAACAGAAGAAAATGCGAGTCTTTCCTGCGTCTCTGACAATATAAATGTGGGCTTCGTTTTTCTTTATGCTTGAATGCAACTTATTTGCCGCTCGAGTGTGCCCTTTCTTTGAAATTTGAATTTTAAAAAGGAAATCTGGTGTTGTTTTAATTACCCTTGGTTATTTTGTATCGGAGTATTTTAAGATGGCAATTTTTCATAATAACAAACGGCCCGTGTAAACCAACCTACTGAATCCAATTTAATTTATTACTTTACAAAAATGCCAGTGGGGGTTTTCGTTTAACTAAGGTATCCTTGTATTAAGGGGAGAGGACGGGTGACCCTTTACACTTGCCGCAGACGAATATTTGTCTTTTTTAATGCATCCTTGAGTGTTTGTTGGTTGAGGAACGATGATGCCGGGGTTTTGCTTATATTTGTTACCTGCGGAATTAATTTCGAGGGGGGGTTAAGGACCTTATGACATTTCGACATCCACGTGTAATTTTTTTAATCCAATTTATGATTAACAAAACATCCGTTGACTAGCTAAATTACTTTACCACTGGTAAGCTACCAGTAACTATAGATTAAAAAAAACGTTACAAACTCTGTTAAAAGAAAGAAGAATTTCATACATTTCGTGTGTTAATTTTAGAAATAAATATACGCAAAACCCTATTCCACTTTTCTCGTGCACTAGGAAAGCAGTGGAATTTACAATAGTATTTCGAGTTTTTAGTAAAGTTAATATCGCAGTAAGCGTGCCAGGAAATGGAAATCGAAAAAGAATCTAAAGAAGGTCTAAAAGTTTGTTAATAAAACTGACATCTGAAGCTAAGGGTGAAAAATTTTATGCTTTCGCGCCGAAACGATCCAATCTACAGATAAGAATATTGTGGCATTTACATAAAGTAAATCAAATTTTAATGAGTTTTATTTAAAAGGAAGGTTTCTCAAACGGTATCCAAGTGTTTTTATGCGGCAAGGAAAGCAAACGAGCTAGTGGGACACCCGATGGTAAGTGAACACCACTCCCCAGGAACACCTGCAACACTATAGGATTGTGTGTTATTCTGCATGCCAGAACACAGTAGCGCAAGCACGGCTGCTTAGAGGCAGGATTAGCAAGTAAAATAGTGGTAACCATAGAACAAAGAGAAACCTAGAAGTGGCATGTGAACGAGACGCGTGCCACTTTTATGCGGAAAATTGAATGTATAAACGTCAAATTCTTGTAACTCACTTCTATTGTCTCTTTGTTCTGTGGTCTAAAAACCAAAACCCTAATCTTGCACTGTACATTATGTATTACATGTTTCCTTACTATCTTTACTTCGTTACAGTACAACCGAAAGTCCTAGGCCCTGGCTAGTTTTACAATTCTAGTGTATCTTATACGTTTTATACGACTGTATAGGTAGGGTAGGTATACGACTTACCTTGGCGATAGAGTCGCGTGCTTATTTTAACCTTTAAATGCATTATGGTACTCTTCATTTTTATTTTATGTACTATATTTATATGATAAATATTATAGGTAGTATACAATAGTTTATTGTCTGGTAGGTTTTATGGGTTTATGTTTATATTCGGTAAAGTTATGTATTGCGGCTCTCAATATTTGTAATGTTTAAACTCACTCGTCCGTCCCTAATTGAATACTTCTCTCATCCACTCAAAGGTTGACTGGAAGAGATCCCTTAAAGGGATAAGTCCACCTTTGTGGATGTATCTCGATGTTTGTCAATTGGTATCTAAAACGATACTATCGAAATGACACACGTAGATTAGATAGACGTCAATAATGAGACTTTGTCATACTTTGTAGTCTCAAATTCACATAAATAAATAAATAGTCCAAAAGTAAGCGCTTGTAAGGCTGTAATATGGGTACTTAAATAGATAGAAACATCCATGACTCAGGAACAAAAATATTCGTGCTCATCACACAAATATATGCTCTTACCAGGATACGACCCCGGGACGCTTGCTTCGCAAGAAATTCACTACCGTCTAAGCCAACCACGTCGTCAAACTTGGGTTTTAATTTTCCTTTCGCTCTTTTAAAAAAGCAATGTAAATGATTACATGCACCCAAGGCCTAAGTTCTTCGACTGTTTATCAACTTATGACGCTGACCATACGTCCTATACTTCCTACTTTAATTCCCAATTCACTCACGCATGCTAAACCATCCATCCTTTCGCCCACAAACTCAAATAAGTTAACGGCTGTCAGTTTAGGGTTGCCGCGTTATTAATGAACGCTGCAGCCGCCGCGATAGCTCGCCGAACTTCGGTGTCAACCCTATTTAATGCGGGCAAGGGCAGCCAAAGATTTAATAAGAGGAATACTTCAGCGAGGAAAAATTTTTGGAACCGCGGATTCGTAGGATGAATTAAGTTTTAAAAAGTAAAAAAACGTAGTCTTTCGCTAAGGACAGTCCGTGAGCGTTTCGGGTACCATAGGCCGATCGATTCAAGTATCAAATGCGTAAGAGTGAGAGACAGCAAGACAAAGCCAAATGGCATTCTAAGAGCAGGACAAGCTAAAAATGTGTATAGGTGAAAAACTTAAGTTGTATGTGTGAGTAATGTGTGAGAATAGACAAATTGACGTTCTAAATTAGAAAAATGACTTCCCATATCAGTTATGTACACTATACCTAGACCGGCCGCTTAAATTAGTCCTCGCTCACGCGGCACAGAGGCGTGGGGTAGGACGACAAAGGGGACCGAGAGACGTGCGGGCGGGTAGGGCGCCTGCCGCCCGCACCTCTCTCCACCCCCTTTATCGTCCCACCCCGCGCCCCTGCAGCGTGCGGGCGAGGACTTATTTAAGTGGTCGGTCTATTGGGACCGAGCGCGACGACAGCGCCACGTGACAGGCGGCCATTATGGACAATATTGTCACCGCTGTCAAACAAGAATTAAGTAAATATTGTGAAAAATTTTAATGAAAACTTGTGTTATTTTACTATATTACAATTCACCGTAACTTTTCACTTTAATACTTGTATCAAATGATAACGTACTTTTAAGTAAAATTTTACAGGTTTGGTAACTTACTTTTTTTTTCTTACGGCAAATATCCACTTATTTCTTTGGTCTCGTTTCCACCATGGTCTTGGAAATTGGTAAAATTTACAGTCGCTATTCTTCTTGGTGTTATTACAATTCACAACAACACATCTTACCAGGACCATATTTTTATCTCAAAAACGATTAGAAAATGTTTACTGCAATATGGATTTGACAGCTCAAGTCAGCGACAAAAATGTCAATTTTAGCCGTAGCAAGCGCTGTGATCGTTTAGGCTACCCCCTCCACCCGCTTTGCACTCTGCCAATACATACAACAGGTCCGTTAGGTAGGTACTTAAGTTTTTCACCTGTACCTACTACCTAGCCTTTTCTCATAAATATGATGTCGAGCATTACAAATGAAGATATTTACGAAGAAGAAATCAAATGCAAGTTTATTGCAATGAAACTAATTTGAGTCTGTCCACGTTCATTACATTACGTACTGAACAATAGGGAATACTCATGATTTTCATGGCTTTCATTCAAAGCTCATTTAAGAAGATCATTATAAATAGTACATTACTGCAGAGGCCGTGAAGTAAGGGATTGCTGGACGAGTTTGGGGTAGGTGGCCGAGTCGAAGACGAGGCCAGATAGAACGAGTCCTGCAACTGGTGCGCCACAAAGTCGGTAATTTTTTTTGATTTTCTGACAATTTCCAGGGTAAATTTGGTCATTTGATTCTGTACGGCATCAGTTTCATACTGTTTCAATACAGCTTCTAATCCATTATTCCGCAACGCCGTACAAAAATCATGCGACAAAGGGAAAAAATCGAGGGTTACACTTTTGAATTCTCACCAGCAGCCAGTTGGACAGCTTACAAGTGACGCCATAGTGCTGAATCTTATTATTTTATGCTCTTATATCGTCCTATATACGTCACCTGGTGGTTCATATGACCCACATTTTTTGGTCATGGGCCTGTAGTCTATATCAAAAATCGGCCCCCAGGGCGGAATTCTCATGGGACCTAAAACTTGACATTATGGTCCGCATTACGAGTAACGACCCACCACAGCTTCTCACGGGTTTTCAATCTATAGGTAGTCGTTCGTCTTGAATCCTATTTATTAATGAAAACCGCGAAAAATTAAAATCCGTTTCTTACTTACTTTAAAAGATCTAAGCTTTCTTGTATAAACATGCAATTAAGTCCTGTGGGACATGAACATTTTATTGCTTCGGATAATTCGGTCTCAGCCATATCAGAAGCAAAGGCATCCAAGCATGATCTAATGCGCAGTCTAACTCTTATTAATAACATTATCATGTCTCCGAATGGTAATGTACGAGTTGAACTACGTTGCCCGCGCCATCCATTTTATATGGAAACAGAACTCTCTACGGAGCCGACGGGTACCGTTGTTTCGACATTACGCAATGCGCAGTCCTATTTAGGAACTTTCGAGTTAGTTTGGAATAACCCGTGACACTCGTAAATCAAGCTATATTACTTCACTGGGTTGTCAAAAGGTTATTATGTAACATTTTTACGAGATTTTTAATTAGATTAGATTTGATTAGACCTTAAACTGAACACAGGTTTAATTTTAATAGTCCTGAGAATTAACTTAACATAGAATTTACCAGTTTCTTCTCTTCCCGCGCAGATGGTAAAAGCCCACCGAGGGCTTGGGCGAAAGTCTTAGGAATCATGTTATAGGCGATGCGGCTAGCAACCCATCATTGTTTTGATTTCCCTTTTCACCTATACGGCCTTAATCATGCCTAGGGTTGCCATCCGTCCGGGTTTCCCCGGATTTGTCCTAGTTTAGAGGGCATCCGGGGAGCGTCCGGGGAAGGTTTCATTTGTAGACCGGGTTTTAAAAAAAAAAAAAAAATTGGGCCGCCCGCGAGACACGCACTATTTCACCGTTCCCCCACCCCTCCCGTCACGATCTTGTTGACATGTCCGGCTTTCGGACTCTAAAATCCGGGGTTTTCACGCGTCTTGTCCTGTTTTCCAAATTTTAGAGATGGCAACCCTAATCATGCCAAACGTGGCCTAAAGGTTTTGTTACCTTAGGCTCTGTCTACCACGTAAGGGATAAAGACGTCATTTGTATGTATGTATGTATGAGAATTAACTTAAGGACAGCGAGGTATCGTTTTGAGGATTAATGTTAGTTTTGTCATATGAAAATTATTCCAAATTTAATGAATCACTGTATTTTAGCCACCACCATTTTAGCTCCGCAGGCTGGGACCGCAATTGCAGTCTTCTGATGACGCGCGTGACCATTGTGTTGTGATCAGATCGGTAGCATAAAACCTGAAAGAGTATCCTCAAAACGTCTCCTCTTCCCGCCCCCTACTTAATGGTCGTTGTGTAAAAAAATTCTCCTCAGAGAAATAGAGTTTAGCTAACTTGATTTTGATGTTCGTTTTCTCAGTTTCGATCAACCAATATTCTTTGCATCATCTGTTGGAGCCAAGGGTGAGCCCTGAGCCCAAAACTTCAGAGAGGTTGGAACAAGTTAAAATGTAGCCAGTCTAAATAATGTTCCGAGTAAAACTAATCCATCAATATTAGGCCACGAAAATTCAGCAAGTACTTCCAGCACAGAGGCACTAGTCGGTATTATTAGAGCGTCAACGCGGGGCTCGAGATCGTATTCCCTATCTCCCCTACGTTAATTCCATAACGAAATGGCATGAAGAAATTACGAATTCAATCGTGATTCATAGCGATTGTCAAAGAAACGTCGATATTTTTGAAGGTTAAAAACTGTCGAAGAGAACTTACTAAAGAACCGTTCCTATTACCTTATAATTTATTTCGCTTAGTATGATTTCACTGACCATTCAAAACCGCGAATCTGTCTGGATATTTAAGTTAGGGCACCGACTGAGCGTCCTATTTTTATTTGAACCTTGAACGCATTTTACATGAGTCACACAAAAAGAACTGTCAATATTATACAGGATTCTCCATACGAGTTAGAGTAGCAGAACCTTTTAATTTTTTGTTCCTCTTACAGAGCCCACCCGGTGGTGGGCTCATGATTCTCAAAATAAAATACATGAGTAAACTGTTGTTATTCCTTCTCGTAAACAAATGCTAACACGATGCTTGCAACCCTTTGAACATTACGCAATTCAACGCACACGTACCCTTATAAAATATATATGTTTGCGTAACAGAGAATAACGAACAAAAATATAATATTCAGATCGAGAGATAGGGGAGCTAGGCTTTGCCTTTATCTTGGATATCAAGAGGCCTGTTGGCCGTATTTTGGTAGGTACTTTACATTATAATATTTATGTCAGCGTTTGCATTGATAACATGTTTTGGGACGAATTTTGGGGTTAGATGATTTTTTCAGTGTTTTAAAGCAATACGCTATTCCAAGCCATATATTCTATTTGAGTTTTTTTATGCGAAATATGCATGCGTTTGTTCACAATCACGCCTAGATGTGAGCGTAGATGTTATCCAGGGCGGAGCATGCTTGCCTGTTAAATGCCTGTTCACCCTTGATTTGAAGAAGGCCAGATAAAAACCGTCACGCCTCTTTCCCACAGGGGTAGGCAGCGACTACTTTGTTCCACTTGCTACGATTCTGACATACTTCTTTCGCTTCATCTACATTCATCAATCTCTTCATACATGCTCGTCGGTTTCGGGTACTCCTGACCTGACCTTTTTCCAAAACGTCTCCTATTTGGTCTCGGAACGTCCGTCTAGGCCTTCCCCTCCCAACGTAACCATTCACACAACAATACACATTCGTACACATTCACAAAACATTATTTTTAGTTTTTGACCGAAACCGAAATTGATACATGGCTTGAAAGCAAATAATGTAATTTTGAGCTCCCGTTCATACTAAACGGTCAAAATGTACCACTTAGCGAAACATAAATACGTCCGTTACGTACATAATAACATGGGTCATACAAACGCCGCTCTGACCTAACCGCACGTCCTACCGCATCAAACGAAAGTCGCGACTTCTGGCGCCTACAGACACTTATTTAGATAAAACGTAACTTTTTTTGGCCGCCGAGAGACTTTAAGAGAGCAAGCGTGTAATGCGGCCTTCATGAGAAAAAAATATTAAATAGGTACTTAGTGTTAAGTGCTTTGGAAAACATAAAAGTGGCCAGTAATTAAACAGCGACTAATGTACGATGAAACTTGAGTTTATGATTCAGAAGATGTATTTTTATCATAACAGGGAATCTATACGATCTATTCGACGACCGGATAGCCTAGTGGTTAGTGACCCCGACTATGAAGCTAGAGGTCCCGGGTTCGAATCCCGGTAGGGGCAGACTGTTGTATGATGAATACGAATGTTTGTGCCCGAGTCATGGATGTTGTACGTATTTAATTATGTATTTATCTACATTATATTATATAAGTATGTTTATCCGTTGCCTAGTACCCATAGTACAAGCTTTGCTTAGTTTGGGGCTGGGTCAATTGGTGTAATTTGTCCCAAGATATTTATTATTATTTATTATTATTATTATACACATTTATAAGGCATTTTTGGGCTGCACCACAGGGCGCTAACTGCCCTTAGCCCCAAATGAGAACCTAACCTCTATCTTTAGTTGATTTAAACCACGCCCTCAAATAGTACCTATCGTTTAGAGACACAAATCCATCGGATAGCTTACGGTAAATTTCAAATGCAATTTCACACAAAAACCCAGTAAAATTCAGAGGTGAGCGCGAGCTCGAACCAACAGTCCTACGCTCGAAATGCCATTGGTCAAACTAGCGCTACCACGGCTTTTTATGTCTCGTCATACGTCCTTTTATGAGGGCCGTAAGTCTTACCAAGCGTGTACAGTGATTGCCCACCCTAGACGAAAATGGAGCGCAACGAGCACATGATATAAATCTTTTATAGAGGCAACACATGGCACGTAAATAGAATACGTTTAGAAACCGCGTGCGTAACTTCCGCAATATAAGTTCCATGCGGCGGCGCACTTTCATGAATCTCACTTGTTCCCAACTTGTAACGGACATCGGTTAGAAGTCCGGTAAGCGCTGAAGTAAAACTTGCGCGCACGTTATACGATAAAGGATTGCATGGGGAATGAGGCGAATGAGGCATCCGCGCATCGCGATAAACTCAAAAACGAATCAGCGGGTTTTCGTGCGGTTTTAAACAGATAGAGTGGTTCTCGAGAAAGGTTTTGTGTAAATTGGTTGACATACTTAAAATTGTGTAATAATTTGATAATTGATGGAAGCGTTGGAAGTCAAACTGCCTGTGACGCCGACGAAATAGCAGACTAGGTACAATCATGATAAAGCAAAATCCAACAAAACAATTGAAGTACGAATCGGGAAGTAATGGTAGTCTTTTATTTCGTGCCGGAAGTCCGAAGTCTCGTTACAATTTCCTCTTCCTAAACCGCCTTTCTCCTAAATTCCTTGGAGACTGAAGATGTCCATTACCATCATATAACCCATTTACTAGTTTATCTTTTCATAGGAAGTTATTTTTTTTATCAAATGCAATATAGGCCTGCGTTTGACCACAATCATGCCTGGGGCCTTACCATAACGTCTTAATGCGATTCAATTCCAAACCAAATTTGGATCGATCGCTGTCAGATCCATACTAGAAATGTCAAAAATGACAGCAGCAGCAGTTACCGCCGCGTGTGGTCAAGAGCTGCTGTTCATTTTTGGATCCGTCCGAGGAGAAGAGCAGTGCTTGGTCCGGTGCACCCTGGGCATCGGTTAATAATTTCCTGGCAGATTCTGAGGGATATCATTATCCGTTAGCTAAGAGCCCGACAGGGGGGAGGGGTCGTTAGACCGTGTTCTACCGAACGAGTCACCGTACCGTTTGTCACAAGATTTTTTAATACTGTTTTTATGACTTTGACATTGGCTAAATCATCGCATCGATCGATGGGACCATGTTAGAAAAAGATGAAGAATTAACTGCTTTAAGAAGTCACGGTAGGGCCCCTGATGGTAAGCGAAAAAAGGCATTGGTATATTTATTCTTACCGAGCTATCTCTACTGGTAGAGATAAGTGCACATTCTGTAGATTTATTTTAACAGATGCATACTACACTATTTCCGTAAGTAAATGTACCAGGGGGGAAAAGTACATAATAGAAAATAAAGTGAAACCGTTTCAAGCGTATTTAATAGCCAGAGTAGTCGATAAGAAGGTTAGGTTAGGTTATCTCGTATTTTTACTACGAAATGCATAATTGTTAACAATAAACTTTATACTATTGATCTGATCACAGTGAACTTATACGAAACGCAATTTTTAGCCGTCAATAACTTTGAAAACTAAAAAGACAATCCCACAAGGTCTATTATGAAGACCTTGATTTCTCTTTTCATGTCTCACACTACGACCACGGCTACTTTCGTCAGTGTTTTTCTAACCTCCAAAAATACAAATTAAAAATTAGGTACTTTATTCTGCAGCACACATAGATAAGTAGCCAAAGAGGTACTTCTCCATCACACTATCATTTCCGCGGGGCGAACCAGCACGTTCCTTTGTTTACTGAAGTGAAGACCATCATCAGTATTCCCACCACGGAGGCTCTAATAGAACTTTTGTATGTCCAGTTTCACGTTAAAGCAAAAGTTGGACGATTTGATTAGGGGTGTTGTTTGGCCATTATATAATGGGATTTGCTTGTTTTGGCCATACTAATCTTTGATGCTAACCTAGTATGATAATAGCTAAGTATATAGATAATGTAGTAGGTACGGATATACAAATAAATATGCTGTAGAAAACGTGCCAAGTCTCGATGAGATTATTTTTTTACAAAGGATAGTGAAATCTCATAAACAGCCGAGCCTAAGGTATGTAAAAAAATGATTATTTATGATGAAAATCAGACCAATCTTTCCATTACTAAATGCCATTCTTCGAACATGAACCTAAAACATATTAACAAATGACAAACCCAGTTTGAGGGATTTTATAATAAAACCGTAGTACGTGATAAAAAAAGACTTTTGGTATATTTTTGCGGAACAAGTAACAGTTTAATAGCAATAGTAAAAAGTACTGCACTCGTCCGTGGGCTGTAGAGATTTCTTTCCATCATGTTCGTTTGCCCCCTATCCCATAAATAAAAATAGTTAGAGTAAAAGTAAAATAAGGGCGTTGAAAATTAAACGCATATTACGCGAACATATGAATCTGTTATGTTTATCACAGCACTGTAGCACATTCGTTACCAAAAAGGCTTCGGCTCTTTTGTGAACAAAGTTACATTTAAAAATGTATCATATAAGGCCTGATTCTGCACTCTCAGTTAAGAACCTGATATCGTAAGTGTCGGTTCAAAACAAATAAATAACATGTAGGTACCTACCCACATTCATATATTTTCCCAAAATACACAATACATATTATACAAACACCTACCTTCAAAAAAAATTCCGACTACAGCAAAAACAGAAAGGGTTATGTATTAAACAAAAACAATTTTTCTATTCATATTTTTTTTCTAATCATAAATAAAAGGGTAGTTTGGGAAAATATATCAATGTGGGTACATTATGTTTATTTATATGTTTTCGAATCAGTACGACGTTGCTTTGCATGGGTAACAGTTGTGCTCATTAAACTTTGATAATGAACCGTAGAGGGATCTAAACGCGTCAGTGTTTGTGTGGTGTAAGGGATAATTAAGTTTGTGGGATTTTTATGTGTTTTAAGTGGCAGCATGAGAAACATATTTATATTTCACACAGGCTTGGTTACCTTGCACGTGAGTAGCGGAGTACCAAGGTAAATATTTTTTGTTCATTGAAATGGACCTCCGCAAAGTAACGCCTGATTCAATAAAATAGAGTATTTAGAGTCAGAGTTAATATTATACTCGAAATAAAGTTCTTGTTTAGTCCGTGGTTTACGGTTAGTCATCAAGATAATATTTATCAAACTTAAATAAATACGAACCATGTGCAACGTTTTCGAAAAAAACATTTTATAATCATGATATGTAAACTTCTCGTAGCAAAGTCCATGTCAACTCCAAAATTTACGAAAGCTAAGGCCAAATTTCATTCAGCCGTAGACGGCAGGATCCCCATTCAATGCACAAAATATTGACAATTATCTTTCATCCCCTTCATTTCTGCATTTCACGATGTCTATAAAGTTAATGAGCGAGATATCTTATTAGTTACCAAATAGCTTCATCAGATGTCGTGGGCGTTTGAAATCAATAAGCTCGTTTCTATGGCAACCGTCTTAACTCTGACAGCGTACAACGCCATCTCCGCAATAGGACGAAAACTTCCTGGTTTCTATGTCTACCAAGACTATTGAAAAACAAGAAACAGTTTTAAATCATATTTATAAAACCAAAAGTTATGCTTAATCTATCTGTACATAATAATATTAATAATACTCTTAATAAGTTCAAAACTAATACAATTTGTTTTCTTCATAACATGATAGCGTTAACTGTTGGTCAGATGAGAGGCTGTATGTTATCTTTTATTGGCAACAGATGGCGTGATTATATAAAATTCTGCGGGAACTATTTTTACGATAGTACCGTTATCATTACTACCGCCATTTCTAAACGCAACTAGGTACTAATAATTGTACTACATACACACCTACCAGTAGATAGGTAAGCTGTTTTATTTAGCGCTGTACCAACAAATATAAAGCTTGTAGGCAGAGGAAGAAACAGAACTGGAACAGACAGCAGAGGAAATGGATCGCCGATACGGTCTTGGGTTGCGGGCTTTCAGGAGTTCATTTTCAGGGAACCAGGAAAAGGAAGGACGTCGTAACTCTGAAAAGTTATAATTAGTAAAATAAATAGTCAAGTGAAATAAAATGTTTGAAGGTAAAGTAGTTTACTTATTTCTTATTTATTGGTTGTCTGGTAGAGATCACTACTAAGCGATAAGACCGCCTATTGTCTACCTTGTTTGGAGATGTTATTGTACTGATTTTGTGGCGTTCGATAAAGAATATTTGTATTGTATTGTAATATACTGTTGTTTTTCGCGAAATAAGTAACATTTATATAACTATGCACAAAGGCGAACTTATACCTATAAGGGATCTCTACCAGTTAACCTTTGAATGGATGAGAGAAGCATTAAACCGGGGACCGACAAAGTGTGAGTTTAAAATTCCAGATAGTGTAAGCCACAATAGAGCGTACATACAATAAACAAATCGTAAAATAAACTGCTAAATATCATTACACACATGCATACATACAAAATACAATAAGAGTACACATATACAATATCTAAGGAGATGGTGTGAGCCACATGTTCCTCAAGCCCTCCCTGAACGACGCCACGGAGGCAGATTGCCTGATGGAGGTCGGTAACCGATTCCACGGCCTAGCAGAGTGAACTGTGAAGGATTTGGAGTAAGTTTTGGAAGATGAAGGAGCAAAGGCGCTATAAGGAGATAAGGTAGGACACACGTTGTTTTTTATCGATAAACCTGTGATTTTGTAGAAATGTGAGATCTCCCGTTGTGATCGGACATGCTCGATGCACTGGGCAGTTTTGAACTTTGCGGTAATTCGGGTCACCGTAAGCTATTTGAGACATTGATAAAAACGTTAGTCTCAAACAAAACGCGCACTCCTCGACTCGGCTGTATGACATCGTCGTTCATTATTCCATAGTCTCTTTGACTTTAAAAAAAGTTAAAAACAAATGAAAAACAGTCCAGCAATCCGATCTATGGTCAGAAAATCGCGCCTGCCATGTAACTCGGCCGTCAACGAGGCGCTTCGCGTTCTGTTACTTAGAATACAATGACGACATTTACAATATTTGAAATGAGATTATGTGGAAATGAGCAGCCAGATTTAACAGTAAATATTTAAGCGAAAAACAGCCCCCGACGTGTTTACACACGTCAGTCTCTGAATCAACAATCAATATTATTGATTTCATGTCTAAGCACAACGTTCTGTGTCGCTTAGACAACCGTTTAAACACTAACATACATGTAAATCAGTGGTTCTTAACCGGTGGTCCGCGAACCACTCCTAGGAAGCATCCAAAGTGGTCCGCGGAGCCAATCTAATAAATATAATTAGATAGGTGACATGACAACTAATCGACACAATGCGTAAAGTTGCAGTTTTGGCCGATCAAAGCCATACGTTAGATATTATGTAGTTACTTGTAGTTACTAGATGATCCATGGAAAGACAGAAATTTTGTCAAATGGTCCCTCAAAGGTTAAGAACCGCTGATGTAAATAGATTACATTATCAACCAGTATATTATCAGGCGCTGTACAGCGTGTAATAGTTTGAGAGAACGTACCTTAACGTGCGGCAGCGCGAGCACGCGGCGCAGGTCGTGTATGGCGCCGGCGGTGGCGGGCGAGGCGGCGGGCGGGCCGGGCGCGCCGCGCGGCCGCGCCGCCGCCTCGAGCGCCTGCCGCCCGCGCTGCCGGGCCTCCGCCGCCGGCGCGCGCCCGCTCGACACCACCACGGTGCACGCTATGCGGTCGTACACCTGCACGACCAAGTGCACGTGTACTTGAAAACATCCCGCTTCACATTCATCAGAAGCCCCGCCTCGCCCTTTTAGTTGCAATAGTTCGGTTGATAAGTCCGGGGCCGAACTACTGACACACTTTCAGTCGCATTGTTCGGTTGTGACATCAAATCGAACTAATAGGAAGTTTTTTTTTGTAGAATATGGCTTGGTAACTGAACCTTTAAGCCAAGTCTTTAATTGAGTCAACTGTTTCACATTTTCACATCACGAGGTTAATATTGATACACTATATTTTACCAACAGTATTTTGTTGTTATAGTCCGGGTAGTGATGTGATGTTAAGGGAAAAAATGATCAAAATTAATTAGAAGAAATAAAAGAAATATTAATCATTTAAACACAAATGAACACGTGTCAATTATGCTGTCTAAAAAGGAATTTCGCTTCTATTCGGTTATAATATAAAGCTAAGAATGAGCTTATGCTTACACTACGGATTATCCAGCGGAGAATCCATCAAATAATTGAAGATATTAAAAAACGTTTTATTATTTTTTTCGGTATCGGTACCCTGCGTGTTGTTTTTTATAATATAAAAAAGGGTAGCTACTTTTATTTAACTACATCTTTAACCGTACTTTCGACTTGTTCCAATTCCCATTAATTCGATTTCACGTCACAACACAACCGAACTAATGAGACTAAAAGTGTGGCAGTAGTTCGACCTCGGACTTATCAACCGAACAAACAAGTAAAGAGCCTCACCGGGCGGTGTCCGACCATTTGGCCGACAAACGTTTCCCAGCTAATGCTGGCCATTCACCATCCTTCCTGTTGTCCAATCGGCATGACGCCGCCGCTTGGATCGTTAGAACTGACCGTGTATTGATAGTGGATTGGCAAGTGTGGCAGCTGTCATGAAAATCCAGTCAGTTCTAACTGATCCAATCGGCAGCGTTATGCGCATTGGACAATAGGAAGGATGGTGTATGGCCAGCATAATTCACTTGACAACCCTTTAATATCTCCTTAGTAAAAATCTTCGTTAATATACTCGACTAATTTTTAAATGAGAGTTGCAAAATTACTGTATAATTTGTTCTGAAACTCATCTTATGCATTTGGGTGGATCAACTTTTTCTTGCCATTCGTTGCTATATGGTTACGTTCTCCTCGCGCACACTTTAAAACGTAAGTTTACAAGTATAAAATTTGCCAAACATGTATTTTTGCGGTGCATATAAGCCTTTTCCATAATTGGTCACGTACTAAGCATGATAGTATAATGACACAACATTTCTTTTAACAAACTGTACTACTTTTGTTTCCTTGCTGACGGGACAGAATACAGCAAGAAATAGTTGATCTACCCATTTCGTATACGATTTATACTACATTGTACAGTCTAATCTGCTATTATGTACCGCTTTTCTTACCTCTAGAAGAGCCCGCAGCTGCAGATCATCAAGCATGCTGTGGAACAGATCCGGGTCCATGAAGAGTGGACCGTCCTGAAGTACTGACACGTCGTCCAAAGATTCCACCACCAGGTTCACAGCTGTAAAGGAATCATTTATTAAATTAAATGGTATCATACCATACTCCCCACACGGGTTGCACTCCGGGAGTGCCGGCAGTGAAAACTAAAAGTGCACAACGCACTTCAAAAACAGAAAGAAAAAAAAGAAAAAGAAACTTTTTGGACACGAGATTTGAACCACGGTCACCGGAGCGAAAGCACTGTTATTCGTCACGTTATAGCACAAGGCCAAACGTAGCTCACGAGTGAGTGACGAAATCAACGTACGTATTATCCTCCGTCTCACCTGACACGAGTTTAAAAGCGTCGCTAGCTGATTGTCAAAGGGTGCGGTTAGGAGCATAGCGTCTATCGGTAGGTCAAGGACAGTTACATTAAATTCAAAATTAAAAAAAAAACCCACACATTTGTCCCCCAATGACCCCCCCCCCCCCCCCCCCCCCTCCATGCCTTATATCATTTTGGAAAACAGCTGATATTCTCCAAGCTGCTGGACCAATTTTTACCAAGCATGACTAAGAGCCACAGCAAGGAAACTGGCTTTCGAATGAAAAAAACCGCATCGAAAAACCAGACAGAGAGACACACACTAAAAATAAATGCTACATTTGCCCGTTCGGCTACGCCCTTGGTCCATAGCACATATCGTTCAACTCACCAGCAGCGTTGGCCTCCTCCAGCATAACTTGTTTCCTCGCGTTCTGCTCATCATCCTCCTCATCGTCAGCAGCGGCGGCAGCCAACGTCGCCGCTCGCAGACGACGCCGGCTGTTGAACTTCTTCAGTTCGTCGACCGTACTCGCCAAGTGTACGCGGTTTTGCTTGTCACGGTCCTAAGAAGCAATTTACATAGGTAAATCGAGTAGCACTACGGCATACACACTGGGCCAATGTAGTGGACCAGCACGGTGAGCGTTGTAGAGATCTAACTGTTGGTAGTTGGCGCCAACACTGGCTGGCTACAGGAATAGTGTCGGTTTTCGTGGACACGCCAAAGGATCTTGGCGCGCTTCGTAGTGTACAAACATTGGCGTATTATTCAGTTCGATTTTATTCGTCATCAAAGACTGTAGTGTCAGTTCAGTTTCCAATTAACGATTGTGTGAACAAGTAATGAGGTGTTACAATCTACTGTTAAATGAGCAGATGTCGATATTCGTTATTTTGGCCCAACGTGCTGGTCCACTACCTTGGCCCAATGTGTACAGCAACCTATAAATTTTGTCGTTTGTATTCCACTATCTAACATTTGCTACGCGATGTATATGTATGTATAAGAGAGGGGGGGGGCTCAAAGACCGCATCTCCTCCCTTAATTAATTAGGAGTCATGTTATAGGCGATGCGGCTAGCAACCCATCACTATTTTGATTTCCCTTTCCAGCTATACGCCCTTAATCATGCTAAACGTGGCTTTAAGGTTTTGTTACCTTAGGCTCTGTCTACCCCGTAAGGGATAAAGACGTGATGTATGTATATATATAAGGTCGGAATACACGAAGCTACTTTTTCAAACCAGGATAGCAAGCCAGTGCTAGTAAGCTAGCAAGCTAGTCTACCTTCGTGCACACTTAACTAACTTATTTCAAAGCTGGTAAGTTGGTACTTAAGCCAAGATAGTTGTTAATAGCTTGTCGTTCTACTTCTTGAGTCAGTTGTCCCCACCACTAATCCGCTGTCCTGACTTGTGCACAGTCCGTTAGAACGACATTCTTTTTTGAACAATTGTGCTGAATTTGAAGTACGAGTAGCATAGAAGATAACTACGGCTCTCATTAATCTTGTGAACTAGTCAAAAATTTGATTAGAGCTTTAGTTTTGAAGACATAAACAGATTTATACCACTTTCGAGTGATGTGCTTTAGGCCCCAAAACCGTTTGTTCAGGGAGAGACATATAGACTTACCCTTATCCACCTGTGGTTGAGCACATCCTGAATGGTTATTCTTTGCGTGTGGTCCACAGTCAACATGCGCTGCACCAAATCTTTGGCTGCGTCGCTCACGTCGTCCCAAAGGGGAGCGTCAAACTGGAAAAGATGATATTTTCGCAATTATTTTAAACTAGCCTTCCGCACGCAGCTTCGCCCGCGGTAAACTAATTTTCCCGCAGGAAAAGGTATTTTCCCGCGGTAAAAAGTAGCCTGTCATCCAGTGATAATGTAGCTTTCTAACGGCAAAAGAATTTTTGAAATCTGTCCAGTAGTTTCGGAGCCCATTCAATGCAAACAAATAAACAAACAAACAACCAAATTTTTCCTCTTTATAATATTAGTATGGATGATTCACATATTAATTTTATTTATTACTAGCTTTTGCCCGCGACTTCGTCCGCGCATCGTCAAAGTGACATACCGCCATTAGGTCATTATTTCCTATCCCGACTTTTTATCCCGCGGAAAATTTGCAAAAGCCCGTCTGAGTGCTGCTCTTTGATCTTCAAGGAATATGTCTGCCAAATACCATTCTTATCCCACGGGAATTTTGCAAGTTCCAAAGATCAGTTTTCAGATACCATAATTACCTATTATTATTATTATTATTATTATTTAAAATAATACACTAGCAGCTCTTTGAGCTGATACGTGTATATCTATCACTGCACTTGTGTTCTCTGACTCTTTAAATGAATATCTAGTCTATTTTTAAAACTGTTCACTGAAGGTGCACTTATCACAAGTTCGGGGAGTGCGTTCCACGAGTTCACAACACGGTTGGATAGGAAATGTTTTCTGGGGTTGCTTCCACTTGGCTGCTTGATCAGTTTTAAAGAATGCCCTCTCAAACGTGTATTTCTACTAATATTGAACATGTTTCCTATGTCCGGGACGTTGTAGTGGTCATTAGTATGCGAAATTTATAGATTCTAGAAAAAAAAAGTATTTTATGTCCGTCTCCTGGTTCTAAGCTGCCTCCCCACCAATTTTCAGCCAAACCAGTTCCGCCGTTCTTGAGTTATAAATAGTGTAACTAACACGACTTTCTTTTATATATACAGAAGATTTTTAGTTTGAAATTACTTGAACTTCTAACTGACGTCTACTAACCACTGTAAGCTAATTTGTCTTGTATAGTGCACTCCAAGGTTCCAAGATACAGGCTCTACCTAGTTCGGGGTCTGCCAGATAACCACTTTTGTATACTGCTGATGTATTTTTTACGAAATAAATTTATTCTCATTCTCTACTCTTGTTGTTTAATTGTCAGATTGTGTTTCACTTACCCGCAATCTTCCCCGGCATATGGCTTCGAACAATCGCTCCCTAGTGCCAGTGAACGGCAAGTATCCCACCAAGAGCACGTGCAGAAGAATGCCGGCCGCCCAAACGTCGACCGGCTTCCCGTACAGCTGGGACGAGACCACCTCCGGTGCCATGTAGTGCGGCGTGCCGATGCGTCCTGAAGATATTAATGTAGATTAGGTTAAGTTAAAAAAAACAACACTGTCGTCCAATGAACAGTTGCGTCTCAATATCTATACAGCCAACTGTTCAAAAATACACATAGACCTTATTTTCTGGTGCGTGTTTAGATATTTTTGCAAGATTCGCTGTACAGATATTGCAGAACTCAACTGTACGTATGTATACCAAATTTCAAGTACATTGACCACGAGGAGTGGTCAGAATTGATTTGCATGTTTTGAAGTGGACAATTTACATATTACATACAAACAGGGCAAAATAAGTTGGTACAAATGCAGCATGAATAGATTGTAATAGAAATGGACCTAGTGAGTAATGTTATGTCGTCGGTTAAACTGGAAACTATGAGTACGATTACTCAGGAAGTGTCAATCAAGTATCCTATTAAATAGTAGACGTATTTGTGTCCATTAACACGAAACTTTATCTACACTTCAACGTTTGACATTGATTAAAATTTCGTATAAAGAAAACAACTATCAAATGAATCAAGAATTTTTTATTCTTAATTTTTAAAAAAGAAAGAAAGAAAGAGAAGCATTTATTTACACACATTCGATACACATAGATATAAAATAAGGAGAAATACAATATACCAAGGAATAGTACCAACATGGTGTAAAATAGACCCCACTCAGCATAATATTGCGTCGGTTGTGGGGTTTTTTTATGTTTACTTTTACGGTTTTACCGTTAGAAATTAAATTTCTACACGACACTGAAAATTAGAACAAGCAAAATCCGAAAAGCAAAGTTATGCCGGGAATCAAAACCGGATTCTCGTCATTCCGTGACGCGTGCATACACCTACACCACCCATAGCAGGTGAGTAAGCCTTTGATTTTTTCTATCTGTCACTAGCTGAAGGTCACGTAGCAGCCATAGCTTTACTTTTCGTTTACTTGTCGTTTAGAAATGTAATACATTACTGATTTAATACGATAATTAATTGACACTTCATGAGTAGTCGCATTTTCCGTTTTAACCCGATGGCAAAAAATTATTCACTCCATCTGTATTCAGTTAGAACAACGCCTTAGTATTACTATGCTTTTTATAATCTTATGGACAAACTGTTTACTGGTATCACAACTTGCTATAAAGTCAGTAATTTGAACTTGAATAACCATTTAAGTTTAAAGAAAGTGTTTTCAAATGTTATGTGAAGAAGTCTTAGCCGGAACAACAGATTAAGAAGTATAATTATTATTTTACTTAAAGTTCTTTTGTATGTAGAAGATGCGGTATTAAAGGTGTGTTAAAAACAAGTGGCTTTTCGGTTCGTGCAATTGGGTTCTGTTAATAAAACTAATAAAATGTTTATCACCAACATCACCATTCCCAGAACTGTGCATTTTAATGAAAATGATTGCTTGATATGATGAGAGCAGTCATGGAGAACAATAAAATTCCAGGGAAAATCGACTGTAATTTTTGGGACAAGTTTGGAAATAGAAAACGGCATAATTAGCTAAGTTTGCGAAAAAGTTGAATATTTTCTCGTTCCGTTGTAGAAATTTACTTGGGATTTTTACTTAATTTTCCTTTCAGAGCGAGTTTGAGAGTTCTGAGAAGTTTCCAATGTTTTTTTTTCTGGCAAAGGTTTCTTAGACTTCAAACTCGCATTGTCTCAACCTATTTTATCAAGGAATAAAATTATTTTTCTAACTCTGAATCAATTTAAAACTATGATCATCGTCTAATTTTAAAAGCCAATGAAAAAATCAAGATGAAATTTGGATTCAACGACGTACAAATTAGAAAAAAAAACACGCAGGAGTAAGGGCCGTGTCAGTGTGAGAGAGTGCCAATTGGGTAAATATTCCAAGCGATTATAAACAATGTCTGCCGCATTAGACACATAGCCATAGCACACTAGCTCCACTATTCATAAAGCATATATTCCTTTCTAACCAGGCGTGGGCGAAAGAGACAGATGCTTCATGAATGATCGAACTAGTACGCCTAGCTTTCGTTGTACCAGTGATATGAGTGACACTGTGCTGATGGATAATGCGCTTCACGTCCATGCAGTGACGGCACAATTTCGCACGGAGTCTTACCATACTCGTCTGTATTGAGATAGGCTTGGGCCATGGGACCCATTAGGGGGCGACTGTCCCGCACGAGCTCTGTACAACACAACCTACTTTTAGAATCACAGAGGATTTCATTCAGTTTAAATGAACAATTTTGAATCAGGTTTTTTTTTAAGCTTCATTGAAATAAGATTGCTTGAAAAGTGAAAACATTTTATTCCAATTTTGAACCAGTCTAGTCAAAACTACACTTTTTATCTTGCACAGACGTAAATAACCTGATAGGCAAAAAAAGCTAAAAAAAATTGCATTCACTGCGCAATGACATTTGTCTTCTGAGCCTTTTCGTTATTCAATAGGATTTTAATCAAAATTTGCTAGGACTTTTTTCATGTTCCTAGATTTCCAAAACAATATTAAGGGCCTGTCTGTAATATTACTGATATCTTAAGTGTCAGTATTCTATTCCCCCTCTCTTACTACGAAACAGACAGAAACGACATCATAGATAATCGACACTTAAATTATCAGGATTTTAACTGAGAGTGGTAAAACAGCCCCTAAATCAAATGTCTACTAAGACGGCTTGAGAACATTAAAATTGGATCCCAGAACGGATAGACACATAAGAGCGTTTCATACTATTACAGTCCCGGCACTGACGGAACAATTTTACCAAACAAATTGATTCCCGATCCATCGTGGAACCTTATCGCAGTATGTCATAGTGACGTTACATTGAATCGGCGATGAAAATCATTGTGACGTTGACTGTGAGAAAGTTCTACCGCGGGTCGGGAATAAATTTGTTCAATAGTACACCGTCGTGACCCTAAACGGGGTGACATATTATAGCACGCTTTGACGTCTACAGTAAGCGATCGAAATCGATGGCAATGACTCGTGTTACGCGATGGCGTGCAAACTAGTGCCACCGCCTGCAACCATGCGAGACTCCGCAAAGGGTTAGTATATACACTGACGAGCAAAAAAAAGGGTCACTTTTCATACGAATTTGTTTGGAAAGCAACCCGTTATATTTGCGCGTCAGTATAATTCACACAGGCTTAGGTTTTCACACGTAGCGGAGTAGCGACGTAATTATTTTTGTTCGTTTCTTTCACAGAATCCGGACCCAGTTGTTCGTTGCAAGTTGATCAGTTCAAGAAATATGAATTGGTCGTCTGTTGTTTGCGTTGCGATCTTTTGTTTTATACCGTGCTTCATCTGTGACGTTTCGTTTTTGATAAGGTAAGGTAGGTAACTAGTAGACTAATAAAGTGTTTGTATGCTGCGTTTATTTTCATGTATCAAAACGGCACGGTTCGAGCCCCCGCGCGCAATAAAAGCGTAGCGGGAAATGTTGCGAAGTCGCCCTTTCCACGGCTGAGTTGCCTTATTAATCTCCCTGTAGTCATTATATTCCAAAAAGTTACCAAAGATGGCCGAATCTCATGTCATTATCCTTGTGACGTTCCAAATGTGACCAATCAAAAGTTATCAAACTGACACATTGCCATTATAACACGAAATTTTCTTCCATAAGATTTTCACCGGCAGTTGGATTTAATTTTATCTTTACAATTACAAATTAGTGTGATAAGAGAATGTGCTGGTGTGAAAGAAGATATAGTGACTAGGACAAAAAATGTATGCTTAGTTGGTTTGGTCACGTAGATGGTGGATGAAACTAATTAGGTTTTTATGGGGGGTGTGAATGGATGCGTTAGGGGGGAAATCGGGGACGTTTTGAAAAAAGGTCAGGTCAAGAGTACTGTAAACCGACTAGCATGTATGAAGAGCTTGATGAATGTGGAAAAAGCGGAAGAGGTGTGTCAGGATCTCAGGAAGTGGAACAAAGTCGTCTCTGCCTACCCCTGTGGGAAAGAGGCGAGACGGTATGTATGCAATTACAAATTCTTAAAAATGTACGCACATAGTTTAGACAAACGAAAATCTACTGATGTATAAGTTATTCGTTTTAATGGCAACTCTGGTAACTTTTTCGGAATTTTATTACCTCATAGTATATTTATTACTCTATAGTACTGACCAGGGGGCGCTCGGTGCGAGGTCGGCGTAGGCAGTTGCGCCGCGACCCCAAAACCCCCGAGCTTAACGGGGGCGCAGTTGTCCCGGCCGGCCAGCAGCACGCAATGGGGTCGCACGTCGCGATGCACTATGTCGTTCTCGTGGCAGTAGCGAAGCGCCTCTAGTATTTGACGCATGTAGTGGCTGCGAAGAAACAATGGGTTACTAGAATCTTCTAGATATCAGTGGCCTCATTTTCAAATTAAACGTCATAGTTGGTTATTGCTACACAGTAGTAAAGTGATCGGTTGCTTCTTAAAAGGCTGTCAACACCAAAATTGTTGAAATTGATGTTCCTTCAGCAGCTTTTTTAGAAAAAATATTTGTGCAGGAAAAAAAGGTTAATATTCATCATACTTCAAAGACCTTGGCCGTACTCGATACATGAGTGGACGAAATAATTGCAAAGATTGGTCTAAAAATCATCATTAAACGGTTTTATGTTTTTATTCTTCTGACTTAGGGATCTGCAATTAAAATCACAATTTCAACATCCACTATCGACTTAAATTACACAAATAATCTACACTTTTTTTTATAAGTACTTGTTCTAAGAATTTAGACGTGCGTCGCGCTGCAAGAATAGTTTCTCCTCTTTCACTAACAGGCACGAGACCGTGTATGTGTGAAGAGTAGCGCTGTTCAAGGTGGTTGACATGAGCGCTTTAAGCCTACTATACCCCAGCTAAACGGCGAACCAAAATAGAAGTATAGGCCACCAATGGAGCACCTTTGCGGGTGTAAGGACCTCGTGCTAATCCAGCCACCAAGCAGTTCTTGCGCTGATTTGTTCTCGAGAGTAAGATATCCGGTGAAATTACTAATATTCTATCCTACTTAGCCCTCTAGGCTAGCAACACATCTGCAATCCTCCAGTATTGCAGGTTTCCGTGAATAATGGTGCTCACTTACTATCAGGCGACTCACTTGCAACTCTGGATTGGGAATAATGACGTATATATCGAAGACTCCACTTTTTCTTACCAAGCAACTGCCTCGCTGTAGACAAAGCCAGCGGTAGCTCTGCGAACCACTTCGAAGCAAAGATCAGACCCATCCATACTGAAAAAGAAATGGACACAGTTATATAAATAGATACAACTTTACCCTATTTATGATTATATTTTATCATTCGCACCTATTATCATCATTGTGCAAGACTGCACAACCTTTTTAGATCGTTTTTTACCTTTTTTTAATTGTTTATGGTTTTTTAAGATGATTTTTTAACTGATTAGACTTTTGTTTGCTACGGAAAACCAGTGCCTTTTATTTTGCTCCCAAATAATCATAATAAATTTAAGTCCTTCCATGCTGGTCTGGGAGCAAAGAAAAACATAGAATGTACCAGTTGCTTCTCTTCCCGCGCAAATGGTAAAATCCCATCGAGGGAATGGGCCAAATCTTAGGAATCATATTATAGGCGATGTGGCTAGCAACCCATCACTATTTTGATTCCCCTTTCCATTCATACGCTCGCAATCACGCTAAACGTGGTCTTTGGGTATTGTTACCTTGGGCTCTGTCTACCCCGTAAGGGATAAAGACGTGATTTAAGTAGGTATGTATGTATGTAAATTTAAGAGCCCAGCTCTTGTCGGTAGAGTAATCGCCATTCACTTATTCTTTCTGCCATTGCTTTGAGCTCCTGATACGACCTAATAGTACTCATATTAAATCACTTGACCGTTATTCGAAGCTTATTTAATTGAGATAGGCTACCGTCATTTCCCGCATGTTTCTGTCCCTTTCTACCTTGATATCTCCCTCTCTTTCGCACACCACCCTCCACTTTTCATCACGCCACCACCACGCAGTAGCCTGGCTTAGAGAAATCCAGGCGCCCTCTGGTTCATTGGCGTTCTATTTCCCGCCGCGAACGGATGGTAGCGGAATCCCTCCCCATCCGTTAGAACAAGTCTGTACATGTTCAAACTATACTTCTACTGGTAAGAACAAAAACGGCTTACACCCAGGTGAGTGTTTCCCTTTTAATTTTTTTTATGGAAAATGTTACCTACTGAACGGATTTACCGTTCGAAATCGAAGAACGATGCTTTTTATTGCATCTAGTTTTACCGTTCGAATTCCGAATTGAATAAGTAAGACTAAGGAGTGACCTAGTTTTACGAAGTGAACTTTGATGTCTACCCTCAATTAATGATTTTTTATCGGACCCACTTTCAACGCAACTTACTTGTAAAATAAGCAGTATAACTAATACGAGGATCGTTTAGGATGGCAGACGGTCAAATGGCAAACGGTAGTAACGTACAGCCTTCTGCAACGACGGCTCCAAGGAAGCGGCCTCGAGGAAGGTCAAGTAGCTCCTCCAGTAGTAGCAGTAGCAGCTCGTCGTCCGATTCGTCTTCATCATCGTCGGATTCGGCATCACGCAGGCGAGGCCGCTCGCGACACCGCCGCCACAAGAAGCGCTCAAGGCGAGCCCGGCGTAGGAATCGTAAGCATAAATCACGTACTTCTAATCGTGTTTGTGAAGACGAGTGCCATAATGATAATATAATTGATTCCAATATCAGTCGAGAATTGTACGAAGATAACCCGGAGGTTGTCGACACTAATCCCGAATTTGTGTTGGATTTGGGAACCAAATTAAAGGAGCCCGCAGTTCCAAAAACACCCGAATATTTTGTAAATGTGCTTAAGTCTATGCAACATTTTTGTGACAAGGAGTGGACAGAGGTCAGGTATGCAGAGGTACAAAAACTGTATAATCATGCCCCAGGCTTCGTAGACCTCGAAGCTAATGACGAGATCAAAGCGTATGATTCATTGCGGCATCTGGCCTATGCCGACAAGGCATATGCAGCGTTAACCTTCGTTGCTATTAAACAAAAAACCATTTTGGAGAACTCTCTAAAAGTTTTCTTAGCGTGGGCAAAAAGCGATTTCAATTCTAACTTTGAAGCACTCCAGGCGAAATTGAATGAATTAGTTAACGCTGACTATGCTAGGGTTTCGTCAGACCTTTTGCAAATGATTTGTGGTCATCGAGCAGAGACAATTCAGATGCGACGTGATGGTATAATTAATTTTGCTCGCGATCCGCTTTTCAAATCTACCCTCCGTCGGATTCCTCCGTCACTTGATAATTTATTTGATCAAGACATGTTACGAGCTGCCTTAGAGAAGGAAGGAGGTGTTAAGAAAGCGTTCCTGCCTCTACTAAATCGGCAAAATAATTACGCTCCTGCAGCGCAAGCGGGAAATAGTATCACTACCAAAACTGTCCGCCACCCCCCGCAGGGGTCGGCTGTGCGACATCAGCCCCCGCAGGGCCCTAGTCGTGGGTGCTGCTCCAACTGGCGAGCACCTTGTCCTACTTATAACGCAAGCACATCCTCTCACGGAGGTTGCAGTCATTTCCCCCCCTCGCAGGGTGTTGGGAATAATAACAATTACCGGTCTTCGCAAGGCCATCACAATGCGTACAATAAAGCTGGTTTTAGTAACCGAGGCTCCTTTCGACCTCGGACAACAAAGCAAAACCAAAGAAGTGCCGAATATAATACAAAGGCCCGCAGGAGGGCTGGATCGCCTACAATGTATGGGTCCAGTAAGAAGCGGAGATACTGACTATCAGACTTTCAGAGCCGGTCAATTAGCCAACTTTTATCACCATTGGCAAGAGATGAGAGCACCAAAATTCATTTTAAAAATAATAAAAGGGTATCGCATACCGTTTTTCGAGAGACCGCCTCTGATAATGCCCAATTTACACAGCAATGCTCTCAGCACCCCAAACTCAGAATCGATGACCCAAGTTCTGAATCAACTCAAGAGAGAAGGAGTTTTAGTAAGGGCAAACATGACACCAAGTTTTATTTCGAAATTCTTCCTGGTACCAAAGGGCGACGGCTCCCTTCGCCCAATATTCAATTTAAGGGCTTTAAACGAATATGTGATGACAGATTGCTTCTCACTCATAAATATAAGCAGAATTCCGAATTTTATTCAACCACGAGACTGGCTTTGCAAACTAGATCTGTCACAAGCATATTTTCATCTGAAAATAGTGAAACCTCACAGACGCTTTCTCCGGCTCATTTACCAGGGAGAAATGCTAGAAATGACGTGCCTTCCTTTCGGACTCAGTACGGCACCCAAGGTTTTTGCCTCAATTTCGAACTGGATAGCACAGATAATGAGAAAGCAAGGAGTACGTATAGTAGTTTATCTGGACGATTATCTTCTGGCCCACCAGAATCCAGCAACTTTGCGCTCCCATGTTCAGATGTTAGTATCCACCTTGAAAAAACTAGGATGGGAAATCAATTTCAAAAAGTCACAACTTGTGCCACAAAAAAGCCTGAATTACTTGGGTGTTCATTGGGACCCCTGGTTAAACAAAAAGTATTTGCCTCAGGAAAAGATACATTCATTAAATACCAAATTGACACTCATGTTACAGGACAGTCGAACGAATCTAAAAGACCTGCAAAGTTTGGTAGGACTATTGAATTTTGCGAGTTTCGTCGTCCCCCTGGGGAGACTGAATTATCGGGCACTTCAACGAATGTTGATAAAAATTCAAGACAAATCAATGCATGTCTTGTATCCTTTACCAGAGGATGTGAAAGCCAACCTACAGTGGTGGTTAACGAACAGCCATCGTTTTTCACAAATACACTTACCACCTGCGACTCATTTTCTCGCAACCGATGCGTCGGTCGGAGCGTGGGGAGCTCAGCTGGACGATGTTCCGCTGTCGGGCACCTGGCAAGAATCAGAGACATTGATGCACTCCAATCACAAGGAAATGATGGCTGTCCTAAAGGTATTACTAGCCCGTTGTCACTATCTTCAAGGGAGCACGACCTTGTTGCAATGCGACAACCGATCAGTAGTGGCTTATCTCCGGCACCAGGGCGGAACTCGGTCAAAGGGCCTGATGGACATAACCCTGAAAATATTTCAGGTTCTGGATCGGTACCAGATTGCATTGATGCCATTTTACATACCGGGCAAATACAATCGCCATGCCGATCATCTGTCACGTCACAGATCGCCTCCAGAGTGGCACCTACTGCCCTCGTCGACGGAGAGAATCTTTCAGAAGTTCGGAGTCCCAGTCGTAGATCTCTTTGCGTCGGACAGAGCTCATGTGGTTGTCAATTATGTGTCCTTAGATCTCCGGGACAGACAAGCTCTTTTTCACAATGCCTTCTCGATGGCGTGGAACTACCCACTAGCATGGGTTTTTCCACCCCCGTATCTTATACCGAAGGTGCTGACACACTTAAACAACGCGAAAGGAATGTATCTTCTAGTAGTACCTCGCTGGGAGAGAGTTTTCTGGCGAGCCGACCTGAAAACGCGAGCTCTAACAGCACCGTTCACAATACAGAACCTCCCTCACTGCCTCATCGACATGTCGACCGGATTCCCTCCTCCGGAGGTTCACATGATGACGTTAGAAGTATGGAAATGTGGGGGTGGCATAGCAGTTTAACCAACTGGAATAAAGACCAGAAAAAGCTGTTAGAGTCGTCCTGGCGCCCTTCGACTCGAAATACGTATAAGAGCGCCTGGAAATGCTGGCTAAAGTGGACAAGCAAACATAAATTTGACCCCTTTAGCCCTAATGGATCTATATTAGCTAGATATTTAGCTGATTTGTTTTTAACTGACAAAATGTCATATAACACCATAATGTTACACAAATCTGTTGTATCCACCTTATGTAACACAGAAAACTCTGGGCTTTTGAGTTCTCACTCTTTGGTTAGACATGTGTTAAAATCAATTGCTCTTAAGCAACCAGTAAGACCTAAACCTCCTATCTGGAATGTGGATAAATTAACAAATTTCTTAGAAAGTTATGAATTTGACCAAAACAGTATATTTGCTGCCTGTAGGCATACAGCCTTATTGCTTCTGTTATGTTCTGGCAGACGTATCCATGATTTGACGCTTCTTTGTGTTGATTCAGATCACTTTATCTTATCAGAAGATTATGTGATTTTTTGGCCCATGTTTGGTTCAAAAACTGACTCTACTGATTATAGACAATCAGGATGGAAATTGTTGGTTAATCGGGATAATGTTAAATTAAACCCGGTATTTTGGGTAAATCATACTATTGCGCTTCTCCAACAGAGGAGAAGGTTGTCAAAATGTCATAATTTATTTGTAACCTATCGAGGCAAGGCTAAGGCTGCCTCTCGTACTTTAATTGCCGGTTGGATTAAAACCATACTGTCCGAAGCAGACATAATAGCAACGCCCGGAAGCGTACGATCTGCTGTCGCCTCAAAACATTGGGCTAACAGTATACCTGTCGATGATATATTGGCTAGAGGAAATTGGAGGTCAGCAAACACCTTCAGACAATTTTATAGGCGCGAAATTATGTCTGAATCGGCCAGGCCAAATGATAATTTAACTGGATTATTTAATCCTGTAGTTGACTAAATGTAATCATAGTTTGTTTCAACTACATAATAATCATGAATTTATTTCTGTTTGATTTTTGCTATCAGTGAGATTAATATGATGCTAATATAATAGCCATGAAAAGTGTTTTCGCACACCCTGATTCTTTTATGTATCTTCATTTGTACCAATTCAATATTTAATTCTGAAATTAAACATGATTCAACTCAATAAGTACCTAGTGTTGTTTATATATACGCTTACATCATAACCCTTACCGCTTACTGTGAAATAATAGTAGGATATCAATGCTCCCGTTGCTCGCAGCAGATACCATCACATTGGCGTTCCAGCATCATCACACACCACCAGGCGATAACAAACAGGTCTCAATTAAATAAGCTTCGAATAACGGTCAAGTGATTTAATAGCTGCGTTTTACCTACCAATAAAACGCATATTAAATACTTACCTTATTCGAAGCTTATAGTAATTCCTGCCTGGTGTACCAATGAACCAGAGGGCGCCTGGATTTCTCTAAGCCAGGCTACTGCGTGGTGGTGGCGTGATGAAAAGTGGAGGGTGGTGTGCGAAAGAGAGGGAGATATCAAGGTAGAAAGGGACAGAAACATGCGGGAAATGACGGTAGCCTATCTCAATTAAATAAGCTTCGAATAAGGTAAGTATTTAATATGCGTTTTATTGGTAGGTAAAACGCAGCTATTTAGTTGATTATAAATTTTAATATAAGGCGTCAGATCAGTGTGAATGTGGTTTTATTATAGGGTATTGCCAACCGCGTGCAGTAGGGGGTCAACAGGAAAGGCAGCGAAAGGATCCACGATCCCCCACTACGCTCTAAGGTACGATCTAAGCTTGAACATGTTTTTTACACTTCATGTTAAATCATCCACATAAAACTGTCACTTCACGGCTATACGCGAGAATCACGGGTTCAAATCACGCCCGGCAGTCGAAAAAGTTTTTCAAACATTTAGTTTACGCTTAGCAGGTTAGCTTACTATTACAAAAACAAATAAGATGCATTGGGGTAAATTCTAAATTGGGAGAATTTCGAAAATCGTGGATATCCACTAAACGGGGAATTTCCATAATCTGGCAACGCTTATCTAGAAGCCAAAGACACTGGAGCTTCTAGGTAAGCTTAACTTTAAGAAAAATAAATTGCAAAATCGAACACTAAAAGGCTCAATTCAAGCAAATGTAAGCAAATCAGTGTTTCCCTTTAACATACCAATTATACTTTCTAATTCAAAGTAAAGTAACCTTAAGAACTCCTTACAATTAATTCACTAGACGCGACGTTTTCTTACGACGGTTCATAAAATGTTTCGTTCAACAATATCATTTGGCAAGAGGTACAGAAGCAACAAGTTTTCTCAGGCAACCAATTTACGAGACGAGGTTTACATTAATTTTAATTTCATATCGTACTTTGCCTTACAATTTATTCTCCTTTTGTTCGCGGCAACCAATAAAATTGTCGTCAAAATGATCTAAGAGAAGAAAACATGATGCAGAATCAATATTATGTAAATTACGATATTCATTAAGAACCCAGACCTGTGAACCCAATACAAATTACAAATCAGTTAGTCGACGCACATCAAAAAGCTATTGGCATCGATTTGGTAAAGTAGTCTTTGATTTGGTAACTCGTAATAATTTGTTTTTCATCATGGTCTCTGAATAAATTTGTGTAAAATCTACAATTTCAATCATTTGTTTCATTGTTGACTGAAAAACGTTTTCAGCAACGGTTCGTTAATTTGGCTCTCTTTTAAATATTCGTGTCTCTTTTAAATGTCTTGATGCTTTCAGGTAGTTTGAAAGAGAGAAGATAATTTATTGGTGATATTACAAGAGTATGGTACTCTCTCCCTACAAGCTTGCTTGAACGCGGATCGCAAAAATCAAACCCCTATCCCAGGGGTCGGCAAGTAGTTTTAGGTGGGACCCGGATACTGCGAGAAAAATTTATCGAGATCTAGAAAAAAACAAGTATACACTATCTAAATATTAATTGATACTTTGTATACAATAAATTACAATATTTGGCGATCCGAGGTTCAACCTTTCGCAGTCCGCCTGTTGCCGACCGTTACCCCATCTACGAATATACTTCTGTTACGAAAAATAGTAAGAGTAGGATTCCAGAAATTGAAACTATGGGATGTTTCTCGAAGCTACAGGCAGGTTACAATTTCACAAGTCCAAACTAACATTGTCATATCCCAACCACTTATTTGTTGATTGGGCCAATGATGGTAGCTTGGACTTCAAAAATATTAACTTGTAACATCAAGACTTACTTACATTTTATCGTAGTCAGCGTTAATTATTCACGTGAACAGCATCTTCGATTTTGTATTTCACCTTTGATTTTATAATACTACAAACATTGACTTACTATTCAAAGACCATGTAGAGCATTCCCTCGGAGCTGTAGGTCTCCAGGAGCTCCACTATATGCGGGTGCTTCAGCATGTGGCATATTGTAGCCTCGCGTTTCAAGTCTGAAATAAAGCGTACAATTGTAAAATTAACTCACGCCCGTGCTAGGCCGAGACGGAACAATTCCCTATCACAGAATAGGGATATCGCGTAATTACGACGAATTACGAAAAATTTCTCCATATCATCATCATCATCATTTCAGCCGGGAGACGTCCACTGCTAGGTATATAGGTCTTCCTCCAGATTCTCCAAAACGATCGGTTTTGTGCTTCCCACAGTCAATGGCTTCCTCTTATTACTTGTCCTACTTAATCCAAAAGGTGACATCTAGATATGCAAAACTTGAGGGTTGGGCGTTGATGAGTCGTCAGTTCAACAGGCAGTAAAAAAGTTTTCATGTTTAGACTCAAGGCTTTCTAAATTGTCACTGAAGCACATTATTTCGCTCACACTATATCGTTATATTCAACGCTTATCATACCTCGTGAACCATAATATTTAGCCTACTTTTGACCCCCCTTTCCCTTGGTGATTATAACGCTACCCCCGACCCCCCCTCCCTCCCCCCAAATTATACGTGATGTGTTCTCGGACACCCCCCTTCCCCACCGCGATCACATGATTTCTGGACGAGCCCATACAGCCAACAATACAAAAATGTACCATTTAGGCCTCGAACGTCATCAAATGCTTTTAAAAATTATCAATACACATGGATTAGCTAAGACACTCACCAGCAGTACTGAGTCCGGGGCTGGCGGTGAATCGAGCCACATCCACGATCTTCACGGCGAACTGCTGTCCTGTTTGCCGGTGCACACAGCGACGGACCAGGCTGAATGGGCCCCTATGAAAACATAAGTGACGATTAATGTGATTAATGTACTTTTTCAGCATGCAAACGCCCGCCATTGGGCGTACGCCTCTCCAATCCGTCTCCATCCCGAACGGTTGCCGTTTCCCTCTTCCAGACTGGTGCTGTCTCTCTTATATCATCGGACCTTCTGGCAGGTGGTCTGCCTACACTTCTTCTGCCGTCACAGGTATGAAACATCCAAGGTGACCAAAAAGTTCGACACTATACTATTTGCGCTTGCACTTGCGGGTGGTAGGGCCTTGTGCAAGGTCCGTCCGGATTGCTACCACCATCTTACTCGCTAATCCTGCCGCTAAGTAGCAGTGCTTGCACTGCTGTGTTCCGGTGCGGAGAGTAAGACAGCCGGGGAAATTACGGGCACAAGAGGCATTTCATCTTAATCCTCCAGGTTGGCAACGCATCTGCAATCCCTCCGGGGTTGCGGGTGTCTATGGGCAGTGGTGATCACTTACCATCAGGTGACCCACTTGCTCGTTTGCCTTCCTATTCACATAAAAAAAAAAAAAAAAAAATTTCCTTGGTGTATCGAACTATCTGGGCGACTTAGATGCTTCAAATTATATGACGCTGACTGTACCTATAACTTCATGGATGGATCAATTTTTTTCTCGTCACTCGTCATGGTTCCTTAATTGATCATCTATCTAAGCATGTTAGTATGATGTGATACAACATTTCATCTATGTGTTCTAACTTTCAGTGTCGTTTAGAAAAATTAAAATTCGTATCCCAATCAGCTTAGCTTTTCGCCAAACTTGTAACAATTATCGTTACATTTCAACCAATTTTTTTTATCAACACGAAACTTCGACAAATTATACATCTAAAACTTCTTCGTGAATCACTCTATTTACTAGTAAAAACCGCAATTAAGATCTGTTCAGTAGCTTTTGAGTTTATAGCGAACAGACAGACACACAGACACGGCGGCGAACCTTGTTCTATAATATTTACTGACGTAGTGGAGGGAGCGACAGCAACGGGACTTGCGTGATGATGATGACATCATTTTTAGCAAGCGCGACCAAGGTGCGGTCAGTGGAAACACGCCGTGCATTTATCGTACTAATATTATAAACGCGAAAGTTTGTAAGTATGGATGGATCGATGTTTGTTACTCTTTCACGCCAGAACAGCTGGACAGATCTGGATGAAATTTGGAACATAGATAGATTATAGTCTGGAATAACACATAAGCTACTTTTTATCCCTGAAAATTGCGCAATTCCTGCGCGATATACGAATTCTATGCAGACGAAGTTGCGGACAACAGCTAGTTATTAAAATACCGCCGTGCATTTTTTAATGAACAAGAAACATTTACCTGGCCACTCCGCTACTCACGTGCAAGACAGCCAAGCCTATGCGAAATATATATGCTTTTGCAAGCAATCCCACCCGCCTCTGCTGCCATATAAAACAACATACTCGTATATCCCACAAACTTAAGTATCCCCTACACCACACGAAACACTGACGCGCGTTTCGGACCTGCAGGAGGGCAGGCTTGCATGCAAAAACATTATATATTTGGCACAGGCTTGGCTGTTTTAAACGTGAGTAGCAGAGTAGCAAGGTAATAGTTATTAGTATCACACGGGAGCAAAATAATGTATTTCCGGCGAGGGCGCCACATTGAATCCTGAGTGTAACAAGGGATTCTAAAGCATAATCCAGAGAGAGAGGGGTTCAAGTGTAAACGCCAAAGTTGAAAATAATTTTGCTCCAGAAAGGCTCATACAAATTTTCACACCAAACAATTATCAAGTTCAAAAAATTGCATTTGCAAAAAAACACTTAGATAAGCCTTGAACAGAAAAGTTGCACTTTGATCCTTCTCGACAGGAAGCAAAGCTTACTTTTCTGAATGAAAGGTGTGAAAAAGTTTTTTGTACATTGAAATGGATCTCTGCAAAGTAATGCCTGATTCAATTTGTTTTTTTTTTTAGTTAAGTATATAGATGGCCTGAAATAAAAATTAGTAAACATCCTCCACTACAAACCATAACACAATCTGACAATACGAAATTGATGGCATTCAGTAAAACAACAATTGGATTGCCATTGATTAGTGTTCCAATGTTGAATCATTTAAGCCTGCTACACTCAATTACTAAACGAGGGATAACCGTTAATTATAGATGACTAGCAGTTGCCCGCAACTTCGTCTGCGTAGAATTCGTTTATCGCTATCCCGCGGGAATCACGCAATTTTCCGGGATAAAAAGTAGCCTATGTGTTATTCCAGACTATAATCTATCTATGTTCCAAATTTCATCCAGATCGGCCCAGTACTTTTTGAGCCTATTCATTACAAACATACAAACATACAAAAATAGGTACAAATCTTTCCTCTTTATAATATTAGTATAGAAGTATAGATATAGATATAGATGAACCACTACTAGTTCTTTCTTTTCATGGGAAAGACAAAATGTATGTGAAACTAGATGCCGTCCTGCTCACACTAACAGTCTTTAATACAGGTGAAAAATTAACTTAAGTAAATGGCCTGTTGTATGTGTGAGTAATGAGTGTGAATAAACAAATTGACGTTCCAAATTAGAAAAATGACTTAAGTCCCATATCAGTTCTGTACACTACTACATACAACAGGTCAGGCTACATACTTAGGTTTATCACCTATGTGAGTGTGATTGCCCATGTGATAATAACAAGAATTTTAAATTTTTGGATTCGGGTGTATTATATTTTTTGCTAAATAAATTTATATACAGTCTGTGAGCTCTAAGAATGTCATTTGGTTTTGTCTTGAGCCTTACACACTCTTATAGTATGGATTTGCTATTTTAATTTGGCTGATGGTACGGGAAACGCGAATGGCATACCATCACACAAATTGATCTGTGACCCACTGTGGAACCATCTCACAGTAAATGTAATAGTGACTACATTGAATTGACAAGGACAATCATGTGAAGTTTACTGTGAGAATGTTCTACGGTGTAACATTCAGGAATCTGATGGTTTGAGTGTATTAAGAGCTCACAGATTGTAGCTTTTTAGGAGAATGAAATATGTCAATATTATTTACTAGCTGTTGCATTTCCAGCATGTTCTCCGCTGCTCGGACCACATGCAGAATACAAGATACTAGTGGGAATACTTCTATTAAACTACACACACCACTTAACTGGATACTGCTTTTGGCTCTACTACTGCATTTTATGAATCAGGCGTTACTTTACGGAGGTCTATTTCAATGAACAATAAAATAATTACCTTGCTACTCCACTACTAGTTAGTAGCGGAGTAGGAAGATAAATATTTTTTTTGTTCTACTACTGCATTTAGTTTCTATTGGCAAAACTGAATTATCCAAATTCGGATGGATCCAAATCGAGGTCACAAGTCTTCAGGTTGAATTTCGATAGATCTGCAATTCCAGACCATGCATTCTGCTTCATACATTGACTGTGCCCGGCTCATCTGTTGTATAGAAACTTAAGAAACATGATCTCGTCTCCATACTTGAACTGGCAATTACAACACAAAACATTTACCTCCCCTACTCAGATGCAAGACAACCAAGCATAGTAAATTTTTTCATTGTAAAGGACCACCACAAAATAATGTCTGATTCAATAAATTACTGGCAATTACAGAAACCCGTCTGCATGGGAACTATAGCCCAAACCCTGTCATTTAGAGAAGTCTGGAGATGATGATGATGGATTACAGAAAATGTCCTAGAGCTGGATGTGGTTATTGAACTTAACATAGAATTCGCACCTCGCACGAAGGGTGCAAATTATTATTCAGAAAAAAGTAACTTACCTAATAATAATTCAAAAGGTAGACGTTTTGGACAATATAGAAGGGTATTTTAAGCAAAGTTAGACAAATTAAGTTGGTTAAGTAAGTTTAGTGCTGTACTGTTTTTATGAGAATTCCTAAATAAGGTAGATTGTCACAGTAACTTACAAGAGGTAAAAGACTTTGATGTTTTAAGCCATAATGACATTGAATCTTAGGATGGAGAAGTAAGAGGTAAAGGGATTTCTTGGTTGACTATACCTTTAGTAAGATAAGTCGCTGGTTGTAGTGAACACTACCTTGTATAAATTCAAACTTAATGTAAATAACCAAAACGACTAATAAAAATAACTATCAATACTCAAGGCTACTTCAGTACAAACTGCTCAAGACAGGATTAGGTAAATAAGTATTAGAAGTACACTAATCAAAAACTTTACCATATATATTTTTTTGTTTTAGACTATTTAAATCATCGCATCGTTGCTTTAAAACATATGTGATTAGATTAGTTAAAACAATGTTGTTTTCGAAAACAGGGTAAGCAGGCAATTCTAAATTCTAATAAGATTTCGGTACTTACTTGCCAATAATTTCACAAAGTTCGTACACATCGTCGAAAAGTACTTCGTCCTCGGCCATTTTACACGAAAAAACGGTTCACTACGTTTCAGAAAAGGTTAAAAAATATCATTTTTGCACAGCCTTCAGCTCGCGAAACGGCAGGTTACGCCCAGGGACGAGAATTGCAATTTACAAGGACACTAAATATTAAACGAACACGACACGATATTTATATAGGAAGTATTGTACATCAATTAGAAAGGAAACACGTAAACCTGTGTATAAGCATAAATTGTGCATTATAAACCGTAAAATTTAAGTAAAGACGTGAATATTCGCGCATTTTTCTAGCGCAATTTGCAACATGAAACCGCTGCTTATTAATATCGATGTGGAATTCGAAACACTCTTATAAAAATCTAATTACGTGTAGTCTTGAATAAAAAGAAAATCCTTGGTTATAGTAAAGTAATAAAAATCATTTCCTAATATTTTCTTATCGCGACTTTGACAATTCCGAGGGTTGTAAATGTTCGGAATGAAGTTAGCTGCGTGAGAAATGTTGCCAGGGTTAGGGGCTTCGCATTTTTTGGTACTTATTTTGTCACATTTTGTGACAAGGAGTAAGTGGGATAGCAAATAATACTTGAAATGAAAGGTTTCAACTAGAAACCTAATTAAGTATTGTATTTCGTCAAACTTTGAGAATCTACTACTATGGCGTGCGTGCCTAATCTTTATTCAAGTCAAATGCAAATAATTATTATTTCATTCATTTGGAGCGTAGTGCTAGGCTTAATTTTGCCTTATAAATATAATAATGATAATAATAATAACGGCGGCACCCTAGGTTAGGTTTTTATAATGTTTTTTGCTGTTTTATTACTTTTTATATGAATATTGTAAAAACCTAACGAGATGAAAATAAATATACAGAATAATAAAAATATAAAGTTTATATATCCCGAAAAAAGTTGTTTAATATTAAACGAAAAACACAATTCATTAGTTTGAAATTATTGTTTATTTTTTTATATCCTAACCCTTTATACTCCTCGCTGTAATTAAACTCCAAAAAAGTTATCAATGATGGCCGAATGTCAAACTTACAAAATTTTATGTCATTATTGTCGTTGTGACGTTCCAGATGTATCAATCAAAATTTAATTTACCATTAATAAATAAATAAATAGCCTGACACATTGCCATTATAATATTATGAACTTTTCTTAAATCTAAAAGTCTTTCAATTAAAATATTTAAAGATTTAATGTCATCTTTACAATTACAAATTCTTAAACAAGTAAGTACGTACATCATTAATTTAGAAAAGTGTAGGTAAATATACTGGTTTAAAACTATTTTATTTTAATGGTTACATTGGTAGTTTTTTCGAATTTAATTACAGCATGGAGTACAGTGGTCGTAATTTTAATAGTTACTATCCTTCAAAATTAGAAATTCGAATTTCATAATACCATACTAACTCGCTTCCGCAACTACTATAAAATTTAACAAGAGAGTGGGAGCGGAACCTGTCCCTTCAACTCGTAACTAATTCGAGATTCGAAGTTTTAGTGTTATATACAGAGTACTTGCATAGAAAAAAGCATATTATTTTACAACCACTTTATTTCTTACGTCTAAAAATAAATAAATATTGTATTAATCTAGCTTACACTTAGTAATGTCCTTAGGTTTTAATTATCGGAATACTTTTTAAAATACAGATTCTTGGAAAAGGAACAACAATCTTATCCATACTTAGCTGATTCCTGCAATACTAAGTCGACTTTATTTTTTACTTTACCCTCGATTACATTGCATTTTTCTATCAGGGTATCAATGTCAAAAATCTGATAATTATTTTAAAAATTAAACAATTTTATTATTGTCAGGTTTGACAATTCAAATTTGTGCCATTCATTCGTTTTTGAAAATATTCACATCCGGGAACTGTTACCATCAATTCGGAGTCAGGACTTTGGTTTTTTCGTGATTTGTTGACATTAACTTTGTAAATGCAGTGGTAATCCAATTCGTATATTTCAAAAGACGTTTGCTGCAAAAAAAAGACAGTTCTTAAATTAAACATGGTAACATTTTTCCGCAGGCAAAATAGCTTTGAATCCGGGTCTTGAATCAACAATAAATAAAAAAGAACTTTCTTGACCCGCAGCTAACTTCACTGTAAAGTTTAAAAAATCGAAAGGTCGAGGTCGAGTTTTCGCGGGCTTTTAATTAGGTAACTAGGTAATTGCGAGGACTTTTTTTTAACTAGTAATTTCTTTATTAGGTATTCTATTTTAGCCTTCTAGGCTGGTAACGTATCTGTAATCCTCTAGTATTGTGGATGTCCATGTTTGGCGGTGCTCACTTACCATTACGCTTGCTTACACTTGCCCGGTTGCCTTCACTATCATATAAAAAAACACCTACCACGATACCTACTGCCGAGCAAAAAAAACGGGTCACTTCTCTTCCAAACCGTCATATTTTTCTCGTCAGTGTTATACCTAATCAAAATTATCACTCTTCTAATTTTTTTTTTTTGGATAGTAAGTAAAGTACCTACTTTATTATCTAGCTCGTAGACAGGACGTGTATGTCCTACTCAAATTTTATTATTTTTAATTACCTCGGTTGTTGCCGAAAGAACCTTGTTTTCGTTTTGGTGGTTTTCGCACTTCACTGTTCTCCACTGAACGAAATATCTGAAAAAAACTCCGATTCAATTTTTTTTTATGTTGATGATAATAATTGTCGATGTTACCCAATCGATTGTCATATAAATTTTATACTCGAGAGAACATTAAGCCTTATTTTTCGATTATGTGTAGGTATAAAAGCGTACCTTCTAATTTGATTGCTAGGAATCGGGGCCCAAGAGAGTCGCGCCTTCAATTTGTTGTTTTGCCAAACAACTTTGTGTAATTTCAAACCTTTCACAACCTTTTTGTCGCGCTTTTGAAGAGATTGTGGCTGGAAATCTGTGAAATATTTAAAGCTTTGGGTAACTCTTCATCAATACATAGTATAAAACTGTCCCTATGTATGCTTAGATCTTCAAAACTACGTAATGGATTTTGATACGGTTTTTTTTAATAGAGTGATTTATGAGGAAGGTTTATTAGGTAGATACATACATACATACATAAATCACGTCTTCATCCCTTACGGGGTAGACAGAGCCTAAGGTGACAAGACCTAAAGGCCACGTTTAGCATGATCGTGGGCGTATGGATGGAAAGGGGAATCAAAATAGTGATAGTTTATTAGGTACCTATGTATAATTCTACGCAGACGAAGTCGCGGGCAGAAGCAAGTAGCATTATAAAACTGGCCTCTATTCGGAACGATATTACCAACCGTTTGCAGAGCCTTACGTTTAATTTGCTATTCGGCGTCTCCAAAATTACAGTTTGCCGAGCATAACCGATAAGAACGCGATGAGTTCCCTTGATAATGTCGCACCGACAGTTGGTAATGCTTAGGCTAACAGCAGAAAAGTATAAACGAATCGAAAGATAATAGCTTCCAACAAGGTGAATGGATGACCCGATCTGTAGTAATGGATAATGGACGGCCGTTTGCCACTTTCAACTTTGATGCACGTTCAATGAGACTTGGCTCAATACAATGTCTATAAGCGAACGTGTCAAGTTATGCTTGTCCGTTAAGCGAGACGTTTAATCGACGGACGAGGTATAATATTTAGAATTTAAGAGAAGTTAGCACAGCAGTTTTGACAGCTCCCGTGATCGTTCACCATTGCGTTCTTAGGGCCCTTACTGAGAAGCCTGTGTTATCTAAAGGCCATCGCACATTAAGCCACTACAAGTTACAAGTTACGACCTGATTACGATCGCGGGATCGCGGTGGATGCGGAAAACACAAGACCGGTCTGAGTGGAGAGCCTTGGGGGAGGCCTATGTTCAGCTGTGGACGTCTTTCGGCTGACATGATGATGATGATGAAGAAACAAGTTACGGACGCGTTTGTCGACACATATTAGGAACCTGTTATCATCAGCGAACATCAAGTGTTTGAGTAGCCGGGTCAGAGCTATAAGCTGCGGGAGTCGACGCGCTATACTGACTTGCCTCTTAGGGCCCAGAAGCCCGATTTTTGAAAGCACATATGAGAAAATGCTACTCGAAAGTGGTGAAATATTGTGCTGAATTTGAAATACGAGTAAAAAGTCGAAAATTCTATTTGAGCTAAAGTTTCGTAGACACAGATCATATAATACCACTTTCTTTGAGCATTTATGTTGTCCTGTATTCATCGTTTTCATGTGTTTTATCCTATCCTACTAATATTATAAATGCGAAAGTTTGTAAGGATGGATGGAGGGATGGATGTGACGATGTGTGTGTGTGTTTGTTCCTGTTTCACGCTCGAACATGGTATCCTGGATTAACATACAGGCTACTTTTTATATCGGAAAATTGCATACTTCCCATGGGATAGCGATAAACATATCAAAGGTCAAGCTGCCTAATGTAAGTCTAACTCTACGCGGACGAAGTCGCGGGCAGAAGCTAGTGTACAGTAAATAAAGACACATACATAATACATACATACTTTCAAGTGATGTGCTTTCAAAAATTAGCCCCCTGGTGGCAGTGTGTAGTGGTCTGGCTGAACCACAGGTGGTCGCGTTTAGTGGTTACAATGTGCGGCGCCCTAACAGTGGAGGCTCTACGTTGTCGTTGATGAATGATGGTATTGAAGATGTTCGCAGTTCTCACCATGGCTGCTGGTGGTATTGTAGAAAATGGCTGCCTTTTCGCTCCTCAGTTTTCCCGCACCGTAGTGGGTGATGGTTTGAACTTGTAAGAAATACATTGAGTTCGGTTTCAGATCTTTTATTTCAGCGTAGGTTTGATCCTGAAAGAAACAAAAGAATAGGGCATGTTTTATTTTTCGTTTTTTTGTTCACATACTATTCTCAGCCCTGATACCTTGACTAAATATGAAAGAATATGCGTGAGCGAGTATTGTGAACATGAGAGCAATAATTATTTCTTACTGGTGCTGATTCCGCCATGATTTTCGCCGTTTCAATCGAGGTAAAATTATCTCGATTGAAACGGCGAAAATCAAATGATCAGCTCTGAGTGCGCGTGGGAACTATAACCTAATCCCTGTCGTTCTGAGTTGGAGCTAAGGGTACTACTAAGGGTACTAACTAAGGGTCTTAGGGTAGGGTTGCCACAGTGGCGTAAGCAATAACGTCTGGGGCCCGTGGCGAATTCCTCATATGGGGCTCCTTCCTCAATATAAAGATGTGCATCAGCGTCCCTTCTGTGCTCTAAACCAAGCCAGTTTGGGACCCCCTAGGAGCTAGGGGCCCGTGACATTTTGCCACTCCTGCCACCCTCTAGTTACCGCACTGGGTGGCCAACTATTTTTTGGTCAAATTGTACTTATTTTCCGAGCTAAGGTGAAATGGAGTACGCCGAACCTTTATTGTCTAACGCGCGGGCTCTCGCAATCGAATTCATTGGATTCATCGTCTCTTTCTAACCTCATCCATCACAATCTGACACAAAGGTATTGTGAACGCGATTGTAATTCCGATACAACTCTGTTCCCAGCAGCGGGAATGTTACTATGAGATGATAATGATGATGAATCTTGGTTCAGTTGGCGAGCATGGTTGAAATTTCAAAATCTCTTATAATATTTGGGCTAAGCTGCTTTGACTTTACCTTGGGAATTGATTGATGATTAACGAGAACCGAATCCAAATCCCCAGTTACGCCGCGGACTCGTCGACTCCAGAACACCTTGTACCTCATAACAGGCAGGTCAGAGTTGGGTTCCTTCCACTCTAGACGAACTGTCACTGTTCCTGAAATATATAATACACAAATCATAGATAATAGACAGATAATAGATAATAGGGCGAAAATTTTGGGAATCAAGTTATAGGCGATGAGGCTGGCAAGACAACCCATCACTGTTTTGATTCCCCTTTCCCCTATACGCCCACAATCATGCTAAACGTGGCCTTTAGAGTTTGTTGCCTTAGGGCCTATCACCCCGTAAGGGAAAAAGACGTGTTTTATGTTTATGATAACAGAAATAACATTACCTAAAGGCCTAACATGATTCCTACAATTTTTGCCAATTCCCTCTTAAACCCCGAGATTATTTCCTGTAATTCCCGCGGGATAGTGATACACGAATTTGCAGACGAAGTCGATGGGCAACTGCTAAAGTGATTATGATCATGTACCGCCTCATCAAGGATCGCCTATCAAGGATCGCCTATCAAAGTTAGAGGGTCGAATTGTAATATCTTGGAAATAATTATTAAGTATCGCCGTTCTAATTGGCCGGGTCCACACTATTCTGCCGCCTCGCATGGCAGCTGCTTAAGGCATGATTTCGTACAGGTGCTTATCCACTAGAGGCAGCCTGGAGACGCTGCCTAAGACGTCGAGGCAGCGTTGACGCAGCGTCTCCACTTGCGCGGCCTCGGAGCGAGGCAGGCGTTCGACTCTAGGCTGTCTCTAGTGGATAAGCACCTTATGACACAAGGCTCAAACTCGAACCGAAAATGGCTGCCTAGTGACACGACTCGTTCAGAGTGGACCCGGCTATTCGCGTTTCGGGTTACCGCATTTTGTCTCCCAAATCTGTAGGTATCAAACAATAGCAAGTCCATTGAAGTATCCCTAGTACCTATAGAGTCATTCGGGTCAAGAGCACGCACTTTTTTTTTGATGGCCTCCCAGACCTATAAAGAAGTATATAATTGGCATGTTATGATATTAAATCTGTAGAATATTTAATAAATTTTCACTATTTAAGAAAATTTTCCATCAAGATTAATTAGTTTTAGCCCTACATAGGCTTAACTGAAAACTTTTCCAATGCGTAATCTTGACCCGATGTGTGGGTAAAATTACGCAAGTCTTAGGGTAAAGTTACGCACGCGGGGTAAACGTACGCAGTCATTCGGGTCAAGAGCACGCATTTTTTTTTTGATGGCCTCCCAGACCTATAAAGAATTATATAATTGGCATGTTATGATATTAAATCTGTAGAATATTCAATAAATTTTCACTATTTAAGAAAATTTTCCATCAAGATTAATTAGTTTTAGCCCTACATAGGCTTAACTGAAAACTTTTCCAATGCGTACTCTTGACCCGATGTTTTTCGCCTTCATTATTTGGTCATCTGAGATGAGGGTCCGCTCAGGGGCCTTCCTTATGTAATTTCTCGGCATTTTGGTGTATTCTGAAAGATTGATTTTTTTTTTATATTTTTATTTCATTTGGGGTATAAGTACGCAACGGGGGTAAGTACGCGTGCGTACTATTAATCTCGTACTCTTACCCCAATCGGCAAATATACCAAATAATCAGTCACAACACACACGTTAAATACTTTTTACGAATATGATAAGCTTACATAAAAACTACATTAAATGAACAATAGAAATATAGTAGACTTACTGGCACAGAGCTATCCATTTAACTACAGCACACTTTTCCGTGGCACAAAAATTAAACGAAATAAGCGTGCTACAAATATTCGGCGACGTGTCGCGACCAGTACTAAGATTGCGTCGGCGCGGCGTGTGGCTCCTAAACGGCGACAGTAGCGCCACTCTGTTTTACAAACACAGACCTCGGCCCCCCCACCCCTGTCGGAGATCGGACCACCGCGTACTTTTACCCACCGCGTGCTGTTACCCCGAATGACTCTACACCTATAGTCGTTCCTTGATCAATCTTCTGCTTTTAAAACAAATTGCTGTTAGTTCAAGCAGCATCTAATTATCTACGTGATACCTTGACAGTGACAGGTGGATCGTCTTCAACATCATAGAATAAAGTATGTATGTACAACTAAATATTTCTGTTTCTATGTGCACAATCTTCACGTGCGAATCACGTCTAAACTTACGTGAAATAGTGTAAGGACGTGAGCAGAAACTGTTAAGTTTGCCGATGTGCGTCTGTAGTTGAAACACTTCGGTTCAAGTGGTTTACGCTGGCATCTATCTGTTTCTATTTGCACTAAGATTTGCCCATTAGATAGAACGGGATACACAATTTAATAACCCTCGAAGACTTACTAACATCACCGTCGAAATACTAAAGTGAGTATATATCAGCATTTGCTTTCAATGTAGCCGACTTCGGCTATGAAATAATAATCACGTTAGAATACCTACTATTAACGTTGTTCCTAACTTAGTTACGCAAGGATTTTCTGAATTTTTCAAACGTCTTGCTTTTTCAAACGTTCTACCTAAACTCAACCTTTGAGAATCTCACATTTTGAATTAGCTATTTATGTAGCATGTCTTACCATTATCAGCCCGTAACGGACGGACCCTCAATCTTTTCGGGGGAGGGGGAGGCCTGGGTCCTTTCCTGGGGTTGAAAGGTGGACTTGGCCCCGAGAACCCCCTACTGCCTGTTGAACTAACAGCAGCAGCTCGGAAGCGGTAAAAACGACCCGGTTTCAATAGGTTTCGTAAGGAGACTTTAGTCCTGTAAAAATAACATTAGTTGAACTTAGGGACTTTTGTCAAAATTCTAGTATGATGAAATAAACTTGCGTCTAGATGGGACAGTCAACTTCGTTTCAGTCGTATACATATGGCTGAACACAAAATTGGCTGCGATTCAAATTAATTTCAATTGATTGTGCCTGTCTACCTTCCTGCCCAGATAAAATGGAAATAAAAATGGCCGCCTCCTTGCATTTTTTAAAGCACTGAATTGTAATTACTACCTTAATTAGGTAGGTATCGGGAGTTAACAGTACTGTACCTATATCGGTAAGGACTCGAAAGTTTAAGGTACGTAAAACTATAATTTTATAGATATAAATGTACTTATCTATAAATGTAATATTACAAAATTATAATGGTAAGGCAAAAAGTCACCGCAATTAAGCATGCAAAGACAGTCGCTTCGTCATTCTGACAATCAGTGTTCTCGGAAGCACGCTCGCTGATCACGGCGCACCACACGGAATACATCTATTACCTCCATCGATATGTTCACAATACAATAGTTTTTATGAATCGATCTCGACAGTGATAGCGTTTTTTATTCATGAGCTAGACATGAGTGATCTCGGGTCTTTAACCGACATTTTAGATGTTTACGTCCTGGTTTTGCACGTGGACTTTACACATCATACACATAATGTGTACTTAGCGAGCGTCATTGTGATTTATTGGCTTACTCAAGACGCGGTTTTATTTATGGCGTCTTTTACTTATCACTTCGTTGGTTATGCGTCAGTTACTTGCCGAATATCTACGTCATTGGCGTACAGGTACGTAAACTTTTACCTTGATTTACTGACGTAAAGAAAAATATTATCACTTGCTAACTCCAAGTGACCTCTTGTTTCTGAATTTACGATGCGCAAAAATTTTCGCTTTCAACATTGGATGTGACAGAAAAAAAAGTAATGATCAACGTGAAACCTTTTTCTTACTAACCGATACCCTATCCTTATTTTTCTAAGATAACGTTAAGACAAATTACTCAAATAAAGTTACTTATTGGTTCTCAACAAAAGGGTCCATCCTCCAAGCCTGGCCTCTTCATACTTCGGTCCGATATGGTGCTGTTCCTCAAGCAGGTATAAGATGCGACCAGGAACAGCTCTGGCCAAGTCGCCAACGCCGTCAGACCATCGAATCAGAACCGATTTTTTCTTTTCTTTTATCTCTTCTATCCTTGGTAAAGCTGGAAGACCTAAGGAACAATACGGTCAATCAAGTTAATTAAAATCAATTTGTAGAAAGACTTAGTCGGCAGACAGTGATATTGATTAGGTACATTAAATACCACCTATCAGTTTCATAAATTAATTGGACAACGCAACCGATTGCGTTTTAACATTTACAGCTAAGCTATTGATTCAGGCAGGCGTTACTTTGCGGAAGTAAAATCCATTAGCCAAATCCACATTTATACAACGAAACCACTAACTTTCTAATGAGGCCAATAACATCAGTTAACGGGCAATAGAACTGTGGAAATAATAAAAACTTAAAGCCTGGATATAAAAAAATGTGGAAGAGTACGATGCTTGCCCAAGTTTTTACCTCATTAAAAGAAAATACGTTGACAGGACTCTGTTGGTAAGAACGATACATTTTGTTCGTTCTGATATTACCTGACAAGGTTAACAAGTCTACGGGTTCGCTGCAAGTGGAACCGCAGCCATGGTGGCAGCAGCGCTGGGTGCCATCGCATTGAGAGTCGAGGTTGCAAGCCTCGACGCAGGCAGCGGCCCATTGCGGACTGTCGCTGCTTGGACAAGTACCGGGCTTCTGCTCTTGGAGACGGCATTGGGAGCGACACTGAAGGGTAATTGTAATGTTATTGGACGGAGTCCAGCTATTGTGTGTCAGAAAAGCCAAATACTTGACCAAATTGCTGTAGGTATTTTGCTTTTTAGAAGTACGGTTTATGGTTGTGTGCCTTAAAAATGGTATGTGTAGTATTTTGTAAACTCCTCGCAAACTACAAACGTTTTGGTCAGCATGAGATAAAACATTTAGCAAGAAATGGCTCGCTTTAGCATTTACTGCGTTGGTTTTTTTCTCCCGAGCTTCTTAGTTTAGTTTCAATAATTTTACACCCCAAAATATTTGTAATAGGTACATAATTTTTATTAACATTATTACATACTTATTGCCTTTACCTTCCAATGTTACTATAATTTAAACTGATCACTTCCGCGAACACATACGAAATTTCAGGCCACAAACACTAAAAGTTTATGAAGATCGACTTTTATGATTTGTTTACAATACAAATAAATAAATATTGTACAAATATTGAGTGTAAAACGTCATCGTAGTTAAGTATCGGACTCCAGAAACGTAGTGTAGTTCCGCTGACAATTAGTCCAAAAATAACCGTTGTAAACACTGACAGAGACAGTACCTAGTTCATTACCTTAATGAAACTCGAAACTGAAGCTAAAATTAACAGTTTCAAAACAAAGATTCCTTTGAACTTGTATGATTCATGTAGTGCATGATTCATTGACGTGCGTAGTGCATATGCGGAGTAACAGACGCCTTTTTACTCATGCTTTTTATTTAGCTATGCTACTCTATGTACACGCTAGAGCGAATCTTCAATCTATTAATGATTTCGAAGATCATTAACTTGCTCTTCCACTGACCTCAGCAGTTTATTTACAAATAGTTTTGTTGGCAAATAAACAGTACTCTAACAAACTTTCAATAGGTATTTACATTCTAGTATTAGGTGGAAAGATGGTTGCATGCTGTTGATGTATTTTTTTCGTGCTCTAACTCTAACCTCAACGACTTCTGTGAAATTTATCATAACATTAGTGGAATGTTATTTGTGTTTATTTGAAAGCATACGTCAACTTACTTGGGCTCTATTGTCTTTGCTAACATCGAAGCACATCAGATCACATCTAGCCTTTGACAACGGGTCCGACTGTAGTTTCGTGAACTTCCTTGACTTGGTTGAAACTATCGGAGTCAAGGACACGATAACTATTAGTCCAATTATCTTGTACATTTTGAATCCCATCTTCATTTTCATAGACTTAAAACTCCTTGTCGGCTTAACATAGTTTGCCCTGCAAAAAGTATTTTTCGATTTTATTCAATAGTAATAAAAATTTATTGATCAATAAAGTTTTATGTTGTAAGTTGTAATTACAGTTCATGCGGCGTAGATAAATTATGCTTGAGTAAAATTTGAAACATGTTTGGCTAACAAATTGTTACTTCGAAGATTTGAGATCAAGGAATAAAATTCATCACTGACTTAAGATTCTTCATTATGCATTTTCACTAAGTATCATGCATTATTTGATATTGACAAAAAAACAACAAATAAAAGTTTTGATCAGAGTGATCACGAGAGTATCACGTTTGATACAATAAATTTTGTCCCAAAAATCAAGCCTGTTGCACATTTTCTCATAAAGATTTGATGACACTAAGTTTAGTCGAGGAAGGTGTGGTAACATTTGTTTGTATCCATATTTCATCTAGGTATTGTGTAATTAATTGAGATTTATTTGATCTTGAATCATTAAATCACAAATAAGATACGAAAATTAAGCAAGATGTACCAATTGTCACAAAATTTTCTCCATTGTTTTATGGGGCCATTCATTTATTACGTAAGACGATTTAGGGGGGGACCCCTCCGTCGACCATGTCTTATTTTTTCTTACAGGGGGGTGGGAGGGGGTGTTGATATTTCTCACGTAGGATCACAAAAAAGCTCAGAGTTAAGATTATACTTTGAAAAAGCGCGCTCGGATAATATATGCGTATAACTAGGCAAAGCTAGGATTTCGATAGCAACGGATCCGCGCCGCCCTTCCTAAAATTGTTTCTTCATCATCACTACATAGTATAAAACAAAGTCGCTTTCTCTGTCCCCATGTCCATAAGTCCCTATGTCCCTTTGTATGCTTATATCTTCAAAACTACACAACGGATTTTGATGCGATTTTTTGTAATAGATAGAGCGATTCAAGAGGAAGGTTTTTATGTATGATTCTACGCAGACGAAGTCGCGGGCAGAAGCTAGTTGAAAAATAAAGATTAAAACAATCCAAACGTGTATTAATTTTTTCCTTTACATTCTTACGTAACAAATATTACACAGGGGGGGAGAGGTCGGCCATTCTTATTTCGTCTTACATAATAAATGGCCCCTAAGAACTAGGCACATGTCGAGTAGACCAAAAAATAGAATCGTGTACCTAGTCGAATCGAAATCGAATAGTGCAAGAAACGCGATATCGCTTCGACTGAAGTTGTATTAGTATTCACTGGAGGCACAGAAGTATGCGAGACGGATCATATAAAATGTAAATTAGTTAATTGACCATTTCCTATCGCCATTTAATAATCGAAAGAGGTAGTTAGTGGGTGTTTACTTCGCGAGGTCCCGATGTAAAAACAGAGCTTCGTAGGACCTTACGTAAATAAAATAAATAATAAAATAATAAATATCTTCGGACAAATTATACCACTTGACCCAGCCCCAAACTAAGCAAAGCTTGTACTATGGGTACCAGGCAACGGATAAACATACTTATATAATGTAGATAAATACATACTTAAATACATACAACATCCATGACTCGGGCACTAACATTCGTATTCATCATACAACTGTCTGTCCCTATCGGGATTCGAACCCAGGACCTCTAGCTTTATAGTCAGGGTCACTAACCACTAGGCTATCCGGTTGTCAAACGTATTTCATAATTGTTGTCATTACTTATACATTTATTACCATCGTAGTAAAAATAATGCTGGTCTGGGAGTAAAGAATAAACAAAGAATGCACCCGTTGCCTCTCTTCCCGCGCAGATGGTAAAAGCCCACTGAGGGAATGGGCATAGGAATCATGTTTTAGGCGATGCGGCTAGCAACCCGTCACTATTTTGACTCCCCTTTCCACCTATACCTTTGTGGCCTTTGTGGCCTTTAAGTCTTGTTACCTTAAGCTCTGTCTACGACGTACTATAATGAACACATTTCTTATGTTCATGAGTAGGTATAACTACTCCCTTAAAAGGTAAAAAAATGGTTTTAAGCATATTCGCAAAATAAATTCATGATTATCTCGATAACGGTACCTAAACTATTCAAGTAGGGCAAATTTTCTCAGATAAAAACTTACTACATAATTGAATTTCCAATCGCCCTATACGATATATAGTTTTCTCAAGATCGCTATGAAGCTATTCTATTCAAAAGAAGTTGATCTTTGTCTAGTTGACATGTCAAATGATTTACAACATCAAATAGAATTCGTTTATTTCTTAAAATACGCAGCTATTATTAATATTTATTATTCTCATACATCGGTCACTTTGCGTGACTCTTTTTTTCCATTCCGTTTAAACACGCAACGCTTGTTTATTTTAGGATCAAGCCTTTTATACTTTGAAGTAAGGAAGGTCAGTATTACTGAAGAATGTACATAGAAAGACAGTAAATTACTTGTTTTTGATATGACTAAAACCTATTTACTTCGTTTATTTCTATTAGATTAGCGAGATTGAAGTCAAACGTAAACCTATTTATGTATAAAAAAAAGTTGTAAATGTTTACAAAAAGTATACGTTACTAGCTGTTGCCCGCGGCTTCGCTCCCGTTTTTTTTCTTCTAAATTTCAATATGAAAAATAGGTAGTAGCCGATTCTCAGACCTACTGAATACGCATATAAAATTTGGTAAGAATCGGTAAAGCCGTTTCGGAGGAGTACGGTAACTAACATTGTGACATGGAAATCTTATATATTAGAGAGAGAAGACTAGCTGTTGCCCGCGGCTTGGCTCCCGTTTTCTTTTTCTTCTAAATTTCAATATGAAAAATAGATAGTAGCCGATTCTCAGACCTACTGAATTCGCATATAAAATTTGGTAAGAATCGGTAAAGCCGTTTCGGAGGAGTACGGTAACTAACATTGTGACATGGAAATTGTATTATAATAAAAGGAGAAGAGATTAGAGAGATTAAAAGAACTGTAACCGAAAAATAATACATTTGTTGTGAAATTTTGTTTATTTGGTTTTTATCTTTGATAAAGTAGCGGATATTTATTTTGATACAGTAGGCAGTCTTAAAGTTTATATAAGAATAGCGTCGCAGTGCGGTAGTAACGTAATCCATTATTCTCAGAGAAAATAAATCTTGTATAATAGTTACTATTACCTACTACCTACTAGGTAATGTGAATATAATCAGTTACCATTGCCGGTTTGAGCGTAAATAAACTTTTCAGAAAATACACTATAAGTTACATCTATATCTCTATTCATCTATATATCTAATATATTTAGGCGAGCGATCTCACAAACGGCTACAAATTTTCGGAACTAAGTTTAGCTCTCATAATAGAAAACGCGTTTTTCCGAATTTTTCAAACACCTTCGCTCGGGCGCCCAATTACCACAAGACATGCGAAACTAACTAATAAACAAATACACACATACACAATAAATCAGGTCTTTATCCCTTACGGGGTAGACTGAGCCTAAGGTACCCAGACCTAAAGGCCACATTTAGCAAGATTGTGAGCGTATAAGTGGAAAATGGAATCAAAATAGTGATGGGTTGCTAGCCGCATCGCCTATAACACGATTCCTACGATTTCGCCCATTCCCTCGAGGGAATACATGGGATGGGTAACAGCCCATCGATCGATGGGCTGTTACCATCTGCGCGGGAAGAGAAGCAACTGGTACATTCTATGTTTTTTCTTTACTCTCAGACCAACACGGAAGCAGTAAACAAAAATACTAACCAAAAAAAAAACAATCCAAATATCACTCCAAATCACAGACTCCAAAACCGATCGGTCAATGAACTTTTGACAGCTATGACAGTAAGCAGCTGCTGCGTCCGCGACGTGGTTACGACTGAGGCGCGCGCGCAGTCAGCGACTCGGTTCGTGCACCAACTTCATTAATACACAGCGGTGATGCTTTCCTGCATGGCGATGACGGAAGGCTTTTACTGGGCCCGCTTCCTAATTAAAAAACGCCGGTGGAGTTTGATTGTTGAGTTTTGTTGGCGGTTCGGTACAGGTTTATTAATTGCAATCACTATGAAGTACTGTATGAGCGAGAGGCACAAGATAGGAGCGGATGGAGACGTCTCACGAAGGCTCTCTGTACCACTGGGGTACCATAGGAGAGAAACAACAACAACAACAACAACTATGAAGTAAGCCTTTCGACTACCCTTGTAATATCTTTTACGAAAGTTCTGCCAGGTTTATTGAAGGAGGCGAGGTTTAGCTAAGCCGTATGGCACACGTCAATACTTAAAATGCATTATTACATTCCAATCCAACAAATTCATACTTAGGTACCGTAAAATGGGGTGAGTAGGGACCAAATTGAAGTTCAAACCTCGATAAAAAATATTTTCATTATGTGGCAAGTTGATTTTCATAGATAAATGTTCCGGTGGTATGAATTTTAGTTTAATATTAATAATCTGTCGTTTAGTTTTATAGTTTAAACAATAAACACTAAAATATAGGCAAATCTCAGCTCACTCCGTAGTGGGGTCAGAAGGGATAGAAAAAAAACAATAAATTACCAGAAAAAAGGAGATATAATATGTCTAAAAATATAACTAAACTACTTTTAGAACAAGCTGAGTCAAAAATTATAACTAGCAAGTGAAAACATAAAATGTTGGTTCTACCCCTTCTCCCCGCAATCCCTTTTCACCCCATTTTATGGTAAGTAGGTACCTACTTAAAACTTGGCTGACAATCAATTGTCAAACGCCTACAGCCGGTCTCTTTAGGATTTGTAAACATTAAGAAAATAACAGAGTATTTTATCTAACGTAAAACTAAAATTATCGTCGGGGATAGTGCAATACCGCGTAACTAGCACTGGTAAATACTGCGTATCTACACAACAGCCACTTAATTAGTGCAAAACCACTTAACTAGCACTAGTAAATGCTGCGTATCTACACATACCCAACTTTATACTGGTTTGAACTGGTATAGAATATATCAGGATTTTACGTTCGTTAGCGGGAAAGCTTAATTTGGCTACTTTTGTTAGTTACGCGGTATCAATGAAAGAGTTGTGCGGATTTTCCCAATGGGTGTTGTGCGGATACGCAGTATTTACCAGTACAAGTTACGCAGTATTGCACTATCCCCGACGTTATGTAACTTTTACGCCCAAACTTACATGAGATCCCAAACAGTGTAGGCTCAACAAGTAGACAACAATCCATGAAAAGTCAGTCTGATCACTAACAAACGTAATACACTAACGAGCAGAAGTACCTAGTCACTTTTCATATAACTTTCTACGGGAAGTGACCCGTTGTTTTCGGGGACTAAAAATTACTAAATATTTATTTTCTCTGATTTTGAAAATGGGTTATTCCTGCTCAGGATCAAGAATACTATCGTTTTTTTTAATTCCCACTTGCATAGCATAATAAAACAGAGTAAGTCTGGTTACCTGAGGCTCTGTGTACCCCGTCAGGGATAAAAACGTGATTTATATACAGGGTGTCCCAGAAACCGACGATAACCCGTTAAAGGCTGATAGACCTACTAATTACCTACCAGAATATCATATTTTAGGTTTAGTAAAAATCTTTTAGTTTTCGAGATATTGTCATTTTTGCAAAAATCACGATTTTTCTCCCTCAGTTGAGTTTTTCGTCTGCCACACCCTCAAATGACCGAATTTAGTTAATCTGATTACTGATAAATATTGCAGAAAACATGGGCTTTTAAACGTGATATTATTTTCTTTTATTATTTATTCAAACTTGGATGAAAAATGACTTAAGAGACAGTTTTCAGATATTTTACTGTTTCATCCCGTAACTTTCGCCCTCCATGGTATAAAAAAAATAACTACGCTAAAGTGGCACTGGATATTAAAAACATGTCTAGCTAATGTAGTTTACAAAATGGTATAACACTTACTTATTTGTTTAATAATTTAAAATTTACTGCTATTTCATTACAGAAGCAGCTCAAATAAAATTGAAGTCACTACCAACTACAAATTAAAATAAAATGAAATATTTTTAGCCACCCAATTTTACACAGCCATTTGACGAAAACAAAGCAAATTCGATTTTCAAATTCGAATTTTAAATTATCAAACTTTATTCGAAATTTGAATTCAACTTTACCAGCCTTATAAAAACAAAATAATTTTGCCGTCCTCAGACTAAATGGCTGCTCACTTGATTAGCTTCTTCTGTAATGAAATAGCAGTAAATTTGAAATTATTGAACAAATAAGTAAGTGTTATACCATTTTGTAATCTACATTAGCTAGGCATATTTTTAGTATCCAGTGCCACTTTAGCGAAGTTATTTTTTTTATACCATGGAGGACCAAAGTTACGGGATGAAACAGTAAAATATCTGAAAACTGTCTCTTAAGTCGTTTTTCATCCAAGTTTGACTAAATATTAAAATCAAATAATATCACATTTAAAAGCCTATGTTTTCAGCAATATTTATCAGTAATCAGATTTACTAAATTCGGTCATCTGAGGCTGTGGCAGACGAAAAACTCAACTGAGGGAGAAAAATCTAGATTTTTGCAAAATTGACAATATCTCGAAAACTAAAAGATTTTTACTAAACCTAAAATGTGATATTTTGGTAGGTAATTAGTAGGTCTATCAGCCCTTAACGGGTTATCGTCGGTTTCTGGGACACCCTGTATGTATGCCCTCAATAACCAAAACATACAAGGAACCCTGGAAATTAACGGCGTCTTCCTGATAGCTCGTTGGCGACTCCTCGGCCACTGTCATTAAACTGTCTTATTCATGAAACGATAATTAAATGCACGAACGTGCTGTTTGGATGCAAGTCGTGTGGCTGATCACTTAACGTTTTTGTTTTGGGTAATGCAGCTTTTCTATGCCCAGTTTTATAAAAGGGGCTTATCCCTTCCCATGGGCTATGATGTACAGTGGGGGGAGGGAGTCAAATTATGTTGCATCACCTTATCGCTGTCTATCCCGGCGACCTCCCGGTGTACCCGCTGGTGCCAAAAATATAGGTAGTTTAAATTTATAGTTTCACGACGTCCGTCTGATCTGTAAGTTAACGAGGGCATGCGAGTTTCATCACATTGCGGGTTGCTGAGGTAAGCCGAATTCAACCGATCTGTCAAACTTCGCAATGTAACTATAATGTCATGCAATTCTTGCATGTGTGTAAATGGGCCTTTATACGCCAAAACTTAACAGATTATACGTATTTGTAGCATTAAGTACGGAACCCTACAAAGCGCGTGGCTCGACAGTCGAGTCCACACTCTCAAAAGTTAAAGGATTAGACTAGATTTTGCAGTGAAAGTTATTAAGTACCATTATGCTTGCGAAGTTAAGATACCTAAGAACTAGAAGTAGGGGAGACCGAGGCGAGTCGAGACAGAGGTGAGTTGATACAAAGCCTTTTTCTCTGCACCTATGACAGTTAGCGAGGTCACAACTTCACACAAACTGTGGAGTGTAAAAAGAGCAACGAATTAGCGAAGTTACCAGCCCGATAAACTGTCACAGTTCAGAGAAATCGGCTTTGTATCAACTCATCTCTGTCTCAACTCGCCTCGGTCTCCCCTACTTTTTTACCATCCACTAGAGAAATGCAGTGTTCATGTTCAACAGACAATTCTCATCACGTTCCTACGATTACGTGCAAGTAAAAAATCCATCGGACGTAAATAACTACGAATAGTTCCGATCTACAAGGCAATCTATATCATAACAAAGGGTCCAACAACCAATAGAAAGTTTACTGACAATTGACCTCTGGTCATCTCTGTTAGATCCTCGCGATTGCTTGCGCCTTACGCGTAACTAATTCTTAAGTTATTGGAGCTAGAGTTCATAAAAGTACTTTTGCCCACCATTAAAGAGTGCATCGTTTAAAAACATTAATTAAGCTTAAGGGCATCCGGTCCATGCCTCAGGAGCAATCAAGCGGTCGTTCCTCTTCTTTGTGACGATGCAGTCCGCCATTTTGTTTTATTTTTAGACGAGAAAACATTTAATTAGACGAATTAATTGAGCGCGTTTCGGCGAAAGGTTGTGATACGAATACGGACGGGGACAAGTTAGGCTTGGACGCTTGTAAGTTTTTGTCGCTTCGAACGCCTCTAGAAGTCTAGAACGCGTTAGCGTTGACGTGTTAATAGTATGCGATTATATTTTGTTACCGTTACTTATTTCTCCATAGTAATTGAAATGTTTGCGCTAACGCGTTCAAGACGTTTTTATACCCACGACGGAACGGAGAAGGTAAGGCGCGTTTAGGGTAAGATGATTGTGCCACAGGCACAACCTTTTTGCATTGTTTTATGTTTTTATACTTGTTTTACTATTTTTGAATGTTTCAATTTTAGAATTCTTGTTGTTTTTTGTTTTGTTTGTTAGTCTGAATATAATATAGTGCTCAGTAATATAGTTGTTTCTTATAGTACCTAGTGTTTTACAGACTCACTAAAGCCCTCAGCTTTAAACTCAAACTCAAACTTTTATTTGCTTTGATACAAGATACAATATACAAGATCAAACCCTGTAGGGGCACTGCAAATATTACATTTTTAATGTACAAATAGTAGTACACACATAGGCATAAATTACATTACATTATAAATTTGAACAGTAAACAAGTTTTCTTAATTTCTAAAACATCTCTGCTTATCATCAAAAAATTCCTGAAGGGTGTAGTAGGATTTCTCCAGCAAGTATTTATGTAGTGTCTTTTTAAAAGGTTTAGGCTTTTTAATGTTATATGTTTGTTTGTTTGTGTGCAAACTAATGTTTCCATTTTATCTCCAGAACGGTTTGACCGATGCAGTTGCGGTTTTCTGTAAATCGGGATTCATCGGAGACAGTTTTTAGATAGGTGTTATCCTATTAACTTTTCTCTGAGGGCACTGCAATGTTTGTGTATGTTAAAAAATATTATGAAAACTTGCACTATTTAGAAGCTCAGGATTAAGATTAATCTTTGTCATGTTGCTGTTTAGTTGTAACATGTCATATATAATATTTCTACGCCCATGTGAGCAGGATATATGCTGAACACACTGGTCACTGGTCAGTTCGTAATAAAAAAAAAACCACATGTAATAATTTCAACAATTGTACCATATTCGGAGAAATAAACTTTTCTATTTCTATTTCTATTTCTATAATATCATCCGATATTAAATAATTTTGTCTGGATTCGTTTTGAATTGTGTCACTTTGTCATAATAAAAATACACTTATTTACGACACAATATTTTGAATTTACTCATACATCGTAACGTAAAGTACCTATATCTGCCTAATTCAATTAATTTAGACTACCCAATGGCCCCAAAAAAGTATGAATAGGGCTGTTATGCGGAAGCTTTTAAAGCTTTAGCAGGTTTTACTGAAAAGCTTTTAATTTAATAGCTTTTTGCTCAGAAACAATGTAATGCCTACTGGCTGGTGCTTTCTGGGTGGTATTTTTTGTTACACAGCCTTATCTTAAACAAAGTGATAGATCATGTTTATGTCCCGCATGACGTCGCGATGGCATCATGCTATTGTGAGTTTTATCTGTATTTGAAGTTCCATAATAAATAAAAAATATCATTATAATAAATTTTACTTTTCGTGGTAAACCAACGTAAACAATGATAGATTACAAACGTGAGTAAAATTATAATTATGTATGTATGTATGTATAACTCTTTATTGTACATAAAACACAAGAAAAAGATGAATACAGGACAACACACATGAACAAAGGCGAACTTATCCCTAAAAGGGATCTGTTCCAGTTAGCATTTGAACGATTGACAGGACATAAGTATTAAGCAAGAGTAGACACACAGAAAAAGTAAAAGAACCGATAGAAACCTAAAATAATCCTAAATGTCTGAATTTTAAATAATGTAAGATATATATAATAATAAACTACACATAATATATAAATACGATAAACTAATACACAATAAATACAATATACAACATAATATATAAATATATACATACACACACAAGTTACAAAACACATCACATTTATTTAAGAGGATTAATATGGTATTTATGTGAATAAAAGCTTACTTTCTAAGTATTTTATTGAATCAGGCGTTACTTTGCGGAGGTCCATTTCAATGAACAAAAATTTTACCTTGCTACTCCGCTACTCACGTGCAAGATAACCAAGCTTGTGCGAAATATATATGTTTTTCATGCAAACCCTCCCTCCACTGCTGCCAATAAAACACACATAAATCCCACAAACTTAACTATCCCTTACACCACACAAACACTGACGCGTTTCGATCCCTCTACGGGATCATTATCAAAGTTTAATGAACACAACTGTTACACATGCAAACCAACGTCGTACAGGTACGCAAACTACAGGTAGGTAAACTTTGATAATGATCCCGTAGAGGGATCGAAACGCGTCAGTGTTTGTGTGGTGTAAGGGATAGTTAAGTTTGTGGGATTTATGTGTGTTTTATTGGCAGCAGTGGAGGGAGGGTTTGCATGAAAAACATATATATTTCGCACAAGCTTGGTTATCTTGCACGTGAGTAGCGGAGTAGCAAGGTAAAATTTTTGTTCATTTTTACTTTCTAAGCTCTAATGCCAAAAAATCTGAAAAACCGTAGGTGGCCGCTTTTTGTGCAAGGGGGTGTAGTAAACTGATTTTTATGAAAACAAAAGAAGTGCATGAACGTCCCTTCTACGCTCTATGTCCAGTCAGTTCTTGTTTTCTTTTGATGAGTAGGTACCATAAGCCAAAAATGTGGTCTGCCACCCTAAGGTTGAAAATCTTTCGCTCATCATCTATCTAATCAAAACTATCTATATCTATGTATCTATATAATTATTATGTATATATCTATCTATGTATATATATATTATGTATATATATATTATGTATGTATCTATACATCTAACTATCAAACTATCTATATATCTATCTAGCCATCTATCTAATACCTTTAAACAAGCAATTCTTGTACATTATGTATGTTTCGGGGGCGATAAATCTATCTAGCTAGATTTAATTTTTAGGAAACGTACCAAAAAAATACCAAGCAAATCCAGGCATTAAAACATAATCTCGGCCAATAATATGTGAAAGTTCGATTTTAGCGACACATTCATTTGTTTTCATTTTGAATGATCGTTTGACTTCACTTGAATTTCATTTTGAAGGATTTCTATTATAACTTCTTTGGATAGGCCACTTACTTGGCCGACCGTACAGGAACTGCATGTGACAGACTACGCATAAAAAGTGCAATGTTTTACGAAAGAATTATGCTTCAAATAAATAGAAATTAGTTATCAATCAATTAACGTAACTACAATTCAATTTACTAGACCGACAAGTATCAGGCCGCGTGCAATATGATACGAATGTATTCGTCACGGTTTGGAGACTTTGGAGAAGGCGAACCGGTCAGACGATCTACATAGTAAAGTGTTTCATGGAGTACCTAATAGTGATAAAGTATGCCTTATAAATTTAAGCAGTACTACTGATCGTATTCGTGCGTTCGTCAAGACATCCGATAATTTTTAATTTGTAATAGTCACAAACGCCGATCGTCGCCGATCGTGTGGAAAAAGATGAACAAACAAAAAGATGAACTTCACTTGTTATGTTCATTTGATTACTAAGTTTAATTACTTACGTGTAGCTTTTTATTTCAATTGATTTAAGAGCCTGCCCCTTGGCCATAAATTAGGTTAGAAATCAATTATTTTATTAGATACCTCTATTTTAGTATTATATTTAGGATTTTTATAACTCATAGAACCTTCAAACTGGGAACCGGTACAAAAATTCCAGCAGTAGCGGATCCATAGCATCGGTTCAAATGCGAATTTGACAAACAGCCCTCTTTTTCAGTTATTTGTAAACAAAATTTAATTTTGTAGGAATAATTTTTATGTCATTTTAATCCTACCGCGTCGTAGCTAATTTGATGTTTTTGTTCGATTATTTGATTTTGAGAGCTGTTTGGTCGGCACAATTTCCAGCGGTTGAAGTTACCTATATCTTGACTAAATAATTGAATGCCGTCTCACACGGACTCACGAGAATACAAATATAGTCATACTGAGATTATTTTTAATGCAATATTGTGTTAGCTAAATTCACGCCAGCCAGTTAGACATAAATATTTATGGGTGTAAGATAGATAGTGTCAAATAAAACACATTATTTTTTACAATATCTTTATCAAACCTTTGTAACCTAAGCATTTAAATTAATTGTACTCTTTATAACAATATTGTTACTGAACAGTTACTCTAACCCTTGTACTTAAATCTTATTTTTAAGATTTCTAAACTTAATACTAAAATGCTAAGTACAAACGTATACAATGATTTTAAAGACCTACTTAAACTATCCAAAGTAATTTAATCTATACATTCAAACACGAGAAAATATAATATTTTTTAAATTACATTACAAAAAATGATCAGTTTAAATAATGGCAAACAAATTGTAACCAAGTAGGTACAAGGTAGGTAAACCGCATCAAAATCCGTTGCGTAGTTTTAAATAGGTATAAAAGCATACCAGGGACAGACAGACAGCGGAAAGTGACTTTGTTTTGTACTATGTAGTGATATGCGACGGATGTAGGTTTGTTTTTTTTACAATAAATAAGCATAGCTTCTTCAGTAACAGTTATCATAGCACGTTAATGCAACTAAAGTAAAAGGGTTGATGACTGGGTAAAGAAAATTAAATTACATTTTAGTCCGTCAGTTATCGTTAAAAAATATTGGACACTTTGTCTTTCGTCAATCAAACATAAAATGAAAAAGATAAGTATTGCGCGTCAAAATTCGGGAGTAGAGGGCTCGTGATGACACTTCCATTGTAATTTATTGAATCAGGTCATATTTTGCGGAGGTCCATTTCAATGAACAAAAACACCTTGCTACTCCGCTATTCACGTGCAAGACATCATGCACGTGACTATGCATAATATTACTGTACCCAGACGTGACGTCATCCGACATTTCAACTTCTTATCTCCGTAACATTTTCTTTAAGTATGCGAAAAAAGAAAAAAACACGTCAAATACTTTTTGACAATCTACCTAAATTAGTCATCATCGGTATTTCTCAGTACAAGTCCCTAAGCCTTAGCAGTAGTAGCTTCGGCGGTAGTACTGGCGGCCGCTGCCGTGGAGCCAGCAGCAGTGGTGGCAGGAGCAGCGGTGGTCGCGGCAGCAGCAGCCGTCGTCGCCTTGGCCGGAGCTGGCCACGGATTGAAGTTCATCAGCCAGGACATGCCGGTGTTCATCATTGTCAGGTTCATACCGTTTGAGGGTGCTGGAAGAACGATATTGGGATGTCAGACCAATAATATCAATATGATGAAATCATCGACACGAATTGTCTCATATCCAAATTAAAAGAAGCTTGCATCCACTAGTGGGCAAAGGATAAACATATTTAAAAAGATAAATACAAACTTAAATACAATATGTGCAACACCCAACCCACACGATATCTAAAATTCGTATTTTTCATACATAAAGTAACTGCCCCATCCAGAGATCGAACTTGGGTCCTAAAGCTTCGTAGATGCTCAAAGTGTATCAAGGCACCCCGATTTTTAAACAAAATTATCGATGTAAAAGGTTGTTCAATTAATAACCGAACCATCTGATAAAATATTCCGGAATAATGTTGAGACACATTATATAGTATAATATACTACCTAACATACATACAGACATAAATCACGTCTTTATCCCTTACGGGGTAGACGCCCAAGAGAGCACAACCTAAAGGCCATGGTTCGTGTGATTGTGGGCGTATAGGTGGAAAGGGGAGTCAAAATAGTCATGTTAGCTAGCCCCTTTGCAAATAACAAGATTTCTAATATTTTCGCCCATTTTGATAGCCTTTTACAATCTGCACGGAAAGAGAAGCCGGCTGGTACATTGTATGTTTTTTCTTTGCTTTCAGACCAGCATGTAAGGCAACATACATTATGCAAGTAATTCGTGCATATACACTGATGAGCAAAAATAAAGGTACGTCTTCCTTACAAGTCCCTACAAGTTCCTGAAAAGTCACCCGTTATTTTTGCTCGTGATTATACTTACGTATCACAATACTGAACGGTGGTTGCGTCCCCGGTGCTGCTGTCGTCGCCTTACTCTTCACTGGTTTCTTGGTCTCACAGAAACCACAGGGGTTTAAGAACGAATCCCAAATGTCTTCGAAGCTCGACGACGACGAGTCGTAATCATCATCGTCGTCATCGTCATCGCAAAACATGTCGCACCACATTTTGGTCCCGAAAATTGGCTGTGAACGGGAACAAATAGCTGTTTTAAGTTGACTAGCTTCGAAATTTAAAGGATTCACGGTTGATAACGTCAGACAATCATCAAATGCAAATTAGACCCGATATAGTGACAAGGATAGAAAAAAGTACGCTTAGTTGGTTTGGTCATGTAGAGAGGATGGTTGAAAGAAGGTTAACTAAACAGACTTATATGGGGAGTGTGAATGGGTGCGTTGGGAGGGGTGCGTATCGATGGCTATAAAAATTTTTGGTATAATATTAGTAGCAATAACGCTCATTTGATATAATTATTAAATCATATAACAACACTTAATATATTTACATATGACATAATTATAATTTCTTATAATGATCATTTGATATAATATCATTTAATATAACATTCTTTAAGTATAATGCTTATTTCCTATAATGAACTTATGGTATAACGTTATTTAATCACAAAACGAACTGCTATCAAAAAGTAGGTTAGGTTAGGTTTGAACTGCGTCCCCCAACAAAAACGAACTGCTATAAAAAAGTTGGTTAGGTTAGGTAAATAAAACACAATGTTCATTATATAAAATGAGCGTTATACCATATAATCGTTATAAGAAATAAGCGTTATACCGAACGATAAATATACGAAATAAATGTATATATTTTAAAATTATACCAAACGTTTATTATACACAATGAGTGATTATACCCTTTGAAATTATATCAAATGTTGATATATCGATAGAAAATATATTAAATATTTTTATATCGATCATTACACACCCATTGGTGAATATGAAGCGAAAGAGGTGTGTCAGGATCGTAGCAAACTGCATATCAGATCCGATATAGCGACTAGGATAGAAAAAAGTATGCTTAGTTGGTTTGGTCATTGTAGAGAGGATGGTTGAAAGAAGGTTAACTAAATAGACTTATCTGGGGAGTGTGAATGGGTGCGTTGAGAGGGGAAGGCCTAGACGGTCATTCCGTGACCTGAATTGGGGACGTTTTGAAAAAAACCGCGAGTACCCGAAACCGTCGAGCATGTATGAAGAGATAGATGAATATGAAGCGAAAGAGGTGTGTCAGGATCGTAGCAAACTGCATATTAGATCCGATATAGCGACTAGGATAGAAAAAAGTATGCTTAGTTGGTTTGGTCATGTAGAGAGGATGGTTGAAAGAAGGTTAACTAAACAGACTTATATGGGGAGTGTGAATGGGTGCGTTGGAGGGCAAGGCCTAGACGGTCGTTCCGTGACCTGAATTGGGGACGTTTTGAAAAAAACCGCGAGTACCCGAAACCGTCGAGCATGTATGAAGAGATAGATGAATATGAAGCGAAAGAGGTGTGTCAGGATCGTAGCAAGTGGAACAAAGTAGTCTCTGCCTACCCCTGTAGGAAAGCGGCGGCACGGTATGTATTCTATGTTTGTATGTATATAGACTCATGATCTACTCGTGATATGAAGCATGCGACTACGTCGGAATATCGGCAGCTTGTCGAAGGCAATCCCGGTCGATTTATATCCGGAATAGCCGAGATATAAGCTATCAAAGATTTGTCTTTACTTATCTCTTTCTAGAACAACGGAATTTTAATATGAAGTTTATATGGGCGTTGTGACAAATGACGTCACATGTCATCGAATCTCTCTTTCTAATCGCTGACTAATTGGTGGTTTAAAACTCTTATATTTTCCGTATTTCTTGGTCGATATTACTTTTAATTTCACTTTTTGTTATCTCTGTCATGATATTTTCATATTTTATTATGAAATGCGATATTTTTTTAATGCAATATAACGCTATTGGGAAATTGCTTCAAATATACTTATTTATCCTAATCCGTTCCGTAGCCTGAGCAATTTTTGTAAGTAAATATCCTATACTTTTGTATGTTTTGCGATATCGTAAACAAGTCCAACACTTTCAATAAAATTTGCTGCATATGTTATGTTTTGTGGGCGAAAAATCTATTTAGCTAGGTCTCATCTCGGTGAAAACAAGCTTTTTTGATGTCGCCTATTTAATTTATCCGAACCAGGGCTTCAGACTAGGGCACAAATTGCTACGTTTTATCCCGAAGCAGTGTGAAATATTTGCTTACTTAACTGAAAAACATTTCAGCATAATGAAGTTTCTTCAGAACTGCTATTGTTTCATTGTTCCGTTAATTAGTTTTAGAAAATTAGACACAAAGCTGTTGAGAAGGTCGCCGTCTCGTTTATTATGGCTGTAAATTTTATAAATACCTAGTTATAATTACAATTTCTTCTTTGCTGGTCTGGGTTTTTCCAGGTCTGGGAGCGAAGATAAAACATAGAATGTACCAGTTGCTTTTCCCGCACAGATAAAAGCCCATCGAGGGAGGGCGAAAATCATAGGAATAATGTTATAGGCGATTCGGCTAGCAACCGTCACTATTTTGATTCCTTTTTCCACCTTTACGCCCACAATCTTGCTAAACGTGGCCTGTCTTGCCACCTTAGGCTCTGTCAAGCCCGTAAGGGGTAAAGACGTGATTTGTGTAGGTATGTATGTATGTATAATTAGAGTGTTAAGAAATAGTCTGTGACGAGAGAATTCGAAAAGCAATGCGTAGTCAATACGAAGGCAACTGGCGTAGAATCTTGTCGAGTTTTGTAAAGTAAACAGAATTGTTACATGGCTCCAACAATTGTCGCGTTGGTGAAATTGGACCCATAGGAGTATAATAAATAGCTTTTGTTCTATATCTTTTTGCTAAAAGTTATTTAGAAAATAAAGTATTTTATTTTATTGAATTAGGCGTTACAGTTTGACAACAAATATAATGCGCATCGGCAGTATTCGTTTGCGCAGAGAAGCGCAGACCAGTTTCCGATAGTAGCCGAACGTGTAAATAATCAATGGCGGCATTGGCGCACGGCGCGGCCGCCATGTTGGTACGAAATCGATCGACCAATAACAGCGCCAGAGTTTAGCGCGCGTAGAATTCTATTTTATCATTGGTGTATCGTAATTTCCCGCGCTACTAAAATTGGTCTACTGCACAGGTACATCGTGGATAATTATTTTTGTTGTCAAACTGTACTTTGCGGAGGTCCATTTTAGTGAACAAAAAATATTTGCTACTCCGCCACTTAGCAGTAACGGAGTAGCAAGGTAAATATTTTTTGGTTATTAGAAAATAAAATGTTTCGAATAAAAATCAAAAATCGGTTGTTTTAAAAAAGGAAACAGGAGACTACGAATGGTCGTTTTCATCAGTTTTCTATAGGTATTCACATTCCGAGCAGCAGTTATCCGTTACATGCACTCCGGAGTGATTACATGAAGGGAGCAGCAAATACATACACACATACATACACAAATCACGTCTTTATCCCTTACGGGGTAGACAGAACCTAAGGTGCCAAGACCTACAGGCCACGTTTAGCAAGATGGTGGGCATATCGAAAATGGAATCACTAAAAGTGATGGGCACTAGCCGAACCGCCTATAACATGATTCCCACGACTTTCGCCCATTCCCTCGATGGGCTTTTACCATTTACGCGGGAAGAAAAGCAAACTGGTACATTCTATGTTTTTTCCTTGCTTCCAGTCCAGCAAAATTTTGTTAAAATACCTACTATTTCTTCTTTCTCGATGACTGGGTTTCGCTATAATTAGGTATGTGTGTAGTTATTTAACAATGGCAAAATTTTATAACTCGACATTGCATCGATTGTATCGATACCATCGATGGAATAACAATAACATATTCATATTAAGCTTATTAATCATTTATGCAAGTAAAGAATGAACTATCGCGGAAAGTATTTAATACGACGCATGCCTTTTTAACTTTATTAGTATTGTTATGCTGTCACATACCTAAGCTATGCTTGGGTGGTTGGCGAATTGCACGCGAAATTGTCTTTGAAACTCGTTTATCATTAGAAGCATAATTAAAAGGTAAGACTTAATTAAGAGTTATGCAACGCAATGTTCGGCAAAAGCGTGTGTTATGGTCATTAATGAAGTGATTATGTTGACAGGAATATTATCAAACTTCAATAACATAAAATTAAAACATATATATGTATATATTGCCTGAAAGGCTTTACGTCACTTTGGAAAACAGCTGATATTCTTCAAACTGCTAGACCGATTTTTTCTAAACATGGCTAAGAATCACCGCAAGGAAACTATCTTTCGAATGAAAAAAACCGCATTGAAATCGGTTTACCGGATTGAGAGCTATGATGATACAGACAGACACACAGAGAGAGAGACATCGATGTCAGATTTATAACACCCTTCTTTTTGCGTCGAGGATTAAAAATAATTTAAGAACTTTTTCGCGTGACTAATTTTAGATAAAGCTATTAGTTTGAAAACTTTTTCAAAAAATTATATCTATGCAAATGTTATAAGACAAGATTATTTAAAAAAAATATTTGAGTATTTTTTAAAAAAAACCGGTCAAGTGCGAGTCGGACTCGCGCACCGAGGGTTCCGTATCATTATCTATAAATATCTAAAACCAGTGTAAGCAGAGCCCTGTTCCAAAGCAAAATGTACGCAGTGTGGGGTTACTTTATATTGGTCACTGCTATATACAGACATACATACACATTTACGGTTTTCGCAATTATTCTTTAATCTGTGCTATAAGACCTACCTTCATACCAAATTTCAAGATTCTGCGTTCACGGGAACTACCTTGTAGGTTTTGATTCCCTTGAGAGTTGAAAATTTGCGGAAATTTGCGGCATAAACGGCTGTATCTTTTGATTGCGTTGGCTTAGAAGTTTGATTTTTTCACAGCTTCAAGGGACAGTAGACCTGAGTAATTGATATAAATTTCAGCTTCATACCTCCACGCGTTACTGAGAAAAAGGGTCTTGACAGACGGACGGACGGACGGACAGACGGACAACAAAGTGATCCTATAAGGGTTCCGTTTTTTCCTTTTGAGGTACGGAACCCTAAAAATTGTTTGTACTCGTAACGCAATAAACTCAAAACCTACTAAGTGTACCGATATTCAAAATTATTTCAATTATTTTTATCTTGTTACATTTCTTCTTCTTCTTTTTTAATATGGCCCCGTCGATCGATGCGATGATTTCGCCAATGTCAAAGTAATGAATACTGTATTCAAAAACCTTGTGACAAAAATGTCGGCAATGCTGTACGGTAGAACACGGTCAAAAGACCCCTCCCCCCCTATCGGGCTCTTAGCCAACAGATAATGATATCCCTCAGAATCTGCCAGGAAATCATTAACCGATGCCCAGGGTGCACCGGACCAAGCACTGCTCTTCCCCTCGGACGGATCCAAAGACGAACCGCAGCTCTTGACCACACGTGGAGGTAACCCGACTCGCACTCCATCTTGTTACATTTATATTTTATCAATAGTTATTTAAGTGTCGTATTAATCTTTATTTGTAAACACTTTGTGTTCTGTAAATTGTGATGTTTGGGAATGTGAATTTTATTTTCAGTATTAAAATGCTACATTATCCCTAAGTAACATAGACTACATGAAATTCAGTACAGACGAAATTGTCGGCACGAGCTAATTAGCAGAAAATAAGGGTTTGCCAAAATAAGAGTTTGTGTTAAGATGTTTTATGAAACGTTTTTTGTGAAATAAAGAGAATTATTCACAAACCTGCGCCGCCATCATTTTCACACTCACTAATACAGCCAAGAAAACACACAGACGCGTAGCACCCATGTTTGTGTTGTCATGAAAAACACCTAAACGTAACCCCGCCATATTTATAACCGACACTTTGCGTAAGATAGCTGAATAACCGCCCGGTGACCAAAGAATATGCACCATTGAGAAGCGCAAAGGCAACTAATGTCATCTTTTTTACGGTATACTCCGACTATTCAACTAATTATTGTTTGGTACTTGGTTCACGATTTCTCGAAACCCTATCGCCAAGCAATGCCTTGACTGCTCTCCTGAGGACAAATTGTTGAAATACTAGTAGAATTAGACATTCATCTACGTACCGCGTATTGCTGTATTATTTCTAACCAGTGTACTTTACAAGGTAGGTCCATTACGTGTCACAATTGCACGCTGCTCTTATGATTCAATTTGTCTAAATTTGTTATTCATACTTTAATAGCTTCGCAGTTCTTAGAGATATATTTACTAGTTCGGAGATATTTGACTAATACTGGACTGAGTATAATAAAATGAATGTGAATTTTCCTTTAATATACACACAATAGAACGAAATAAGAATGATCGAAATTAGTTTACAGCCGGTGCAGATATCGGCCTGATATCGATTGAGAAACTTTTTTTCATGAATTCAGTTAACAGCGCCCGGGCCTTATAGTCTGGTTAACATGTACGTTTTTAGGTTAAATTTTTGTATAGTCTCCGAAAATTACGATCAAGGTGTCATTCGATTCGGAATATTATGTAGAAAGTTTAAGAAAAAGATCCAAAAGGGGCCGATAAAAATTGCAAAAGTTATAAACAATTAAAAAAAAAAAAAAATAGGGCTTTGGTTTTTTTTAATATCTCAAAAACTATCAAATATATTCAAAATTTGAAAAAAGATCTGAAAATAAGAGGACATTTCCTAAAAAAAAGTCCTACCTTTCGGAACTGTATCTTTAATATTTATAATTTTTACGGAGCCCTGAAAATAGCGCTAAAAGGCTTCCGCTCGTGATTTGTCACCCGGACACGGTAACAATAAAAATGATTTTAACACATTAAATATGAATATTAAAGAATAAAAAAAATTGAGTACTATTGGGATATATAAATAAACAATAATCCGTCGGCGAAAAATTTTTATCCCCATTTTGCCATTAGTCATGCATTAGTTAATGAAAAACTTTTTCTGAATAGAATGTTAACAGAAAAAACCTGATTATTGTTAAACTACAACCCTAGAATTTTTTTCACTTCGTGGAGTTATTCTTAAAAGGCATAACAATAGATCCCCGTTGGAAAAATTCAAAAATGTTAATTTTCCACTTTTTTATTAACAATCGAAAACATAAAAAAAATAAAAACTGCATAAAAGTAATTAAAAATTATTTTTTTTCAAATATTTTAAATTTTATGATTTCTAACGGTTAAAAGCTACATGAAAATATATTTTTTTAATTTTTTACCGCGATTGTTTAAATAATTGTTATAAACAAATGCATTGTTTATAAGATAATCAACCATTTTTTTTCCTTATCTACTTGTCGATATAAATCATGATTTTTAAAAAAAATATCATTCCTAAAAAAAAATTATTTCTTGCTATAAAATGAAACAATCGTTTTTTATCACAAAATATAAATATTAAGGAAGCATTTTTTCTCTAAAAATCATAAATTATATTGTTCTTAAAGATTCTGGAAAAAAAAAAATTTTTTTTTCATTTTTTATTTGTTTATTTAATAAATAATTTGTTATAAACAAATGGATTTTCTTAGTTTATTTTTTAATCAATTCTTAATTTTATTTTTAAAACAGCTGTGTATTATTTTTTATGAAAAAAAAATGTTATCTATTTTTTATATAACTAAATATTTTTATGTCCTAAAATTCATAAAAAATAATACATAGCTGTTTTTAAAATAAAATTAAGAATTAATAAAAAATAAACTAAGATAATCCATTTGTTTATAACAAATTATTTATTAAATAAACAAATAAAAAATGAAAAAAAAATATATTTTTTTTCCAGAATCTTTAAGAACAATATAATTTATGATTTTTAGAGAAAAAATGCTTCCTTAATATTTATATTTTGTGGTAAAAAACGATTGTTTCATTTTATAGCAAGAAATAATTTTTTTTTAGGAATGATATTTTTTTTTAAAATCATGATTTATATCGACAAGTAGATAAGGAAAAAAAAATGGTTGATTATCTTATAAACAATGCATTTGTTTATAACAATTATTTAAACAATCGCGGTAAAAAATTAAAAAAATATATTTTCATGTAGCTTTTAACCGTTAGAAATCATAACATTTAAAATATTTGAAAAAAAATAATTTTTAATTACTTTTATGCAGTTTTTAATTTTTTTATGTTTTCGATTGTTAATAAAAAAGTGGAAAATTAACATTTTTGAATTTTTCCAACGGGGATCTATTGTTATGCCTTTTAAGAATAACTCCACGAAGTGAAAAAAATTCTAGGGTTGTAGTTTAATAATAATCAGGTTTTTTCTGTTAATATTCTATTCAGAAAAAGTTTTTCATTAACTAATGCATAACTAATGGCAAAATGAGGACAAAAATTTTTCGCCGACGGATTATTGTTTATTTATATATCCCAATAGTACTAAATTTTTTTTATTCTTTAATATTCATATTTAATGTGTTAAAATCATTTTTATTGTTACCGTGTCCGGGTGACAAATCACGAGCGGAAGCCTTTTAGCGCTATTTTCAGGGCTCCGTAAAAATTATAAATATTAAAGATACAGTTCCGGAAGGTGTGACTTTTTTTTAGGAAATGTCCTCTTATTTTCAGATCTTCTTTTAAAATTTGAATATCTTTGATAGTTTTTGAGATATTCAAAAAAAACCAAAGCCCTATTTTATTTTTTTTTAAATTGTTTATAACTTTTGCAATTTCTATCGGCCCCTTTTGGATCTTTTTCTTAAACTTTCTACATAATATTCCGAATCGAATGACACCTCGATCGTAATTTTCGGAGACTATACAAAAATTTAACCTAAAAACGTACATGTTAACCAGACTATTACAAGGATAGATATATAGATAGTGCTATTTATTAATGTGTATCATCTTCTTATATTTTTTTATTCTTTGCCGTCGCCTTCGGGGATTGTGAAAATTGTAAATTTATTGGCGCTATACAAAGATGTTGTACACCAACGACTGATTTGATTATGCCCGGTTATTGTCGTCCAAAGTTGTTTGGACACGGTCAAGTTTGAATGTCATAACAATCGCGTGTGTGCCGTCTGGGGTTACCACAGCAAATGATGCGATTTTCCGACAAAGTTTGATTTATCGACAAATATGCTGACATTTCGCTTATTACGCATGGTATTTTGAAGACTTCGGCTAAGTAATTTCAAGCAACAACAAATTAATAAATGTTTTTTTGTATGGCACAGTATCCTTTTGTTTCTGCTAGAATTATACAATCGTCTTTAGTAAATGCACAGTGTAGTCTACTACTGGGACGATAAATTGTAAGGGTTTGAAAATACGACGAAACGGTTCAAGAAAAGGTAGGTTCTGCCCCGCTTTTGTCTTTTCATCTTGTAATTTTATGTTTGTGACACACGTTGAGATTGTATGGCTAGAATAAAATATTTATCATCTAAAATTACATTAAGTATATCAAAACATGCATGTCACAAAATATAAGTACTTCTGTTGAGATTATACCTAATCATTATTTATTTTTTTATTGAAAAAGGATAAATAGTTTTTTTTTAACTATTAAGTTTGGGTGGCTGAAATTTCACATTGATATTTTGTTGTAATGCAGAGTCACACCATTCAAATAAGTTGCAAAGTTAAAATAAAATAAAAAAATATTTTTTAAAAAATAGGGTAAAAATTGGCGACATGTTAGGAAAAATACGTTTCCTGGCAACCCTGGCCGAACGTGCCTATGCTTTGTGTTTGCAGACGGTATCTCTGTAGCATACTAATAACGACAAAGAACAATGTTCGTGCCCTATCGATTCTTTGAAAGCAGAACGAGTATAGGCATATTCTAATGCCACAAGTCTACCGACACAAGGTCACTGTGAAGGTTTGAATGAACCTTACTCAAGTGACCTTCTTAAATGCACAAAGATTAAAATAACAACATTTATTTGGGCACATCTCAACCCCAGCGTTTAATGCGTGGCAACACATGCTGCATATAGAGTGCGTGCATGTGGAGTGGATTCTGGTGTAATTTTGTGTCACCACATGTTTAATATTAAATAGCATAGTAACAAGATCACGTGACAGCTAGTAACAGAAAAATTCGAAGGGTTACCTATCTGCTATGGGTGGTGTAGGGATATAGCACGCGTCACGGAATGACGAGGAACCGGGTTCGATTCCCGGCCATAGGGATGCAACATCGTTCATGAAAAACATCGATGTCGAAATATCGATGTTTTTAAAAGTCAAACATCGATGTCGAAAATATCGATGTTTATGAACGATATATCGGTGTTTTTTAAAATACTTACAGGATTGACAAAATGGCCTTGAAATACAGAGAAAAAGTGTTTTCCTATCTGATTGATATAGTTAGACTGATTACTGATAAACAAATTACTTACCTACCTACTTTAACGTAAAAACATCGATGTTTATGAACGATACATCGATTTTTTTAAACATCGATGTATCGTTTGCATCCCTAGTGGTAGGGCCTTGTGCAAGGTCCGTCCGGATCGCTACCACCATCTTACTCGCTAATCCTGCCGCTAAGTAGCAGAGCTTGCACTGCTGTGTTCCGGTGCGGAGAGTAAGACAGCCGGGGAAATTACGGGCACAAGAGGCATTTCATCTTAGTCCTCTAGGTTGGCAACGCATCTGCAATCCCCCCGGGGTTGCGGGTGTCTATGGGCAGTGGTGATCACTTACCATCAGGTGACCCACTTGCTCGTTTGCCTTCCTATTCACATAAAAAAAAAAAAAAAACATTATTTGTGAGTGACATAGGCTATATTTAATTCTGCGCGGACGAAGTCGCAAGCAACAGCTATTTGATAATATATATTGACAATAAAACACAATAGTTTTATAGTAATCATCGTGTAATCAAATCTTGAGTAAAAATAATGACTTATAATCTATAAACATTAAACATAATTTACATTTGAAAGAAGCTATACATAAAATTCTCGAGAGAAATGAGAGCGGGTCAGATTTCACACTTACTACCCTTACAATTAATTTTGGTTAAGATCGGAAACAAGCAATTTTAAACTATTGATGAGTTATAAGAACGCCACTGGAAATTAAGCATGCACAAAAAAAAACAATTAATTGAAAGTGTTTATAGCCCGACCCCACAGTATATATAAGCTAAAGCAGTAAGGAACCTACGAACAAATCGGTTGAAACGAAACACACACACAGGCGCGCGCTTTACACGGCCCCTAAGCGGACCTGAGCCTGAGCGGAGTGGACGAGGTCCCCTTAGGGGCCGTGTAAAGCGCGCGCCTGTGTGCGTGTTTCGTTTCAACCGATTTGTTCGTAGTTTCCTTACTGCTTTAGCTTATATATATATATACTGTGCCGACCCGCTTTCATTACCCTAACCAGGTATCACCAATTTTTTTCATATTGGGTCATTAAAACATCATAAGTCTTTCGCGTTATTTTTGGCAGATATCAGTCAATCATGATTTAAACATTTGTTGACCCCTGCCCTAGAATATAATGCAGTTATTGACCGCCATCGATGTTGTAGCTGATGCCAGGTTTCTGCGGAACTTTGCTGTCAACTTCTACTAGGACTGGGGTGTAGTCCACGCGGGCAGGTTTGTCTTTACAGTTGTCATGGGGGATGGGGAAGACGTATTTCATGTCGATGTCGTACCTGAGAATCAAAAGTGAATAGATTAAAAACAATACGTTCAACTAGAGCTATTTTATCTTGCTCTCTAATCTGGTAACGTATCTGCAACGCCTTGGTTAATAACCATCAAGTAACCTTCAGGTAGCATAAGCCCTTTCATTCTGAGGAGATGTCTGTGTTCAACAGTGGAGATGATGATGATTAACCCTCTTGGTTTTCCTTCCTTGTTGTAAAAGAATCGGGAATAAACTTTATTTCAACACAAAAAAATATGATTTTAACTTAAACTGTATTAATATGTTTAACTTCAACTATGGATCTTTTAGTTACAGATCTGCTCAATCACAAAAGCACGCCTTCACAATACTGCCGTCATACGGAAAAAGGACGCATCTAACATTTTTGTTGAAATTGAGTTAAGTATATATTCGAAATCAGGAAAAAAAGGCGGATCTGCCAGTATTTTTAATCTTTACTAAAAAGAACCACAACCCCTTGAAACGCACAAGCAATTAGGGCACATCTGCGACAAAACTTCAATATTCCTAAATTGAAAAAACATTTCTTATCTATACTAAGTAAAAAAGAAACAATTACGCAGAAGCGTTTTATTTATTTAAGAATTATTTACGTGGTCATAAAATGAAATGACGTATCTGCATGTTTTGAAGAAGAAAAAACGGTTCTGCAAAATATGCGCCCTTTCATCTTGGTAATAGAACTATTACTCGGGCGCAAGTGGTAGTAGCGTTTTTTCTACTTAGTAAGGTAAGCTGTGAGGGGTGAAGTGGGGATTGCGGTAGGAAACCAGTTGAATCAGTTGCGCCCAGGCTTTACGTGCCGAAATTATGAAACCATCCCATAAAATATTTTATGGTTTATTATATTATAGCAAATACTAACAATTACGATCTGACTTTGCCTAGTATTACAAATACTAACAATGAGGATCTGCCTTCGCCTAGTATTACAAATACTAACAATAAGGACCTGCCTTTGCTTAATACTGCAAATACTAACAATAAGGATCTGTCTTTGCCTAATATTATAAATACTAACAATGAGGATCTGTCTTTGCCTAATATTACAAATACTAACAATGAGGACCTGACTTTGCTTAACACTGCAAATACTAACAACGAAGATCTGCTTTTGCCTAATATTACAAATAACAACAACTATGACCTGACTTTACCTGATACTACAAATACAAAATAATGATGAGCTGACTTTACCTGATACTACAAATACAAATAACGAGGAGCTGATTTTGTCTATAGTTACAAATGAAAATAACGAAGATCTCTTAAATAACATCGATCTGGATTTTGATTCGGATGATTCAGTTTTTGATAAAGATTATGTTCCTCCACGTTTAGAGCTTCAAATGTTTTTGGAAGAATCTGATAGCTCTGTGAATACCATTTCCAATTCGCAGCCGGACAAATTGATCGTTCCTGAGTCACCTTAAGTCTCGAGCGTCGAAAACACACCACAAAGTCTAACAAAGAAAGGGCAAATCAGGAAACGTAAAAAGAATATCGAGTCACTAGCACAGAGGAAACAAATGAAACAAATGAAAGATATTGTAAATAAATAAAAACTAAAACCAGGATGTAATGTTAATGAATGTAAAAAAAAGTCATCCATTTAGTTTACAATTAATAAGTAAATATAGTATCGTAAATTTAAATTGATATCACTGAGGTTGTGATTAAATAATATGGTTCCTATCGTATTAGTTTAAGACAGCACGTTTTTATTGATAGTCTTTATTTTTGTACGTGAAAAAGTTAAATGTTGTACGTTACAGAGGTTTGTAACTGTTACAGTTTTTTTTAATACGTAAATTTGGTCTAATAAGTTTTTATTATTTCACAAAATGTCTAATATATAAAAATCTCGTTTGTTATCGAACTCCTCCGAGACGGCTTGACTTTCTATTTATCTGTATTCGGTATGTCTGAGAATAGGTCGTAGGCTATTATTCTTCGCGGACGGGGTCGCGGGCAACAGCTAGTATTCCTATAATATATTGTTTAAGGTTTACTAGATGGTTTCAAAACTAAAAAAATGTAACTGGTGCATGTCGAAATATTCTCAACGTTCATAGAAATATAGTTCGTAAACTAAGTTGAAACGCAGCTAGTGGCTAAATACGTTATTTTTATTTAGTTTACTTAAAACTAAAATCACGTTACCACTAAGTTGGAAAGGCGTTTTATAAAATTACTAAGTTGAAAGAACGTATCTAGCCAGAAACGTCTTTTCATTGCAGTTTTTCGTATTTTGTTGTATTTTTTTTACCAAGAAGAAAAAGAAAATTAATTTTATTTATTATAATAATAAACAAATCTATAATTTGAATTTACATTAATATAGTTCAAACATTCCTACACATTTTTGCATTAAAAAACTGCTAAATTGTTTATTTTCCTTGAGGCGGCGAATTTTTTAATTTTTTAATTACAAAACAATTTTTTTCTCCGTTTCGACTTTAGCGTAGAAACGTCCTTTTACCATATCACGGCAGAATAAATCATCGATGTACGATGGTGTCGTAAAGCTTGTGCTCACAAGTTGGCTTAGTGTGCGTGACTATAAACAGCGATACCGACAGCGATTAAGGGCGCGTACATGTTACGCACACATCGATGTTATGCATGTCCTAGGATTACTTAAGGAGGGGTGTACTTTTGTGAGTAGGTTATATAGGTTGATTTATACAATAATGCGTACCTCGGCAGCTTGTCTCGAAGATATGCCATAACATTCTTTGGTAGGGTAGTCTTGCGGGACAAGACGAAGGCGCTCAAGTACCGGGCGCCTTCCCTCTGCTCGGCGCAATGCAGCAGCAAGGCCCAAGTCTTGTACTCGGTATCGAGTACATACGTATTGTAGACGCCGTCGTCTGAAATGAAATTGATCGGTTAAGATTCTTAGAATTTGAACTCAATATTAAATGTAAGTAAAAAGTGGAATCAACCAATTGGTAATTTTATAACCGTAATTATGGACTGTTTTTTGTTGACATTGATGTTTGTTGATGACAAATAACATATTTTATAATACCTGAGGGACATGAACATGATTCTTAAGATTTTCGCCATTCGCTTAATGGCCTTTTACGATCTGCGCGGGAAGAGAAGCAACTAGTACATTATTATGTTTTTTCTTTGCTTTCAAACCCGCCATAAAAACATCCCTTACAAAGCCGATTTCTTTATGGCCGTGGCTGTAGCCTTCTTCTTCTTCATAGATTGATGCGATGATTTCGCCAATGTCAAAGTAATAAATACAGTATTCAAAAATCTTATGATAATAATGTCGGCAACGTTTTACGGTAGAACACTGTCAAAAGCGGCCGAAGCTCTATTGTCTTAAGACCCGTTTTTGACCACTTGGTAAACGTCAAAATAGGGAATCACTATCGCTATCATTATTACTATTACCAAGAGGTAACCCTCCACTGCAGAATAAAAAGTTTGCTCAAAAACTTTAACCTAGGTTATCACGTTAGGTTCATCAGTCAACATGGCAAAGCGAAGCAAAAACTAGGTCATTTGCTCCCTAATTATCAAATCTTTACCAAGAACTTTGTCTGTTGAGGAAAATTAAAGCGTTTGACGATCTCGATTCCTGGAACCACCAAAGATTTTATACATGTTTAAATTATATGTAGGAGTATAAATGAACTGGGGATACTCCGAATACAAACTTGGATGAAAAGGGACCTGTTATTTTTGCTTCTAAGTGTAGATTTGATGAGAATCTACCAATTATGAACTTTTTAGTCAATTTCAAAATTTACTGTTGTTTACTGTGGACGTTATGATTATGAATAGTAATTCAAGTAACAAAAATAAAACAAATAAAAAAAAAATAACCACGGCGATTTCGCTCGATCTTAATTATGAGTCCTAATTTATGACAAATGAATGAAGTTCATCTGTAAATACTAATTTACTAGCAAAAAGTACCTACACATTTGGTTGAAATCGCGTTAACTTATTTTATGTTGCTTTGCTATTGATATTGATATCAGTTTTTGTAGCTGCTAATATGTTCATGTTATGCTGCAATAGATACGCTAATAACGCGTTACGGAGTTAAAAAACAATAAATAATGAAATAGTAGCAACGTTTGGAAGAAGTAAGTGAAAGTATGCGGTTTATGCCAATTGCATGCTGACTGCACGCGGAAATTGATAAAACACACACACACACACACACACACACAGAGAGACTATAATTTCATGCCGGAGATGAAAATTACATTTCACATAAATTTCCTGTTTTAACGCATGACGCAAAAAGAGGGTGTTATAAGTTTGATGTTGATGTCTCTCTCCCTGTGTCTCTCCGTCTATGGCATCGTTGCTCTCAAACGGATGGACCGATTTGGATGCGGTTTTTTTAATTTAAAAGCCTGTTTTTACGGTGGTCTTAGCCATATATAATAAAAATCGGTTTAGCAGATTGAAAAGTGTATCAGCTTGATGTTAGGCATCTTTAGCAATTTTTTTTACTCGATACCAGATTAATGCGTAGGGCTTTTTAAATTTTATGTTAGACTGAAATATCTATCTAATTGTTGCGTGTTGAAAAATTCAGATATGAGCTCGTATATTGTCTGTCGCACTTGACATCACAATGCCATCTCTCTCTCCCCTCACCCTCCTCTATTTCTAGTATTCACTTGTGACTGGGCTAGATTAATACAGGCCGAGATGGAAATGATAGAGATTATGGTTGGAGGAGTAACCTATGCGTTGATTCCTCTTGTTGTTAAAAAACTTAGGGGGTGAGAGTTTGAACTTCTGGAGACATTGGCTTCGGTTCCTCCCCTCTCAGCCGTTATCGTTTGACAGAAAGGGATGTTCATGCTATTGCGATTTCCATAGTATTAGCAAGGCCCTCTGGTCTCAATCCTCTGCTTCAAGGGGCACAGGTCTAGCCTTAGGCTAAAGGAAACATAAATTAGGAACATACAAGTGCTCTCAGCATGCGTCCAGTGCGCAGGCTGGTTGAGGTCTATGCGCCAGGTGATGTTGCCAAAGAGGTTTTCACCCACAGGGTCGTCTGCGAAGCGGTACGTGAAGTTCATCGTCACCCCCGGCGTCCATTCCACTGAGCCATCTGTAAATTAACCATTAGTTAGTCTTAGTTTGTATAGAATGATTTGTACATGGATGACATTATTGTTATATTTACATGTTTGATGAATGCAAGGTAACTTAGAATTGTAATTTAAATTTGTACGTCATATAGTGACAAAACATGTGATACTCTCTTTCTTTCATACCACAATATATGTACCATGTTTATTTATTTAAATAAATAAATAAACATGGTACATATTATATGTAACAAAACATAAAACATGTGAAACTCTCTCTCTTTCATACCACAATATATGTACCATGTTTTATGCAAATAAATGATTATAATTATGATTATGATTATGTTCTGGAATATTTCAATGGGTGGCTGGGTTAGTTTTATTGAACACTCTTAAAAAGTTTTCTTGTGGTAATTTTGGATTCAAAATTAAGCCAACCCATTGACGTAGTAAACTTTAAGCAACGACCGTTGTTTGGGGATATTAGTCATAGCTTTATAGTTAAAAAACCTTGTAAATATTCATAGGGGTATTCAGTCAAACCAACCAAATCACCCGGTGAAGTATGCCAGATAATGTTAAGACATAATGTACATAATAATAATGATTGTGCGAATTTTTAATAGTTTTTTTTACCGGCTGCTTGTACGTGGTCATCTTGTGCGAAGACGGACCTCATGCAGCTGTAGGATAGGGCTTCCTCGGCACTCGCGTAGTACTCCACCACAAACCAACTGCCTAGCATCTGGAAACAACGTAGTTTATAAACGTTTTAATTGCACATAGTTTTAAACCCGCGAACGACCGCCTAGGTCTTCCCATCGAGTTACGACCTGGGTGCCTTTAAGAGGCGAGTGTACAATTTTCTGCAGGGCCGACAACGCACTGGCATCGCGTGAAGCGCTGCGGGTGTCTATGGACAGTGGTGATCATTTACCATCAGGTGACCCACTAGTTCGTTTGTCTGGCCTCTCTAACATAAATATATATATATATATATATATATATATATATAAAAAACTGCATGTCAAGAAACAGGCAATGTATTCCGGGATGGGGGTGCGCTCAAAGGTCATCGTGCTCAAAGATCAAATTCAGATTTATTCAGTTAGAAATACAGCAATTTTCAGGAGTAATGGCTGGAGTGATTTTGTTTTTGGTGTCTCCTTATTTTGAAACGTATAAAATACACAGTTCCAGCAATTTAAGTGAGAGGTCCAATTTTGTAAGTAAATCGCTCGAAAGTACCATTCGAAACTGGATCATTACGTATTGCTACAAAACTACGGATAAAATTAAATTTTCGACTAGTTGATTACATTCAATTGAGTTGGAATCCTACATAATAGGTAGTGTATTATTATTGTGTTGAGAACATCGGTATCAAAATTTTTCGTGTCTTTTCTGTGCATTTTACAATTCTTTGCTCACACACGTCGGGGGCTCCTGTTACCTGGGGGCTTTCTATCATTGATACGGCGGTAACTCTAAAGCGCCTTCAGTAAATAAGCGTCGAAGATGTTCCAGAATCAATTGCCTTCTTTCTCTTGATAGGCGCCTAATAAGCAATACGGAGTTTTCGTAAAAGTAAAAAAAAGAGTACAAAAATGTACCTTCACATATAATAATTTAGTCTAAAGCTAAAATACAAAAAAATGACAAATGATAACAAGCATAAAATGAATAATAGGCATGAAAGGGAAATTACTTTAATGCACCGAGAAACAAATTCATTAGCCGTGTAGTAACAAAAAATATAGGTATGTTGGCAAAACCCGTGGTTAGGGAATATCTGTGAATGGGAAGGCAGAGTTTTTCTGAAATATTTCACGTTGCCAAAGACTAAATGAAATTATGCTGGGCTGACTGCCAACCCTCACAAGTAGCTGACGCAACTTAAAGAAGAACAAAAAAAGCTAAAAATCGGATAGTTAAATAATTCCTACAAATAAATTTATAACAATCGAAAAAAATCGTTTAAAATAAAACTAGGTAAGGCATACTGCTATTTTAACAAAATATACTATTTAAGAATTATTATTATTTTATTTCGGCCTACTGGGATCACAGCTACTTATTTGAAACACAAATTCATATTTTTTTAACGGGGTATTTAGTTATCTACCAGATTTTTTAAGGTTTTCCTCGGTTTCAAGCTTTCACCTGTATTTTAATACGCCTGGCTACTTACTCTTTTAAGCACGTGTGTAGTATATATTGTTATAATTTTCTCGACAATATAGCGTGTCAATGAATGAACGCTGAATATAATTATGCTAATAACTATACTACGATTAAGACATCCGCTTTGAAGAATCACCACCTGCAGTGTAAGTATGCAATATACGAATAGTCAATGGAAAGTTACGAATAAATGGAATATGATTAATTTATTTTAAATGCATAATGATATGGGAAACAGGAACAGCTCAGTCAAATATAATTGATAATGTATGAGTTTGATTGCAAGTCAATAAATAAAGAACCATTAGACCTTATAAAAAAAATAGCATGCTGATTTTCTATGTTTGTAGGTAGTAGTGTTTGAAATGTCAGTCTATTAAAACACTTTTTGCTAAATACATACATATAGGTAGGTAATTGTGTAAAATAATTAAAATTGTGGTTACACCGACGCAAAAAAGGGGTGTTACAAGTTTTATGTGTGTTTGTCTGTTTGTGGCATCGTAGCTCTTAAAGTGGTTTTTTTTATTAACTAGAAACACTGTGTACAATTACAAGTCACAAAAGTAATGCCTGCTAGTTATTTTTATCTTAATAATCTATTTAAAAAACACTGTACGGCTTTTAGTAGAATTAGGTATGCATAGTATCAGAATCATTAAGTATTTAAGATCATAAACGTAGAATTAGTAAAACACAAATACATTATGCTAATGAATCAGTCACCGTTACATTGACATCGACGGAAATTTTTGAATAATGGATAAGTTTCTTTGCATTTCTGACGAATATAATAATGTCATTCGGTGTTCGGTTTCTGAGATATTTGCATACAAAACGCATTCTTGTGCACAGGTGACAAGTTTTGCTTCCACTTTATAAGTTAGTAGTGCCACGGTCACGGGTTTAATTTCTTCAATAAGATTGAACTAAAGAGCCCCATTTTTTTTATTTTGTTGCAGGTATTTCTTTTTTCTTTTTTGCTTCCCTGCTGGTCTGGGTGTAGAATGTACCAGTTGCTTCTCTTCCCGCGCAGATGGTTAGCCCATCGAGGGAACGGGCATAGGAATCATGTTATAGGCCATCACTACTTTGATTCCCCTTTCCACCTATACGCCCACAATAATGCTAAACGTGGCCTTTAGGTCTTGTTACCTTAGGAATAAAGACGTGATTTTTTTGTGTGTGTGTGTGTGTTTCTTTTTTATTGTAAGACCTACCAAAACCATGGCAATATGCAGATGAAACTTAAATCGTGATCAAAATCAGTGTTTTTTGCTCAGTTAGTGCTGGACATTTGTTGAAATTTGTCGGATCAAAATTGCGGTTTTGATCAACATTGACTTTGTGAATTAATTTGAACAGTCTATGGAAACCGCGAATTTTATCAGATGGGTCAATACACTATATAGTTCAGCGTGAAATAATAATTTTTGATCACGATTTGAGTCTCATCCTATAGTTTTTTTTCCAATCACTCAAAAGAAGTGTTAAGGTTCTTTTATGTTCCGACTCTCTGTAACTAAAGCCTTGAGTCATGTAATGATTGTAATGTCTATTTTAACCATGTTTTCGTCATAATTATTAATTTTATTTATGAATGAAGGTAAATGAAGTGTATCAATGAACGTTAGCGCGTTTATCAGTACTTATACGTCCGGCGCCCACGCATTGTACGCTCGGCAACACATCATTTGACTGATGCCCCTTGTAATATAAGGAGTACTACGATAATGAGTTCTGTACATTGTTGCAACCTGTACATTGGCATGATTAATTACTTATTATAATACAGAAATACGTTTATTTTTATAGTTTATTCACCAGTACAGTTACATTTAGAATACGTTTTCTGTATGAAGAACGATTAAAAACTGTGATTTTTTTTTCTATTAGAGACAAAAGTATTATGATTGCTGTCACAACTCCATCGTAATCCGTTTAGTTACTGTAATGTCAACAACACTTAATTTTTTTCCGGAAAATACTTACAAATTAGGTACATATAAGATTAACTCATTTACCCAATCGTAGAAAAGAAATATAAATACAAATTTACTTATTCAAATTTCCCAATTGAGCTGGTTCTGAATTAAACTGGAACGAATAAATCAACGCAGTGGTGACATCTATAATTTAAAACACGCATGCAACAACTTAACTAAATACTTTTTCGCTAAATTATCGCGGTTTGTGTTTGGTCTACCTGTTATTTGTATTATTTGAAATTGTGTTTGACATTTTTATTGCAATGTCTAATTTAATGGTCACAAAACAATAGACCGGCAATTCGCTTCAGGCAGTAACATTTTATTTATGATCGTAAATAAAACCAATTAGTGGAACAATAATTGGTACAACAAATCAATTTGAACAAATGTAATGCGAAATGTAAGAAGATTATCAAATATCCTCCTTCTATCTATAAGGCAGTGGAGCAGAGGTTATCTATCAGATAATCTAGACAAGATAATAATATTCGATGCGCACATTAAAATACTTAGGTCCAAATCTCTACAGAGAAAACTAGTTTCTTTGCCGAAACGGAACTGTGCGCTAATAAAATCTAACCCACCGTGAGCAACTTAAAAAAAAACCCACTAGTAAAAATGTAGGCCAATTAAAAAACACCCACCTGTTCCAAATCAAAATGCGGCACAGCCCTGACTTCAGGGCATTTGAATTTATTCACAATCCTGGCTGAAACACCGCTGACAACCACAAACACTGCCACGAAAAACAACCCTTTAGCCATGACTGGCCAGTAACAATTCGAACAGCCACAGAAAAAAAACTTGAAAAAAACCGTTCTAATTTTAACTAAAATTAAAGGGTCCTCGATTCGTATTTGTTACGCGACGGCTAATGTCCAACTAACAATAAGGGAATTGTTATCATTTTGTATGGGACATTTGTTAATGTGGTCGCACGGAACGCTTGTAGAATGCCATTATCTCACAATGTGACTCATTTTTGTAGGTAGGGATTTTTAATAGGTTATTGTAAACTTGTAGCTACTAGATCAAGGATGAGACCGAGGATTTTTTGTATAGTAATATTGGAAACAAGATACTTAGATATAGTTTTCAAGGCAATATATTTAGTTGGTAGGTAGGTATTATAGGTAACATTAACGACCAGTGGCGTAGCTAGGTAACCAAGGGCCCTGGTGTAAAAAAAAATTGGGCTCCACTACTATCTAAACTGGGTAGGTTATATTTAATAATAATTTTCGAAAGGTCAGTTCGATCGAGGTTTTCTGGTAACGATTGGGGGGCCCCCTTAGCTTGAAGACCCCGGGGCACTGTACCGCCTAGCCCCTAGGTAGCTACGCCACTACATCAATCATTTTGAATACTTCGCGCTTCGATTCTCAGTGAACGAAAATCAGCCAATGTGATTTTTTAAGTATTTAATCATGTTTATCAAATGTGTCAAAATCTTACCCAGGGTTAAGTAGTGTCAATGTATGGAACTGTCATCCCTAACCCAAGTTTAACGATATAATGTTATAACCCCAGACCGTGCAAAGCAGCTCTTAGTAAGCAAGGCAAACAAATAATCATTTACTGTGATCCCTAGTCCATATAAAAAATACTGTATCCGGCTCCATAATACTTGTTTCAACTTCGAGCCTATATTGTTAGATAAAAGGTTTAAATTTCAACATCACCAAACCACTTAAACGTCCTTCCTATAGCCGCGTCATTATTAACGTTCATCCTATTAATACACCCTATTATCTTAATTATATCCTTATCTTATGTTTGTCCAAACACATAATAAATATGAACACATTTGGACATTTGTAATTTAAAATATTATCTTTATTATAGCATCTTTAAATCACGTTTTTGACGTTTATTTTAATTCCAACTTACCGTTTTTTATCTCAAGAGGGAAGCTAATTTCCGCACCTAAAATGTTAAACGAAGTAAAAAATGGACAAAACGTATGCCTGCAGAATAACTTAACGAAAAGCCGGGGGTCCATTTACTCTCAAAACCGAAATTCGAAATTTATTTCATGCCATCCTTTTCACTCTTATCATTGTACACGATAAGTGCAAGCGAGAAGGCACGATTCGAACTTCGAATTCCGAGTTCGGGAATAAGATCGCGATCGCGACGCCTGGGAATTAAATCTTAGTAAATTAGGTTAAAAATAACACGTTTTGCAATAATGTCTTAAATGCTAATGGCTATTTGTTTGTGCTAACCGTCATCATCATCATCCATTCTTTTTATTTTTGCTTATTGTAAATTATTTATTTTATTTATTTATTTTTAGTTACACATATATAATCGGTTCCAATTATTCTATTTATTAATTTAGTTACGTATAGGTTATTAGTTTATGAACTACATCATAATGCTGAGCCAGCGACCGTCTCGTTACACACTCATTAAATACACTGATGATCTATTTTCATGTCTGTGTTTTAGTTTCATTATTGTACAATTGTGTGTATGCTCTATTTGTGTCTTTCAAAAGAGAATAAATGTATTCTTTCTTTCTTTCTTAAATCATCATAATCAGCCAGGAGATGTCCACTGCTGTACAAAGCTACGACCAATAATTACCAAAATTTCAAGGTAGGTATGAGTAAACTGTCAATGTCAAAGTTTGGAGACCCCGGTTTCCCTAGCGAAAGGGACTTATCGCACTTCTACTATGTCTCTTTTTTCTATGCTTAACGACTCCAACGGTTGGACTCAATGTTTTAAGCTGTCTGTCTACGTAATATAGGGTAGGAATGGAATTCCTCTCTCGACTACATAATGCATAGGTTGTGGTACTTTTTTCAAACAAAACCCCACGAGAGTTCAGTGCGGATATTCCTCTATTCCTTGCGAGTTTGACATAGTCACAGAAATTGTGAATCGGTCGTTACTTTCATTCGATTTGTACGGAGATAGGATGTATTGGGACCATATATCTTATGTGATCGGAATAACAATGAACTGACTACTGAGACTGGGAACACTGTCGGAATCTTTATAAGCAATTCCTAGTAAGCATGTTAGTAAGTCAATGCCGAAAACGAATTGATTTGATTGAGTTCAGCCTTATTCGGCAAGGAATAAGTAAAAATACAGAATACAGCGGGTGGATTTATTTATTCTTCTGAGGGAACCGGCTCGCATGTGTGAAATAAATGAACTAAGTGAACGCCACACACATCAAATTGGGAACGTTTTGACAAAAGGTTAGATCAAGAGTATCTTAAACCGATGAGCATAATTGTATATGAAGAATGATGAATGTGGATGAAGCAAAAGAGGTATGTAGGATCGTAGCAAGTGAAACGAATTGAGATTATGTATATGTAAGTTACGACCGGTGACCGGTGTAGTTAATCGTAGTTAGTTGTTTACGACCGGACGGGTTTACTCGTTGCTGGGGCCTGGGGGGTTACCATGACGTCATAATGCGATTCAATTCCGACTCAGTTCAGGTTTTAGCTGTTCATTTTAGTATGGATCCTTTATGGTAACCTATATGGTAACGCCTCTGAACGTGACTTCAAAAGGTCTACAATACGCAGACATTTCGAAAGAATTTCCTTGTACGCACCACGAGCTCAGCACTGATCTTTCTCGCATTTCATCAAGTAGCTTTATCCACTGAGAAAATGAATAGCGGCACTCGTATAAATAACCTTAATTGGCCTAATCCATCAGAACGCCGCCTAATTAAGAAACTAAATCAATTAAAACTTATTTGTTCCACTGGTACTGACTGTGAACTCGATTACAGTTTTGACAGATTGTTTCCGTATAACATTATGCGACAACTTCTTTGATATGAATTGGATATCGGGCATAGTGTAGTGTCACACGAAAAAGATAGGAATATTTTTCGCTCCGGACCCCAAAAGAAATAAGGGAACCTCTAATCACTAACAGGACTGGCCAACAAAATGAAGACCAACCCACCTTACTAACCCAAAAATTATTTGTTGATTGCACAATCATATCACTCAAAACTACGTTAACATTCATCTCCGATAAAAATACCGATAGAGCCGCAGGGCTTCTACGTCGACGACATCACCTAATGCTAAATTTCACCTTTTCTAGGTTGAATAATTTAAGGCTGCGTGTCGAAGCGATGACTCAGCCGAGAGGGAATCTTGTCATAAAATAGCCAGATAATAGTTTACAGATAAGTGAAAGACAGCCAAGTTAAAAGATGTATTTGTCGACGGAAATGTAATGCGGTTTATTTGCTATAACTCTGTGACTGATGGATAAATGCCGCGCTCACTTAGACTCCTGAAGAACCTTGAAAATCAAGAATACATTTTCATCAATTTAAAGCATTTATCTCGTCGAGGGAACTGGGAATCTAAATAGTTTCACCTATAAGCCTACAACCTTCTTGTTACCTCAGGCACTGTCTACCCGGCGGTAAAGGATATAAATAAAATTTATGTATATATATAGGTATGTATATACATATAAATTTTGCCATATAGTATCTGTAGGATGAGGTCGAAACAGATGGTGAATGCGACTGCGGTACATTATTTATAGTCAATCCGCCTCGGTAGAAAATTGTGAGATGAGCTTGACACTGTTTACGAAGGCTGTTCAAATAATCATTCATACATATATTCACGTCTTTATCCCTTACGGGGTAGACAGGGCCTGAAGTAACAAAAACTTAAGGCCTCGTTTAGCATGATTGTCAAATAAACATGCATGGAAGGATTAGGTAGGTCGCATCAACATGACTTTGGATGCACAAATAAATAAATAAATACCTCAGTAAGGCCAAGTTTTACTTTGTCGTCATCATCATTTCCAACCTATGTGTGAGTGCGTGCAGGTTTCTAAAACCCTAACTTAATAAAAACTGGTGGTAAATTTCAAATGTAATTTCGCACATGAATTCCAAAAAACTCGGAGGTGCAAACGCGGGTTTGAACCCACGACCCTCTGCTTGAGACGCCACGGTCAAACCACTAGGCTACCATGACTATTTTGACGCACCGTCATTTTCATCAGTGTGAGGAGTATCTCTGATTTTTCTGTTGTTTTCTACGCTCGCCTCACGAGAAGTTGAAAAAAGTGATAGAAGCCGGTCTTTGCCCTGACATTTTACAGAGGCTAATTAGTGTTTAGTAATGTTTTCTCATCAAGTTAATCTTTTTCACAAAAAAACTGTCACTTGATCTAACAAAGCACAGACTTTGATAAAACCCATCTCAAGTTTACTTTGCGTATTTATGTTGGGGAAGAAAATTCGAGCCGAAAGTCGCTCAAAAGGAAACATAAAACCGGGTAAGTCGACTTTGACGCAACGCCGTGTCGTCAAGATGAGACATATAAAGATTTTATGTGCAGACTTAGTGAAAAATACGATGCAGTTATATTTTAAAAATATAGGTACTTATACGACTCGAGCGTATTTCTAACTTGATTGAATGCAAACAGAATCTAAAATAGCTGAATACCGTAGTTAGCTCATTAATAACAATGTCAGTGGCTAGTGAGTTGACTAGTTGTTACCTGTGACTTCGGCCGCGAAGTATAGGAATTTGTAGTAGAGCTCCTTAAACCACCGTAACCGACCCTGTCGCCAAGACCTTTTTTTGGTGATGCTTCATCACACTAATTATAAAGGTGAAAGTTTGTGAGTGTGTGTGTGTGTATGTTTGTTATGACATATGCAACAAGGCTTGGCAGACTCGGCGACTCGGCAGGGCAAGGTGAATGGCCTAGGGCAGGGGTGGCCAACAGGTCGATCGCGACTGTTAGTCCAGTTGATCGCGGCAAGGCAAAAAATATAAATATGTGGACCAGACTGCGCAACGTAATCACCAACTGCTGATTTAAGGTTTCATGAAGTATGTCATTGATAGATCGCACTGGGTTTCGTTACTAAACAGGAGATCTTAGGTCTAATCAAGTTGGCGACCCCTGGCCTAGGGCGACAGTAGAGGGTATAAAGATGCTTTCGGCCAGACACATCATCTGACTGCTTCTCCAGTCGTAGCGGTTTTGCGTTCCACTGAACCGAGAAGGGGGAGGGCGAGAGCGTGGGTCTGCGTGTGCGCTTCCGTATTATTGGACTCCGATTAACAAGGAGTCGGAGTGGTTGCCATGGCCGAAACCTGTCGGAAGGATCATCATCATCATCATGTTTGTTACTTCTTCACGCGCAAACGGCAGGATGGATTTAGATAAAATTTGGAACGTAGGTAGCTGGCACCCTAGATTAGCACATAGGCTACTTTTTATCCCAGAAAATTGCATAGCTCCCGCGGGATAGTGTTAAATATGTCAAAGGTCGTAGCTGCCTAGACTCAACGTAAATAATTATTGCAGAATAATAATATAACTATCAACATCAGTTCTTAAATCTAATTCTACGCGGATGAAGTCGCGGGCAGAAGCTAGTATCATAATGCCTGCCAGATTTCAGTGCTATCCATTTAGTGGTTTGAGCAGTGGTTTATTCAATCAGGCAGTCACGGTGGCCTTTTATAAAAACAGACTAGCTTGTAACCGTGGATTCGCCTAAATTATTAGATCTGGCGATGGAATTACTGAATTAATATTATGCCAGCAGTGTACACCACTTTATCCATTCTACTCAAAGGTCGAAGATTAATCCCTCATGTACGGATATAGAAGTGAAACACTTTCTAATAAGGATTGTATCTCTTCGGCCGATGCCATAAATGAAAGCAAAAGTTGAATTATTGGCCCAGAGTTCCAACGTCAAACGTTACTGCTTGAATAATGACATATTTCAACTGACATTTCGGCACGGGACTGACTTGTCAAGCTAAGGAGAAAATTTTAATTAGAAAAACGTGTGAGACAAGTTTTAACTAGTAAAGCCAGCGAAGGAAGAATACATTAGACGTAGGTATTTTGATAAAAAACAAATTTATTCTCACGTGACAGCTGGTACAGATAGAAAAATTCGAAGGCTTACTCACTTGCTATGGGTGGTGTAGCGGTATAGCACGCATCATAGAATTATGAGGATCCGGGTTCGATTCCCGGCCATAGCTTTCCTTTTTGGATTTTTCTGTGTTCTAATTTTGAGTGTCGTGCAGAAATTTTACTTTATTCTCAGTTGAATTACGGTTTAAAGAGTCCTATGATAGATGAATGGACGAAAAGTCGTAGCAGTAGTCTGATTGGTGCTTCCAAAAAAATACAGAAACAAAGATAATATACTTTGGTATAAAATAGGTGGAAGAAGCTTAAAAAGCTGTTTAAATTTGACCTTATAAAGAAACTTATTGACACATTTACCTCGGTACATTCCTCTCAAATTGCTTGTCTTCATACTAATAAGTCGAGAATGAAATATGAGACCCAATAAAACATGTTTTAATTATTTATTTGAGCCACATACTACACAGGTGTGACTGGGGACAGGTTTCTGTGTAGGTATAGCAAAAATCGGGCCGTTACTTTGTAACTAGTTTCATAACCCACTTTTTATTGTAGATACGTGTAGACTCCATTATTACGCATAGATTATTAGGAAAATGTACTTCCTTAATCAGAAACGCTTATAAACGCGTTTACTGACACCGACGCATACATGCGTTTTCGTGACTTTCCCTCAGTGCTGCTGTCATATTTATACGCACATGTGCGGCAGAGGCACTTGAAGTAGTCTCAGGTTTGGCAGGTGGCAGCGAATGCGTTAATTTCCTTTTGTCTTTATGGGTCACTTTAACTTTTATCTTTGCCAGACAGAGACAAATAAAAATTTATCTGAGACGACAGTATAGCCTAGTGTGGTTAGTGACCCTGACTATGAAGCTTCAGAGGTCCCGGGTTCGAATGTGTTTGGGGGTAGGCATCCTGGCACTAGTTATGATGAATATGAACTTTTGTACCCTTATGATGGATTTTATATTCGCTGCCTAGTAGTTATTACTTTATCTGCAACAGGTTTTATATCTATCGCGTGCGCGGTAGCATCACAATCACTTTTATATTTAGCCTTTGTTCTTATGAGGTGTTAATTTAATTTTATTAAAATCAATGAAAATTTCAACTCAATTTTATTATAGTTAATTCGGATTCAATCAATTAGATTGGAGAAGTTCCGTGCGCTGCTTGCATCAGGCTTATCGTTACTTTTCTTAACCAAGCCATCTAGGTCTTTCAGCTTAACTGTTAATTGAGAATTTTAATGAAGCACAGAACAGAAGCTTTGGCAAGGAATGCTAGGAAAGTGCGAACGTCCCCCGTATACGCGGGCCACAAAAACGCAGCGATTGTGATTCCTTGCGCGCAAACTAATTTAGATTCGACGGAGATTTTGCGGGATAGTGTTACGATTGGCTTTAGAATGTAATAGACATGCCTCTGAATGCGCAGAAGTTTACCAGTTAATTGGCGAAGCGGTTTTTGGGAAATTATTGGATACTTATCATTATCACATAAAAGTTTAAGATATGACCATAGTCGGGATGCATAAAGGACCTTTTCCTTTATTAGGGTTTCATACTCAAAGGGTAAAATCGGTCCGTCTGTCGCCAGGCTATATCTCATGAATCGTATTAGCCAGACAGTTGCAATTTTCACAGATGATGTATTTCTGTTGCCGCTATAACAAAAAATACTAAAAACAGAATATTTAACCGTAGTAACAACGTAAAACGACTTCACACTGGATACATTTTGCTTAAGAGCAGGTCTCTGTTCTCTGGGGGACGGACTCACGTTGACCTCGTTTCAACGTGCAACCGCTCCTTGCGCAGACGAGGGGGGAAAAGGCGAACTCGGTGGTAGCACCGCTCGCCCGATCCCTTGAGGCCAGCGGGAACGGTAACGGGGTAATTGCCTACCTGCATTGCACGGTCTGATAGTCTAAGGGAAGACGGGCCCAGCGTACGGGCCCTCCCCTTCTTGGCGCGGTCCTGGCGAAAGCCGGGGCCACCGGGGGGGCGTTTGAAGTGAAACCCTAGTGGCATCCCACTGCGTCCCCATCACACAGGATTGAGGCAACGCCGGAGAGTTTTTAGTTCGGGTATACCCTTCGGGGGGGGAGTCCCACATAACCCTAGGCATCCCCGTGCCTAGGGCATCCATAAAGATTTCCTCTCCGTTAAAAAAAAGGGCTCCGTTCTCTGCTAACACTGGATTGTATAATAACTTGGCCGAATTTGTACAGAACCCTCGGTGCACGAGTCCGACTTGCACTTGGCCGGTTTTTTGGCGGTGGCTGGTGGTTAAACGGTGTCTGACTTGGCGTCGTCAGATGTCAGACGACTCCCGCTATCCTAGGCTTCAGCATTGTTTGTTATATTTATTTTCTCTCTCTCCCCTTAGCCTTATTCCACCATATAGTGTCGGCTCTCTTAGTCTTTTTACGCCGGGACACTCTGCCCCGGGTCGTCCCTAGGTGCTATTTGCATCTTTCATACTTTCCTTGCGTGTTTGGTTGCATTGTTTATTATTCTGTTCATTATTTTCCGTTTTTATATAGTTTTGGAACCTACATAATCTGTCGTTAGAACCCCTAGTTTCTTAATCTAGGCAACTGTAGGTAATCTCCTTTTTCTTCCTGCTCCTTTCTCAGTAAACGGCAACTTGGACAATTAGCGTGTGATAAGTACCTACGATGGCTGTTTCGTGAGAGCTACTAGTTCAAAATATTTTGGTTAAATATCGACTATTTCCGCACAACCACGCGTAACTATCCATCCTCCAACTACGAGGTCGTAAACTCGATCCTCATAACGCTCGAGCAAATAGACCTCCCGGGCACGTCGGGTTTTATATTTGCTTTATTTTCTCCTCCAATCGGCCGCGAGAGGAAATGCATGTGATTTTGAACCGGAATTTCAATAGTTAGGGTCGTTAGGGTTCCAACATGAATAGATCTGTGAAGTAGCTACGGGTAAACTCAAACTCAAACATTTTATTTGCTTTGATCCGGTTTGTATACAATTATTTGGTCTCAAAGCTGTTTGGTAAGTAGGTACATTATTTAAAGCTAAGTTGGCTTCGTTCTTTGATCAAATAAAGAATAATGGGAATCCATACTAAAATGAATGAAACACCTCTTCATGCTTAAACCGCTGAACTGATTGAAATCAAATTTGGTATGGATGTAGTTATGGTCCCGGGGGAGGACATAAAATAGTTTTTGATCGCAGAAATCATCATTTAAAGATGTGAAAAGGGGGTAAAATTTACTGCGAAGATGCGATACCCTATGGGTGACAAAAATTGTGTTCTAATTGAATGTTTGCCAGTAAAAATAATCTACCCAAGATACTAATTCTACGCAGACGAACTCGCGGGCATACGCAAGTAAAGAATAAAGATGGAGTTCTGCGAAAGGCGCAGTGAGATCGGTTTAAACTACACCTCGTCGTGTGCTCGTGTGCGTAGCTCAAGCAGTATGTTTGACGAAGTTTGCTTACATTTGTGTGCGTGCAATTGTATGCACACAGGAAGGCGACTGCGGTGCGACTTTAAACTGGCCTCACTACATCTTTGGCTTTTAAGGTCAACCAATACGATCAACTCCCTAATTAATTTATTTTTCTAATATTCTCAGTGCAGCTCTTTTTAATTACGGCAGTTTATAAATGCCAAAGCCTTCTACCACAGTATATATATAAGCTAAAGCAGTAAGGAAACTACGAACAAATCGGTTGAAAGTGTAAAGCGCGCGCCTGTGTGCGTGTTTCGTTTCAACCGATTTGTTCTTAGTTTCCTTACTGCTTTAGCTTATAAATATACTGTGCTTCTACTCTATTATTAGCCCAAATCCTCTCATTGGAGGAGGCCTGTGCCCAACAGTGGGGCGTATATAGGCTAGAGATGTAGATGATAACTCTAATTTCACCTAAACTGTAGTAGGTATTTTTCCCTAAGAAAGTGTGCTATGGAAAGTACAAACTTGAAACACCATTTGTTTTATATTTACCCATTGCCACGTCTATCTCTTTCACACGTGCATCACTTGTCCAGTACAAAGTACCAAATGTGCATGGCGAGGTGCAAGCGTGCATAACAAGAGCCGGCCCCGAGATTACCGCTAACAAATCGGTGAAACTACATTAACCGACAAAAGTAAAAACACTTTCCGGAATTGTTTAGTATTCAGTACGCGACGAGAAAGATACGTCTATGTGGATGATAGTGTGGATTTAATCTGAGGAAAGATTATGCTGGTCAAATCTTTATGGGGTAGTTTTTATAACTTCTCTAAAAACGGCTCAAGAAAGCAAAAATTATCGGAACATGACTTAACTGCATTATATCGCGGAGGTACAAAGCAAAGTTGTAGCAAAGTAAAGTTTTCGACATGAACCTACCGTGACACTCAATCATAATTACACAGATGGAGAACTCACGTATAAAAGTCGAGTAATGCTCGACATATTTCGGACTAGTGATTCTGCACTTGAAAACGATTGACTAACTTAAATATTGTATGTGTGTACTCATATTGCATGTAGTGTGTATGTATGCATGTGTGTAATGATATGTAGTAGGTAGTTTATTTATGAATTGTTTGTTGTATTTTGAGATGTACGCTCTATTGTGGCTTTCACTATGTATATAGTACTACTACATAATCATGATATTTTAAACTCACTCTTTATCGGTCCCTCGGTTAATGCTCCTCTCATTTACTCAAAGGTTAACTGGTAGAGATCCCTTATAGGAATAAGTTCGTCTTTGTTCACATATTTAATGTTTTTTTTTGTGATTTGTCTCTGTTTCTATATATTTGTACAGTAAAGCATTTACTTACTTACTTACTAATCGTAGTCGCGCTTGGTCAGAAATAATCACGTCATTTAATACTTACTTTACTTTAATACTTTATGTGGCCATTAAACCCTAACTCTGGACCAAATTTCAGCTCTCTGAGTTTATGGGAAGTACTAGTTCTATTTTGATGATCATGAGTGAGTGAGTGAGCGAAACTTTGGTTTCGCATAACTTTGGAACTAAATGACCTACAGACTTGAAATTTTAGATTTTAAGTAAGTAATTATAGCTTACTGGATGACGAAAATTTCTGCGTTCTGGTCTTATACAGAGGTTCTCAAATAGAGGCCTGAAAATGCGGCGAAATGGTTCTAGTAAAGGATGGTACGGCAGTGTTTGCTTCGCGCTCGACTTGGTGTATATTTACAGTACAGATATATATTTCACACAGGCTTGGTTATCCTGCACGAGTAGCGGAGTAGCAAGGTAAATTTTTTGTTCATTGAATACTTAGTTGTCCATAAAATATTGTAATTTATTTTACACAATGTTCAGTAGCATATCAAGAGAGGTCCCAAAAATCTAAAAGCTAAATGCCAACATAAAAACAGAAATGCCTTTGATGACCGTATTAAGGAATGGAATTTACATGTCACTCGAGTTATTTCACAAGTCGGAATGTTTGGCCCAGCGTAAATCTTGATTAAGCTTCCTCAATAAATACTTATGGTACAATTATTTACTCGTCTGTTCACTTTCTAACATTAACACCCATTGCTTCTATTTCTTGAATTAATTCGTGTCATACATACACGGAAGTAGAGGAACATTGGCTTACATTTTCTTGATAAAATACTCGCGTGGAGCGCGTGAGAGATTTTTTATTTAATTAACCATGTCAATGGGACGCGCAAATGAACAACTATTAAGTTCGTACACATGCGGCTCAAAATACGCGCATGCGCACTAATTTGAAGAATCAAAAATGCTCGTGTAACCCTGCGCAGTGCTATAAAATAAAACTAGTCATATCTGTTATGACTAGAACTCACTAATCGAACTTATTCCAGTTCATAGAGCTAACAATGTAATGGAGTGGAACGTCATACTCTTGATATGAAATAAAATTAGGCCAAGGACTAGGCGCAGAAACGTGGGGAGACAGCCTAGAAGATGGGCCGATGACTGGATGCGGAAAACCCAAGACCGCAGCAATTGGAGGGCTATGGAAGAGTCCTTTACTCAGCATTGGGTAGAAAAAGGTTGAAGAAGAGAAGAGAAGAGAAAATTAGGCCAAGCTGAAATTGGCGATGCACTGACTGAGCTAGCAACTATTATGATCAATATGGATAGGTAATGTTTTAGTCGTGGTGCGGCGTAGTGAATGAAACTCGAGTAATTTTAATAAAAACCCAAAAAGTAAATATCATCTTCATCATCATTTGGAATCTAGGCTGGCGCCTATACATGTACGTTCCTCTGCTGGGCACAAGCCTCCTATCAGAACGAGCGGGCTTGGGCTATAGTTCCCACGCGGGAACTATACTACCATACGCCACTATACGCCAGTGAGGATCGGGAACTTGATTTACAGACAATAAAACTATAAAAATGTCACCAAAGGCCATAGTTCCCAGGAGGCAGGCAGCGTTTCCGTTTTGGATGGCCAGACTGATTTGAACTGGAGTGTTGTAACAATGCTCAGATTTAGAACTCTAAAGTAGTATGTTCGATAGACGTTTTTCCAAAATAAAAATGGACTAAAATCTTAGGATTCATGTATAGGCAATGCGGCTAGCAACCCATCACTATTTGGATTCCTCTTTCCACCTACACGCTCACAATCATGCTAAACGTGACCTAGGTCTTGTGATCTTAGGCTCCGTGTACCCCGTAAGGGATAAATATGACGTGATATATGTATATATGTATAGTCTTCCAAAACTGTAGCCCCAGTTCTTCAAGTTTTCAATTTCATTTGTCCCGCAGCAGAAAGCGATAAATAAGTCCGAATGACACCCGACACCTGGTTCGTTCGATCTTATACCTTCGTAATGAACACGGCAGCTTGTGGGCGGGCCCTTCATCTTCGTGGACACGTTATGACCTGTTTCAATTAAATTTTTAAATTTCGGTGGTGATTCGGAGAATTAGCTTGTTAAGATGGCTTCAATGGTTGGTTAAATTAAAAACTTAACTTCTTCCGTTTTGAAGATTCTGAGTAATACATTGAATCAGGCGTTAGTTTGCAGAGATCTATCTACACAGCGTCAAGCTATCAGAACTGCGAGAAGCACCGCGCGTAATACTTACAGGAACCATTTGGAGCCACTTCTGACCCCCTCTTAACTCAAAAACTATTTCATATTGATATAACATTAAATTTGGCTCATAATAATTATACATTACCAAAAAATATTTACCTTGCTATTTCGCTACCAGGCGTCTGGGCCAGTTAGATGCTAAATGTCGAGACAATTCCACATATCGTTTGATTACCAAATACAATATTCAAAACAAATGCTACATATTTCTTATACACTTTATTTGAGATTTATTTTTTTAACTATGGTGTTTTAATTTGAATTTTATCGTAATCGACCCTATAGGTATCTTTATAATGTCTCTACCTTCTACCATCATGTTTGAAAATACATTTTAAAAAACTTATATCTTTTGATCGCATAAATTTAGAAACCAACTACTTTTTTACGATTGCTAAAAAACATATTTAGCCTGAAGCAGGGTAGCTCATATTACTTTCATCTCGATACCTCCACGCGTTCCTGGAAAACGGCTCTTGAGAAACAGAGAAGTAGACGTAGAACGAATTCTTTAATTCTTTAGTTCAAAGGTCCCTTTTTCTTTTTGAAGCGGAATCTTAAAAATGTGGATAATTTCATAGTTCTCCGCCAATTGGCATTTACTGACTGCACTTGACTGATTACTCATTACCGAAGAAAACTTGACTTATCACTCCGGGCACGCATGACGCCAGCGCTCTTCTTGCATTAGCAATAAACGACAAAGTGGTCTAGCAAAAGCTTTTCAACACGTACAGATTGTTTTCTAAGTAAACTTTGTTCTCGAGAGTGGCAGCCTACTTGATTGTCTTTAGTATTTGTTGTTAGAAATTAAGATAAACAAGAGCCTGGTAGAAAGTGTTTGTATGGTACATTTTTAATTGGCGGTTAAGTAGCCGCACATATAGGAATTCGGCAGCTTTTTACGATAATTGTAATAGCAAATAACGGCTACCTAAGTCAAACAACAATTAAGTATAGCATGAGAACTTCAATGAGTTCGAAGTCGAAAAGAGGTGAGAAAACGAGCAAAGAAACAAGAAAGTACAGTGCTTCTAGTTTCTTAACGTATTTGACAGTTGCCGTGTTTTCAATAAACATGAATGAAAATTACATTATTGGGGAAGAGAGCGAGTAGTACGGACAGAGTGATGTTCGATGCAGCTTCAACTGTTGCACTTACTCTCGATCTTAACAACATTATTTTTCATTCATGTTTATTGAGAATACGGCAACTGTCAAATACATTAAGAATATAGAAGCATTGTAGATTGTTTTTTTCCTTTCAATTGTTTATTCAGAGGTGCACAATTTTATACTACTTTATACCTACTTTGCTTTATTTGTAACTAGGTCAATTGGTATATTTTGTTCCATATGATATTAATTTATTGAGTACAACTTGCGTTACGAGTCGTCGATGATTGCGCGATTTCGATTCGTTTCACGCATTTCTTATTGAGTAATTCTTTTACATATACACACAAATCACGTGTTTATCCTTTACGGAGTACACAGAGCCTAAGGTAACAAGACTAAATACCACGGTTAGCATGATTGTAGGCGTATGGATGGAAAGGGGAATCAAAACAGTGATGGGTTAGCTAGCCACATCGCCTATGGTCCCTAAGATTTTCGCCTAATCCCTCGATGGGCTTTTACCATCTGCGCGGGAAGAGAAGCAACTGGTACATTCTTTGTTTTTTATTTGCTCCCAGACCAGCATGGAAGAAATTATTTTACTTACCTTCGAATTCTGATCGAAGTCGGTAAAAATGTGTAATTTTCTAGCAAATTATCAGTTGGCCGTCAATATATTTCCAGTTTCGAGAAAACGCGAGATAACACCACGGCCGTTCGATAAATCTAAATAATTTGCGCCCAATTTTTAAGTAACGCGTACGGGCACGGTTTTCTAAGAGAAAGTAAATTATTTTATTGCAAATACCAGTAATAAACAGGTTCCATCTAATATAATGGCTTTGCAATTTTTATGGCAGCAACATTTAATGATTTATCGATCACTATCATTTACTAGTACGAGTCAAGATGATCGCGTTTATGGTGATGACGTGAAAAATGATTTGGCAGTGAACCCTGCAATCATGTAGATTGCTCATAAGTGGTTTGATGAGAACGTATTAATTTCGTGTCCATTGACAGTTTAAAATATCGTTTAGTATTTTCCAAAAGGTACCTTTGAAACAACCAGGCAGGTTTTGGAGGTGGTAGCAGTCATGTTCTTGCGCTGATGTGTAAGAAAGAGAATGTGGAGAGTAAGACAAGCGGTGAAATTACTGGCATTTGAGATATTCCACCTTACCCCTGTAAGCTGGCAATTTATGGTGTTGCGATACCTATTTGTTATTCCAGACTATAATCTATCTATGTTCCAAATTTCATCCAGATCTGTCCAGCCGTTCTGGCGTGAAAGAGTAACAAACATCCATCCATCCATCTATCCATACTTACAAACTTTCGCGTTTGTTATATTAGTAGGATTATCGCATTGTAACTTAACAGAGATCGCTTTTGCAATGACTCCCACGAGTCATTTTGTTAAGGAATACTACTTTAATTGAGGTTTTATAATGATGATCTAACGCTTTCTTCAGCTATCAATTAAGATCCAATGGCCATATACAATACAACAGTTGAAGAGGTCGACGATTTCAAGTTGTAAATGTGTCTGGCTCACAAACGCGTACGCCGTAACCTGTGAACCAATATTGATGCTATCAAAGTTTATGATCAATATATCACGCATGGTTTAAAGTAGCCACACTTGCGAGCAACGTAGATAACTTTCCCCATATGGGATTAATAGGGATACAACGCAAGTTAAGAGAGAGTGGTTATATAAAAGAAAAGTCCTGGCTTTTTGACCGACTCATCATCAAGTCCAAGTGCTTAAATCTGCCTCTACATAGAATCCTGAGATTTAATGTTGCATAGAGGGTTATTTTATTAGGTAGACAAAGAATTGAAATTGATTGAAAGAATGGAAACCGATTTCACAATTTATTTATGTTCCTGGGGATAGGGAGTTCGGGCGTAAGCTGGTTTAAATACATAAAGGTTAATATTAGACAATTCACACTAACTATTTGAATATCAAAGAAAAACCACATAATTTTCATGATAAACAAATTTATTTCCGCTTCTGATAAAACAGACCAAAATTATCAATACAATATTAAAATTATTCTTCTTCCATGCTGGTCTGGGAGTAAAGAAAAAACATAGAATTTACCAGTTGCTTCTCTTCCCGCGCAGATGGTAAAAGCGCATCGAGGGAATCGGCGAAAGTCTTAGGTATCATGTTATAGGCGATGCGGCTAGCAACCCATCACTATTTTGATTTCCCTTTCCACCTATACACCATTAATGCTAAATGTGACCTTAAGGTTTTGTTACCTTAGGCTCTGTCTACCCCGTGAGGGATAAAGACGTGATATATGTATGTATGCATGTTTATTAAAATCGTACGGAATTTGGCCGGTTTTAGATAGATAATTCCCTTTTGTTTATTTTTATTTTTGCAGTGGCTACAGCCAGCGCTCCTTGGGTACCGAAAGCTAAAAACATCCATAATCAATCATGTAAATGTCTGCTACACGGATTCGAACCCGGGACCTCGAGCTTCATTGTCAGGGTCACTAATCACTGATGCTGTTGTCCAAACCGACGTGAAACTTATGTTAATGCCCAGTCTGGACATGACTGTCGGCCGACACTAGACAGACACTGCTAATCGAGAAGCGACGAACCTCGCATGCTTAACGTGGTTAAATAAAATAAAAATGTATGTTAGTGTGTTGAGCATGCCGCTTAGCCTGTCGATAGGGACGGAAAAATGGTTAAACTTGTTTTGAGAAAGGTTTAAGTAAACTCGTAAGGTCTTTTAAAGTTCCGTCAGCCAGTAAAATTTACATTTGAGGTTACCACTTAACAGACCTTTTGTGTGGAGGTGCTTTGCGCTATCAAAGCTAAATACAAGGTACTAATGTTGACGATGGATTCAGTACACCAATTTCCGCTATAGTTTAACAACCATATTGATACGAAAATTGTTTACGCTTTCAACCTGAAGGAGCAAGAGCAGGAACAGTGTTGCTCTATCAGAACGGATTGATTTTAAATCTAGAATCTATACAAAAAACTATACATAGACAATGAGTTGCGATCACCGCGAATACCGGAACACGCCAGCTTATAATATTTTATTTAATGCATTTTAAAGTGAAAAACAGACGCAGGTTGTTGTTTGTTTCAGTATTTTCTCTTACTATGTTTACATTTTAGAATTAAGCGAATCTACTTCTATAAGATTCTGCATTTTTTTTTATAATTTGGCTAACTTGTTGACATTGCATCTATATTGATTTAACAGGTAATCTGAGTAATAACCTCAGAGGTCGCCACGGACTGAACCTTAAAAATATTAAAAATTGTCACCTGACCGAACATTTTTAAAGATACCAGCATCTTAACTAAAACAACCCACCAAACATATTCCTTTACCTATTAAACACAGAAGCTAATTAGGTAAAACAATATTAAAAAGTGAAAGAACGAACAAATTATGACTTTTTAAGTACCAAAATTAACGCAAGCAGCCTTCTTCGTTCCAAACGACATGGACACGTTGCTCATTTTAAAATAGTCTTTACCACCTCACTTTAAGAATAACATCGAGTTCTGTCTTACAGAATAATCAACCTATTCGTCAAAAGCAATCGGCGAAACTAAAACTCTATTTTATAACTAGTATTTACGACTATTGCCGTTGCTATTTAATCCCGGCATTAGAGCAACAGATGCTTCTTTAACTAGAAATGTTATTTCTAACTTTGAATAAAAATTAAGTCAAATGTCAGTCTTTTCTCAAGTAAAATATGTGTTTAGAAAGTTATGTTGTAACATTGTAGAAGGGATTATAAAAGTAACCGAGGAATATTTGACTTGATTGATTTACTATGTTACCGATAAAGAATGTGAGAGTTATTAGTGCAACAAAGTCAGGGATAGAACAATTTACAATTTACTCGTTGAAGGCTTCTTACAACATCTTTGACGAACGGATTTTTCAATGAATTAATTTGTACCTAGTACATGTTTAGTACATAGTACATTACCAAAATGTAAACATTAGAATTACCCTTTTGGCTACCTTTCGGTATGTCCGGATATCAAAGGCATTTTTATTTTATTTTGATCACTGAAAATGCACAGGTACGAAACTATTAGTATTTTATTTACATTTACATGGTAAATAAATTCTTGTAGATGTGGAAGGTAAGTCTGATAACTCAACTACTTGACTTGAATGATGACTGTCTATTATTTTGTGAAAATTTTATTCCAAAAGAACAGTTTGTGTATTGAAATGAATTCACTTTTTTTGTTGTTCTTTTCAGGCAACCTTTCAAACACTGTGAGCTAGTTGTGCTCCTGTAGACAAGTTGAATAGAAGCATCCGACCAACAACTGAATAGGAACGATACACAATACTCACACATCGACACGACATGTCAGCTTCACGTCACCGCTCGAATCAATAGGGGCTCAAAAATGAATGTTCAAATAAGTAAAACAAACAAAGCAAGCCTCGGTCACAGATAGCGAAAGCTCTTATTGACACGTTGGAAAGTAGTTGTAAGAGTAAGACCTTTTTTATAACAACTCGGTAATACGACTCTGACCTCTATGCAAAGCGGTGGAAAGATTCGCCGTTCGTAATCGTTAATTGGTAGCTGAGCAGTAAACGTAGGCGGACCTTATCGCCTATTCGACATATTTGGGTTGAGTGTTGGTCAGTAACATTCTTGGGACAATTTTTCGTAGTACGAGTATGCATTTTGGAGCAGGCATATTTTGTCTATCACGACGCAAAATAATCTACATCACTGATACTTAAATTAACTCTAGTATTAACCGTACCATATTGGAAACATCAGTCATAAATGTCAATCTCGGACTTAACTTCCTGCTTTAAGTGCCTTAGTGTTACTAAACTTGTTGTCTAGACTAGGCACTTTATCTTATCTATAAGCACAGCTGCAGTCAAATGAAATGCATTTGTGTAGAGTTGGAACCTATGCTTGCCAAGTTTCCGCAACTTAGAAGTTTCATCTGCTCCCGTTCCCTTTAGACGTTCCCTTTATCTGAAAGTTTCATTCTACATTCTAGCTTTGATATGCTAAAGTGAAAACGAAGGGATAAAGACTCCATGTCAGCCAGGCACGATTTGCGAAAGTCTTTTCACAAAATACCACTCGAGAGAAAATGCCCCTAATTTTCCAATTAGCAGATGCATGCATAGCGAGCAATACAGATACGCATATTATGAATAACCATGCGGAGATGGACAATAACCTCTGCTCATCCACGAACCGGCATTATAAGGTTCACTATCTTGTTTCCTTTCGTAGTAGCCGCGAAAAGCAACATGTTGTAAAAACCACTAAAGTTGTACCTCAATCCTTTCCTTTTTTGTTTCATTATCCATCGCAACTTTAACTTCATTTAAGACTTTCTTCACCTGATGCGTTCACACGTTGTTTAAATTATATTAGACTTTATTGATGGCGAGATAAGATTTCAAATTTCTTTTTGCTTCACGGTTCTTGTGACGTTAATGTTACGTGCGATCATTTTATATCGGCCACGAGGTTCGTACTGAAACAAAAGTTGGTCGAGGCGGCATCGCTTAACAAACCGGATCCTAAACATAGAGAGACGGGGATTCATTGACGGTTTTCCTAGGCCAAACAGGCGAGTGCCAGCTTAAAGTGACCTACCCAGCCCCCCGAAGCCAGACCAAATACAGGTTCAAGTGAGGTTTTTGCAAAAGTATCTGAGGGTCTTTGAAGGTTTGTCATAAACAACACAGGGTGTCGTTAACATGGACGCGTCCGATAAAGTGTGTTTATTGTCGCGAAGTCTTGAAGAGTTGATTATATTGTACGTGAACGAGATTTCAGCTGTTGAAAATGTCAATGGCCTTTTTACGATCGAAACGAACTGCTTTCGTTTCCAGCTAGTACCTACAAACTTGTGTTTTGACAGCGTGCATCTCTTTCTAGCTTGTGAACTACAAAATGGGTGATGCTAATATCAAACGGAAAGGTCACTTTATAGCATGGATTACACGCAGTTCACACTTCGCATGTTTCTTCGAAGTTTGTGCCAGAAAGGTAAGTTTTTCAGTAGAGTTCGCTTGAATTTTTAAAATCAATTTGTCGCGTTCGAAAGATTTATTCAGGTCGGCCTCTACTTTTGGTTTTCAGGAATACAATGAAAACCTACGACTTCAAATTTATGTAGTCTCCAGAGACTCTGGTATAAAATAACTCTCCTGCAAGTAAACCGTTTACCAGAATTTATATTACAATAAACCGTGCATCATTGTAATTAATACCTAACCTTTCTATTCCATCTTCTATTGTCTTTACTGTTCTTTTAATTATATCTCATACAACGTATTTTCAAAAACAACTTCAGCTACAGATCCACTGTACTTAGTAGGGTACAACGTTTCGATGTGTACAAGTATTATTTTCCTTTTTAATAAACGCGTCTGGGAAAACAAATATAATTTATGAATGAAAGGTCACAAATTAAAAACTCCTTTGACTTCAAAGCTGTGTCATTCAAAGCAAAATACTAAGAAGTCGAACAGCAAAGAAACGATACGACGATAAAGAGTATAAAAAAGATAAAAAAATTACTCCCTTCATTCTACGGCAATAAGGAACAAAGCATACAAAACCATCATGTTTTAATTATGCGCTCGGCAGCGGGAATTGTTAATTATTGTTAACTGGTAACCCTATCTTCAGAATACCTTCTTCTTCATCTAACCCGGGCAATTGAAAATGGGATAGTAAAATTTCTGATTATAGTGTCCAACATGATTCTGACCACACATATTCCTGCCAAGTTTGACCATTTTACGTCTAAAACAGTTACTAAAGCAGCTCCCACTTTTGATTTCTTCTCTTAATTACAGTTCTCAAGCCATATGTCATCTTTATCATTTTACTTCCAGTACCTAGGCGTACCTAACGTGTTAATCACACCTGCGCGCGCGCACTGAGGCGTGTCTCTAGTCCAATAATTTACAGCAAATGCTGATAAATTGCTGAGCCATTCCGGTATACTGTAGTAATGTAAGCGGTAATTTCTATCTAGTTAACCTGTCTTAGACGGTGTCTAAGGTTCTATGAGGATTTTAACATGCAATATACATGTTCACTTGAAGTGCTTTAGATAGGAGCATTTTACATTATATACTTAACTAGCTCCTGCCCGCGACTTCGTCTGCGTAGAATTATACATAAAAACCTTCCTCTTGAATCACTATCTATTAAAAAAACTGCATCAAAATACGTTGTGTACTTTTGAAAATATAAGCATACATAGGGACATAGGGACAGAGAAAGCGACTTTGTTTTATACTATGTAGTGATGTGAGATTATTATGTGAGATTATTCTTTTACTTAATCAAAACGAAAAACTAAACCCTTGTAGGGCCGCTTTGTTGTTTTTCTGTCCATCTGTCACAGTCTATTTGCTTAGAATCTACTGAATAAGTTAACTTGAGAATACGTAAAAAAATGGATTTAGATGAATCCATAGGTACTTAAAAGACCAAGGGGATTACTTAGATTCGATCGCTGTCAGATCCATAGTAAAAATGACAGCTAAAACCTGAACTGAGTCGGAATTGAATCGCATTAAGACGTCATGGTAAGGCCCAAGGTACTGACTGTAGCTTGAAAATTAGTTTTGATGATCACCGTTCTCTGAGTAAAAACCAAAATCTTAAGAGTCATGTATTCATTAAGTAAGCTGCATCATCGTCATCATCAAGTAAGTCGCAGTGGGTTGATTGAAATACATATGCATATAATGACGTACCTATATTTTTTGCTTTGCTTACTTAAATGCTAGATTTATTTTTACTGTCGCTGTTCATAAGTAAAATAAATACTTTGCTATAAAATATCGTTTTCCTTTAATTGTTTAATTGGCTTATGTATTAATTACATAGGTGTAGTCGATGCGACTAGCAACCCATTGCTATTTTGATTTTTCTTTCTTCAGTAAAATCATGCTAAACGTGGCCTTTAGGTCTTACCTTAGGCTCTGTCTCCGGGAGGGCGGAAATTCCCAAACCTGCATTGCACAGGTGCCGCGAACAGGTAACGCCATCCCGGGGTGGTCGTGGGGCGTCGGGGTGACACCGAGTGCTCCCGTAACGCCTCACATACGACCGAATAGGGAATCCGTGTGGTTTTTAGTGTATGCCTGCCGTCGCGGGAGAGCCTCACATACCCCCGGTAACCCCGTACGGGGCGGATGCATAAGGCGCATTTTCCACACCATAAAAAAGGACCTGATTTAGGGGAGACCGAGGCGAGTTGAGACAAAGGTGAGTTGATACAAAGCCGATTTCTCTGAACTGTGACAATTTATCGGGCTGGTATCTTCGCTAATTAGTTGCTCTTTCTACACTCCACAGTTTGTGTGAAGTTGTGACCTCGTTAACTGTCATAGGTGCAGAGAAAAAGGCTTTGTATCAACTCACCTCTGTCTCAACTCGCCTCGGTCTCCCCCACCTATGTATGTATTTTATTTATGTATGTCGAAATTCAATGAAGACGATCGCATTTAATTGATTCGTATTCTCAACATCATAGTTTTCTTTTCCTTGGAAAGTCGCAACATAAAAAGTAGTTAAGCATCTCAATTATGTATCTTTCACATCCTCTACAATATTTTTTATAACTCTGCTTTATTGATATCCTGCGATGCGATCAGTGTGGCCCCATTCGTACGATAGACCGGCTTTTACAAGTTCAGCTTCTAGTAGTCAGATTAGCTAGGTTTCAGCAAAGTGGCATGTTTAATTTGATCTTGATCGGTGCCTGCACCGCTAAGTACGTGTTTAAATGGAGACCTCTTCCACATACCGCTATTTAGTATAGCCATTAGCTCTTTAATAAAACGTGGAGAAGTTATTACGTAGATGGATTAGTGACGTTATAACTTTATGACTGTTGTTTTCTGTTCTGTCATTAAGTTCAGTCGAGGGCATAAATATGGATCCATCATGTCAAAATATAAGTATCACCGAACTCATTGTTTGTTGTATAAAGGTGTTTAGATGTTTTTGACGTCTTGTTACAGTCAAGGTCATAAATATACCTTACCAAGACGTCAATCCTTATCCTTACTAATATTATAAATTCGAAAGTAACTCTGTCTGTCTGTCTGTTACCTTTTCACGCTTAAACCGCTGGGCCGATTTAGTTGAAATTTGGTATATAGATAGTTTGAGTCCCGGGAAAGGTCATAGGATAGTTTTTATCCCGGAAAATCGCATAGTTCCCGCGGGATAGCACAGCCCAAACCACTGGACTTAGAGACTTGAAATTTTGCACATAGATACCTTATACAATGTAGGCACCCACTAAGGAAGGATTTTTGGAAATTCCCACGGGATAAGGAAAAAAACGGGATTTATATATTCAGTTCTTACGGGAACGGGAAAAACGGGAAGCGGGGATGCTCATGGTTCACGCGTGCGAAGCCGCGGGCAGAAGCTAGTAAAATTTATATACACTTATGCCACAAACAATAAGGCCGGTGACACATATATGACATGTGACTGTATCGATATTTATGACCTTGTAAGCAGTTAGTATTGAAATTAATATATTATGGCCGTCTTTCTAGAAACATTTAATCCTCGATTTAGTGTAACTCTATTAAGTAGTGTCAAAATGCATTAGCAGTTAAATCAATGTTTATATTTTCCTGAAAAAGAGGATCACTTAATATGTCTAATGGGGTACACACAGAAAGATACACAAGTGACGGATTCATTGATGATCCAGTCTTTTTTGTGAGTATAGAGAAAGGATAAAATAATGTACGAGTTATCGCCTCCCAGTAAAAAATATTGGTACCAAGACGTATTTTATTAAACAAGTCTCCAAAAACTTTGCTCAGGCTTAAAGCTACCTTTTTTTCTAACACATCTTTAAGGCACAACCGAGAACTAAACGGCAGCAAAGTGAGACCCAGGATAAGTAGTGGAATCTCCTAGAAACGCATCCGGGGCGGCCGGCACGCGACGCGCGTACGCGTTACCCGTTCCTTAAATGAGAGTGCGGTGTCAACATCACTACATATATACATACACTAGCTGTTGCCCGCAACTTCGTCTGCATAGAATTCGTTTATCGCTATCCCGCACAAATTACGCAATCCGTTCTTAGAGGATGCCTACGTCATAGTAGCTTTATGCATGCAAAGTCTCAGCCCGATCGGTTTAAAATTGACAAAGTTTCATACAAACTTTCATCCCCTATTTTATCCCCTTGGGGGTAGAATTGATCAAAATCCTTTCTTAGCGGATGCCTACGTCATATCATCTACCTGCATGCCAAATTTCAGCCCGATCCGTCCAATGGTTTGGGCTGTGCGTTGATAGATCACTATGTCAGTCAGTCAGTCAGTCACCTTTGAGTTATATATATTTGGATACATACATATATCACGTCTTTATCCCTTACGAGGTAGACAGAGCCTAAAGTAACAAAACCTTAAGGCCACGTTTTGCATGATTAACGGCGTATAGGTGGAAAGGGAAATCAAAATAATGATGGGTTGCTAGCCGCATCGCCTATAACATGATTCCTAAGACTTTCGCCCATTCCCTCGATGGGCTTTTACCATCTGCGCAGAGAAGCAACTGGTAAATTCTATGTTTTTTCTTTACTCCCAGACCAGCATGGAAGATACTACATATATGATATGAGATAAATGGCAACAGTAAAAAGCCGTGGTAGCCTAGTGGTTTGACCTATGGCCTCTCAGGCAGAGGGTCGTGTGTTCGAATCCTGGGTTTGTCTGAGTTCTAGATGATGCGGCTAACCCATCACTATTTTGATTTCCCTTTCCACCTAATACGCCACAATCATGCTAAACGTGGCCTTTAGGTCTTGTTACCTCAGGCTCTGTCTACCCCGTAAGGGACAAAGACGTGATTTTGTGTATGTATTTATGTGTAATATTGGCTAGCAGGGCCATCTTAAACTAGGCTGGGACCCTTGGGCACACAAGAATTTGGGGCCCTTTTGAAAAGTAAAAAAAAAACCGAATTCTATTAACAAAATGTTTTGAGAATAAATTTGTAAGAGAAATTTTCGGTTCTTCTGGGCCCCCTGAGAAGTGGGGCCCCGGGCACGGGCCCTGTGTGCCCTTATGGTGAAGATGGTACTGTTGGCTTGAGTTTATAATTGTATGTATGTATGTAAACTCTTTATTGTGCAAAATAAATAATCTATGGGCAGTGGTGATCACTTACCATCAGGTGACCCACTTGCTCGTTTGCCTTCCTATTCATAAAAAAAAAAAAAAAAAACAAGAGAAATTCAATTGACAAACACTGAGATACATGCACAAAGGCGGACTTATCCCTTTAAGGGATCTCTTCCAGTCAACCTTTGAGTGGCTGAAAGGAGTATTATATTAGGGATGGACGAGTGAGTTTAAAAATTACAAACACTGAGAGCCACAATACATAACTACCGAATATAATACATAAACTACTAAAACCTACAAGTCAATAAACTACTTTATACTACCTATAATATATATCATAAAATCTAAATATATATAACTCAAAGGTGACTGACTGACTGACTGACTGACATAGTGATCTATCAACGCACAGCCCAAACCACTGGACGGATCGAGCTGAAATTTGGCATGCAGGTATCCGCTAAGAAAGAATTTTGATCAATTCTACCCCCAAGGGGATAAAATAGGGGATGAAACTTTGTATGAAACTTTGTCAATTTTAAACCTATCGGGCTGAGACTTTGCATGCATAAAGCTACTATGACGTAGGCATCCTCTAAGAACGGATTGCGTAATTTCTGCGGGATAGCGATAAACGAATTCTATGCAGACGAAGTTGCGGGCAACAGCTAGTTCATAATATAAATCAAATTGTTGCAGTGAAGTCTAAGCAGATTACTTAAACATGACTGTAAGGCGCACGCGTGTCAAGCGAACGAGTGTACGACGCATGCGCGGTGACAACAGCCCACTTGCGCGCATCCTACTCGCGACCTTGCCGACCGACATCGCCCCACGTTTCACTTCCTCTTAAAAAAAATAGTTTGAACACGCCGTAGATTTAGATGCGGATGGCGGTTGCTTTGAAGCGCGTACATCAGACGGAGCAAGTCTGATAAGTTTATCTCAGCGGACACTTGGAGTCATTTGCTATAGTTTAGTTGCTCAATGTATGAATTGAAAAGTAACTTACTCGTATGTATGTATAACTCTTTATTATCACTACATAGTATAAAACAAAGTCGCTTCCCACTGTCTACCTGTATCTGTCCCGCTGAGCTACCCTGCTTTAGGCTAAATATGTTTTTTAGCAACCGTAAAAAAGTAGTTGGTTTCTAAATTTATGCAATCAAAAGACATTAAGTTTTTGAAAATTTATTCTTAAACAGTATGGAGAAGATAAAGATATTATAAAGATACCTATAGGGTTGATTGCGATAAAATTTAAATTAAAACTCAGTATAATCACTATCATCACTACATAGTATAAAACAAAGTCGCTTTCTCTGTCCCTATGTCCCTATGTATGCTAATGTCTTTAAAACTACGCAACGGATTTGATGCGGTTTTTTTAATAGATAGAGTGACTCAAGAGGAAGGTTTATATGTATAATGCTACGCAACCGAAGTCGCGGGCAGAAGCTAGTTGTACATAAAACACATTCAATTTTACAGGAGAAAAACAGGCGGAGGGCGGAGCGACTTCGCCCGCGTATAGACGAACTGATGTTGACAGGATATTCAGCAATAATTATTAACGTCGCGACTCTAGGCAGCTACCTTTAACATGTATATCGCTATCCCGCGGGAACTATGCAATTTTCCGGGACAAAAATAAGCATATGTTTTAATCTAGTGTTAGAAGGAGATCAGAATTAAATTGAAAGGACAGGTATATACTACTATAATATACAGGGTGTCCCAGAAACCGACGATAACCCGTTAAGAGCTGATAGACCTACTAATTACCTACCAAAATATCACATTTTAGGTTTAGTAAAAATCTTTTAGTTTTCGAGATATTGTCAATTTTGCAAAAATCTAGATTTTTCTCCCTCAGTTGAGTTTTTCGTCTGCCACAGCCTCAGATGACCGAATTTAGTAAATCTGATTACTGATAAATATTGCTGAAAACATAGGCTTTTAAATGTGATATTATTTGATTTTAATATTTAGTCAAACTTGGATGAAAAACGACTTAAGAGACAGTTTTCAGATATTTTACTGTTTCATCCCGTAACTTTGGTCCTCCATGGTATAAAAAAAATAACTTCGCTAAAGTGGCACTGGATACTAAAAATATGCCTAGCTAATGTAGATTACAAAATGGTATAACACTTACTTATTTGTTCAATAATTTCAAATTTACTGCTATTTCATTACAGAAGAAGCTAATCAAGTGAGCAGCCATTTAGTCTGAGGACGGCAAAATTATTTTGTTTTTATAAGGCTGGTAAAGTTGAATTCAAATTTCGAATAAAGTTTGATAATTTAAAATTCGAATTTGAAAATCGAATTTGCTTTGTTTTCGTCAAATGGCTGTGTAAAATTGGGTGGCTAAAAATATTTCATTTTATTTTAATTTGTAGTTGGTAGTGACTTCAATTTTATTTGAGCTGCTTCTGTAATGAAATAGCAGTAAATTTTAAATTATTAAACAAATAAGTAAGTGTTATACCATTTTGTAAACTACATTAGCTAGACATGTTTTTAATATCCAGTGCCACTTTAGCGTAGTTATTTTTTTTATACCATGGAGGGCGAAAGTTACGGGATGAAACAGTAAAATATCTGAAAACTGTCTCTTAAGTCATTTTTCATCCAAGTTTGAATAAATAATAAAAGAAAATAATATCACGTTTAAAAGCCCATGTTTTCTGCAATATTTATCAGTAATCAGATTAACTAAATTCGGTCATTTGAGGGTGTGGCAGACGAAAAACTCAACTGAGGGAGAAAAATCGTGATTTTTGCAAAAATGACAATATCTCGAAAACTAAAAGATTTTTACTAAACCTAAAATATGATATTCTGGTAGGTAATTAGTAGGTCTATCAGCCTTTAACGGGTTATCGTCGGTTTCTGGGACACCCTGTATACTATAATAATTTTATTCTGCGGTCACGTGACAATAATAATATCAGAGCTCAACAAAAGCGCATGTGCAATGGGACGGAGCTGCCGTGCAAGTGCGAGTCTTCTGTAGCGGCGCGCGCGCCCCGGGTACGCTGCCTGCGGCCGTCTGCTTGTATGTGGGTAGATGCGTCGGTCTGCGTCTTCGCTTTACACTAGGTTAACTCTCTGTTCCAAATTTGATCCCAATCCGTTAGTCGTTTCAGCGTTAAGAAGGAACAAACATGCACACTCACTCACATCCTCACATTCGCACCCACAAACTTTCGCATTTATAATATTAGTAGTATTAATTTCTGCGCAATAGGGTAAGTACTAACTAATTCCACAGGGCGAAGCCACAGGCATTAACTACTTATAATTTTACGATGTGTCCTAATAATAATCAAGAAGTGCCGAACGATAAACTCCAAGTAATCTGAACGCTGCATAATTAAACAAAACTAATTTCTACTTGTAATAAAGTTATCCACAATGTGAACGTAAACCTTTGATTGCTGCTCGTTGAGTTGAAATAAAATCTCTCTCCGTTCACAAATAGCGCCGCCTGGCTTCAACTATTCAAATTGCTAGTGTTTAATCGCAATTAAGAGTCGGTATTGGACTGCTGATACTGCGAAAGCAGCGTCAACAAGAGGTAAGCTCGGCACTGTCCGGACAAATGCGACTGCACTATAATAGATACTCTCTGCAAAAGTGTAAGAGATTTTTCCTATCGTGAGAGACCTAAATCAGTGCTGCAGGTGTCTAACACCTCAGCGTAATGCTGAGCCAGCGACCGTTTCACTTTTGCGAAGACACACACAACGCTGATGATCTATTTTTCATGTCTGTTTTTTTCTTGTTTATTTTCTATAAAATGTTGTATATTATCTTATATTTGTGTGTCTCGCAAAAAGGAATAAATGTCTTCTTTCTTTCTTTCTTTCTAAATAATCAAAGGAAAAGTAACGCTGGAACTGGAAATTGAACCTAGTTCTTTGTCATTATTTGGCGCATGCATAGCAATACACGCCGAAATTTTGTTAGCAAGCGAAGGCGCATACATGGGTATCAGTGGCGTGGCGTCAAGTATATTAGAAGGCAAGCCGAAGGGCATTTAACTAGCCTTATCCTCTAATTCTGCACAATAAAAGTGCCATCGAGTTATATGGACGCCACGCTACTGATGGGTATGTAATTTCGAATGAAAAAACCGTTAAAAAATCAAAAAGCTTAAAGTAAAAATGAGTAACCAATGTGATGCAACTGATTTTTACCCAGCTATGAGACGGCTTTTGCGAGTTTAATAAGGAGCGTAATGACATACACAATAAATACAATAGAATATAAGTCATTTATTATAACAGCTCAAATGTATGATAGATGGATGATTTTGTATGCATGATACGCTGCTAGAAATACCTACGCGTCCGGAGTTTGCGAAAATTGTTGGTCAGTTTAATTTTAGGCTGCCGTTGGTATCTTATTTAATTCATGCTAAACATATGTGCACATATATATGAAAAATACAAAAAAAATACCAATATTGGTAAGTAAATTTGGAAGACGTAGGCGAGTGAACGAATTTAGATCTGTGCAGTAGTATTGGTATGAACTATAGCTTCATAACGGTTGTAAAAGCGAAATGCAAGTAAAACCTTTATACGTTCTTGTACAGAAATAGGCATCAAAATGTAAATTCAGAAATACTAGTTAATAGATTATTCAGACAGCTGTGTTCTATGGTGCGGCACTCGTAGAACGAATTGTAACGTAAACTTCGATAGGTACTTTCTGAATTTTCCATGCAATCGAAGGATATAAACTGGGTAGGTACTTACATATTAAGGGGGTTGCTCTTCCATACAAATCTTCCGTGCAGCTGCATTTCATCCACAGGCTTAATTTCAATGCGGTTTTTTGTGTGCGCAAATCAATTGATAATCTATAAGAATTCTAAAAATCTTCTTAAAACTACAAAAAACAAACAATATTGATTACAGTGCCATCTAACGGGACTTTTACAATGAGCATCCGCCGCAACATCCGCCTTAAATGTAGAACCTGTAAAGAAGAAATAAATGAAAATAAAAAAAAAATAGCAAAAATTGCAACCTTCTGCACTAAACCAAACCTTCAAAACATGTTCATAATGAGGTTTGCGATGGGCTGTTATATATTATCATTTTGTGCTTTGATGGATTGGTCGTGAGCATAAAGACAGACTGAATAGGAAGAGGTTAGCCTAGGGGGATTTAGTTAACATGGAGTAAATTTTGTATGTATTTAATTACGACCTTATAGTGTAAATTGTAAATTATTATAATTAGGGCGGCTGTGTATATTGTATAACGGTTAACTAACCAATATTGGCCCCTATTTCACGAGATAGAGGCTGTGTTTATCGCTATCCCGCAGGAATTACACAATTTCCCGGATTACAAAGTAGCCTAAGTATGTATTATTTCAGACTATAATCTATCTATGTTCCAAATTTCATCCAGATCTGTGCAGCCGTTCCGGCGTGAAAGAGTAACAAACATCCATCCATCCATACTAAACTTACAAACTTTCGCGTTTATAATATTGGCAGGATTCTTGAATTTTAGAACATTAAGGAATGCAATATACTGAAGTGTTTCTAAAAACTTACCTCGAAAAAATATGGTCCATTGCTTCTTTTGCCACTTTAAGATAAATTACGAGTTAATATATGATTAATGATGAAGTGTAGCTACACTTGTGATCATTTGTTAAAGGTTATTCACATCTGTTAAGTGAAAATGAATAGTTTGATTTATTTGTTTACGTTTTTTCTCACGTCCTAGTCGAGGACGAGTTTTGCCGGATACATTGTTTGACAAAGTTTCTTTTTCATCGTAGTACAAACAAATCTTCGAAGATGCTATCGGCGGAAACATGTTGAAAGTCATGTTCCGTTTTGATGTTTCTTTTTAATCTGCTATATACGTATTAGGTTAACCACTACAATATCCTGTAAAGTTTTAAAACTTTTGTAATTTTTTTCACTCCGAAATAGGGTGTTAGCTGTCTCCGAAACTCTACACAACTAACAAAAGTGACCTACCATCTGACACCATTTCCGTCTTTCGGGACATTATTATTACGTCAGATTGCCTTTTTATGTGTACCCTTGCATGTGGTATAATAATAACATTAAATTAAAAAAATGAAAGTATTCCATTTTATGCTAAAAAGGCCTGTCATAATTTTGGAAAAGAGCGAATTTTGTTTTACCAAACATGACAAAGGAAACTGGCTTTCGAATGAAAAGAAACGCATCGAAATCGGTCTATCCGTTGGAGAGCTACGATGTCACCAACAGATTCACACACAGACATCGATGTGAAACGTATAACACCTTTTTGTGTCGGAGGTTAAAAACTTACACAGAATGGACACATGGCTCTGGTAAGCCCATGAAGGAAACAAAAGAAGATACCTACCGCAGTTCCTGCGACATTGGAGACATCTCCAATTAGTTTATTTGACGGTGGAGGCGTTTTACACCTCCACTGAACTTACTATTATTATTATTATTTTTGTTTTTTATTTTGACTATTAGAGACTTTATACATCTCTACTATTTATAGATTAATATAATTTAAGGCTCGGGGACCTTATACATCCCTTTTATAAATGTATTTAATTTAAGTAGAATTTAAGTATTCTTACTGTATTTTATTTTGAAAAAATGACTTTCTGCCAAGTTTCTTGCGGCTCATTCTTCTTGGCAATGATGGTCTTTCCGAATGTTCTGGTAGTTTCAAAAAGACATGTAAAAGAGCCCTTGGCGGCCAATTTGCAAAAATAAATTTTCATTTTCATTTTCATTTTCATTCATTTTCAGTGGCACTCGGCGATCTCACTCTAGTAAATAGGTACAGCTTGTTAAAAGAACATGCTTATTTCCTACTAATTTGCCAGCATTCCTTCGATATGCCATAACTACAGCAACCCACACGTAAAATTACATAGTTACAGTAATCTCATGAATATTCGATGAGAACAAAAATGAACTTTCTTCTATTGACCTAACAAGGACAATCATTGTTGTATGCAAAACCGTTTGAAATGGAAAGTAAAACGTCAAAATATGTATATTGCTTCCATTAAACTGTATTGTACAAAGTTACCCATGCTGCCGAAGTTACTGCTTAATCCGTAACCACAGTACTTTTTTTCTAAGCACGGTGGCTTTGACAACCGCAAAACGAAAGTTGCAGCGTCGATGTATTGGTCAAGGTAAATATCCTGTGTTAGTTTAAGCTCGAGAGAGTAAAGATTAGATTCTATTCGAATGAACAAGCTATACATATGCAGCTGATTTTCATTACGTTATTTATTGAAAGATATTCCTAGTAGCACTATTGAGGCGTAGCTGTGTTAAGGAGCGACCACACCGCCGCGTATGCAGTGACGTGTCGTTGGCATCACGTTTTCTCACCGTTCTTTCATACATCTTGTTGCGTAAACGCACCGTCAACGTCTGTTACGCACCGGTGTAGTCGCACCTTTATTTGTAACTAGCTATAGTCTTCGTCTTCGTCAGCGGATTCGTTTATTGCACGCCCACGGCAGCTACAGAGTTTTCCGGGGTAAAAACTATTTCATGTCTCTCGCAGGGTCTCAAAATATGTCCAACCTCCATACCGAAGGATCATGGGCAACGTTGTATGGAGCCTGGTCCTTGAAAAAGGATCTAGAAAGCAGTAGTGGTTCCCGTCATGCCATAGACTTAATGTCTACGCAAAGGAATAAGACGTTCTACAACAGGATGAACCCGCGGGCATGAGCTGGTTTAAATAAGTATCGTTCTCTATTATAATTATGATTCCGCCATTTATTTATTTATTACACAGGCTGCTGCCCGCGGCTTCGCTCCCGTTCCTGTTTTTTTTAACGTTTTCTCACCGTTTAAACCTTCTCTTATTCAAATCGGTACAGCCATTCTCGAGTTTTAGCGAGACAAACGAACAGAAATTATTTTTTAAATTATATGTATAGAAGATTACATTTTAATGTCATGTATATAATGCTATCAATTATTAGTCGGTCCATTATTGTCCTGTAGAATTCGAAAAATATTCATAAAGACCGACTGGAATCAGGACCTTGCTACTTCTTACTGCATGTTCGCTATGAAATACCAAAATTGTTTATTAGTAAATAAAACAATAAATAACAGTCAAAACTTAAAAATAACTTAAACCTAGCTAAAACTATTATTAAAGACAAAAAAATTCTCCCAAATCGCCGCCAATGGGGAGGGTGCCCAGAAGGCTGGCAGCATTGTTAGTCCAGATAACTATATAATGAATATTCGCCGCTGTATGTTAAAACAAGGGTAACGCGCAGTCTTATCTTCCTACAGTTTCATAATTTTCATAAGAGCTTAGGAAAATTGCTTGATATTTAAAGTCTAATGGATGAAGTTGTGGAGGTCGAAGGGACAGGCATTTGCCCATCAGTGTTCACCATAAAAGTCTGATAAAAAAAAGTCAATAAAGATATCACAACACGTGAAGCTTAACACTACATCAGATAAGTCTACCAATCGGATTACGTTCCGAGTCGACATCGCTACAACTTTACAAATGGCTAGATTGAATGGTGATACAACACTTTAATAACGAGAAGCCGAATTGACAGCATCCTTGTTGTATTGACATGTACTGATTGTACGTACAGTTGTTAACTTCCATCTATTGTCGGCATCAGTGGCGTCTTGACGTGGAACTTCATTCCTGAATTTTACTGGCATTTGTTTTTTTTAATGTTGTCTTGCTTATGTGCTGTCTTCTTGTTAATCTTTTCATGGCATTTTATTAGATACGAGTATATTTGGGGTTACCTCTGACCAGCTTCTCAAGTCTGCAACTATATATGCAACTGATCAGAATATTGGGACTTCGTCAACGTTAATCGAGCTCTATCTATATCCTTAAAAACGTGTACACACACACAAATCACGTCTTTATCCCTTACGGGGTACACAAAGCCTAAGGTAACAAGACCTGCAGGCCACGTTTAGCAAGACACTGAGGGAGTAGGTGGAAAGTGAAATCAAAATAGTGATGGGTTGCTAGCCGCATCGCCTATAACATGATTCCTATGATTTTCGCCCATTCCCTAGATGGGTTTTTACCATTTGCGTGGGAAGAGAAGCAACTGGTACATTCTGTGTTTTTTCTTTGCTCCCAGACCAGCATAGAAGTAAAACGTATCTGTAAAGTTAAAAACGTATCTGACACAATATTACTTTTTAAAAAACCTAATAATGGCTTTGTATTTAATACAGTCGTTAATTAGATACTAGAAACTGTGCCATGTCAACAAATACTTAATTTCTTAGATAAGTTCATCAACCGCAAGGGCTTTGGGCCGCTAAGGTTACTTCATTCATCTTTAAATCCGACTCAATCAGTTCGGAAATTTGGTATGTATGTAGGCAGACTTTCTCTGGGTGAAACGACGTAGTGGGGGCGACCTTGTTAGAGGGAGGCTGTCTGCCACCTGCGCCGGAGTCTACACTTGTCACTCGTTCGCCGCGCGCAGCCGCCGCATCCATTGATAACGCGTTAGTACATATTACGCACGTGTTCATATTATTTATTCCAGTGGGATTTTTTGTGACTGTGAGTGTTGGACTGTGTGGTGGTTGCCGTTTGAAATTGGAAGCTAGAAACGTATGTATTTGTTTTTGTTGGTGGTAGTGAATTTTGTAGATTTTGCTGTGAGCGTCCGCTACGATTTCAGGAAGTGCATGAAGGAAGAATTAATTATTGGAGATATTTTTTCGGGAAAAAAGTTGCATGTGAAATTCTTTATCGTTTTTCCGTCTGCGGGTATTTATACTTGCGTGTGTAAAGAATCTTTGGTTAATTTTGAAACTATCAAAGCGCCAAATGAAAAAAGCGACCTACTTTTTTTACAATCGAAATCCGCAAAAAACTGCGATGCAAACACAAACAAGCAATATCAATAACTGGGTCCACGGCAATACAATCGTTTTCATACATTCATATGCCGCGATTCCGTTGAAATTACCTCTTAAGGCCGCGAAACCACCCGAGCTATGCGAGATAGCTTAGCTTAGCCTAGCCTCGCACAGCGCTAAACTACATCGCTTAGCTCTAGTGGACGTGGAGCCTAAATAATTGATATGCAAAAGAGAGTAGGAGAGCTTGTTTTCAGAGCGCATCGGCGCGCGCGCCGCCCTTGCAGCGAAACCGCTCGTAATTGATAAACAAATGACGGTCGTTAACGCATAAATTTGAATGAAAGTCATGCTCATAACTAATTGAAGACGCAGGGATTTAGTGTCAATTTTTTTTCGATAATTTTAGTTTCAATGAAAGTCTGCAGTTTAAATGAAGTGGCTAATACTGTACTGTAAGTTAACATATTATTAACGTGTAAAGTGCAGTCTTAACGACACTAGATAATAATGTATAGTTTATGTTATTATTTGAATACTTACCTGTTTCAATCCAGTAGTTTACTTACCTACTTTGACCCGACGATGATATTTATAACGTAGTTTTGATGTGTAAATTAAGTCAAAATTAAATTAGTGTCACCCCTTCCTGTAAGTTCAGCTTTATGGTGTATGAAGGATTTTTGTCTTTGCCATAGGAATGGGAGACTGACCTACTTTTTATGTTTCCATGGAAATAAAGATACTAGTTAATGCAAGTGGAGCTACATATCACTAATGCACTTTGATAATTAAATTTGAATCCAATTTGAATATTCTTTCTCAAAGCCGGGACGCCTACTACTAGTGCAATGTCTTCTCCAAAAGCTTCCCAAGCTATCGCCGAGTATGAATATTTAATAAGTATGAATATTTAACGCCGTGGAATACTAAATGAGACCAAACAACAAATGCGCAGGAGTGCAGTTCCGCTACGTGTAAACAAACTGTTACTACGAACACGCAACCTTGGCAATGGCCTAGTAGTGTTACATTGGCATTAACAGAATCTTCTAATTATCTCAATTCTACATTCATGTTTTTATTGTTATTTAGTCGGAGGCTTGCGGCTCTTGAGAATCTTGTGATATATTATTCTGATTCTATGAAATTATGATTGCTAGCTTGAGCGGCTTCGCTTCCATTGCAGCGTGTAGGATTTTTTCAAAACACGTCTTTGTTACTTGTTAACAACCAACGAAGGGAACCCCTACATATATATATATATATATATTTATATATATACATAATTTCAGTTTTCTAGGGTGGAGGGTTTGGACTGGGACTGGGAATCGATCAATAAGTTAGTAAGTCAAGTCAATAAAGGCTTTTAATACATCAGGATATCTTTAGGTAAAGAATGATATATGATGAATAACCATTTTAATAGCATTATGCAACAGTTGTATAAGAGGGGCCAAAAAAGGCGAGTGGTGTGGGTGAAGAAAAGACGCCACGATCTTTTTTGACTTAAAAATGCAACGTTGCTTACAACACTTTTTCTACGACTTCTTTAAAATTATCATCATCATCGTCACCATCAATAGCTGAAAGGTGTTCAACGTTGGATCGGGGCCTATGAACTGTAATTAAAACATAAATCATGCCAAATTCGGGCTCAGAGCCACCAAATTAGCCGAAAATGACACCCATTCACCATTTCTGTGTCAAAATGTCATCTGCCATCTTGGATTCATGCTAAATTCATGCTCAGAGCCTCCAAATTACCCGAAAATAATACCCATCAACATTTTTGTGTCATAGTGTCAAAATGTCATCCGCCAACTTTGATTCATAAAATTGAAACTACTACTAATTGAAAACGACACCCATCAACATTTTTGTCTAAATATTAGTCAAAATGTGATCCCCCATTTTGAGTCCAAAAAAATATGAAAAATTACTTGAAAACGATACCCATCACCATTTTCGTTTCAAGTGTCAAATTATATCCGCCATATTGGATCCTACATAAACATTAATTATCAATCTTGTTTGCTTTCATTAAGTACCTACCACCGTATTTGGTCCTGAACGATTGAATGGTTTTTGACCTAGCCTGTCTGAATGGACAAATTAAAAAAAAACTGATTGGCAGTAAAAGTTTTCCCTACGTAACGATGGAGCACTTTTAGAGCGACATAAGCCAACAAGTGCTTTTAGAGGAAATAGACAATACAGATTTATCCAAAGCATTAAGTTCAGTACGATTCAATTTTTTCCAAGTTGTCAAAGACGTGAAAGCAACAGATATTGAAGAACAACAATATACCAACTGTAGCCAATTACAGAGGTAGGTGTAATCGTAATGTGTTCAAAAAGAAGTGCAAAAAAATAACGGTAATAGCCAAATGCAAAGCAACGCGCATAATAAAGATCAACTTTACCGTATTCACTACATTTGTTTTTGGGCGAAAAATTGCATTGATTTTTTGCTTCAAATTTCAAATCGAGTAACACAATTTCAACTTTAGTATAAATGAGCAAAGTTCACTTTTGTTAAGTTACAGACAACTTTATTTAGTAACTCGATTCTATTGAATTTCACGCTCAATTTTACAGGTATCATTCGGATAATTTAAGCGTTTACATTGAAATTTTCTACTTCACTTACCACTTAACCTCTTGCTTCACAACCATTCACAATCATCATCCTATTTAGTGCTACTATCCCGCTTTAATCTATTAGTAGTGTAAAGGACGGCATCACATCTCGTTAGGCGCAATCATTGTTGATTGGATCTATAGTAAGGTTTACACGGATATTGGATTTCGGATAGAGGTTTAATTGATGGAATTATCGATTCGTTAAAGGTAATTATTGAACACATTTTTTTGAAAAGGGTATTGTGTTTGAAACTTTTCGAGAAAGTGTGTGATAAATATTTTGATTCAGAATGGGTAATTGAATACGATACGTTGACATGTCCGTGGGAAAGGTTAAACTCGAGTATTGTTTTATTTTGAATACGGCGGTAAAGGTCAAAAAAGAGAAAATAAGACAAATATTGTTGTGATAAAGTTGCAGGAAACTTGGCCCTCTGAATATTTAATGTTATTGTGGGAACAATGTTCTCTTGCGACCAATTTAGGAACAAGGAGTTTTGAATAGTGATCATTGTAAAATTGTAAATCATGTAGTTACCTATATCAAATTTCAAAGTACCTATATGTAATTTTTATTCTTGCGTCAACCAAAAATACGTCGATGTTAAAAATGTGATTAAAAATAAATAAAACATAAACATATCTAGTAAATAAGTACTAGACACTCAACTTTCGTAAGTATGAAAGACACTCAGGCGAAGGCTCAGTCATACCAACATTAGCTTGCCTTTTTTAAGAATTGGCAATCTATAAAAGATTTAACTCACAAGTCTGGGCCGATCCAACTAGTTTAAATTTTTAATTTTTATATATCATGTCTAACGAATGTCTAAATTGCACATAGTGCCAGATCTCTACAATAACTTCAACAATGTACTTTTATGCTAGATCCATAGAAATTCCTACATGCATAGCAAGGAGAGAGTGAAACTACAAACGATAGCCTAGAGGCCACAGGGTCAAAGTCAGTACGGCAATGCAGGTTTGCAGCGAGAGAGCATCAAATTCCCGCCTCTAGTGTACGTTTTCGAGACAACAAACGTGCGATTTCATTAGGTGCTTACTATAAACAGGGTAATTGGCAACGTCTCTAGCGACATAATTGTCTAAAAAATCGTTAAAAAGTTTGCTGAAAATAAACTGAGCAAATTATAATTTTTCTTCGTGATCCACAATTATCTCCACATTTTCAAGAGCTAATTAATCGGAAACGCAGAATTTGATTGCATCATAAACATAACACCTTTTATCTCGGTTAACCAACACGCTTTACGTACTGCAGCTGCCATTTCGTAAACCTAGCACAGACTAGCAAGGAGGTCACAGCAGGCAGACGGACTACATTCACACGACTCCTCACAAACCAGCGGTAAACAGGAAGTCGAGTCTGTCTCGGCATTTATTTAATCGTCATTTAATCGTTAGTTTAATGGGTGAAACTCGGCCCCGGCTTTACTATCCAGGAGCGTCCCTTATTTTTTGTACACTTTCTCTAGTTAGGAAAGACGCATCAATTATACAGTTTTTATTGGCCGATATAGAAGTCTGGTCGAGTACTTTAAAAATTATCTCATCCATTAAGTAAAGTAGCTGTTGGAATTACTCTATGTTTATTAAGTTACTTCGTTTTATTTCATTGGACGTTTTTATTAAGTTTAAGCGTTCGGTTTATTAAAATGTTATTTTTATTGCGGCCATTTATATTCCCTGTGGGTATTGAAAGTTTCGACACTGAATTAATATAATTAACTCATTGCTTCTCTTTCCATAACACCTTTCAAAATGTTGATGCTATTGAAGTAAAGTATGCGTGTCTCTGTCTCTCTTTAAGACGTCTTACATTTTTTTAAAGAAAATGTCAAAAGTTTTCCTCGTTTCATGTTTAACACAGTCCCAGTGATATCTCGGCGCGAGTATTAGAATTTCAGAGCAAGTTAATGATGGCCTTGTCTGCGCCCTTTATGGTTTAAGTTCCCAACTTCTTGCCGAGTGCGATTACTAAGTAAAAGTCTCATTCTACGAACACCATTATTCATAGACATAAGTTTTTGACCTGCCGTGAGAAAGTGCTATAAGTAGGCGTCTAATTAATTTCTTAATCTTGGGATCTGCCTTTGTTCACAGTCTGGTAATAAAAATGGAAAGTAGTGTGTGAGAGTGAAGCTTTTGACAATTATTGTATGGAAATTGATTGGTTGAACGGGGATTAGCTAAACGTTGTTGACATTCTGTGGTGTAACCGGGCCAAATTGAAGGCTAATTTGGAAGCTCATTGAATTATACTGCCGTAAAGTTTGTTAACTATCTTTAATGTGTTTTATTGCTTAAATTTGCTTACTAAAGTGCCTAGGTAATGCTAGTAATTTACTTAATTTACAACTTAACTTAACTTACAACTTTAAAAAGGTGTTATATAAAATTTTACCTAGATTTCGTACGAAGGACGAACGTAGTGCTTTAAGTGTATGTTATCATATTTATTTTATAATAATATACGCATACGTTTTAAATTTATAGCTTTGCGTTATCTTGTATGGTTGCTCAGAGAAGCCTTTTTATCACCCTAAGATTAAAGTGTAACAAGTATTAAGTTATAAAGTAGTTTTACTTACAAGTCAATGTAATAATTACAGCCATAATTTTTTTCTGACGTAAACTTTGTTATGCAAAATGAAACGGTAACGCACGTAAGTTAACCAACGTAAGTCTTGTGTACTAAATGTCAATTATTAGAATTGTTCCTAAAATCTTAAATAATGTGCCAATAAAATCGAGTATGCCACTCAATAGCATCAAACGGACCAGAATAATCCATAAGATACACCTCTTCACTCTTATCTATGTCAACCTGGTTTTCAAGAATATTTCCGTGATATTACTCCCTAAATTCTGACTGAAGCTATATTCTGGAACGTTACACACCATTTGCATATAAACGAGAAAAGTTTTCATACTAGCAAGTACAGAGGAACTAACCAATAGAGTAATAATACGAACTTTTTTTAATTTTCGGCACATTAGTCGCTTGTCACTTACACTGAACTAGCAGGCTACTTTTTCGCGATAGTATATCTCCTTTTCTACATGGCACCAACTTATTTAAGTTACAAATTAGATTTATATATCGGCTTAGTCAACTTTAGTGCCTGCTTCACGTTGGGCTGACCAAGAAGAATGAAGGAGTCGGCGATAATTTTTTGACGTGATTACGTCAAAAAATCGATGAACACCGGCTACACACATTAAAAAGTGTCACGTTCCGTATCACGTTCCGCGTGACGTCAGAGCTAGCAGTTTTCATCAATGTTTCTTTATGACGTTATCACGGTAAAACTATCGTCCGTAAACCGACTTTGCAGACAATCGTTTTTTTTCTTGATCGCTGTTACGTGTGCTATCCATCAGCATTTAGTGTTGCCCTCTAGCTATTCAAGCTGCTTCAATTCTCCGCTGCATACTCCTGGTAAAATTATCAATGAAATTTTAGGAGATTTCTTCCCATTTTTCCATTAATGCGTTTTTTTAATACAAATTGTATGACGTTGCTACTCTATCGGCTAAATTTATCTAGTTAGCAAGTCAGCGTGGTTTCGTAGCGATATTTGGGCAGATGCTTCATGAGATATGTGGAAAGGTGAATAGCTCTACGGATGATAACTGAGGTTCAATCGGTGTTTAAGGGGGGAGGGTTTACTTTGTAAAATTATAAGGGAACGAACGCTTTGGCGTTCACTAGTATATTAGGTAACATGTCAGGCCAAATACTAAGTAAAGACAGAATCCTCCGAACGACGAAGTGAGTCTGGTATGAACTACGCCAAAGTGTGTAACCGCACACATGCACACATGCATTTTTTTTATTTACTACATAATAAAACAAAGTCCTCCCCGCGTCTGTTATTCTGTTCGCGATAAACTCTAAAACTCTTGAACGAATTTTTTGAGCGGTTTTCACCAATATGTGGATGGAGTGATTCATGAGGAAGGTTTAGTTATATTATTTATTAACCCTGACATAGCTCGAGGAGTATGTACGTTGAAGCGGCAATGGGCAGGCCACATCGCTCGTAGTACAGACAACCGTTGGGGGAGAAGAGTTCTAGAGTGGCGACCACGAACCGGAAGACGCAGTGTTGGCAGGCCTCCCACTAGGTGGACCGACGACATCGTGGAAGTCGCGGGAAACCGGTGGATGTAGGTGGCGAGTTGTCGTTCATTATGGTGTGCTAAGGTTGAGGCCTTTGTTCAACAGTGGATCTTCAGGCTGATGATGATGGTGATAATTAAGGGAAAAGTTAAGCTGAGATACAAATATTAATTCTACGCGGACGAAGTCACGGGAAACCTAGTGATAAAAGAAAATAAAAAAGTTCGACAACTGCCATAATGTGCGATAGGTATTTTATCAGTTGAATGCAACACAATGTTACCTTATAATTATGACATAGTTCAGTTGTTACTCATTATCAAACTAGCTCATCCTCATTACAATGCCAAAGTTAACACACAAACTCACATTTAACATAAAATATGCATAAACATAACTATGACACACGTTCAGAACCAGTATAGTCCGGGCATAGAGAAAGTCCGGGTCTTGGGTCAAATGGCCAAGTAAAGGAGGCGATACACCACAGCGTTCGCAGAAGAACGTCGAAGAGCGATGCAATTCACGTCAATGTCCCTTAGACAGGGCCTAAGGTAACAAGAGCTAAAGGCCACGTTTAGCATAATTTGTGGGCGTATAAAAAGGGAATCAAATTATTGATGGGTTGCTAGTCGCATCGCCTAACGATTCCCAAGAATTTCACCCATTCCCTCGATGAGCTATTACCATGTGCGCGGGGAAGAGAAGCAACTCTAGGGGGGTTACCATGACGTCGTAATGCGATTCAATGCAGATTCAGTTCAGGTTCGCTCGCTGTCAGATCCATACTAAAAATGACAGCTATAACCTGAACTGAGTCGGGATTGAATCACATTAAGACGTCATGGTAAGACCCCGCTACATTGTCCATGAGATAATAGTATTTACATACTTCATACATACCAAAACTCTAGCCAAATCGAGCATAATTTTGAACTTGGTTATTTGTCATAATTATTTGTGCGAATTCGACGATCAGTAGACACAAATAGCTCATTCTGTTACTAGAATGAGAGTCAGATAAGCGCGATCTTCGTTTGCGCGATAGTGCGACATCTTTTTTTTTTCGGCATCGAGGCGCGTAGCAATGGACTAGCGTCTAACACCCACCAACAGCCAAAAACGTTGAACAAAAGTAGAATTGTTTGCAGCTTAAGAGCATAACTCCTGTATTAGACGCATTCGCCCGATATCCATTCGTGTGAAATGCTCAGATGTGTCGCTCCCTCTAGCCATCATGTATCGGTGTTAATAGATTCATGTTTATAGGTGAATGCGCAGTTCATATTGTTATAAATATACATGTTAGTCGATAGCGATGGGCGACCAACTGGACTATAAAACCTGGGTCACTTCTTTGAAAGTTATAGTACCGTTGTTTCGATATCGATATTTAATACAGGCGGTACCCTGCCGTTCTCTGTAATTAGTTAATGATGGAATTTATTATCAATCAGTTGCAATAACTGTAGGAGATATGAGATGCTCTATTATTCTGAGAGCTATCATTTTGGAGTAGCTATTTGAGGCGATGTAAAAAAATTGGACGTGTAGTCCTTTATTTATGGTATTTACAAAAACACAGACCTGGCTATAGGGCGACCTTTTACTTATATATAACATTTTGGATTTTGGATTACCTGGCAGGTAGTAGGGTCCCACCAAATTGTGTTGGCTTTTTTTAATGTATTAATTTTGAGGTACCAACTAAATAATATTCTGTTAAAATTTTACCACAGCCAAGTTCCTTCTTAGGTTCTTTTTTTCAAGTAAAAATTATTTTATTTGTCAGCTTTCAGTCCTAGGAAATTATAAAAAAACTACCTGGCTCAATTTTTTTTGTGCTAAAACAAAATTTTGCAATACAAAAAAAATATGGACTCATTTAGCTCCACTACCATGCATCGAAGTCTGTGTTTTTGTAACCAACCAACATGGGTACTATCCAGCCCAATATTATAATTACCTACAGTCCAATATTATAATTACAGCTCTAGTCCTCTGAGTGGAGCCCCGTAACCAGCAGCGGAAAGTATATTTTTTTATCTAGTTGACCCTCAAACAAATGGAACTCAGATTCAATTAGTTACTGGAGACATTTTGGAATGACAAACAATTCAGAGCCCATCTCTACCTCTCGACCAATAACGCCTCAAGGCATTAATTTACGACCGATATTGAAATTAATGGATTCTATTAAGATTTCTATCCGATAACCGATTAAATAATTCCAACAAATTACTTTCAATACAACGATTATTCCAAACGAAGTGAAAAGTAAAAGTATTATTTAAGTAACATTAATCACTACATTGGAATCAATTTACGTCCAAGCATATGCACGCATTGGGAACGCACACAATGGCGTTTGCTTGTGTGGTGACGGTGTGGTAAAAAATCAATTGGTATGAAGACATCCGATTCCTTTCATGTCCCTCAAGGCAATTGATTACATAGAAAGGTGAAGAAAAAACCCGTTAAGTACGACTCAGACAAACACACTAAGAGTTCCGTACAATCGCACATTTTTTACTGATTCAGCGTACACGCGTTGTGAAAATTTCAAGAATTAGATACTAGGTATACACCTCTTTGACAGACGGATGTACAAACGGACGAACGGATAGAGAGGCTGATGGACAGACGGACGGACGGACTGACGGATAGGTAGCGAAACCTTAGTAATAGGGTCCCATTGGCACGCTTTGAATACGGAACTCTAAAAACTGGCCAGCAACAAAAAAAGAGAGAAGTGGTCGTCACACTATGAGCCATCAACGGCAATACTTTTTGTTGTCAATCGTCTTTATTGGAGTGGAATACTCATGTCAATCAGTCAGTTCAATTAGTGCCATGATTGAAAAATTATGCTTTTTAAAATAAAAAAAAAACACGGTACAATGTACATTGCCAAATTAAGGGTTAATAAAAAAAATTGTAACTTTATTACCTTTGTATCAATAGGTATATGTAGCTACAGAATCAAAAAAAAAATTTTTAGCTGCGTAAGTGTTTTGGTTTTTGACAAAGACCTACCAACAAAATAGGGCGGTGACCTTGCTCTATCGATATTAGGTAAGCGCGACACAACCACGATATCCTCTGAAACCGTTACAGCTTACGAAACAGGTTCGCCGGCGTGCAGCGAAAGTGTTTTAATTTCGCACACGATATTTTCGTCGGGAGCCTTTGAAGTACGAAATTGGAATTCGACGATTATTTGCGACGATAACTTTTGGACATTTAATTCGCTACACAAGGCAATGTGACAGTTAACACGTTTTAACGTATGTCGTGAGCATGTATTAAAATGTCGAAAACACAAACATAAAAGTTCTTGCTGAATATTTTGGTATTTTTACGATCTTTTTTAAACACTTGTTGCAGCATATTTCTTTAGTGTAGGTATTTAGGACAATAAAATTAAATACATTATAAATAAACTGCTTCGTACAACTCTTAGTTAGGTAGACAAGTGGTAATCGCTCCAAAGCGTACCAGTGTCATCATACGCTTGCCAGTAGTATTTGTTCGCTAGTCATGTCGTTTTTGATAGGCTTATGTCAATCATAAAACAACTTAATTCCATTCTTTTCGCGTTACTAAAGCGACTTTGTCTAATGATTAGATTCTAATCCCACAGAACTATTTTACTAACTTTCTGTTTTCCTAACTTCCATATAATTCAATTAAATCTCGCTTATTACAATCAAATGCCGATCACATAGCCGAAGGGAAAGCGGCTTCCAAGTACCCGAAGCGTCTAATTGACATATACAAATGGTCTTTTGTTTGATATGTTCACACGAGGGGTGTAAGTGAAGATCTTTGAATATGTTAATTGGTTGTTCGTGGAATAGAGAAGGTGTTATGGACGAAGTTTCAAAAGGTAGCTAATAAAGGCACATTGTTTTAGGTTTTTGCTACCTTCATAGTTGCATATCAAAGTTTACGTTCCACATAAAATAATGACCTAAAGCAACAACAAGTGCAAAATAAATAAAAAAAATAAATTAAAATTAAAAATAAAAATAAATTAAAATTAAATATTTACTTAGGAACAAGGTGAGAGCAAAAAACTTTTTCAACAGCATTACACAAAAAAATATTGATTTAGTTGGATGGAGCGTCTTGATTATATTCAAATATTTTTTCAGCAATATCAAAGTGCGTCTATTGTTAATGATAAAACTAAACATCAAGATTTCATTATGATTTTTCAAAAATAACTCGCACAAAAACAAATAGTACTAAACTAAAATTAACAGTTACATCTATTACGTGTTCAGTGTATGTAGGATTACTCGATTTACTATGAAAGTTCGAGCATTAATCAATGCAATTGGTAATTCATTTACACTTACTCAAGTCTACATAAACACACTCGTCAGCCACTAAATCAATCAGCGAGGTGCTGTAAGAAAATGACGCATGTTAGTAGCTTTTCTTAGGCGGGCATGCGTTAGTCGATAAAGCTTGAAACAGTAGTTTATCGATAACTTATCGACTAATTTTAATTTGATTTGTAACATCACTTTTAATTGTCAATAACATTATGATCTATATTTGTAATTTTATTTGGTTTTATCGTTGGCCAACTTATGAAACATTCGGATTCAAATTCAAATTCGGATGTCAGGTGCAGAAATTTAACAAGATTCATACTTATAAGGAAAGTCTATTAGTTTCTTGACGAGAGTGTGCACAGTAACTTTACATCTTTAATTAACTGCGATAATCATGGAATCGAATGGACATGTGTATTCGTTTAATCAAAAAAATCTCACCTACACGGATACAGATACAGAGATAGTTTTCACTCGATTTAATCATAATTAAACTAACCAGCCGCGCTACACTTACCCAATCTCGGACCGGTCGACATAATTACCCATCAAATCTAATCCGACATTCCTCACTTATCTGCTCATAGATGGCTAATATACATCGATACGTCGATACAAGTCGATATCTCGATATCGACATGGTGGTCGTGTAAACACCGGGCTGATCACTAATTAGTGCTCGGTGAAAGTTACCGACCGACTGACCACAATCCCGACTCGATGTTTCGGCGGTGCCGATTTTAGATCGATTCTACTTTCGTTTTTGACTACTCTTACTTACCACTCACTGATACATTGATTTATTTTACGTACGTCATTTGCATCTTGACCACTAAGTTGTATTGAGTGTTTGATTGAGAATTTGAGCGTGACTAAGCGTAGATTCAAACGCGATAGGTTTGACGTACGTTGTCCATTTAGATGCGCTCATGTCAAATTACGTTTTCCGTCTGTTCACTGTATATATACAGGTTGTTACAAAAACACTCATAGCCTTGCAAGCCCCGACTTGTGACGACGCCCGACTTGTGGTCGTTTATTACAAAAGTGTAGGTGTAGTGCAAAACCGAGACATCAAGTCCCAGTGTGATTTCGGATAATCTTAGCACACTTAAAGTTCTTTTCTCATTCAATAATTTGTCCTTAAGGTAGTATCACATTCGGCAGCACGTACTACTAGTCTGTACTCATGGTAGTTCGCGAGCAATAAAGCCCAAAGGGGGTTAAATGGTTCCTTGTAAATAATCCATCGACAAATTAGTACTGTGGAGCTGCCTTGATGAGGCACTCCAAACTGTACGGGATGATGTAGCTCAGATGGCTCTCAAATCTATTTAATCAAACTTTGAATATAGGTTCAGTATTTTATTTAGCTTTTTAGATTATTTAAAACAATACATCTGCTTCCAAGGAAGCCCTAAGCAACTCTCCCGTCACTCTTGTTTCGAATTCTAGTTTATTTTTTAATTTTTAAATTTAAGATTCGAATTCGATAAAGAGTAAAGAAGGAGTCTTTACAGTACCTATAGTATCATGTCACCTATTATTTACCGAAAAACCATATTTTAATAAAACTACAAAAGTAGGTACTGTAAGTAAGTTAAGTTTTTAATATCCCTGGAGTGACAAATCACAAGTAAAGTAAAAATTAAAGTGGTCTGATATGACATTAATTCTAATAGGGTCGACACAATCTTTGGCTTTGCCAAATTTTGTTTTGGGTAGTTTTGTAACACGTTGTATAGTAAAAGTATGAAAATAAACGTTGAGCATTTCTGTTTACAAGCAGAGAAGGTTCTATGTGAGCGTCTGCGGCAAGTTTAGAACTGACCCGTGGGAAACATTCACTTTCGTAACGAGCTATGCGTGAAAATAGTGTAAATGAGCACTGTTAATTGTTTCTGTTGTTCAAATGTGTTGCTATAAAACAAAATAATATTTTTCCGCCTGGTTTCACTGACAGGGTTTATTTACGATACTCCATACGGGGATCAACGAGAACAATTTTATTGTACAAACACAAATTAACTACTATCGCGTCATTTCATTCTTTTTGCATCAAAGCTTCCTTAACAAAAAGTCAGATAAGGCAAATCCAAGATAAATGCATCTTTAGTATAATATAAACTTACTAACGATACGCCTGCTACGTCGTGAACACATTCCCTCTTAAAAATCTTCCGAAACTAGTCGAATCGTCTGCGATTAAGTAATCTAGAGTCAAACAACTAAACTTATTCCAAATCCAAAACCAAAACTTACTCTAAATCCTTCACAGTTCACTCTGCTAGGCTGTGGAATCGGTTACCGACCTCCATCAGGCAGTCTGCCTCCGTGGCGTCGTTCAGGGAGGGCTTGAGGAAGATGTGGCTCACATCATCTCCTTAGATATTGTATATTGTGTACTTTTAGTGTATTTTGTCTGTATGCATGTGTGTAATGTCATTTAGTAGTTTATTTTATGATTTGTTTATTAACTCACACTTTGTCGGGCCCTCGTTTAATGCTCCTCTCATCTACTCAAAGGTTAACTGGTAGAGATCCCTTATAGGACAAGTTCGCCTTTGTGCATTTATTCATGTATTTTTATTTTTTGTGAATTTGTATCTGTTTCTTTATATTTGTACAATACAGCATAAACAGCATTTACTTACTTACTTATTCTTTAAGTAAAACGAGTGAGACTTATAGTCTACTAGCTGTTGCCCGCAACTTTGTCTACGTAGAATTCGTTTATCGCTATCCCGCAGGAATTACGCAATGTTCCGAGATAAAAAGTATCCTATGTGTTATTCCAGACTATAATCCATCCATGTTCTAAATTTCACACACATCTGTCGTGTCGTGTGACGTGAAAGAGTAACAAACACCCATCCATCCATCCAGCCATACTTACAATCTTTCGCGTCCAAATTAAATAGATTTACGTACGCTCTGCATAAGTTAAAAATATCTACAGATATAAAAACCGCCACTTGCGCTTACTATGCATATGCACACGCTTGGTTGAAATATGGTATACTTCTGTGGGGCGGTAGTGCAGATTCCTTACAGCTATTCAGGCTACAAAAGCGATGCATTAGAATCTTGGTTAATATAGATATGATGGAAAGCTGTAGAAAACACTTTACTGAACAAAAGATCTTGACACTGCCATCAATCTATATCATGGAAGTATGTACTTTTGTCAAAAAAAATATGCAATTATTTCCGCAATATTCCAGACCACAAAACCTACGACCTCGAAAAAAGCTACAAAGACCCCTCTCGAAGTTGCAAATGGTACAATCTGGCCCTTTTGCAATGTGTATAAAATTATTTAATACACTACCAGAAATTTTAAAAAGCGAACATGATCTTAAAAAGTTTAAAGTTCAATTAAGAACATTCCTACTTAAGAAATGCTATTACTCTGTTCAAGAGTTCTTATCTGATGTAGAATATGTGGAATAGTTTAGATAGTACCTTAAAACCAGATTATGTTTAGGATATTTAAATAACATAAGTATTATCTTTGATGAGTGTTTTTTTCTTTTTTGTGTATTGTGGAATGTCATTTAAAATCATGTACGTATTTGAGAATTTGAGAGCACTGCAGTGCTCATTTAAGCCTTATTCTTACTTATATTTCGTGGACTTTTATTTTAGAATTAAGGACATTCAAATTATGATAATTTATAACAATAATAATAATGTATTTATTAATTAGACATAAGATGAACCCATATAATTATATAGTTAATTACAAATTAAAAATTAAATTATTAACTGTCTTTAGTGAGCCTAATTTTTGTAAATTATTTAGAAATGCGAAATAGCTATAGATAGATGTAGGTATTTATTTTAGAGTGTTGCTGTGCCCTATCAGGGTTTATGTTTCTGGGCTTTTATACATTAAGTAAGATCTTGTAAAACAACATAATTTGCAATAAACCATTTGAATTTGAATTTGAATTTAATATTAGTAGGGTGATTATAATGAGATGGTTTGTATGTACCTAATCGCGCAAAAGAACTAGCAGCGATACACATGGTGAGTTATGATGATGAAAATTCTATACTAAGATGATTGCAACGATCGCTTGATACTAATAGTGCCGGTTGTGATTATGCTACCAAATTTGAAAGATTTTATCGATATTTCCTTCTCAAGTGATCGGGTCTATTCTAAACATAGTGGCTAGTAAAACTTTGTGTTATAACCTAGTAGCAAATTCACCAATTGTGCGTTCAACTTTGCGACCACGAGGTCGTAAAATGTGTGCCAACAGGTCTGGGTATGTGGGTTTACGACGCTTCCCAGCGACGTGGGTGCCGCACTATTGTCTGTTAGCAATTAATACAGTAACTGTACGAGTTTCCTAGGATTTCATGGGAATGAATGTTGAGGGATTGCTTCGAGTGTACCGGGAGACGGTTCACAATAGATTTTTTATTAGCACCCCACTTCCGTCCAAAAGCTAAGTTTTACTAAGGAATTTCTTAGAGCGTAAAAGTATAGGGCTAATTCTCATTCATTCTTTACAACAAAAAAGTTAAGCGCAAATTTGAGCTCTTATACAGGATGTCCCGTAACTCCCGTAGGTAGTACGACAAACTGAGAGATCGAAACGAAAATTTTTTAACATTTCCAAGTTATAATAGAATCGAGCCCACATAATTAAAATCTGAATAGTTTCTTATATACTCAGTAAGCAAAATCGTGACTACACGTTCACTAAGTAACCAATCACGAATGAATGAAAATCACGGACCGCATAGAAAGTTCCACTAGACCTTCATTTAGCACCCATAACCAAAGTACTAAGTAGTATAATAGTATAAATCACCTTAAATGGAACGAAGGAGTAAAAGTTTTAGCGAAAGCAAAAGTAAAAGACCCCAAGTGTCGTTGACCGGTCGGGCACGTTCCTAACTTTTGACCGTCAACAACTCACGTTTGACATTGACATGACAGTCGGAACTTAAGTAAATGTAAATGGTTGTCTGTGACGAATTTCTATCGATGTTATAAAAAGTTAACGTTTAAAGTTTCTTGCTTAGTGTCTTGAGATAAAAATAAACTGATGTGAGAGAGCTAGACTTTGATTGTGTGTGAAATAATCTCTGGAAGAATTTGACCAATAAAATTGTATTCATTCATTCACTAAGAGATCCTCTAAAACCTTCTTATTGATTCGTTTACTGATAATTGTTTTTTCACTATTCATAATTCATATAAGCAAAGCCCCGGGAAAGATCAAACTCCCTGTGGGACGCAGACGCATAGTTACAAGTTTTCTTTAATGGCAGTCTACATTATAAATCTCCTAAGTGCATCAAAGAATTGTCTTAGTGCTATCAAATGTTGTTGACCTAGCCATCAATTAATTTACTTGCAATCTTCCATGGAAATGTAAAAGCTAACCAAGTAAATCAGGATTCCTAACTTAAGTATCCAATTTTGTATGCAGTAAGTATGAAAAAGTGGACGCTTATTTAAGTGAACCGACACCTACATCCCGCACAGCGTTCAGATAGCGCAGGTTGGTGCAGTACGAAGTTCGCGATCTCGAGGAGCAGCGTTTAGTTGATCTCGACGCTAAACGCCATAAATTACAAGCCAGCCTATTGCCATTTGCTACCCTTTAGTCAATGGTGTGCTCACGTGCCTTCATCGTGCGCGAGGCTTCACCTCTAAGATCAGCTACACAAGCCATCTTCGGGCGCACGAGCGTCAAACTAGCTAGGAGTCGGATCTGGTCACCAAGGCTGAAATCGCTGGGAAGGATTATCATCATCATCCCGCACGAATCATCAAGTAAGTCCAGTGGTCCAAGGCGTTAATACGTAGTAGACTTAAATTAAAGTAACAAGACCTAAAGGCCACACTTGGCGTGAGTGGGGGCGTATGTATAAGTGGAAAGGGGAATCAAAATAGGGATGGATTTCTAGCAAAATTGCCTAACATGATTCCTAAGATTTCCGCCCGTTCCCTCGATGGGCTTTTACTATCTATTCTGAGCGGGAAGAGATGTTTTTTTTTCTCCCAGACAAATGGAAGAAAAGTCACCCATCCAAGCGACATGATAATGTATGTTACACAAATCCGCATCCGGTACTCGGACGCATCTGTGTCGTATTCAGCGTGGGCGCACCCGTAACACCAGTAACAATAATTGACGTGGTGTCAGTCGATCGGCGAAAGTGTAAACAAAGACGTGTCACGCACGCTTTCTGGCCGCTTGTTTGCACTTGCATCAAGTTGTTTAGTGCCTTCGGTTTGTGTTTAGAGGTTGTTTGAGGTTATTTACTAAGGAATCTTGTTACGGCGGTTTATTTTCGTGATTGACGAAAGGGATTGTTATGAAAGAGTCTTGGTCAGTCACATGTGTGGTATTTTGTTGTTGTGGTATTGGCATTCAATGCTATTTTATTGCGTTCCTATATTTGTAATCCAACATCTGTTTTGTGATTTTTTTGTTTGCTTTCTCTCAAACTCCCCGTCTACACTACAGTTTCACAAGAAGTCTCAAAATTACAATATTTTTTCAATCCAAAGATATCCTATACCTACAACGGGCTCTTTAAAAAACCGCCACGGAAACCGAACCTGATTGCAATTGAGAAAACAATACAAATTATCATGTGCAATTATCATTCACTCGTTATTTTCTGAATGGAACCAATTCAAAATTATGCAAACAAGTCCAACCCTCTTACGCATTGTCGACTTTCATTTTCACGCGCTGGTTCAATGCTCGATAAACCTTTACCTAACGAAACCAGTTCGCCATTCATTCAATAGATCATTGTGTAGATCCATTCATTCGGCTCGTCCAGCCTATTAGGTGTTATGCTAATGTGATGAAACAGAACAGAAGGGTCTGGGGGTACTCATCTCAAGTACCTATCCGGTATTTGGAGTTGGGTATTCGGGTATGCGACCCCGGCCTCCCCTAGCTACTACAGTTGCTTCATCAGTCTTCCATTACTGTAGTATCCTTTCAAACCCTGTCCTACCTCAATTCTTCATCCCTCTCCACCTTTCTATCCTACCTTTTCCCTTTCCTTGCCCTTTCCGCCAATCTAAGGTCTGCCGTGCCGAGAGATGCGTGACTAGGGGCGTGCCTAGTCTTAAGCGTGCCAATTCGCCTTGGGGACCAGGCGATCCCCTGTCAATGGCTAGCCTTATCCTGGCATGCGGGGCTCTGCCAGGATCGACCCTTATCCCTAGCTTCTCGTAGGAACGATATGATTCGATTTCATAATGATGATCAGGATGGCGGCGACGAGGTTCGCAACCCGTCACGTCGCGTTCACCACGGGGGCGAGAAGTGGGCTACGGAGAGCCGCTTCGCTACTTTGAATGTAAGAGGAGGAATGAAAGACAAAGTTGATGAAGTGTGTCAGATGATGGATGCTAGGCATATTGATGTTTTGTGTGTGAATGAAACCAAGCGGAAAGGATGTGACACCACCAAACAAGGAACCTATGTGGCATATTGGTCTGGCGCCAATAAAGGCCGCCAGGGAGTTGGTGTCATACTTTCCGCAAGAGTGGCTGAGTGTGTGATTGAGTTTGAGTGCGTGAGTCCCAGGCTTGTGTGGGTGAGGCTGAAAGTTGGACTCACTCGTATCTTCATTCTCGGTGTATATGCACCGACGGATGTGGGATCGAGTGGGTCTATAAAAGACAAAGCTGAACGGGAAGAGTTCTGGGATAGTGTGAGAGATATTACGAGTAAATGCAAAGAGAATGAGAGGATCATCATGCTAGGTGATTTTAACGGATGGGTAGGTAAAAAGCGTGACGGATATGAAAGAGTGCTTGGTGCGTTTGGTGATGAACGAGTGAATGAAAACGGGAAAAGTGTGCTTGAGGTGTGTTTGGAGTGGAATCTTTGCGTGACAAACACAATGTTTGCACACAAAAAGATCCATATGTACACAAGGGAAGAAGGAAGTGCGAAGAGTATGATTGATTTTGTGATAGTGGATGAAAGATTGAGAAATAAAGTCAGGGACACTCGTGCATACCGCGGAGTCGGCATCCACACAGACCACCACCTGGTGATATGCCGTATTAGTGGTCTGTTTAAACGATGGCGGCACCGGGTCAAAGAAACCACTAGTGTCCTTGAGCGAATAAAAGTGGAGAATCTGCAAGACGAGAATGTAAGAGAAAAGTACCAGGATGTGTTAAAGGATCGACTTTGCGACTTAGATGAAGTATGTGAGATAGAAAAAGTGTGGACGGCATTTAAGGAAGGAGTTGTGAATGTTGCTACTGAGGTGTGTGGGGTGTGCAAAAGGGGAAAAGGGAGAAAGAAAAGGAACGTATGGATGGATGGTGAAGTACAACAGGTGGTACGAGAAAAGAAGAAGGCATGGTTGGATTGGTTAGCGAAAAAAGCTAATCGAAGAATGCAAAAGGTGACGGATGAAGATGTATGTAAAGCGAAAGATGAATACAAAAGAGTGAAAGGATTAGTAAAACAGACTTGTGACAGAAAGAGGGAAGAACGTAAAGATAATTTTGATAGGAGACTTTCTGATGACTTCCGGACGAATATTAAAATGTTCTGGAAGTCTATAAAGACAGCCCGGGGCAAAAACACTGCCTCGGAGCTGAGTAAAATCAGAAGCCTTGATGGAAGTGTTATAAAAGGAGAAGAATGTGTGTTAAAAAGATGGAAGGAATATTTTGAAAGCTTGTTTGAAAGAGCAGAAGAATCAGGGCACGTACCGGCTCATGCCGGAGAGATGAATGAAAGTAGTCAGGAAAATGAGATAGGCATGGATGAAATTGTGAACGCCATGAAAAGAATGAAGTTAGGAAAGTCTGCGGGATATGATAGAGTGTCGGTCGAAATGCTGAGAGCCGGTGAAGGCGTGGTAGCCAGTCAGTTGTGCCACCTTTTCAACTTGTGTTGGACGAACGGTCGGGTACCGGAGGATTGGTGCAAGGCCGTGATTGTGCCGCTGTACAAAGGAAAGGGGTCACAACTGGACTGCAAAAACTACCGCGGAATAAGCCTTCTCAGCGTCGTCGGCAAACTGTATGCAAAGGTACTGATTGAAAGAGTTATGAAAGAGACCGATGAGAAAATATGGGATGTACAAGCGGGTTTTAGAAAGGGAATGGGATGCACGGATCAAGTCTTCTCCTTGCGGTGTATAACCGAAAAGTATATGGCCAAGGGCCAGAAAATATACTGTTTATTCGTGGACTTGGAGAAGGCTTATGACAGAGTGATGAGGAATGAGTTGTGGTCAGCATTATCCATGCATGGGGTGAACAGTAATCTGATACGAGCACTAAAATCTCTCTATGAGGATTCTAGTGCTTGTGTGAGGATAAACGGGGCGTACACTGAATGGTTTAGCATTGAGAAAGGTGTTAGACAAGGATGTGTTGCGTCACCGTGGCTGTTCAACCTATTCATGGATACATGCCTGAGTGATTTGAAAGGGAATGACTGTGGACTAAGAATGAGTGGGTTAACCATCAAATGCCTCCTATACGCCGACGACCAAGTGTTGTTGGCATCGTCGGAGGAGGAGTTGCAGATGATGACTAACATTTTATGTGGTGCTTTGGAAACGAAAGGTATGAATGTTAATGTAAGCAAGACGAAAGTTATGGTGTTTGAAAAAGACGATAGTATGACTGAATGTGAGATTGTGATTGCGGGTAAGAAAGTCGAACAGGTAAAAGAGTTTGTATATCTGGGTTCGGCGTTTACGAAAGATGGAAAGTGTGAAAGTGATATTGAAAGAAGAGTGAATGCAGGAAACATGGTAAATGGGGCGCTGCGCGCCTTTGTGAGCAGTGAGAAGGTGTCGAAGAAGGCGCGTCTGGCTGTTCACAGAGGGGTGCTTGTTCCAACATTAATGTACGGTAGCGAGACTTGGGTATGGCAAAAGAAGCATGAAAGTAGAATAAATGCAGTAGAAATGAGAGCGTTAAGAAGTATGGAAGGTGTATCACTGAAAGATAGAATAAGGAACAGTCTGATAAGGGAACGTGCTGGTGTGAAAGAGGATATAGTGACTAGGATAGAAAAAAGTATGCTTAGTTGGTTTGGGCATGTAGAGCGGATGGATGAAAGTAGACTAACTAAACAGATCTATATGGGGAGTACGAATGGTTGCGTTGGGAGGGGAAGGCCTAGACGGACGTTTCGAGACCAAATAGGAGACGTTTTGGAAAAAGGTCAGGTCAGGAGTACCCGAAACCGACGAGCATGTATGAAGAGATTGATGACTGTGGATGAAGCGAAAGAAATATGTCAGGATCGTAGCAAGTGGAATAAAGTAGTCTCTGCCTACCCCTGTGGGAAAGAGGCGTGACGGTATGTATGTATGTATGTATGTATGAAACAGATCGATTTCCTTTTTTGTCAGTGGATTGTCGTCACAACAAAGAACATGCTGCGCAGTATGTTTTTGGTGATTTTTTAACAATATTCAAATTATACCTATTTTTGTGTAAATGATACTGAAAACTCAACTCATCATCTGAAAATATAGGCAGATTGTCATCAATCCCTGGTGCATGCCACACCGCTACACCACCTGTAGCACCCTGCTTGGATTTTTCCTTGAGTTCCAGGTTTAATATGAATTTCAAAGTCGGATTCCAATAACATACTAACTGCTAAGACAGATATAGTTCTAAAAATAACAATTTTAACAGCTGTCTTAAACTTAAAAGAAACTACCTTGTTTAATAATTGAAATGTACGGTGTTAATAGATGATGAACTAAAATTATTCCTCTTAGCACATTACTTCAGATATTCAACAAATCGTAAATGAAATTACGACCGATTAACGGCTTAATTCACTTCACACTATAAAGCATCCGTGCAAATTGCAAATTCGTCATACATTTCGTTTATAATTATCGATTCCGCGTTGAATGCTCTGAGTCAACAAATAAAACTCAATCCTCTGCGAGTAAATTCAGTTTTTGCTTCTTAACCCAATGGCCGTTAGAAAGAGTATTGTGTTTTGCAAGTCTAGGCACGTATTGACTAATATAGGTATTTGTCTAATTTGTTGGCAGACACTTATAACGGTGATTAGATCGGCTTGATTGCGGGAATGATATAGGTAATGAATTATGAGTAGGTAATTGTGGGAAGTATGGGCGCCCTGAAAAGAGGTACGTGCTATAAAGATGATCGTGTTTAATAAAACGTTTGATAAATGTATAGTAGCTTTTACCAAGGCCATGGCTTAGTTGTTCCTTTTGCAGTATAAGTCTAACAATCAATTCAGAATCACAAACGTTAAGGAAGCCGGCTTCGAACAATGGCGCGTAGAGTCCGCAGAGTCCTTTAGCCACCGCCGCCGCTAAGTAAATGTCTAGATTCCGTATCAATATCCGTAACTTTATACAGTTACACTTTTTTCACATCATTTATTACAACAAACATTACACACATTCATTAATAATATTTAAGATAGTTTAAACATAAATCTGCATAAAAGACCAACCGCGCACCGACAGTTTTAAAAACAATTGGCAGCCGCGTTATTCTTCTTTTTCTTTGGTGCCACGGCGCGTGGCAATGGGCTAGCTCCAGTCAGCCACCAGACAAGAAGGTTGGAAATTCTATAAAATTATCATTATCCAAAAACCAATACATCGAATGTACCAGTTACTTCTCTTCCCGGGCGGATGGTAAAAGCCCGTCGAGGGAATAGGCGACAATCTTAGGAATCATGTTATAGGCGATGCGGCTAGTATCCCATCACTATTTTGATTCCCCTTTCCACCTATACGCCCATAATTATGCTTAACGTGGCCTTTATGTTTGTATGTAAGTAAGTATATAGAAACAGATACAAAATACTTACGTACTGATACTGGTATGTATCCAAAATACTTGATCAGATCGAATCTTTATCGTTAAAGTTTATAAAAGAGAGTGTCCTATCAATTACAGTAAATTGAAGTTTCTGAGCGCGGCAGTAACTGAACCAATTTAACGTCTATAGATTAATAAACGTCATCAATCACGGCGACGTCGGCTCATTATTCAAACCAAATCGTCCTTGAATTTCAAGATGCGTCGTGGGACAGTGCGTTCAATCAACATTATATATCGTAAAACAATCTATCTAAGGTTCAAAGTTGTTGGAAGCTCTATCAGAGGTTTATAAGGAGCTTATGTCTGATGAATCGATAGTTTTGTAACTTTGGATAATTTTATTAAACTGGTTTAGAGAAATGTCAATGTTTCAATTAGCCGCAATAATGACATTGTTTTGTTTGTACAGTTTGTTTCTAAACTTAAGTAGGTACCTTATTACCTACCTAAATTTCTAAAGGACACTGAAAATAAGAACACATAGAAAACTCCGAAAAGTAAAGCTATGGCCGGGAATCGAACCCGGATCCTCGTCATTCCGTGACGAGTAATTACCCCTACACCACCCAAGCACGTGGGTAAGCCTTCGAATTTTTCTATCTGTTCTAGCTGTCACGTGACCTTGTGCGATGCGAATTCTTGTCGCCAAGCGTCGACTGTTTGAATGATGTGTCTGTACGACACAATTTAAAACTCCCGTGGAACATCTACTGCTCAACAGGGACGAGAGAAGGCGCTGTTTTTCAAATTATAGGTCTATTAAGATGTAAAAATTCTTGAGTCATTTGATAGTACCTTATTACCTGTCCTCTTGTTTATGTAGGTAGTACGCAGGTGTACCTATGAAAAAGTAGATTCTTATGTTAAAGAACCGACTGTAAGTGTACACATACACACGTAATCTTAGGATTTGACAATAAACTAGATAAATTACTAACAGAACAGGCTCATAATTATAATGCTAAAAATCTGAGTCGAAGTGCAGAAGAGAAGTGATGCAGTTTTTATGACCTAGAAGTATAGTTTGATTGTACAGATATTTAAATATCTTCTACACGGGGTCTCAAAAAAAACGATTTTACGTTTCTGACCATTTACATTTATTTACTTAGTTCACACGTCCGTATTTAGATTACGGTGCCGGTATATACCAACCAAATTTCAACCTAATCAGTCGTAAATTTGGAGTCAATAAGTTGTAACCAACAAACTAAGCACGAGTGACTCAAAAAGTTCCATGTTTTGCTGTATCGATGCATAAAATATCCAAAAATGAAACACTTATTGTACTCGCAATAAACTTGTTTTGCCGGCATGCCCGCCTTAAAGTCGATTAATGCCTATTATAATCCTTAACCACGCCACAGCTTAACTCAACGTACGCAATAAAAACAAACATAAACTCCGTATAATCACTTAAAGAGTGTCAATATTTTTACTATCCCCGCACTTTATCCACGCGCGTTTCGCAATAAACTTGGCACTTAAGCTCCACCGCACCCCGTAATTACACACGACGCATAGCTTTCCGAAATACAGCAAAAAGCCGCCACAGAGACTTCCGTCACTTTCCGGTAGGTATCCACTTTCTCCCCGTTCTCCCACGGCCTGCTTGCCCCGAAATGCAAGCGAACCCGTCGGGCGAGACCGCCCACTATTCGGTGATTGAAGTATGTACGGACTTTACTTTCGCGGACCAATTAAGAGTGCAAGGGTGCTGGGCTTTAACAGGCGCAGGCACTTGTTTTTGCGGCGGCCATTCTTTTATGGTTTCATGGTAATTGTACGGTACATCGTCATTTTAGCCGACTTCATAAGCGCTCAAGTTGACTGTGTGTTTTTTTATGTACAAGATTATTTTCGTTTCGTATCGTTTCACATTTTTGTAATCAGGTGTGCAACATTGTATCGTCGATGTTTGAAGACATCCGTGGTATTTCGTCAAACGAAAACGATTTCTTGTTTGCACAATTTGACCTATTATTTTTTAGAACATTGCGTAGGAACGATTACAGAAACCTGAGTACATAGTACTACTCAAAGACGTCTAAGGATTTCAAACGCGTATAAAATTCTCTACCGACTTGACTGATCTCTGAACACTTTTGATGTATTTATCCTGAACGAATTGACTCGTTGATTCACTGCACTGTGAGGTCAGTATATAAAATTCGTGACTTCTCCAGAAGTATACTTTAACATTATAATATCTGAACCCGGTGACACGACCTATTCATATGCAGCTTTCATTTCTATTGCAAGGAGTATTTTATTAGATACGTAAATGATAAACGTCTGTAAACGTAAGGGGTGGTGGTTTCTTCCATGCTGATCTGGTAGTAAAGAAAAAACATAGAATTTACCAGTTGCTTCTCTTCCCGCGCATATGGAATGACCGTAAGTCTTAGGAATCATGTTATAGGCGATGCGGCTAGCAACCCATCACTATTTTGATTTCCCTGTCCACCTATACGCCCTTAATCATGCTAAACGTTGCCTTAAGGTTTTGTTACCTTAGGCCCTGTCTACCCCGCAAGGGATAAAGTCGTGATATATGTACGTATGTATGTATGTACATTTACGTACAGTAAGGCTGTTGGTTAACTTGACACTTCATTGCGTTACTATTACTACCTATAAATTTAATTTACGTGCTCTTGAAATATTAGCGCTACAAAACAGGCTCTTGTTGCCAACATTGATAATCTAGTATAGGTACTATGAAAGTTTCTCAATAGATCTACGTATGATTTTCTATGTGTCACGAAGTACAATCAGAATACTATGTACGAAATAATGATCGCCATTCGCGCTCGGCCGAATTTTACAAGCGCCTTCGTCAATTTCCCATGTTTTCGGTTACAATAGTCCACATTTCTGGGTATCATAAAGTCAAAAGTGCCACAATAATATTAATGCGGCAGACATGCCCCCAATTTTGTGGGAATATATACTAAGTAGGTGCATTATGTGAGTATGTGGGACCGGGGCGATGACAGCTTCGATTCACATTGTGCTAGCAACGAGGGCTAGATTAAATTACAAGCAATTGTTTCACTTCTTTCTCTCTAATGTGTGTAGGTTGCTCAGAAATATTTTATGAAACACTTTTCATGTCCTGGTTTCAAAAGATGTTTAATGTGTGAATTCTGCCATGGAAGTTTAGAAGTCTGTTGCCGAGGTCTGCAGAGTTGATGCAAATGATAAATGATCTCTCTGTAAGTAACTAGTGTATTGTTGACCGTACACGTCATTACAAGACAGCAGGCTAATATCCTCACCCTTGACTACTGGACCTACGGGCTGCATAGCTTGCACGTTTTTTTTATGTTAGAAAGGCCAGACAAACGAACTAGTGGGTCACCTGATGGTAAGCGATCTCCACTGTCCATAGACACCCGCAGCGCTTTACGCGATGCCAGTGCGTTGTCGGCCCTGCAGAAAATTGTACACTCGCTTCTTAAAGGCACCCAGGTCGTAAATCGATGGGAAGACCTCAGCGGGAAGCTCGTTCCAGATTTTGCAAGTTCGTGGCAAAAAAGACCGATTAAACCGCACCGTCGAAGACTGCCATTCATCAACATCATGTCGATGAAATGAACACTTACGACGGGTGGATTTGTAATGGAACCCCGCAGCTGGAATGAGGTCAAAGAGTTCCTCAGAGCATTCCCCGTTGTGGAACTTATAAAACACGCAAAGGGAGCCAACGTCTCTGCGGAGAGCAAGGGGATCGAGTTTATCGGAGAGTGAGGGGTTGCCGATGATTCGGGACGCCCTGCGCTGTATGCGATCAAGTGAAAGCAGCTGATATTGGGGGTGTTAACCATTATGCAAGCCTTCAGTCAGTGGGGAGTTATTACGGTAGGCAGCGGGAAGGTGACACAGCACTATTTGGTAAGCGATGCTTACCCTGGTCTGGGGATTGCCCTTGCACGCCACTGATGCAAGCTTAGTAATTGTCTGTCGCTACAATTATTCCTTAACAGAGCTCGTTTCAATCGTTGATGACGGTATCTACACCACCTCTTGAAGAGTAACGTTACTCAATGACATACAACGCATAGCCTAAACCTAACCTATGACCTAATTTCTTAATTTTCACGTAATAGGCAAACAAGAAGGGATTTTTCAATTTCCACAGAAGAGTGAAGTAACCTCTTTTATTATTAATCAGGGGCGAAGCCGCAGACTTTATATTTGTTTAACTGTTGTGTAATTGTTTTGAAAAAAATTTGGTGTAACATAAAGTACTCCCTGGTGTATTACATCAACTGTACATTTGTATTCAGTAGAAAATAAATGGTCCGAGCCAATTTTAATACACGTGGGCGTCGTTTTAAAGCCATCAATTCATTTACTGAATTCCCATCATTCAAACCATGTTTAAATACACCTTTTCCTGCCCTCTAGATAACAATCCAGAAGAACGGCTGCGGACTATCTCCGACAGTTGACAACTCCTCAAAAACTTGACGCAAAAGCATCGCTTTCAAGGACAAGCTAGCATTGACCTCTGTAAAGAACTTTGTTGGTACTTTCCCTAGAACTTTCGTGGAAACATGAGTCGGGTGGCAAAGGTGACAAGTTATGTATTATGTTTTCTGTTTGCAGATAAACGATGCGGCTGCGACGCGGACTGGCGATAGGAGTGATCCTCATTTTACACATGGTGAGATAAATATTTAATACTAGCTTTTCCCCGCGACTTCGTCCGCGCACATAACGTCAGAGTGACGTCACACCCCATACATCCACTTATGTCTCCAAGTATAAGGTTTTTATTGCCTATCCCGTGGGAAATTCGAAAAGTCCCTTCTTAGAGCACCTACAGATCCTCTAGGAATATTATCTACTAATTATAGTCTTAATTATTTACCTTGTGTTTTTATCCCGTGGGAAATTTGAAAAATTCCTTTGTAAGTGCATCTTTATACTAATTAAGGATGAATGTGTAGGCATGCTAAATTTAATGTCTGTAGCTTTATTAGTAGTGTAACTAACACGACTTTCTTAGATATATATATATATAGATTTTTTACGATAAAGAAGAAAAAAACCAACATGTAATCATCATCGCCTATTGACACCGTAACAGAGGGTTTCTGAGGTTTAAGCGACAGGATTAGCCAATAAAAAGGTGATATCAATTCGGACTACTAACGGACTATAATATGGTCCAGGACTAAAGATAGTTACAGGCTCTAGTCGATATAAAAGTACAGGACTTGAGCCTGTAACTTTGCCATTCCGAGACAAGGCAAACACAAGTGAAGTTTACGATGTGCTTTGTTTTATCAGACTAGACCTATCTCATTATGGAGTGTCATAGGATTGGTAGCTAGCGCGCACGGAAGCTCGAGTATCCCAGGGTATTTTATTCCTATTCCTATGATCCTAATTATATAATCCAGTGACTTTATTGAACACCACGTAATTAGTAATAGATACATGGAAATTGTGCTTTTGTATTAAAAAAATACAAAGTACGCTTGTATTTTTTGTGGTTGAGGCTTCAGAGCGATAGCAATCTCTTTTTCGACAAAAAGACGAGAGGAACAGATGAAAGCAGGTGTATAGGGTATCAAATATGCTTGGCACTAGAAACACTATTTGTATTTGTTTGAGAGTGTCCATGTCTTGGCTTTACCGAGAATAAATTGAACAACCACTTGGACTTGACGAAATTTCGGAGAAACTCGGTAAAATAAAGTTCAAGCCGTGAATTTTCAACGTCGAATTGCATTGTACGAGTTAACATATTCATCCCCTTTTTTACTGGCCTTTGTGTCCCTCACAATGCCCTCTCCTTCTTTTCGTCAGTTGTATTTAAATATTCATTCAATAGAATTTTCAACATTGCCCAGGTTTACCTCTACTCTCAATTCAATTTGAAGTTTATCTTGCCTTTGGTAGCTATTTAATGACAACTGATACTGAGGCCTTACTATGACGTCTTCTTCAGTTTAGGTTCGGTCGCTGTCGGGTCAGATCTATACTAAAAATGACAGCTAAAACCTGAACTGAGTCGGAATTGAATAGCATGAAGACGTCATAGTAAGGACCCTGGTGTCTCAAAAATCATTTCGATATTAACGTTTAAAAGAATTACTGGGTTTCTCAATACGACAACATTGCTTGCAATTTTATTATTATTATTTAAATATTTCAAGACAGCGATTTTTGCCGGTAGATTTTTTGCGGTTGATATATTGATTATGAATGATCAATGTTTGTATACCTTTGGTGCAAAGAACAGACGCGCCGCTTAAAAAACACCAACTAACCAACAATCACATATCAAGACACTATAGTATTTTACTTGTTCACATCGAAGTAGATACTTATTAATAAAATAATTTGTCACCATTTGAACACCACACGGGAGCTCATCATTTGCTAAAAAACTTTTCACAAATGCCTCATTTGACAAACCTTTATTACCTATCTGCTAATTCATAAACTTAAAAAAAAAACTATTCGCGTGGCTTAGGCTACAACTAACTTTTTTTTTAAAGTAATGCATAAGCAGATAATAAAGTTGCGTTTGCAAAAAGTTTATAAACAAATGACGATAAACCCAACCACACAGCAAAAACAAACAAAAGATTTCATCTGTTCCGACACAAGAAAGCATTTTAAATTTCCACACCGTATCGAGCCTTTTCGTGATTTCTCCTGTCGCTTCTTTCTTGACAGTCCTGCTTGTCTGATAACCGTGTCCGCGACGTCTAATCTTTCATCTTAAGGCAGGTAGTCACGTCTCCGATATATTTTAATAAAATCTCATCAAAGCCTTTCACTTGTTTAGAATATGGTACTTACGGGATGGTCACGTTCCACGGTTTTGTGCACGGATATAACGTTACACGGTTAGACGCGCAGGTTTCTCACTTTCAGATATAATCGTGTCATTTGCTCACAAAATAAAAGGCTGGGTTAAGTCATTGGCAATGTGAGACTGGTTTAAAATACGCCTTGCTGTGTGCATCTATATACCGGAAAAGTTGTTCCTCTTCCACTGTAGAAAGGTCTCACAGTAAACGTCACTTGATTTTCCTTGTTAATTCAATGCAACGTCACTATGACATTTATTATGAAAGGGTTCCACAGAGGGTTAGGTATCACTTTGTTCGATAGTAGGTACTTATTTGCACGCAGACAAGTACAATAAATTTAACAACAGAGTAACAGCACTGAGTTATTATTAACCAATAGAGTGCTAATGTAAGTTTAGTGTTTCTTCCATGCTGGTCTGGGAGTAAAGAAAAAACATAGAATTTACCAGTTGCTACTCTTCTCGCGCAGATGGTAAAAGCCCATCGAGAGAATGGGCTAAAGTCTTAGGAATCATGTTATAGGCGATGCGGCTAACAACCCATCACTATTTTTATTTCCCTTTGCACCTATACGCCCTTGATCATGCTAAACGTGGTCTTAACGTTTTATTACCTTAGGCTCTGTCTACCCCGTAAGGGATAAAGACGTGATATACGTATGTAAAAGTCGGCTGAACCACTGCGGCACAGATTGAAAGAAAGAAGAATTTTTGTCGTTCAAAGTAACATAGGAAAATTTAAAACAAAACAGCGAAAAAATCTAGTCCATGTTTGACATTCCTATGCATTTTGACACTACTGACTAAACAGAGCTTAAAATTATATCACAGTTTATAACTGCCTGCTTCAACGTTGCCTTTGTCTAAAATATAATTTATAAGGCATCGTACAAGCACAAATAGTTATTAATTCGGACCATTGTTCGTATTTATTCAACCACCGGTGGGTATTGACAGTCGAAATCATATTAATATCTTTTGCATGCAAAAAATACACAGGGAACCTATTCGCAAATGCACGCAAATCATCACGTTCGTTAACCTACTGTTGAATTTGAATATCTTTTGACACCCATTGAAATGCAAAGAGGTGGTTAATATTATTAATTATAAACAATGATTGGTCGTTTGCGTATTATGAGGTGAAGCGGACATAATAACCGCCAATCAAAAGAGTTGATTGCGAATTTACTCCGGTCACGTCTTTTTCAATTAACCAATAGAAAAGTAGGTGTATTGTTTTCGAAAATTGTGCAGGCCGGAGGTGTTCTGATAGTATCGTAATGTATAGCTATTGTTAAAGTAGAATTCGTAGTTACTTTATCTGAAATCTGCGTCAGTTAAAACTAATTGATAGGGAAATTCCGCTTCGTAAGCAATCACGGCTTCATACGTGAGGATTTATAATGAAAACTTTTTGAACTGTGTACGCCAAAACTTATTTTTTTTTTATCTAACAGTAAATAACCTACACAAATGTAAATTATGTATTTCTGTAACACCCCCCTAATATGAGTAACGCGGAAGTTTGTGAGGATGTATAAATGTTACTCTTTCAAGCCAAAAAGTTGTACAGATTTGGATGCAATTTGGCTTTTCATCAAGGAAAATTGCATGATTCTCGCAGGATGAGTATAAACAAATTCTTGGCAAAAGAACAGCTAGATTTGCGATAAAATAAATCGCTACATAGTATAAAACAAAGTCGCTTTCTCTGTCCCTATGTCCCTATGTATGCTTATATCTTCAAAACTACACAACTGATTTGATGCGTTTTTTTTAATAGATAGAGTGATTCAAGGGGAAGATTTTTATGTATAATTCTACGCAGACGAAGTCGCGGGCAGAAGCTAGTAAATAATAAATATAATCAGAAAATACAATCGTACAGAAATTTTACACACCTGGTACCCACCACTGCAAATTGTGAAATTAGTTCTGACAATATTACAAGGACGACCACTACAGTGTGACATTTCACGGTACATGTTTTATCCCCCTCTACTCTCCCTATCTGTAGTGCTAGCATGCGTATAGTATGTATGTATGTATGTAAACTCTTTATTGCACATAAATTAAAAAAAAAAAAAATACAGAAATTCAGACAAAAAAGTACAAAGGCGAACTTATCCCTAAGAAGGGATCTCTTCCAGCTAACCTACAGAAAGGAATAGTTGACAACAAAAAGGCAAGCAGTCATTATGCGCAAATAAGTAGTATTAATACTTAATAAATTAACAACTAAAGTACAATACATTATAAAACCAATACAATATAATAAAAAAATAATATATAAATAACGGAATAAAATTTAACCAATAAACTTATAGTTGCCATAAAATTAGATTCCCGATACCTGCTACCCAATTTGAGTCACGGAGATATGTAAATAAACAAATATCTTGGGACAATTTACAATCTGTGAGCTCCTAGACTAGAACAACATTTGGCTTTCGGGTACCATCAGCCGATTAAATAATCAAACCCATAAGATTGAGTGAAATGAAATGAAATGAAATGAAATGAAATGAAATGAAATTATTTATTTCGCAAGAACATACAGGTGTTACAGATATTATAATAAGTAAGTATACCTATTATGTTACAGGAATTTGATCCATGTCATGTATGCTCTGCCACAATTTGGCATGCAAAATCTAAAACTAATTTGTAATTTGAAAAATTTCACACGAACTTATTTAATTAAATTATTAACTATTAATACAATTTTAAATAATCCGATCCATAAATATTTCTGCATAATAATCCTATTCATATAATTTATCAAAATATTCAGTCAAAGTATAAAATGGTCTATTAATCAAGTAGGCCTTTAATTTTCTAGAAAATTCATTAATACTATTACATTGTTTTATGTCCTCATTTAAATTATTATAAATTTTAATACCATTATATTCCAGACTCCTTTTGAAATTCACATAATTGTTAGATCCTGGCAATTGGATGTCATAATTAAATTTACACAATCTACGTGGTCTGTTGTTGCTATTTAATCTAAAACTGGATTTATTTTTATATACAAAAATGCACACCAAATATATGTAAAGTGAAATTACAGTCAATATTTTATGTTTCACAAATAGTGGACGACAATGTTCGAGAGGTTTTGCCTTTTCAACATATCTAAGAGCTTTCTTTTGCAACAAGAGAACACGGTTTACATGAACACTGTTACCCCAGACTTCAAGGCCATACCTTATTATACTTTCAAAGTACGCAAAATAAACCGTTTTTAATACCGAAGAATCCAACACTTTTGATAAATTTTTTAAGGCGTAACAGGCACTGGCCAGTCTTTTCCTTAGCAGACTAATATGGCTTGACCAGCGCAGTTGTGTATCTAGCTCTACACCTAAAAACCTGACAGTCTCAGCTTTTGCTATGGGTAGAGGCAAATCGTAAATAATACTATTTGAATGTCTTAAGAAAGGGAAGTAAAATGTTTTGTCCAAATTAATTTTAAGACCATTACATTCAAACCAGTGTGTGAGTTCCTCCCAAGTCTTGGTCATTTGAACCTCAAATGCAGTATCATCTTTATTCTCAACTATAATACTTGTGTCGTCGGCATATAGGTAAGCAGTTCCGTGTGTTATATTAAATTGTAGATCATTAATAAAAATAATAAATAGCAAGGGTCCAAGAATAGATCCTTGGGGCACACCACAGTCGATTGCCTTTTTTGCAGAATTTACAAATTTATTGCACCCTGACCCATCTACATCAGATATTTGAACAAATTGGGATCTATCTGTTAGATAGGACGTGAGAAGTTTTAGTATCGATCCCCTTAGTCCGTAATATTCCAATTTATCCAAAAGTATTTTATGGTTCACACAATCAAAGGCCTTGCTAAGGTCGCAAAATAAACCAGCACATTTGTGGCTTTCATTAAGATTGGTCATAACTTTCCTGACCAATTCGGTAATAGCTGTTACAGCGTTTCGATTTTCTCTGAACCCAAATTGTTGAGAACAAAAATAACTATTTTTTTCAAAATGTTTAACAATTCTTGTTGCTATTGCCTTTTCAAAAATCTTTGAGAGAACCGTTAACAGAGAAATGGGGCGGTAATTATTTATGTCCGTTTTCGAACTCTTTTTATGCAGAGGAACTACTTTCGCTGTTTTAAGTTGGGCAGGGAAAATCCCATCACATATACAAGCATTATATATATGACACAGCGGTATGCACAAAACGTCAATACAATCTTTGATTAAAACAGTGCTTATGTCGTCTGGTCCACAGGTACTCGTATTTTTTAGACATTTTACTATATTTATTATTTCTGTCTCATCAATAGGTGACATAAACATGGATTTTGTATTATTAATGTGATAATTTTGCAAAAGGGTTAGATGCTCACCACTATGTCCTCCGTTAACTTCAGCGACTTTGCCCGCTTTAATAAAGTAATCGTTAAAAATATTGCTTATTCTTTCGGGATCATCAATTACTTCATTATTATCAAGTAGTTTGATCGTGCGATTGTATGACGTTATATTTTTGCCTGTATTTTCCTTCACAATCTTCCATATTGCTTTACTTTTTGATTTTGCTTTTTGTATTGTATTTTTTATATGTATGTTTTTTGCTGCAAATACCAAGTTTTTTAATATGGTATTGTAGGTTTTATAATATTTTTTAAGATCTTTATCGTGTTTTAATTTACGAGTTTTTAGTAACAAGAGTCTTTTTTTCTTACATGATATTCTAATTCCGCGTGTTATCCATGTCTTAAGATGGTTTCGTAATGTCACTTTTTTCAAAGGCATATGTTTATCCATAGTTTCATACAAAATATTATAAAACAATTGTAACTTTCCCTCGCAGGTTTTTTCTTCAAATACCTCATTCCAGTTATTGTTTTTTATTTTATTCTTAAAGTTTTTTAAGGCTGTTCGGGAATATTTTCTTTTTAATTGTGTTTTGGTTTGTTTTCCTGGCACTATTAATTGATCGTGAAAAAATACTAATTGAGCATCGTGATCCGAGAAGCTACAGGGAATGACATGTGCACCATAGTGGTCGTACATATTTGAAAATATATTATCTACTAAGGTTTGTGAAGTTTCTGTTGTCCGAGTACAGTCTTTTATTGTAGGCCTCATGTTATGCTCCTCAAGTATCTGTAAAAAATCGTCAGCAACAGCTGTTTTACCCTTTAAATCAATATTGAAATCTCCACACATTATGGAACCATGACTCTTATTATTATTTAAAAATAGGTCAAGCTGCGCCAAAAAAGTCCTAGTGTCACTACTTGGACTTCTGTACACCGTGCTTATATCAATCTTGTCAGAGCTATCCAATTGCAAAGATACACAACAAACTTCAAACAATTTTTCTTTGTAGTAACACTCAACATTCATAATTTGACAACTTTTAGAAATATCGTCTCTAGCAAAAATAACACATCCACCCCCCTGAATAGTTGACCTAGAGCAACTAGCTACCATCTGGTAACCAGGTAGCCTAATGTTCGTGTTTTCTTCCATCCTTAACCAAGACTCTGTGACACATATAAAAGACGGCTTAACATCAAGTTCTACGTCCAGAAGTGTTTCCAGATGTAGTATCTTATTTCGTAGGCGATTAATATTAAGGTGCAATACAGATAAGCATTTTTTATTGCCTGAATAACGAATCCTTGTGAAGGTATTAGAAATGCTTATTCTTGATTTTGATCTAAAAAAGAATCATTATTCTCACCCTGAGAAGTATTTATAATTTCATAGTTATGTTCACTTGTGTGACGCTCATCAAAATCTAAAGGAAATAATGTCAAAAGCTGTATCAAATCATTAAAAATAGTAATATATCCATGTCTTGTTAGATGTCCAAAATGAGAAAACATGTCCCTATCATAAGATAAATTTAAATTAGAATCCAATAAATAGCAGAAATTATGTTTCAAATTATTCTTACACAGTAAATTATTAAATATTTCAACACGTTTGTTAAATAAATTGGAAAAATTATTAATTTTATATGTCGGTGAACAAATAATAATATTAGTATGCTGAACTAGGTTTAACTGTTCTTGTATAAATCTCACAAGGTTATAATAGTGTGTACTAGTTTTGAAGTCTTTGTCACCAATGTAAATAATGCAAAAATCATTCAGAGTGAAGTCCTGAAGCTTGTCACCAAGGCCAGTAAACAATTCCCGAGTGCCTGCTCCAGGTGTTAAATGAAGACACGTGTTCCCACCGACGAATTGCCGTTGCAACTGTTTCAGCATGTAATTTGGGTAGTTACTAATAACACACAATTTCGACTGCAGTAATGCGCAGTTCACGCTCCTAGGTGACGTAGAAGTTTTATGAAAAGCTTGCGTAGGGAACTCATCCACAGGCTGAGCAGCGACTCTGTTCGGTTCAAATTTCGTGCCCGAAGTTTGGAGATGCCGAGTCACTCCTTCTACTTGCCTTCCTATCACTGTGATTTCATTTTCAATAGTCTTAAGCAACTCTTCAAGTTCGTTAATTTTTACCTCCAGAAGTAGCAGACTTTTGTTGCTCTCAACTCCCCTATATGCATGCGAAGTTGTGGCTGGCGAGGAGGGTGATGACAACAGTGCAATGGGAGCCAAAGAGTTCCTATGTTTTTTCTTTGTTCTGCCCACGTTTTTCACATCGGAAAATGATGATGAACAGCACAACGACGTGAGGACTTTTATTTCTATAGTTAAATGCTGGATTTTTCTTTGTTGGTCGTTATTTTCTATTATTTTATCTTCAAGTTCATTCTCTGTGCTACGAAGTGCAGTCTCTAGTCGCGCTATTTTTTCGTACAGTTCATGATTTTGTATATTTGAATACGGTGTAAGAACACAGTCGATGGGATCGTTATCCATACTCCTAGAAAATACATGAGATGGGGATAAAGATTCATCCGAAAGGCTAGATACATCAACCTCCGAAAGTATCTGGGTGTCCAAAATAGCAGAGCTCTGTGACTGTGACAGACTGCATGGTATTGTCTGTGAATCCTCTTTAGGTTGAAAATTATTGCTGTGTACTCCACCAGTCGCATTCGGTTTAGGACACTTAGAGGTGACAGGAGTGACGCTCTTTGATTTTTGGGTTTGAGCTTTTCTTAGTGTAACATTCGAGGGTTCACTCCCTCGTTCCTTGCCATATTTTTTGTTTGAAACACATGATTTGCATCTCCATCTTTTTCGTGATTCATCATTCATCATGTTGCATAATTTTTCTGAGCGTCCAGCACAGTCAAAATCGTATCTGTTAGCGCACGCTGAACATAGGAGAGTGCGTTTCATGTCAACAGTAGACTTGCATTCATAACAGACCACAGGTGCCATCTGACTGCCAGTACCAGTACCATTGATTTGTTTACAAGTTATTTTCGATGCCATTTTATTCAAAGTTATTGATAAGTATATCTCAATTAAGAATTGCGTTAAAAGGTTGCAACGTATTTCAACTTTTAAGCTTATGCCGGTAGATTTATATTCATCAGCAATTCACTGTTGTGGTCGACTCCGACGTGAAAGTCGTCCGTCTCACTCGCTATCGTAGCAATGAAGCAAGACGCTGAACAAAATGTCTACGCGAAATAAATAGCCAAATGCGAGTTCGAATCTAAAGTGCACAGACACTTGACCAGATTACGCTAAAATCGACACTATTTACTTTCACTGAGATTCACTGTTCGTTGTGTTGATATTAAACGACTCGCATTTAAATTTAAATTATTGTTTGTTATTTATTTATTTTGCATGGAATCACTTATACACGTCCGTCAACTTTCGACGTAGTGATGGACTTTTGGAGTGAGACAGCAAGACGGTCCTGAAAGTCTTTTTAAACACTATCGCACTGGCCACCAATGCTTAGTCTCAAACTCAGCAAAGCTTTTACTATGGGTATACTAGGCAACGGATAAACATCGAGACTCGAAAACAAACATACGTATTTTTTCACAAATAATATCTGCCCCCCCCCCCCCCCCCCCCCCCGGAGATCGAGCCCAGGACCTCAAGCGTAGCGCTCAATAACATTGATTCACTTCAGTTTGCCCATGACTTTGCAATTGAACCCAAATGTCGAGATAATTTAAACATAACTATTTTGCCTGAGTATTTACTAGCTTAATATATTATAAATTACGGCGTGGGTGCGACTATGCTAGCGCTTATTTAGTCCTGACCTATAAAGCCACGGTCGGCTGCCATCCCCTAACCTAATTTTGGTCGACTAAGTTTAAACGTGTTGCTGCTTTTACACGACCCCTTACCCGCAATGTTTCAGCCTTTTTATCTACGAGTATGCGCCATTTTGTTTTAAGTTTTAAAGTCGCTGTTTTAAAAGTGGATGCTTACAGAAATAAAAAGGTTTAGGCCGATCTTGATCTTGGAGATTAGTTTAGTTTATTATCAATTGCAAAAACTGCATACTGTTTCAGAAATAAAATGCTTTTATGATCAACGAAAATTATGCAAAACTGTACATTCATAATTTCAACGTTATGGGATGAAATATGGACCCGAACAAATTGATTAAAATGGAATAATGAACGATACCTACTAATAGTTTCGAAGATTAAAGTACCTACGTGACTTTTTTTTGCTTGACAATTCGGACAATTCAAACCCTCTCCCCGTTGCTGATAAATCTGAAAGATTACACTTGTTGCCAAAATAAGTAAGTAGTAGACACGTACAAGAAACTACAAGAAGAAAGTTGCTCCAATTTTCCCATTTATACGATGTTCGGCACTTAATCAATTACAGAGCATAAATTAACAGACCATAAAAGAATGGATGCACTTGTTAACGCTGTTTTCTATGTCCAAGCCTTCTTTTCCACAAACCGCACTATTAGGTTTCTGCTGTAAACAAATTATTGCATATACTCGTATTCTGCTTGGCTTTCTGTGGTTTTACTATTAGACTGTTTTATTTTTGTTGAGAGTTTTTATTCGCGGTTTATAAACTGATATCTTATCCAAAAAAGAAAGCGTGAAATGTCCTTATGCGGTAGGAAGCACTTCTACTCTATCTTCTATTGTTTTTTATTTCATTCATTTCAAGCCTGAGATGACACGGTCAGTATTTAATTGTAGTTACTTGCGTGATTCACTTTAATGTTTCATCTTATTTATAAATGTATTTTATTCACTAAACAATGATTGCAAATCGCAGACCTCGCATGCCACGGAGGTTACGAGCGGATTCTAAAAAAATAATCAACATGAATTTTAGTGCTATGATTATTTAAAATGGAACAATATGACTTGACTTCTACGATATAAGATGTTTATTTTTGTAACTGAGTACCTAACTTTATTAAGAAAAATTAAGAAAAATTTGTTACCTGTAGGTATGATAATTCCCTTAATTATTTGCTAACCGGTGAGCAAACAAAAAATTCGTTGTTTGTCTCTGTAAGCTATCAAAAAAAGGGCGTAGCAGCTTCTAATGCGAAGAAAGTAGAAATAAATTCCACATTTTGTAAGCTTAGATCATTTATTTTGTTCTTACATTTGTTTTTTTCTTTGGAACTGTGAACCGAAAACGCCTCTCAAACACACCGCACCACAACCAAGTAGAGCGTACACACATGAAAGTTAATGATTTTTAATCGAGACACTTACCGTTTATGGCACAACACAGAGTCTACCGTGCCCGTCTGTACGTACGTTTTCACAAAATCGCAATAACGATTAGCATCAATATTATTTGCTGCTTTTCTATAAAATGCAGTATACTTAGTGCCTGTTTTCTCTTGCGTGACTAAGTGTCGATGATTTAACATATCTTAGCGTAGTGCGTTTGTAATGTTGTCAATAACTTTAGTAAAATAAAGCCATTAGATTTCTTACGAACAGATTTACAGTTATTATGGTTCTACGAGGTCTCTGTAGCCTTCTGTTTACTAACAACTTTGGCCGCTTAGGTACTTTATTGACATAAAGTAGGTAGGTAGTCAATTTATTTATTTTACTAACACATGATGGAAGCCTGAACTTGTACATTGATTAGGCCTTTGAAAACAATGAAGCTGTAGAACAATTATATAACTTGTATACTGTAAATATAATTAATAAAAAAAAGGAGAATAACACTGACGAGCCATAATAAGGGGTCACCATATAAAGTTGTATGAAATAAAAGCAATATCTTGCTGAAAAATGTATTTCCTTTTAAGACAATTGAGGCCGTCTTCGCTCGTCGTACCTTATTACATTTTCAATTACTCTTTCACAAGGAAAAATCAACAGAAACATGCAAATCTCCAGGGTGGAGCACCTAAAATGTTCCCTTATTGTTTAAGACGATCTCTCTTGAAAATGTATTTTTAGGCCGTCTGTAATGAGCGCTTTCTTTGGGCCATTTGATTAAAACCTGCTGCTGTGGTTGCTCCCGTTCTAAGATAATTCAATCTGTCTCTCGGCATCTGGCTGTGACAAAAACACATCCGCTTTTAGATGTCTTCTTCATTTAATTATCTTAATTCATCTAATGTTTAAGCACTATTTTTTTTTATTTGGAGAAGAATCAAATCGGTGTGTAGACAATTCTCATACTCAAAATTAGAATAGACATTCGTGGAAGAAAATATGTTTGGCTTTGAGAGATTTTTTACTACTGAAATCATTGTTTTTGAAATGAATGGGCAAATATCATGCGGTAATTTACTTTTTCAAACCAAGATTCAAGTTAAAACCTCGTTTAATATTTGTATCTGTCACGTATTGTATATGTGCAGATCTGATAAACATACTCATTTACCTAATATTTTTTACGTTTCGCTCGATTGCATCCACTTAATAACAATACTACGTAATAGATTTATGGAATACAATTTGAAACGTACGGAAATCCGCAATATTTATCTTTTTTTAACAAATCTGATGATAGCTTTACGACGTTTACATTGATTATCTAAACTAAACACTGAATCCTACATTTTTCTGTTGAATTCGGAAACTAATCCACAGGAAACTGCCTCACTTAATTGCGCATTTAACTCCCAACTAGGCGTAAAGTAAAAAGCATAAACAACTACAGGGTGGAGTCTAGAAGCTAGAGTATCTAATACGGTTACCGGGTAAACACCCCAAATATGGGCACGAGGCGGCCTACTGAGCTGACGGACGGCGAGTTCCGTCTGTGTCTACTCTTTACCCGTTTACCCTGTAGAAAGTAAGAAGGCTATTGAACTGTGCTTATTTACTACATTGTAGATGCAGCTTTTCAATAGACGTGTATAAATTTGATCAACTATAGACAAGCCGTGATAAGGACCCATCTTTGTTCCGACTGTGATTAGCTTAGAATGAAGGCGTTTAGATAATTGAAGCCGTAATTCCATAGTTTCTACTCGTTGCCATTCATAAAAAGGATAAGAGGAGAAGTTAGTGGAATATTTTTGTGTTTAGTTGAGCTGAAGAGAAAATACATCCAAATGCATCATTAATAGTTAACGTTTTTTGTCGAATAAGATAGTTTTAGAACATGATCCGATGTGTAGGACATACGAAATAAAAGTAAGTAAATGGAACATTCAAAAATGTATCATAATCATCATCGTCAACATTTCAGACTTTCGGATGCCATTTCTGCCAGTCAGGTCTCGTTATTGCGAATTTTGTCACTTTCTAAATACAACACAGCATTACGTTCTTTATTTCATTAAATATTTAATTGTCCTTGGCCCCCTTTTCTATTTTGTCTTCTATTTACCATCACCAGAGTAAAATTCCTCAAGCGATTTACGACAATAGTCGTGAAGAGTAAAAGCCGCTTTCCCAGCGGCCGGTCACTACGCGACCTACAGCAGCGACATACATTGAACTTGAAATCCTGCTCAGTATTGTAGCGGCCGACAAATAGGGCGTTTACCCTATGTACTTGAGAAAAAACAAGATATCAATCCCCGTTCGGTGCAGTTTTTAATGCGATTAGAACTAAGTGATGTAGTTGTGGATCTTTTCTCAACAGTACCTAATTAATTTGATTTCATTTTTTTCATATTCATATTAATTTATTCATAAACAATACAGACATTGTGTTTGAAATATCATTTGACAGATTTCCGGCAAAATTCAAATATATTTAATGTTGTCCAAGAGGAGGAGATCTACCTATTTAGATTTATTTTTGCTTCCCAAAATACCTACATAGCAAATTGCAACGAAATCTATAGATCCACGAAAGGAAATGGGAAAAATCTGTATAATTATTGTAAAAATTAAACGGCTATGCTTAGATTAGAAGTAGGGGAAATTCTCAATGGTCGGAAGTCTCAACTGACCGATAGACAGTCTTGTAATCGTGAGTCGAACCGTTTAACGTTTAGTTTTGTATAAACTCACGATCATTGTAAGGAATACTTTATTAATTCATTATTTATGTGTATTTTTAATTTAAGTAAAAATCACAATTTTTTATTTTATGACGCGGCAGGCCTCAAAAAATTCAAAAATTAAAAAAAAGTGTAAAACTTTATTTTTCAAATCCATCAACAGACCATCATTACCAAGAAGAATGCGCCGCAAGAAAGTATTCAGAAAGTGTTTTTTTTATATAAATACATTTACTACAATACTTAAATTCTATTTAACTTATAATACATTTATAAACCTAAAATTATATATGTCTATAGTAGAGAGGTCAAGTAAAACCAAATATATGAAAAGAAAAAAACTCTGTAAAACGCCTCCACCGTTAAATAAATGAATTGGAGATATATCTCCAATGTCAAAGAAGAAAAAAAAATATCTCCTTTCAGATCCAACAGATTTATTATTATCAATTACATTTTTGTGACACAACATGTCTAGCTGTATAATAGAATTCAGTGAGCACCCTATAAAGGTTTTGGCTCGGTTCCATATTGAAACGGTCAATAGAGCAAAAGCCGTATCGTCAGCTGCTCACCCCGAGATCGTTAATCTTCAAATTTACTATTGAAATTGGAGATTAACATCATACGGGAGATTTCACTTTTGACAAGACATAATAGAGCTTGAATCCTGCCAAAGTGACTTTGTGGCATTTTTTTGGTATTAGGTGTAACATCTATAAGTGGGTCACACTAGAGATCAAAATGAAAATTTTAAAACTTCAAATGATTAGGTAGGTACCTAAGTAAGAAGTATTTTAGAGCTTTTATTAACTTATTGATTTTACAACCAGCAATCACAAAAATACCTATAGTTTTGAATTGAATCTGGAATTAGACACTTACAAGTAAATATAACTCTTTTTAAAATGTGTGCGATATTTTATCTCCACATTTGACATTTCCAGACGTCATTTTGGTAACCCAAATCAAAAAGTAGTAGCTTTACAAAATTTGGAACCTAAATTGTATGTCCCAACCCGCTTGACTTGGTCGAGATTTTGAGAAAATGCTGGTAAATGATTTTAATAGACTCTTTGGATAATTTGTTGTGAAATGTAGTATCAAATCAAATCAAAATCAAAGAGACTCACTGGCTGCGAATATTCATAACCATATTTGCCTGATATTAAAAGTCACTTCATTTAACTAAGCGCATTGAATACCTAACAACTAAGTTGACATTCCGTCAGTTTTACTATAACCACAATCACACCCAACTTTCTCAAAGACGTGTAAAAACTTATATTTCATCATAAAACGTATCCGCAAGCATAAACTACTCAGCGTTGGTGACTGGCATGTACCGGGTATTGATAAAAAGCACAGATACTCCGCGTAAAAATACTTCCTGTTCCACTCAAGAAGTGTAGCTCATAATTCAGTGCACCACCGAAGCACTACATCCCGAGTAATTGAATGAAAGTGAAATTCACCCGCTAAGATCAACGACCGGCGCACTGACACACTGCTCTTGAGTAGCGTCGAGTACCACTCCCCGAGTAAATACTTGTACGCGCACTTCTAATGAGTACATCGCGGAACTTGGTGTGCTATCAAAGAGTTTAATTCCTGACCAACAGTAGAATGTACCCATAGTAAACATTACATGTTTTTCCTTGCCTATTCAATATCGCTGTGACATTTACTGTGAGCGCGTTCCACAGTGGGTCAGGAATTAATTTGTTCGATAGCATGCAAAAGGCTGGATTTCGGTGGATCGGTGAACGGTGTGCACCTACTGTTTTGCTCGTAGCTCTGTATGATTTATAATTCAAACGCCTGCCCGACATTGTTTTGTTTTACGTGCTGCGGTGCGGTGGTTGGTTTTTAATTAAGATTCAGTTAAGTACTTTTAACTTCACGCGAAGTTCGTATTTTAAATTAAATTTAAAAAATTTCCGACTTTACTTGGGAATGACTAAGCTATAATCTTAACGCGGGCGTCTATTAAAGTCAGGCGTAAACTGTAGGAGAAAAATCGTGTTTTCAATTATCACATTTTTTAGATTCTTTCCCACTTTCCAAAGGATTGCATACCTTCTCTTCTAAGAGAAACTCGGCTGCAGTTGGACTATTAACCCCCCAGGCAGTTTCGGTGCTAGCTCGCTCTACTAGATTAATAGTAAAAAATGTTGAATTACTCAATCCACTGAACCCAACAAGTTAAACGAAGCGTGCAACGCCATCTCCGCTATCATTTAGATAAACATCGAAGATTAACCTCTGTTCCATGAAACTTTCTCCTTTGCTTTTATTACATCATTTTGTACATCGGTATCCCCTGTGATCCGTTCGGATCCCATTCTAAAATAATTGCTGGATTCCGCTCTTTGACGGGACCGAGGTGCTTTTATAAGACCACTCGTAAATCTTGATCGAAGTAATATAAAAAGCTCCACACGCTTCTTATAACCAATACTTTCTAATGTTGTACCTCGGGGCGAAACAAATGAGAGTTATAAAAGACCTGACGATTCGTTAATACTAGGTTCGGAAATGGCCGTCAACACCCACAATGACTCCAAATTGTAGAGTGCCGCCGACAATTTGGTTTTAGTGGAAATTGTTCATATTTTATTTATAGCCTGAGTGACCACCCATGCTGGAAGAAGTTATTAACCGCGTTCGCTTTTATTTTCACGTTCGTTTGTGATTAAAAAGGTTATGTTCCTAGCTTTATTAAAGTTCAAATTTACGGCGACAGATATTAAGATTATAAATAACTAGATTAGCAATAAACTTGTCTCGATTAAAACCGGTGTGATGAAAAAAAAACGGAAATCAGAGCGGTCCAATGAGCGATGATTTAAGTTATTCGGAACCTGAATCACGAACAACTTTCTCGATATCATTCCATTGATGCCCTCCAGAAGACCCGGGCGGCGGCCCGGCTGCGTTAGCATTAGTGACCTCGAATAAAGCTGCAGTTTACAATATGCGTTGTCACATAACTTTTGATACAGGTGTGTCTCGGGAGACGTATTAAGACGGTCAGTGTGTCGTATTAAATAACACTTAAAATATCGCCCACGAGCCAGTGAAAGCTGACCGTGGCTTAAATACTACGGGGAAAATGTGGTTATTTTCGTGTCAGAATAACATTGTTTTTTGTAGGGGTATTCTTGAAACTCAACTTAACTGTAAAGTACAGAACACAACGAGTCCGCACAAGTTTCAACACTTGAAGTACTCCGGTTACTTTGATGAGTGTAGCATGATTACAATCTTTTTATTTTACCTAAAAATATTAAATAATGTCTCTGATCGCATAGTCGCACGAGCTAAAGGCGAGTGCGATAAAAATGCGACCTGAGGCTTTCTTTATCACCGTCCGAGGTATGTACGCAGTAAATTGCTACTTACGGCCCGGGGCGACGTAAAAATATTTAAAGTTTTTTCCTAAAAATAAACGTACAGAAAATTACTTGATGAACTATTGGTAACTAGTGGCCTATTTTACGAAACTACAAGTTACAATTTTACAAGTTTAAACTCATTGGATGATTGCGTCAATGTTGCTAGTTTAAACTATTATACTCGTAATTTATATAAAACCTTTTTTTTCCAGAGTGGAACGCTTAGTGACCAATCATCGAACGAGAGCGGCGGAGGCGGCGGCGGCGCTGGCGCTGACACCAACAATGCTGTTGAACCGTCAGCTGATCAGCTCGCTATGGAGTCTTCAGAGCGGGAGACACCAAGCCACGCGTACAATGGACCGCCACCACCAGCGCCTCCGCCTCATAACAGACGGCAGAACCCACCGCACCATCAGCAGCATCATCCTTTAGGTAAGGGCTATTCCACAATTTTATTGCAGTCTAGAAGCCACAGTTTTTGCGACTAGTCTAGATGACAGAATATCTTAGTTTTCTGTATAGAATTGCTGCTGTACAACCTACCGATATCAGCCTCTTATGCCATGTAAGTAGGCGACAATCATGGCGCGCGTGTAGTAGGTAGTAGCAATACTGAGCATGGATCTTCCGCCTATTCACTAGGTGTAAATTGTTACATATTTTTTATTGGTTCATTGCCTCTAATATGGATCTCTTTTGTTAATGTTTCGTAATGGTGATACATGTTTTTTATTAATTTCAGGTATGCCAAGAATAACGAACCATCACCCTATTCACTCGAAACCATTTGCTCTGGGGCCGCCGGTCAGTCATCACAAAAACGACATTGGACCTGGATTTAGAGGACCACCACCTCAGCCCGCCCCGCCAGCCGACGCCCAGACTTCTGCGAGCGACAAAGTCTTCAGCGGTGCAGGGGATGTATGGCCAGCTCCAGCTCCTGATATGCCCAAAATCGTATCTCTTGATGTTAAGTGTGAAAAGAACGCCATGCGCGTCTTCTTAAGCTTTGACAAGCCATTCTTTGGCATTGTATTTTCTAAGGGACATTATTCAAACCATCAATGTGTCCATCTCCCACCGAATCTTGGCAGATCTACTGCGTCTTTTGAAATTGGAGCGCATGCCTGCGGCACTGCTGGTAGCGGAGACCCGAGGTACAGAGGCGACGCAGCTGCTGCCGGAACATACTTCGAAAATGTTATTGTCATTCAATATGATCCACAAGTTCAAGAGGTATGGGATCAAGCTAGAAAATTGCGTTGTACTTGGCATGATCAGTATGAAAAAGCAGTCACTTTCAGACCATTCCCAGTAGATATGCTAGACGTAGTTCGGGCAGACTTTGCTGGTGACAACGTTGGTTGCTGGATGCAAATTCAAGTTGGCAAAGGACCATGGGCATCAGAAGTATCAGGCTTGGTAAAGATTGGTCAAACTATGACAATGGTTTTGGCCATAAAGGATGACGATGCGAAATTCGACATGCTTGTACGTGATTGTGTAGCTCACGACGGTCAACGCGCTCCTATACAATTAGTCGATAGGCGAGGCTGTGTAACACGACCGAAACTAATGTCGAGATTCACGAAGATTAAGAACTTCGGAGCCAGTGCTTCGGTACTTTCATATGCCCATTTCCAAGCTTTTAAATTCCCTGATTCCATGGAAGTGCATTTCCAGTGTACTATACAAATCTGCAGATATCGCTGCCCCGAGCAATGTTCAGAAGGTGGTCAAAACGTAATTGCGCCTCATGCGGAATATGGACCCCCTCAGATAGATGCTTTTCCAGTTGGCGCTGAAGTAAGGAGAGACGAAAGAAGGGTCCGGAGGCAACGACGCGCTACATCTCCTGAGAAGGAAGTAGGCGTGAATAGAGTTATCCGAGTTGTGTCAGCTGGGGACTTGAATTTAGATGCTTCTGAAGAAACCGCTGCCCCTAGAATTGTCCCTACGCCTGGACTTGTTTGCATGACTACTCCTGGATTCGCAGCCACTCTCGGTGCCCTTCTTGCCACATTAGTATGCTCATGCGCTGTATCAGCGGTTCTATTTTTAAAACTGCGTCCTATCACGACTCTGAAGAAAAAGACAGCTGCCATTGCGACGATAGCCCGGCCGCACCCACCGACAACGACTCGGTTTTATTCGTAACATTCATTAAAATAATTTAATTTGTACATATTAGTGTGATGAGACTGAAGTATGTAGACCATTCAATTTCACTAACCTGGTTGTGTTCAGGAAGTGTGCTCAATCTATTTATGAACAAATTTAAGTTACTTAGCCAGTGACATTATTTATTGAAATAACTAATTTATTTTGGGTATTTATTCTAGCAATTACGTGCCGTAGAGAAGCTTCAGTTGAATCGTCGTTGTTTCCTATCTACAAGAATTTGATGAGTGTGGCACCATAATTTCGGTGTTTATTGTTCGAAACCTATATTGGTTCATTGCTATTATATTTAATTTAGGGCAAAATATTTTAAAGAAGCCTTTTTATCCAGAAACGGGTGATTGTGGGCTAATTTGATGGATCGATTGATTTTATATAACACAAAAGTAGTATTACATAAAATAAGTACAATCTTCTGTTACCTCTTTTCAAATTAGACGATTTGATTTAGGGGCAACGGAAAATACAATACGTGGTATATCAGCATTTAGGTGAACCGCTAGAGAATAATTTAAAATAACTTGTCATTAGTATTAATAATTATTTATTCTAGTTAAATTATTGCTGTAGTAATCATTGCTACGTGTAATATATTTATTTTATACCGCCTCAGTACCTCCTTTTCTGTTTATTTGTTCGTTGTTTTTTTCTACAGATTATAAAATTTATGATATGTTACTGAATGATGCTATTTACTCCGTGGAATAATTATTGTGAGTGTGTTGACATGTGATTATTCGTATGATAGTCCGTCGCGTTATTTTAATGTTTAGAATCATTGTTTCACATTAATAGATCTGTAATATAGAAAATATTTTTGAAAAAATAAACTCAATACGTGGGAAACTTTTGTTTATTTATTGCCCTTGAAAAACGTACGACGTATCGCAGGTTGAACGTCAACGACCTACCTACCATTACTTCAATGCGAAACGAAAGACGTTGTTCCAACATTAATGTACGGCAGTGAAACTTGGGTATGTCAAAAAAGCATGAAAGTAGATTAAATGCAGTAGAAATGAGAGCGTTAAGAAGTATGGAAGGTGTATCACTGAAAGATAGAATAAGGAATAGTGTGATAATGATAAGGGAACATGCTGGTGTGAAAGAGGATATAGTGACTAGGATAGAAAAAAGTATGCTTACCTTAAGTATGTTTGGTCACGTAGAGTGGATGAATGAAAGTAGACTATCTAAACAGATCTATAGGGGGAGTGTGAATGGTTACGTTGGGAGGGGAAGGCCTAGACTAGACGGACGTTCCGAGACCAAATAGGAGACGTTTTGGAAAAAGGTCAGGTCAGGAGTACCCGAAACCGACGAGCATGTATGAAGAGATTGATGAGTGTGGATGAAGCGAAATAAGTATGTCAGGATCGTAGCAAGTGGAACAAAGTAGTCTGCCTAACCCTGTGGGAAAGAGGCGTGACGGTATGTATGTATGTATGTACTTCAATGCAAAAGCAACTATCGTTCAATTGAGGCATCGCAATAAAGACATCTGGCGTATTAGTGAAGTCTCTTGCATATTATGTGGCGCCGAAAAAGTTAGGCCGACCTCACTTTGCCGTTTACAAATTTCCATCTATATTTCTTAATTGGTCTGAACCCGTATTATAAAAAATACGCACGCGTATTGTCCACAATCCCTAAGCCATTAATATCCTTTTAAATAAATGAACGGCCATATTACCGACTAAGCTATTTCATCTTCAACAAACAAGGCCAATCATCTTAAATTAGAAAGGGTTGTAAAATACACAATAAAAAAAGATTTACGTTATTCTTCCCCTTCGTTGAAGCAACCGAATTCGGGGCGTCTATACCCTTTCCAACATAATTTTCTGCGGCATTGGAATATATACCATAGTAGTAAAAGAGATAGGTAGTGTTTTATCAGTGAAAACGTGGTAGATCCGTTTGCGGTCCCAGAATAGTAAGTACGTCCCATATTTAGGTCAACAATAGCTAGGCTGTACCTTCTTACCGGATTTCGTTGACAACCTGCCCTCATTGTAATCGAATGAAAGAACTTGACATTTTGTTACGCAAATACGACATATTGTCCAACGTGCTCCGGAGATCGCAATCGCATTAACCATCCCTTTCTACATTCATCCTATACTGTTTGCAGTTGTGATTTTGAGTGCGTCAGACAATTTGGCCTCTAGTACCTTAACTCATATAATAAAAGTACCTAGTGTTAATAGGGGTATCGTATTATCGCTCAAGAAATTACAAATTTCACTAATTTAAGAAGCTTAAAAATAATACTATTCAAATACAATGACATGCAAAAATAACGGCTCAGTTTTCACGCAAAGCTATACAAAGTGACCCTATATTGTATTCATCAGTATATTTTATATAACGTCGGGTGACAAGCAAAAGTCACTAACTATTTTCAGAAATTAAGGTCGATAATCAACCTTATTGCGCTTTTAACATCGTTGAAAACTGCTATTCCGCGAGAGCTGTGATCTTTAGCGGGAAAACATTATGAAAAAATAAATAGAGTTTTAACTGACCAATATCACACCGTTGCCCCGCAAAATCAGACTCTAAAACGAAACTCTACCTATCCTACTCTAAACAGAGCAAACACCAGAGTTTACTTTTAATTAATAACGTGAAACTATTTGAAACTTTTCTAATCGGTCAATGTTTTATGAAGTTTGCTGGTAAAATTTAATTACGCTGGGCCTGGTTTTAGACATGGGAATTTAGTGTATTTATTAAGCTTATATTGCAAGCTTATACCTACGTAGGTTCATAATGGTAGAGTATGTATTTTGGGCAGCGTAAACACTTCTTTAACGATATTTAAAAACAAAAACGAAAACCGAACTGAAGAATACTGATGGGATTTGTTCGATTTTTTACTTATATCTATGTAATATTCTCGATCCCCTGGTAGACACTATGCCCCATGGTTTATTTTTCCACTCCTCAAAAATTAAACTATAAAGCTTTTAAAATTTAATTTAAGAACATATTCGGGCTTAAAAAATTAAGGATACATTAAACCTCACGACACTTCAGGCAGAGAAGTGTTTCGTGTTTAGATATCATGAAGGTTATACTGGTTTTCACTTTGTCTCAAATACCTATTTTAAAACGAACACCAGCTCTTGGACTATTGTATATTATAATGTCATCAACTGTTCGGATTCTGCGGGTTTATCTACCTACATATAATTCTGAAGAGATTCTGTACCATACACACTACATTAAAAATAGAAGAAAGTAGACGCAACTCGGTTTCAACATAAATTTTATTCCATTAAACAAATTATTAACAGTTGCTTCCGCGTAAAACTCACACGTACATCCATCCAGAGAGACTTATAACGAAATATTTGATACAAAAACGCCCCAAAATAAAGAAAATAGATAGAAACACCACACCCACAACAGAGAAGGCTTAACAAAGAGAATGTTACGATCCTCAAAATTGTAAATAAAAAAATATATAAAAATAAAATTGCACTTAGAGAAAATTCATTCTCACAAAACATTATGTAACTTACTTTTTAATAGTTTCGCTATACATTAGGTATTAAATGCAAATATTTTTGGGTGGTATATAATATTGTAATAATGTTGGGAGAGTTTAGACAAAATTACGAAAATTGTCGTTGTAATGACAGTCATGTACATGGGCTGAGTTTATAAATTCCAGTGCCATTTAGTCTCGATAATGAAGATTTCTATACTTAGACTGTCAGTGGGTTTTTGCCGTTTAGAGGAGTCAAAAGAACAATACGGCTGCATGCCTTCCAAAATATTTTTGTACAGGATTAAATTTACCTAATATAATTTTATAATAAAATACAATAGAATACAATTTGTTTTCAGGCACTTTATAAGGCAAATATTTTTTCATAGTTATATTTTATTTAGCAAAACACTGCATATTTAGAGTAAAATGATGTCTGTCTAATGGTCTCCCAAACCAGAAAAAAGCGTTCTTGAACGAACTACCTTGAATTTACATAGGTACTTAGCTAACTAAAATTATTCTACTCATAGCTAGTTCTTACGTATCGTTAGAATTGATATAAAATAATTTATTAATATTGAGCAATAATAAAAGTTTTACGATAAAGAGTATAATAAAATGTAAATGCTTATTCATTTTTGAACAACAAGACAGAAGGATACCTTAAATTATTATGCAACATTCATTGGTGTTTTAACTATAGTATGTTACAAATCCTTAACGATAGCTATTAAAATATTACTAATGTTAAAATTTATTTTAAAATAATTTCAAGAGGTACTAAAGCGTACAATAAAATGTTCTAACAACGAAAAAGCACAGCGAAAATTATGCGTAGACGTCGTGAGAAGATTTTGTATACAAAATATGAAATCGTACATGTACTCCAAACTGTGGCTATTTAAAACCATACAACACAATAAACATTCCAAAATAAATAGATCTGTTCATAAATGCAAAGTCCACCGACGAATCATTGTATTTTTCTAAGAACCACAGAAATACAGTACGATTAAATTAACTACTATCTCTATGAAAGCCTCGGCAAAGGTATTTCAATCTCAAGAACTTCTTTAAAGAGTGCATTGCTTTTAAACGTGCTTATATTCCGTTCAAAACCAAATGTACCCTGAAATTACTAAAAGTAACTAAACTTAACCTAATGGCATGACTCGTCGTATACTTACGCTACAATACACGAAAATGATTATAAATTAGTAAAAATGAAACTCTGTACAAATCTTATCGGTATAAAACGTAAAATATTCACAACGGTGAAATTGAATACAATCAGGTTTCAAAGGACTATGTCCGTAGCACGACTTAGCACCATTTAGCACACGGTGTGTTTTAGAACCATTTTTATATATCAACGATAAAATACACTCAGTGGCAAAAAATGTAGCTCCGTTTTCTTAGAATAATATATGACGACTGAACCACATTTTTTGCTGAGTAGGTATACAATAAATATATTTTAGCCTTAAATTAAAACAGTACCATAACTGACCGTCTTTTACGAATTACGAAACCGTTTTGAGCTTAACTTGTTCATCCATTTTTTTTATGTTTAAATGCCTTAGTCTATGTTCTGTGGCAACTTTTACAATTATTTCCAGAAGCATACATGTACTGCGTGTTATAATTTACAGTTAAACGAACTGAACAAGAGAGAGTTTGTCTTTGGATATACACAATCAAATTTAATCAATCCGCTCGCTATATAGCTACTACGATAAAGTACAACATAGAATATAATACCTGACAGAATACTCAAAACACTCTATCAAGTATAAATGAAATGCTTTAAAATTTTTCGTCCTGTATTGACTTCAAACAAAAAAGCGAGCCACAAGAAAACTATTTATGCGTTAATTATCTAGAAAAAGTAAGGATAAAGGGGGTCACAGTTTAAATTGGGATGGGCACATTTATCTATTTAAGGAAGAACAAAGTGTTGAAGTAGTTGCATCTCGGCATGATGTATCATTTACGGCAGACCTAAAATGTTTCATCAGAGAGAGGCTATAGGACTTAGGAATGTTTCAACCACAAATTTTCTCGATGCAATAAGAATTAACCGTAGGTAGTCATTGACATTTTAAAGGTTAACAGAGATACCTACTGATAACTATTTCCGATCACGTGATTAGCATCTTTTTATAAAAAAACAGACGGATACTACCTGCGACATACACAATATCAGTCCGCGATGAAAATGAGAACTGGCCAGGGAGTTATCGAGAAAATAATCGCTATATCAGAGTACTGATATACCGATTATTTTCTCCCGCCCGCAATCGATATTTCAATTAGTAAATTCATCCATAATGAAAGTGATGCATCGTAAGAGGGCGGGGTTTCTCATAATCGCAGCACCATTCTAGCAGCGAGGGAGTGGGAAGCAGGAAAGGGTGGTTAGTGTACTCTTCACAACTAATATTGGACTGCGATGGTCACATTTTGAAAGTAGAACTTTATTCATCAGTGGGATATTTTTGATCAGAATGAGAACTTGCTTAAGGCAACGAAGGCAGGAAAACGTAGTGGCATCAAGGAAAACAAAAGGGTTTCAGACCTAGTTCATCCGTCGCGGGAATGGTGTGGGTGGGGCGGGGATCCCAGCAGCCTTAGAGCCATCCAGGCGGCGAGGGAGTGGGAGGCGGGCGCGGGGGAGGGGGGAGTGGCGGCCATGCGGGTGCGCAGCCGGTGGAGCAGCACGGCGGCGGCCAGAGCGGCGCCAGCTGCCGCGCCCGCTGCTGATGCGAACAGGGCACCAAAACTCACCGCACCCATGCATACGCCGTAGACCACCTGAAAATGGGATAAATCGGCTGTTAGGTAATAAACTAGGCATATCCGAGCAATGCTATTATCCCTTTGAACGCCAAGCTAAGCTAAATAGTAAAGCTAGTTTCAACCCAAATAATTTTTCACTTCCATCCTCTGTTGGCGTTCAAAAGTATATTCAATCAATCATCAGCAACCAATAGCCTCGTGAGAAAGGGTCGCAAAATGTTTTAAAAAGATATAAAACAATTCAGTTCTTTTCACGTTTTCTTTCTGACTGAGGAACAAAAGAGGCCTTACAAAGCTGATGTAGCATTAGCAAAAAATCTTAGGGAATTACACTTAATTAAACGACGACAGCAGTATGTGGACAAACTCTTGATTTCAAGCGAAAACATTCCTTTAGGAACATAAGTTACTGAGATCCTTCTATTGTTTTAATGCTGATCCATCCCATTTCTTTAAGGAATAATGAGATCTGATGAGAGTAATAAACGAGATGACATAGGTGAGGGTGAGGGTGAGTATTCTACTATTCAAGGTACCTAATTGGCTCTATACAGTCCCAGTCTATTAACGTCATCCACAACAAATCAAAAACCGAACCGTGGGAGAAGTCCAAGAAAGTTTTAAGTAATGTTATCCTGAAGACAACCAGTAGTAAAAACTCACCTCTTCCCTGATCCTCCCACTGAATACAGTGACTGGTTCTCGGGTCGGTCCAAACGCAAGATCTGCTTCCGACACCACTTCATATATCCCAGAAACACCAACGTCGGCAGACCTTCCTTCTCGAACTGTTCTCCTCTTACGCAAAGACCTGGGACCAGCCACGGCAGGTCCAGGTGGCTTGGCCGGTACTACGGCATCGTTAGAGTTAGGTTTGTTAGGTCCGAAGGTTCTTGGGCCGTGGGGGAACCGCTCACGCTCGCCAAGGTCGCTGGGACGGTCCTAAAAATAAAACAATTATACGTTGATGACTTTAGCAATAAGAGGAAGAAAACGAGAGGCCGATTGCTTGTTTTAATGTTAGCGCCAAATAATGCAATGGAATTACTGTTGAATAGGTATGCGGCCTATCTAAATCGTCACTTCTACTTTGGGTGTCTCTCTAATTTACTGATACTCTTAGTGGGTCATCAACTCTAAATATTAACTTTTATCTTTTTCAAGACAGAACAGACGAATATTTCTGAGTCACTAAACTTCTTCCTTAGTCTAACACCTCATATTCCAGGCTTCCAGCTTACTTTGTCTATCATGATACTAATCGGCCTAAATGTTTCTCATTATTCACCATTCGAGCATGCTTTATACTGGATATGCTTCTTACAACAAATATTATTATCTTGCTCCAGGCTATCTTGTGAGGCAGTCTCACTGCTGGGCACAGGTCTTCTATGAGATGACTGAGATGGCTTGAGCTGACATGGCTTCCCTCGCGAACTCAGTACGAATTGAGAACTTCACACGCACCATTGAATTGCTTCACAGTTGTGTGTATTTTATCCGTGCAAAATTGTTTGATCCCTTTGACCATTATAGTTACTTACCGTGAAGGGTCGGGCTAGAGCCTCCACCAGTTCTTCCACGGCGGACATATGGTCGCTGTCCGGTTCCATTACCGGGGCGGGTGCCCGTTGCGGCAGCGGCGCCGGGGCCGGCACGGCGTCACCGGACACCTCGTCACCGAAGGCTTCCTCTAAAGGTAGACGGGTGTCTTCTATGATGCTGGACTCTGCTACTTCCTCGGCTGATGAGTCGCTGCAGAATAAAGAAGGTTGAGATAACAGTTTGATAACAATGAAAGCATTTCGTATGTAACCTATGATAGAGAATAAAGGTACAGTCAAGGGCATGCATATTTACGCTACCAAGACCTCAAAAATATCTATACACCTTTATGCTACAAAGAAGTCGTTGACACATCTATTTGCTTAAAAATATGCTTCTCTTGACTACCTACTTATATAAGAAAAGTTGAGCGTTGAGTAGTTAACAATCGGGAATCAAAAATTTAAAGTTGCATATCGTTCGTAAATTAGTACCTAAGTAATTAAGTCCCTATCTAAAACACATATTGACAATTGTAAAAATATAAAGCGTTTTAAGATAGTTTTGTCCAAACGTTCACTCTATTACGTGGAAAAACACTCCGAAATATTGTATTTTCTGTGATACTGCCGGCGCTTAAAGAAACATTATAATTTCTTTGTAGAATGCCACCAGAAACTAAGCAGATCGCTTTTCAGATAATTACAGTAACTAATAGCTTAAATAGCTATTATTTCAATACTAGTCGATAAGAAAGAGAACAATAAAATAGAATAGAATAGAATAGAAGAAATTTTTATTCACCAACACAAATGTAAAAAAAAAAATTAATATTCCTTACTTTATCTCATTGTTGTGGTCCCGATGCGTCCTGTCGTCCTTCCTGTCCAGCGCTCCGTGCCTCTGAGGAGTCACACCAGCCAACTGGCAGTGGTCTAAGCAACCGTGTCTGCAGATTTCCACCTTGCACCGAATATGTACGCTCAGAGCGTCAGGGAATTTGAAGGCGTGGAAGAATGCGTACGTGATTACTGATGCACGCTCGTCGGCTGCTTTGGCTTTGAGGAATCTGGAATGTAAACGGTTTATGTGGAGATAGCTTTATAATGTAAAGTTTTTTCTGCTTATAAAGTGTGTTATATTTACGAATGTGATTGTACCTAATAAAAAAATACACGTCCGTTAGTACTATTTCCTTACTATCTTTAAAGGGCTTAATCTTTGTATCAGCAGAAGCTTGTTAAAATTATAATTGTAGAACCGATTTAAACAAAATTATAAATAGAACATAAAGGAAATCCCGTATTTAATAAGTTGAAAGGTTGCTACATCGATTAACATACAGAATTAAATTTAAGATTATACCTTTTTTTTTGGAAGCCCTGCGACAAACACACCATCTAAGTTTGAGGAGCTAAAGAAAAACCCAGGGACCAACGCAAAGTGACATGTACTGCGTAGATAATAGCAACTTCAACGAGTTATTTCCTTTAGCTTCATAATTTTAACACGTCTCCGTTTGCTGAAGAGAAACTCAATATACCTTTTGAAATCCGATAGATTTACAGTCGGTTATAACTTACCTTGATATCATCTTAGGGCGCAGCACGCAACCATATTCGTCGGACAGCTGTATGATGTGTCCTGACCCGTCGGAAGCTGCGCATGACTTCACTCGCATATCGAATTCACCTGGAAACATTGACAACAGACAACGGTTTAGAAAGAACTTGCATACTTTATCTAAATTAAATTTCATCTCGGAGAAGAGGTTTTTATCAGCTTTTATACGTATAACTCTTAAGTTATGGTAGAATGCACCTTGAAATGTGCAGTTTCAACACTAGTTAATAATTAAAAGAATTATTATCGTCATTTATCATGATCATATATCTGCCGAAAATTGTTCTTTGCTGAATATTTGCCTTTCATAGGGATTTTCACGACGGTCAGTAATAAGTTACCCTCAGATTTCTGCAATATTTACCACGAGACTTTTATTTTAGGGTAACAGCAATTAAGTGAAAATAATCTACAACCAGTAGGTATCGTTATCGGATATTGCGAGTAGGTATATAGCAGCAACCTGCGTGGCCAAATATCGGAACATGCTCTTAAACCCGACATAAAACTTTGTTCCGATATCTTTGGACACTTTCGCTGCTAAGATATATCTGACGTTTACAGTAACGTTTAATGTACCACTCGCTTTTCTAACTTTATGGTGTTTTCTCGACATACTTAGATAAGAGTCAGCCCTATTTATGTCTTTAAACATCCGAAAAATGCACTAGCAGTGCCCAGCCCATTCACAACTTAGCGGTCCAAGAATGCTTCTTAGTCAAACCATTTAACCGAGTTAAGTGAAAAGTGGTTAAACTGTTTGCCGAAACCACAAAAGGCCGAAGTATGACCAAACGAGTAAAGGCGGAAACACGTAAACAAACATACCATTAAACAAAGTAAACACGAAGAAAGCTGTCGCAATACAAAGTTGACACGATGCCGTGTCAACTTGCGGAGGTTTGAATGTACTGCGCTCAGGGACTAAAATGGTGCACTACTTTTTTTGTGTAAAGGTCACACAAAACAGGGATGGGACTGTAAATTTGTAACTAGAAAATCTTGAATTTTTATTTTACCCATTTCATTTTTAAATTCCATAACAGGTTTTGAAAAGGTTTTGTTTAGAAGAATGTGTCGCAAGAATCTTGGCCGAAAATCAATGTGAGATCATAATTATGTCAATTTCATTAACCGCTAAATCAAACAAAACGTAAGAATAAATACTAATTCAATGGGATATCTAGGGTCTGTTAGTTAAGTATTAACCTGAACAACACATGTGTTAGGTATTTAAGTACCTACATACAGTAATTTTCACGCAGTTATTTTTCAACATAACCTACAGCTTGCTAACTTATTCCACCTGTTTTAATCTACAGACCATGGTTAAGTAGGTATTTTTAGTGTTTAACACCTCGAAATACATCCTTGGCATTAAACGCTTAGTCTAAGTAAGTAATAGTGATGCGCTCGATTTCCGTAACCGTATCCGCGGGAAATATTGCCCTGCCGACCTACGCGTTATTAGCGGATCTTAAAACGGACCTTTAACCTCTTGGGTTCTTATGTACAATACAAAGCAAGCTGTAAGCAGTGACGATCCCTAGCGGAGAATTAATTTAATTAAATTGTACCTCATTGTTTTATTATTATTGTTTTTGATTTTGACATTTTTTGGAATATTCAATTGATTTGTATTATTTAATTTCATCTTATTTACTCTTGACGATTTCAATCTAAATTCTTCTAACTTGATTATGTACAATTTATGATGTAATTTTTATTGAATGAATAAATAATCTAAATCTAAATCATAATAAAATTTCTAAATGTCAGTGAAAATTAGAACACATAGAAAAATGATGAATGATGATGAATGATGTAGGTAGTTAATAAAAAGTTAATTTTGATCCTTAATAACAATTCGCAAGTATTTTAAAACCATTTGACAAAATATGACCAATTGCTACGACATCTTAACGAACCAGGTGGAATTACTGCGCGGGGTAGGACGACAAAGGGGACCGAGAGCGGTGCGGGCGGATAGTGCGCCTGCCGCCCGCACCGCACCCCTCTCGGCCCCCTTTGTCGCCTACTCCGCGCCACTGTATTTGCGTGGGCGAGGACTCATTTAAGCGGTCGGTCTGTAGTAAAGTAGCACGTCTGGAATACTTCGCTGTTACGAGTATCCACGCGTTTTGGTGCTCAAAAATCAGATGATTTGACATTAATATAAAAAACTAGCCTTCCGTCCGCAGCTTCGCCCGCGATAAATTAATTTTCCCGTAGGAAAAGGTATTTTTCCGCGGTAAAAAGTAGCCTATGTCACTCAGTGATAATGTAGCTTTCTAACGGCGAAAGAATTTTTGAAATCGGTCCAGTAGTTTCGGAGCCTATTCAATGCAAACAAACAAACAATCAAATTTTTCCTCTTTATAATATTAGTATAGATAGTATAGATGACGTCAACTGACACTTCAAGATAAAACGTAGCGACGCTAAGTAAAGAATCCTTAGGATCCGTAACCGTATCCACAGAACAGGTACATCTTTTTAAAGGCCCGACACGTCACTAGTAGGTAAGTATTAAGTGCTAATCATTATAGGCATTTAAACCAAGTATTTACTGTGCGTCATTTTAGTGCACACTTCGCCACGCGTTTACTGCAACTAGTTTCTACCTTACATTTAGCATTCCACGGCATAGTGAAACCAATAAAATGTTAACGGTGTACAAGCATCCTTAGATTCCGATTTGCTTCGATTTAATATCTAAATACGAGGGCGGGTACACCCCTTAAAACTTTTAAAGGCCCAGAATAACCTTAGAAAATTACAATTGTTTTCTTAAGTATTTTCTTGTTATTTTTTTAAGTTGTTCAATTAAAGAGTTTAGGTTGATGTTCAGAATTGGATTTCTTTTTGAGTTTGAACTTTATATACTTTTTATTATTTATAGCTTAATTCAAAAAAGGAATTCACTGTACACTAAGTTAAACCTAAAATTTGTTTCATCATTTTCTTTCTAGGAATTTATCATATTTGAAGAAAAAAGTTCGTTACCTTAGACTCTGTCTATAAGTCGTGGTTTATGTAAGTATGTAATATTAATCACTTGATTAATAAGCTGATAATTTAACGCATTTACAGGTACATTTAACAACCCTTGACCCTTTTGACATAAAATCACCTACGGCTTATAACGGTGTACTGTAATGTCACCATAAAGTTTAAGTACCGAAGTATGATCATGTTTGCTTGGTTACTTGACACTTGCTAAGTACCATTAGACTTCTTTGCCCTTAGGGTATATAGTTAAAGACTTATCATTAAAATAGTAAAAGGATAGATTTTATGACTTCCAATTTATACATGTCACGCGACCGAGGAGAAACAAGAGAGCATCGCCAATTAAGAATACAAATGTTTTTGCTGTCGCTACGCTTTTGTTTTTAGATTAAGTGGCCAATTAGTGTTATTTATTTTTGTTGTCTGTTTTAAAACAATCTTTTGTGCACCTGTTATTTTCTTCTTTGAAGGCATCAACAAGTTATTGTACTGAAACTAGAACAAAAACTACAATCAAAAAAGTAAAACTTGGTTTAGATTTGAACCCAGTTCTTCCATGTTCTCCGATGCGTGCTTCGCCTTATACACCAAACGGCTTTACAATATTCAAAAAAATATCAAAAATAGCATGTAAAAATCAGATTTCAATAATCAAACGTTTTTTTTTTCGATATAAAACGATAAGAAATCTCTGTGCGATTCATTTGAAACTTTTATCTTACAAATTAAGTACGTAATTAAATCAATCCATGTCCTTTTTACTTCCCAAAACGAGATGAGAGATTAAGAGAAAGATTACGTTCCAAATTAAAACAGGATCCGGGGGCAAAGTTTGCTAACAATTTAAGCCGATAAATCAGGGTCAAATTTTAACTTTAGTTGTTTTAGTTAGAGTTAAAAATTGCTTTTGTCATTTATTATCAGATATCAACAATCAGAAGGTAAAGATAATGAGGCGGTCGCCGCACGATTGAACGTTCAAACTTTGCCATCAATTAAATTAAATCATGATTTATCTTAATTAAGATAGTCATCTGCAGGTTATCAACATCTTGTTCACATCTTTATATCAGATGGCGATGTTCTCACACCGGCTTCATTCTTGTTTTAGATGACAAGCTCAAATTGAATGTGTTCTTGTAAAAAAAAATACAAGTTTGATTCAATTTGCATTGTTAGTATAGTTTGTGTGCAACAGTGATAATTGCTAGTGTGAAGAAGTTGAAAATTTACAAGATAGATTAAGCGTTTATTTAGCTCTCTTTTAAGCCGCTTGCAAATCAATTCAATGGTGTGTGTGGAGTTCTGGAGTTTCCAATGTAATAGAATCAAGTAAGGTTATCAAAATGAAACAAAAGGCATTTTAACGTTTCCGTATCTCAAAGGGAAAAAAGGAACCCTTATAGGATAACTTCGTTGCCCGTCCGCCCAGACCCTTTTTCTCATGATCGCGAAAAGGTATACAGTTGAAATTAATAGGTACCAAACATTGAGGTATGCGGTCCCTTGATTCAGACGCGTTGCCAGCCTAAAGGCTAACATGGAAATCAATAATTTCTAAGGTTATCTTACTTTCCTCGCCAAGACACAGCAACGCAAGCACTACTGCTTGGTGGTAGATGTGCGGCAGATGTGCTTAGGGCTCTCCCCTCCCTGAGAGAGAGGGAGAGGTAAAGTAGAAACTTGAGTTTGTATATGCAAAAGTTTGTATATACAAACCAACTCGCTCGCAGATAATGCAAATATTAACAATTTGATTTTAGAATTTAAGATGCATCGGAAGAAACAAGTGTTTCTTTCTGACATTACCTGTACAGCTGCCTCCGAAGGCATTGCTGCTATAACTGAGAATATTAAAAGATAAAAAGTTTGAAACAAAATACGGTTATGAACCTGTATGATATTTCATTGAGATAAAAGTTTGGCTCAGAGCGCCAAGATCCCGTATTTCGAATAAACCCAGTAGTGTCCAATCAGTTTGCTGTAATGGTGGCTACATCCCTCAGAGCCGTAAAGTACAATTAGCCAGTAAGATGGTGTTAGCGAAATGGGATGACCTTGCACAGGGTCCCACCCGCAAACTATTGATTGAATTGATTTCCTTTTTAATCCTCGACGCAAAAAGAGAGGTGTTATTTTTTATAAGTTTGACGTCGATGTCTGTGTGTGTGTGTGTATGTGTGTGTGTATGTGTGTGTATCTGCATCCTAGCTCTCCAGCAAATGGACCGATTCCGATGCGGTTTTCATGGTAAAAATCGGTCTAGCAGTTTGAAGAGTTTGACTCTTTTCCAGAATGATGTAAGCATTTTTGGCATAATACTGTTTTTTATACTTACGTATGATTACTCGATTAATGCGTAGGGGGTTTCAAATTGTTTAATTTTAATGTTATTGCTAAATGATAAACTGTTTTTTTTGTTGCAATAATCTTCTGGTCATGTTTACCTAATGTGTAACATAATTTAAGGCTCGGGGATCTTATCCATCCCTTTTATAAATGTACCTAATTTAAGTAGTTTTTTTTTAAGTAGGTATGTCAATTTGTACAACTGATTTCAACTAGACGTTATTAACGAATGAGGGGCCATCCATAAAATACGGCACACAGTTAGGGGGGGGGGGGGGGTCTGGAAATTTGTGACACGAACAAAATAATTGTAGTCTTCATAGTAAACCGTGACAAGGGGGGCTCTAAAAATGATGAAAAAGGTGTGACGTAGGTACTTTATGGACGGTCCCTGGTGGCGCCTCTTATTGCTTTTTTACTGCGCTATAATCGCCTGCAGTTTAGCTCCTAAGCGATTAATTAACGGAACTCATAATTACCGTTAAACGGTACGTTTTCTCACCCTTTAGAGGATATGGACGATAATTAAGTTCTTTAACAGGAATTTAATTAATTATAGTGAGTCGTTTGAAATTCAATAAAAACAAGGAAAAGTAGAAGCCTGTGTACTGTTAAGTACAGAACTGTGTACTGTTAAGTACAGAACTGTGTACTGTTAAGTACAGTATTTATAGAACTGAAAACACATTAGGTAGACTATGCGGGTGGTAGGGCCTTGTGCAAGGTCCGTCCGGATCGCTACCACCATCCTACTCGCTAATCCCGCCGCTAAATAGAAGTGCTTGCACTGCTGTGTTCCGGTGTGGAGAGTAAGACAGCCGGGGAAATTACGGGCACAAGAGGCATTTCATCTTAGTCCTCTAGGTTGGCAACGCATCTGCAATCCCTCCGGAGTTGCGGGTGTCTATGGGCAGTGGTGATCACTTACCATCAGGTGACCCACTTGCTCGTTTGCCTTCCTAATCATATACTACGTCTCCATTTCTAACTACGAAACAGACAGAGACGTCATCTTAGATAACTGGCACTTAAGATGGGAATTTTTTTTGTTGAAAATTATCTTTATTGCAATTTTTTCAAATACCTAATCCTACGCTCACACATTCCCCCATAGTCGCAAGTATAGTAAGCCTATACGAGCCGGCGTGACCAGTACTCCGTTAAACAAACGCATCTGAATGTATTTGTCTAGTTTACTTTTTACCATACTCTGTACCGTTAGCGGCGGTATTTGCTCGACATTATTGCCCTGTTAGACGCGGACTTTACGATTGTTGGTCGAAGACGATTAACTTTTGTTTTATTAAAAAAAAACGTAACACTATTCAGACATGATACCTGATTTTAGTACCCACACGGCGGCAACTGACACAAGAAAAGCGTTATGAATGTCAATGAAGTACAGTCGAATCGTGGATCATGGATTCGCTTTAGAACCGTTTCACAGTAATGTCACAATGATTTTCTTGGTCAGGCATTACGATGTAACCATGTCATTTTGCTGTGAGAATAATCTACGGTGGATCACGATTCAATTGATTCGATGACAATATGTTAGTTTTTTTTGTGTTTATTCGTTTTTCATGAAGATGAAGGGAGCATAATTATAACCCCCTTATTCATAAACGCTCTGTAGGCTTCTGCTAACTTAGCAATCGTTTGTCCTTATCTGTCACTTTGACATTTAACTTCCACAGATCAGGACAAACGATTGCTAAGTTAGCAGAAGCCTATAGAGCGTTTATGAATAAGGGGGTTAGTCTCTAAATGATGTTTGTCAAAAAATAAAACTATGCCCGTAAAACGTGTTTTAGCTCAACCATACAACGGTAGGTATATTATAAAAAAATGTATTTGACATTGGTACACAAGTATAATAATTTATATGGTGTCATTTTCTTAACGTACATCGCTTTATTAAGCGAACAACATCGTTGCTATCATACTTAAACAGAAGTCATTCTTGACTTTTAATTAATCATACACAAAAGCGAAAATATACTTAATGTTCCAACCGAACTTAATGTTATTCAAAGCGGAATCATCACTATTCATTAACGCCGAGTATCAAACATAACATTCATAATGATAATTCATAACTGTTTGTGTATCGCAAGCTGACATCGCACCTCCACTGTCTATAAAGCCGGATCACTATATGCGAGTAAAATAAACCTAGTAGCTGTGGCTTGCGGGGTTAACGAAGAAGGTATGCTTCGATGGATCATTCAAGACCCGCAATGCATTGTTACTTGGATTATTACACACGCTCTGTCAGAAATTTACTTCAAAGCGCTTGTCATCGAAATCTGTCATGGGACGTGGGTGGCGTTAATGCTACTTTACCGACTTGTTCTTTTGATTTCCAGTTTGATTTGGGTAGCGTACACCGTACACTATTGAGGATGGCGACGTTTTTTAAGAGGGGACGACATCGGCAGCGGGGACTCGATTCAGAGGAAGGTAGGTATTTGGAAAATCTGTAGCTTATTCATCTGTCTGACTAGTAGATTTCTCGGTCCAAATTGAACTTAACATAGAGATTAACAGTAAAACTAGGATTTTTGAAAAAAAATTGAGAAAACAAGTAGTTAAAAGAAAAACTGACGTTTTGAGAAAAGCTCAGGGAGAGGGGGAGTGGATGCAAGGTACTCTTTGTTAAACTACCATGACCTAACTAAAGTATTTATTTTTCAGTCTATCCATTATGCTAAGCCACTTTGCATGTTTCACTATTTAATTTGTGGTAGCCAAAAGCCCAAACAGCGTTATTCAATATTTGTTTAAAACCAATGTTGATCCACTGGTAGGAAACTGTCAAGAGCATGCACCCTAATACGAGTTAGTAATTTAAATACTGTATATCTATGTTGTCACTGCGCTAACATCGTAGTGTTAAAGAAGGTTTACCCATATATTTAATAAGTATTTGTAACTAGGGCCAATACTAAGTACTATTTTTTTGAAAACTGGCCTACGGCAAGTAGCCTTTCACAGTTGCACGGCTAGCACGAACGACTATGTCTTTTTCTTACTGTTCGATCTAGAAAGAGACAGGTAGTCTATTTTGCGCGCGCACTCTTGCTAGAGAATGGTAAAATAATAACACAGGTAACTCTATATTTCACTTGCAATCTCTAACAGAATTTTAAAAAAAAAACTTTTGCAAATTGGCCGCCAAGGGCTCTTTTACGTGTCTTTTTTTAAACTACCAGCGCATTCGGAAAGACCCTCATTGCCAAGAAGAATGCGTCGCAAGTCGCAAGAAGGTTGGAGAAAGCGTTTTTTTTCAAAATAAAATACATTAAGAATACTTAAATTCAACTTAAATTAAATACATTTGCAAATGAGATGCATAAGGTAACCGAGTCTTAACTTATATTAGTCTATAGTAGAGATGTATAAAGTCTCTACTAGACAAAATATTATGACTGTTTACAAACGCGTCAAGTATAAGTATTGTTCGAAGTTTAGACAGGAGTAAAAACATGCCGCTTAGTAAATACGGCTTTTATTCACTACTATTCGCTTTCTCAGTTTCACTTGTACCAAACACTAACATGGTATGTTTACACACAAGGCAGCGTAAGTGGCAAGTACTAAGCACAAATCACTAAGCTCGTGTAAACTCGGCGTTAGGTACTCAATTTTAATCCATTGCTTGACATTACAAATTGTTATATAGCTACGTTGCGTATATCCGCTGTAAATATTTTCAAACTAATTGGCACCTGCAATTCAGTTGATTCATTGCTATTACTTTGTAAGGGCCTTAGGGGACCGAAAAGAGGTTTGCGAATCGCATCGATTAGTGTCCATGCGATCCATTGTACTGCAGTTATGCCGTTCAAGATGTACCGACTGACGAATGGAAGCAATTTGCATGGGAAGTTTCATTTTCGATTTTAGGAATATCTAAGTAATATTGCTTACGAAGATTTACAGGAAGATAGTAATACGATACTTTATTAGTAAAGATTTACTGAAATGGTTTATTGATTAAAATGCTACTGTTTTTTTAGCTGCCATTTTCACACGTCTGTGAGTGCCGAAATCATATAATGCAATGGAATCAGTATGCTCTCAAGCAGTTCTTAGCTTCTATAGCTTTCTACATCTTTCCCAGTGATATCGCTCGGAGTGATTATTATACGGTGTATAAATGGGATGCATATCCGCCATTGGCAAGCAGATACTGGCCGCTTGGGAGCGTCATCCGAAAAGATACAGTAAACAACAGCCTTACCAGGTCATTAGCAGAGAAACTTTATATTGACGGAGATGATGATCGCCATAAAATAAAGGGAGCCGAAGAAGCCAAACGTTTGCGATAAACCAAAGGTCGTGCCTTTCAATCGAGCCAAAGATTCATGTATCAAACACCTCCGCCGAGCTACAGGGTGATTCATCATTGCAGTTAAATGGGCCTGATTAACGATTATATTCTTTTTGGTTGTCAGTTGAATTTTTACATGGGAAATGGTATTTTTTAAATCGTTAACATTAATGAAGAATTGGCCCTCGGGGCTTTTAAGATACCGCAGCGTTAATTTCGGACCATTTAGATTACGCGCCGACAAGGCATGCGTCCTGCAAGAGGTTTGCCCGAAACGAGAAGTTACCAGCTTGTATTTCTAATAAATTAAGTCCTGATATATATGTTATGGCGACATTTTAAAGTGGTAATTAACGAGTGTTTTTATTAAGGCAATTTCATGAGTACAGAAGGGGTCTATATCAGATGGTCGAATAATTGTTTGGTGTAATGTAACGTTTAGCCGAATTATCGCTTTGTCGAAACTGAACATAATATTAAAATAATATCAGTTTCAGCAAGATAAGTTTTAGACTATACATAACATTAGACCAAATAAAGGGCTCCCATGTACAAGATCATCTGTTCACAATTTTAAAAAAATAATTTTTAATTTACTAATGAAAAGAAAGATATCAATTTAACATTAAATTCTCCATTACTCATTAGTCCACAGTCAAATCAAATCATTGGACCGAGCGTCAAAATGACCAATTCCGCGTCGGATTCTCATGTACCATTTTATTGCAGGCAATCCTATGCCTAACGGGGAATTCAACAATACATTATAATTCACATAATGATAGACACCAATCGACGGAATCGATGAACATTTTCTATCGAAAACTTATACGTTTATGAATGGGTTATAAATCTTAACGATCGTTTTATGGCGGAGTCCGGTTTTTGGGAAAGTATCGTAAATTGACAAGTATCGAACATTCAGAATGGACATTGGAACACTTGATTGAGAGATAATGTTTGGTTTTGTTGTTTCACAATCAATAACAATTGTCGATTAATTAGATAGTTTGATGCCGTTACTAAAAATCAAAGTTAAATGGTTTGTCTTACTTCAATTTAGTTATGTTACAGTGATTTTTTGTTAGTATTGGAGAAAATTTTCAATTTTTACAAAACACCGATATCTACCAAAAAAATTGCCATATTTACAAAAATTTAAACTTAACATTCTGAAAGGTTATTAGCAGGCCTATCAGCTGTCGACGGTACATCTTCGGTGTCTGGGGCACATTTCAACCCAAAGCCTTAGCTTTAGTAGTTTTGACGGTTCGTTATCTAACTGTCAGTCACGGTTATATAGATAGGTATAGATATAACTTACCTCGATAGTCGTTGATAGCAACAACGAGGGTGAGGGTGGATCCCAAAGGGACGATGCCAGAGACTGGCGGCGCCCACGGTCCCTTGCCCGCCTGGATCTCCATCCAGCAATCCACATTGTCCCCTATAAAATTCAACAATACATTATGAAATGCGTGTAAAACACTGCCATCATTTTGAAGTTACTACATCGTTAAAGTATGATACCGCAATCAACTCCGACAGTCAACGGAAAATTAAACGAATTTTTGCTTCCTCAAATACGCACACTCTTTGTATTTATTCATATTTTATGACTATGATAAGACGTGCTAAATAGGGCTTTCAGTTGCAATTGTTTCACATCGTGGTGCCTAGTAATGATAATAATTACTCAGATATATACAACACGCTAAAGTATTTATTACAAGGGTCGTCCGATGCGCTTTTCAACCGCACCCTGTGGAATAAATTGAATAATATAAATGGTCTACAGCGTCAAAATTTAATTAACAGATACTTCGCGAGGAAACTATAACTTTTTACTTTATATTTTTTTTTATTCTATGAGGTTCATTACATTTCTTCTACCTATATATTATGTGACAGGGTAGTAGAACAATCCGCAACTTTAGCTGAAGATACATAATATAGGTACAAACATAACTACATAAGTAAGACACCTACATAATATTTATAAATAAATTATGCCCGACAAAATGCTATTACCAGCGGAATAAGATACTTCCTTTTATGACAATATCGTAGAAGCTATCGGAGGAGCTGGTTTTGAGATTTCTATCTCGAAAGGAACATTTTGTGAAGATTATTCACAGACAAATCGTGAGATATGGTTTCCGCTCAATTAAAAAGTTGTCGTCATTTTACTTTCTACAATTCGCACTAATACAATCTAGTTCTCTAGTTTATTTAGCATTTTAAATTATGCTAAAGCTATTCTCTGTAAAACTAATAGAAACAAAAACTTATTTTTTGACTAATTTCATCACAATACGTACCTATGTAGAAACTACAGACTACGCCAGTCTTTTTAATCTATTAATTACCAGTTCAATACACTCAGGGTTTTTATCTCCCATCGATACTTTTAAAAGTACCAAGGTATACCAAAACTGTATAGGACCAATCGTTATTACACGGAGGTCCATATTAAACTAAATACATAGCTAACCGACTTAATCCTGCTACTCCGAGCAATAGTGAGGTCTAGGTCTTAGTCACCTTCGGTTCGCTGGTTTTATCGCTGATTTAATTTTCTATAGCATTGACTGCATTAATAAAAAAATGTTCAACGGGAGTGCGCCTGTCTTGCATGACTTGACCTCGATAGTTTTACATTTAGTTTGATACCAAATTCATCAAGCCCATTTGTAATTTCCTGCTCCTTTAAAGTGTCTCACCTCTGAAGTCCAGTTGCACTACGTCCAAATCAGCGATGACCATGGGCGGCTTTGACGCCGTCTTCTCATAGTCGTTGAACCACTCGCACCGTAGCCTCTTTGCTTCATCCCACACCTCTAGTAGGTCTTTGTCGTATTGCACTACCACAGTGTTCTCGTAGAACTGACCGTGGAGATCTGGAATTAGGAGATTGTGGTTAAGTTAGACAAGAGTTGTAGTAAGTTCTGATTGAAGAGAAAAAGGGTGTTTGCTTTTCCATTTTGTGAAGGTCGAAGATAATCATTATTTTCGTTATTACGAGCTCTGCTTTTATTTAGTTTTAATTTATCTCTTTCGGTTATTGTGCTAACAAATCTGGTTAATACTAAGAAAGAAGTAATTGGGGAAAATTTCAAACTGTAAACCAGTTTGATAAACTTCAGAAATTTTAAAAATTTAATGATAATGTAGTTTGTTTCGAATTATTAGTAAGTAGAAATACAATGCGTAGAAAATCCCAAAGTGGCAAATGAAAGCAAGATCCAGCAGTAGTTCAGTACGGTAGTAAATAAACAATTCCAAACAAAAACGTTTAATTTTAAATCCTTATTATTGCTTAGGCTACCTACACTCGCATGAACTCGCGCAAAAAGTTGAAGTCGTCCGAAGAACGCGGATCGAACCAGAAGCTTCTCGGCCGAACAAGTGCAAGCGAAACAGGCCCTTGGCGTCCCTAGCTCAACTCCCTTTCAGACCGACCTTCCATTAGGACATTAATCTGCCAACTACACTCGCAGATAACACGCCCAGATCCTATTTTATAAGCCATAAAATCGATTTTGCATTGTGAGATCGGCGTATAATGTAACGCGTTTCACTGACCGCACTTTAAGTCGCGAATAGTTCGTTAAGGCGGGAAGGAAATACGCCAGCACAAGCAGCCAGTATTGGGTTGAGGGATGGCGTCTGCGAGGCGAGCGGTCACGGGAGAATGGTCCTTACGAGCCAGATATGCGGTCTGGCGGGTGGCGATTCTCAGAAACAATGCGCGCGCAACATTCGCAGAAGGAGCGGGACGCATGCGTCGTCCGTTATATACCTCCGTGGCCATAGTGGACAGAACTAGGAATCGGAACGAGAAAAACTCACTTACTTTGTTGAAATGAGACCGACATGCCGTAAAACTTGGCCGGTGGCGATTTATTGCGAAATTGTTACGAATTACCGTAGTTACTAAGAAGCTTTAACCTGAAACGGCAGTCTGATATGCATTTGAGTCTGATTTATATCAGACGTTTAACATGGAGCAATTATTTTGGTGGAGCAGTATTTAAAGAATATTTGGAGAAGGTATTTGCTTATAATTATATTTTTGATGTCAAACTTTCTTGAAATAATACGCATACATTTTGGAAAAGCAGCACAAAGCAATTTTACCATAAGTTACTCAAGCGCTTGAATATTGAAGAATGGCGCTTCTTTTTGCCCTCGCAACATTGAGGTAGAATAACAGCACACAGAAATAAACAAACAAACATTCATCATTTGTTATTTGCATAATACTCGTATCTCACAGACGTCTTTCGGTGGAAGCACGAAGCACGAAACATTTTGCAGACACGGCTGAGCTCGAAGCCCCAAGGGCATTGTCTTTGAGACATGAAGCTAAGACTTGTGATTTTAAGCAAATGCTTAGGGTTTTCATTGTTTTTAGACGCCTAATGATTCGCAAGTCGGAACCAATGTTATAGCTGTATATGAAATTTCCCGATGAAATGGCGCACAGGAAGTTTTTATGAGGTTCACGGATAGGATTATTCTGCTGTTGTATTTTAATACCCCCTAAGCCTAAGTAGCTGCCGCTAAGTAGCAGTGCTTGTACTGCTGTGTTCCGGTGCGGAGAGTAAGACAGCCGGGGAAATTACGGGCACAAGAGGCATTTCATCTTAATCCTCTAGGTTGGCAACGCATCTGCAATCCCTCCGGGGTTGCGGGTGTCTATGGGCAGTGGTGATCACTTACCATCAGGTGACCCACTTGCTCGTTTGCCTTCCTATTCACATAAAAAAAAAAAAAAAAAAAAAAAAAATATTGAAAAGTATTACATGAGAAACATAGTAAAATATCAAAGCAAGTTCACACTCGTTCGAGTTAAGCTGAATGTACAGTTTAAGATTAGTTTAGTGTCCATTACACAAACAACATTTAACAGTAGATACTCAGTCAACTTTCAGAAGTATAAATATACTGAAATCCTCCCATTCATTAGACATCTGAAACACGTGATCGAGAACAGCTATAAATCAGCTATCCGTCATTTTCGTAACCAAGCAGTCGATCGCTTTATGAGAACCCATTCCTTTTCCCATTCCGAAATCAATTGGTACCGCCAATAAATATTTGCAATTTAAATAAATAACCCTTTAAATGTACCGCATACTGAAATATCTAAGCATCCGTCGTGGGGCGCAAACGTCGGTCGCAGGTAATGCCGGTCGGTGTTTCTATTCATTTGTCACATAACTTAGCCGGCGAATGTCGACGGTTGAAAGACTGAGTGTGCGGGCCACAGGCGATTCGTCATTGCATTTTGTATGGGCGGTTTTATTGTGGTACAGATAACTGTTTTATTGGCTTTCAAGGCGGGAAGGTGAACATTGGTAGTCATTTGTTCGAAATACTGATGGGAGGTTTGGAAATTTATTGATTTATTTACTTAGTAGTAGTACCAAAATAATTTCTTCCATGCTGCTCTGGGAGCAAAGAAAAAACATAGAATGTACCAATTGCTTCTCTAACCGCGCAGATGGTAAAAGCCCATCGAGGGAATGGGCGAAAATCATAGGAATCATGCTAAAGGCGATCACGCTAGCAACCCATCACTATTTGATTCCATTTTCCACCTATACGCCCACAATCTTGCTAAAATGTGGCTTGTAGGTACCTGTTGCCTTAGGCTCTGTCTACCCCGTAAGGGATACAGACGTGATTTGTGTATGTATGTATATATGTACCAAAATAAATACTGAAAAGCATTTGGACTGCTCTTTAGGACTTTTTGTAAGTACTATTCGCTCGGCCGCGTTTGTGTGTGTAGGGTTGTCCAAACTTATTCCGCTGCCTCATTCTACATCATTCCGGAATTAGTCCAACAGATGATGTAAAAATGCTATAAGACCGGAACAAGTCAATAAAGGCCAGCATACTTAGAAACATGAAGCATATCAGTTTGATATTAGTTAGCGAATAAAATCGCTTGGCACAATCCTTTAATCGACAAGACACGATTTTTTAATCCTTCTATCTAAATAATATAATTTGGTCCTATTTAACGGAAAAAACGGAAATCATTTGGAGCTCATTTTTCTAACTGCAACTCTAGTTTTCGTGCTAAATTTTATAACGCAGCTATTTTGATAATAATGACACTAAAATCAGCAGTTGGTAACACTAGACACATACACGCAAACTCGTCAGTAAACGTTGCAATTATAACTGTTCAGTGTCTATGCTGACTGTCCACTATCCTCATTGGTGGAGCCGTTTGAATGAAAAAACTAACCATTCCTGACGCAGACGCAGGGTTATGTGCCGGGTCGTGACGAGATCTAACGTGGAAACTAAAAGGATGTGGGGCGACACATTTACGATATTTTGACCTGTACTTAGTATATTTTACGATAAGTTCAACAGGCATTAGTTCACTTGTTTTGGAGCCACGTAAATTACATAATTAAACGGTTATTATCTATACTTATGATACCTATTACCAGCGTGCGTTTACATCTTCGACCCCGTTAAAGATCTTATCCATTGTAAATTGAATATTTCAGCTTTCTATAGGGTATGAGTTGGGCATTGATATGTCGCTTAGTTAAGACATTTCTTTTTGTATCACACCTCCAAGACACGTAAGATTACGTTCATATTATTGTTGTTTCATGTTAATGAACAGCAACAATTCAATAGCACTTTGTTGGAATGCCGTCTCTAGATAACCTATTCACCTCATGGTAGGTGGCATACCACACACTAACTCTAGAATTTTCACCGTTAAATAATAAAATTAACCATTTCCTTAACGCTTAGATGTACGTAAAGCGTTAATCTCCTACTCGTTAGCACTTCCACGATGTAATGTTACGAGCATACCCACAGATGCGTTTTATTAACTTCATTAAACGAATGAAAACATAAACGAATTGTTCAAAATTACTAACGTTAAGTCAACTGGAAGGTTTTATGAGAGAAAACCATACTAATTATAGCTGTTAACGAGGTTGATACAAAAATTCACATTATTTACTGTACCGAATATTTGTGTCAAGTGCATAGTTAATCTGTTTGTGAACATTAACATTTTTATTGCACTGCATCGTAACCATATGACATTAAAAGTGGAAAACGGACTTTATTTATGTGTTATTATTTTTCTTAAGAAACGTTTCTTATCTAGCTGGTTGAGCGATTTTCTCCGGTTTTAATAGCATTTTTATTTCAGGAATGGGGCTATTCAACCGCTTACTTAGACGTAACTGCATATTTGACAAAAGTTTTGAACAAGCGAGCTTAAATACTTTCATAAACTTTATTGTACATATGAATATTATACACTTAACTTTTATTAGGTACGAAGTTCTTACAAGTAGGTACATATTTTAACCATAGTAACTGATATCATAAATTTTGCTTAGTATGTCAGTTAAATAAAACTCCTGCGCTTACCTAGGCCTGGTAAGTTTTAATCTCAAATAAAATTTCCCTAAGCTACGTAACGTTTTTGATTCCTATATGCAAGTAGACTTTACAATTCGTCCATCACTTAATATTAATTACCTACTTTGGTTGTAAACACTGTTAATATGGCTCACCTGGTTTTGTACCGCATTTCGCATACGCAATCCTGAATGAGAAGTAGGTCTGCCCTGTAGATGGTGGCACGTAGACACATCTCGGATCACCGTGCTGGCCTGTCGAGAAAAATATAATTTAATAATAAACATGCGGAAATCCTGCGTGCCTTTAAAGAAATACATGTAGAGACTAAACTATTGCACAATTTTGCACTATTCATCCTAGTAACGGCGTAACAGTTAGGTAGGTATGTCAAAACCCAAATTATTTGTAAGCAAAATAGAGCCTCGAAGCAAAAAGTTCTTGTGACTATTTGACTTTGGTCTCTGAAACTACTGAAGCTATTCAAAAAATATTTCATTGATAGAAAGCTAAGTATCTATACTATCCCCAATTAATAAAGGCAGCTTCTTGTCTTAGGAAAGTACAAAGTTTCAGCAGTAGGTACACAGACAAAGTTGCCAGCAATAGCCATAACTGTGAAGAAATATAACTTAGATATAGCAAAATGATACACAACGGCCACTGCTCTGACGTTTTCAATAAAATACTTTCTTTCATTAATATTTATAGAGAAATGTTTCATTTCACGTGTGTTAGTTTCGACAGTCTTCACACCAGCGTGACAAAACGCCTTAACGGCCGTAACGCGGTTATAGGAGTCAAGCCAAATTTACATCATAAAGGAACCGCGAAAAGAAATGAAGCAACTAACTTTCAATTTTAGTGTTTTTAGTTTAACTTTGTGTGCATGTTTCTCACGCATAATAATGTTAAGAATATTTGCCAACAAACACAGAACGAACTTAGTTAACTCGGTGTAATTGCATTCGCACAATTATGTTTGTTTTGTTACCTATATCTGAGAGATATTTGCCCAACAGCTGTGTGCGGAAAACGTTAAACAAGGAAGTAAGGTGTACTGTGAAAGTTTTCAGACTCTTACAGTTTCGCGAAAAAATGACCGAAGTGAACTTCCTTCGATTACGTCGTGTTGAGCTATAAAAGTATTGAAAAAAAAAGTCAAAAGCAAATAAAAAATGTCAACACGAGTGCGGATATTTTGCATGACTTGTTCTTACTATAGCAGTCTATACAACATGGACTTCCGCATCTAGCTATGTATTTAATTACAGTACAAGCTTGTAATTTTTTGGTATCCATATCGACTCGGAACAATTTTGAATGTCCAGTATCAATTTTAAAGAAAGAAAGTAAGTATTTAAACATCGCGTCTAACACGATTCAGCCGTTCAAGAAACTTCTTAGCTGTCATTCACCACAAGGGCCAATCCCGGTAAACGACCCACTTATGCACTAAAGCCTGCAACTGGAGCATGTATTAATAATTCAGCATGTATCCGTCATAATTGTAAGTGAAACCTTAGCAATTAGAAGTAACAATTAGAGGCGGTCTGAATACTGTGGGGTATGGTATGACAAGACTAACTACTACGTGTGGTTGAAAGGTGTTTCAACTTAAGTGTGGAGAGTAGGAAATTATCCGAGTGAAAATACAACTGATTCCGATACAGTTTTCTGAATTTCAGAATCTTAAATACGTACTGGCCAGCCATGCAATCAGTGTGGTTGTGTTCTGAGTTTTAACAGCCGTCAATTTGTTACAGTAAGTTGATTAGTTAAATTATGGTAGGTATATTTGCGAAATTATTTTCGTTTGTCTCTTTGAATTTTGCTTTTAGCGTCCGACGAAAATGGCTCTTAAGCATGTATTTTATTTGAAAGAAGCATACAACGAAATTGATTTGCTATCTCATGTTGATATCGTCACGAGCTGGTGATTTGATCTATGAGACACAGATCCTTCTCAAAAGCAATTTTCTTTCATCAATCCTTATTATTACTAATAGATGTATCTTGTTATCATATCATACCTTTTGATGACACAATCCCTTCGAAGGGATGTGAGAACGTGAGGTGCACATCCATGTGATCCTTCCCACACATTACTTCTAGTGACTGTATGACGGGCATGCCGTCCGGCCTGTCAACGGGCCATAGCTCTCCCGCCCGTACCCGCGTCTGCAAACAAACGTACAGATATTAATTAGATAATTACGTACTTACATAGATACAAACCGCCACGCCTACGAGTATTTCTCATAGGTGGAGGCAGACTATTTGTTCCACTTGCTACGATCCTCATACTTCTTCCGCTTCATCTACGTGCATCAGTTTCTTCATACGTCGGTTTAGAGTACTCTCGATTCTTTTGTCAAAACGCAAATTTGGTCACGGAACGGATTACATAATGAGAACTTTAAAAGAATATTCGTTGTCTAGCGAATACATATTATTATGTGCGATGACACTTGGCCAATATGCCAGAACCTAGTTTTATTGGCATACGATTCTTAGTTCCTACTGAAATCTAATTGACTTGACTACATTACTTTATCACACTGGCCTGTAACGTACAAATCAAGGAGAATGTTGTCGAATGACGAGACAAAAGACAAACGTTTTATAAAAATGTTACATTGTAATTGTTTTACAAAATGTGTGTTCAAGTGTGTACCATTTCTAACCACGAGTATAGGGAATTCAGTGAAACCGCAAAGTGTTCTTAAAGTTTATATTACTTGAAAGTGAACGAAAATATTGAATGTATTTATCGTTAAGAACGTGGAACCTTGGGTATGCGCCATTGTCTTAAGCAAAACCTCCTGAGAAAGGGCTATTCCAACATTTCTTTAGTAACAACTTCATTGCAACGAAACTCGACTCTCTCTTTAGTACAGACACGGCTTGGTTTAATATTATAACATTGTTTCTTGCCATCAGGGGGGCACAAATACAGGTTTCGCGAACAGTGTAGTCATAATAAACGAGGGCTGAATAATTTTTGAGCAAAACGTTCTCATCAAAATTGGATGATTGGATAAATGATGCATGCTTCCAAAAACCAAGAATACGGCAGCAAAAGGGAATAAACGATGCATTAAATTCAACGCACTGTCCTGTCGTAAACTAATTTCATACCCATTGTTTACTCGTAACCAGGAGGTTATTAAATATCAATGTCTCTAGACAGTCACTTTCTACTCGATAACGTTGAAAATAGGAATGAAATCGTAGAAGTCTCCAAAAAAAATCACGTTTGAAGCGTAAATACTACTGGAAAGCGAATGTCGCCATCGATGCGCTTCGGAGTGTTTGTCACCAGTCTAGCCACGCTACATGTTGTTTAAACAAATTATGCAATTGTAAAAAATCTGCATCCTGCTACTATTTAATATGCATAAATAGAAAGTAAACTTTTCGATCATATCTTTGAAAATACGAAGGCTCGCTCCTCACAACTTTAAGGTCACTCGTATCTCGGAACTTAGCATCAATTACACGTATTAAACGTACGAGTATCTCTGATTCGATATGCCGCATCTACATGACTGCAACCATTATTCTATAACTAAAACGATATTGCTTTCCATGATAATAATATGTCTTCCTTTAACGTTTTATTCTTAACGTACCTAACGTGCAAGAATGAATACTGCATCCAAATCCAAAGCAATATTGCTAAACAGGATTCTCATTTAATGGCCTTAAATAGTGAACACAAGAGCAATCTACAAGTTTGTGAGTATGAGTTTCGGTCTGTGTTTCTTACTCTTTCACGCTAAAATAGGCGGAAGGATTTGGATGTATGTAGACTATAATATCTGAAATAACAAAATACATATAAATTCTTGGAATGTCAAAAGCTAAGTATACTTAAAACTCTAGAGACACGATATTTTCACGAGTAACCATCAAGCAACGTAAATAAAGAATAATAATCACGATATTCTTTTTGGTTATTCCCACAAAACGTTTGTAAACGCCCAAGAGAAACGCTGCCACATATTAAAAGCAAAACTGCAGCTCAAAGCTAGTAACATAGTATTTTGAATTACTTCTGAAACAATATTGTCACTTTCGATTGTTTTATTTCAGAAGAAGACACTATTTTGGCAACACAAAGTGACAATTTAGGTGAGAAACTAAAAACGACCAAAGGTGAGCAGGGTTTAGCGTATCGCTTTAGCTTCGCGAATAGGGGCTGATCCTTGCGAGGGAGCGATTTGATGAGACGTGGGCGCACGTTCCAGGAACGGCGCGAGCGCACTTCCCACGCGCAATCGAGGAATTCGCGAAACGAATCTGGGCATGCGCGTGTAGGGAAAATTTTTGTTGGTATGTGGTAAAGAAAAAGGAAGGTTTTGTATGTATTTGCAGTTAGTTCTTGCCTCAATATATTTGGAGCCTACTCATACTTAATCGACTGTTGTATATGAAATATACTCACTATGATCGACTGCAGTTTGGCAAAAAAAAACCTAACTTTTTTCTGCTCAGCCAATTTCTCTAAATTTGAATCTGAAAACTGGTTAGTTTACGTAGCTATACACAGAGCTTGTTTAAGTTTAATTTAGATTTTTGAGCAAAGTAACGTGGCAATCTTGAGCAGATCCGAACTTTTATCAATTGACTTACCCATTCTGCGAACTCCAGTTTCATGTATAACGTACTTGATGATGATGAACTACATGTTCTCAGTACAATCAGCAGTGTTCTTGTACCAACCTCTGTTTATAGGCTTTTAAAGCATTAATCACGTGACACAAGTAGCATCGCTTCGGTGTCTTTTCTGTTGGCAGTGAAAGATGTCCGTGTACTTAATCATATTCCAGAAGAGCGTATTACTAAAATGATTTGGAGTTATAAATTATTACAATTTGTCCGGAGTCTGGACAAGATTGATGGTTTGAGAAATGAAATTTTGGGCAATTATTTAAAGTTGCCTCGTTTGATACGTTATTTGGATCAAAAAGTAATTTAATAATCGTTAGGACGATCAAAAGTCTGTTAATTATTTCGTTTTCATTTAAAACTGATGGAATTCCTAATAGTGCTCAAAGCGAAAATCTTTTAAAAATAAGCTTTATAATACGCCCGTAATCCGTGTTTTTGCACAATCGCATTTAGATATAGCTATGGCCGTGCATGATAAATAACATACGAATTCACGTCTAACGTATGAAATTAGCGTATACTTATCGATTAATAAAGTTGATTTTGATTCAAACGCGCTCAAATAGTGCGTAGAAGACACCTAAGCTAGCTTTAAAGCACTTAATAACGCACTCTTCAATAAAAACAAAACGCTATCCCCTCATTATGCCCAAGGATATAATCATGACGAGCCATTATTACAACGTCGGGGTATTATTTCCTCTCTAAAGAAGTCTGTCCAGATTCCCTGTGCATAGTTGTGGAGAAAGTTGGTTTATGTCCAATACGAGGAGGCTATTGGGATGTATTTAATTATTTGAATATATCGTCGCTTGTAATATGAATTAACGTAACCGCCAAATGGCGATTTTTCAGGAGAGGCCAAAAAGTAATTTGCAAATTAGAAAAAGTGTTGTAACTTTTTATATACTTATCCTATTGGAATTATGTTTATAGCTTTTATCTTACATTTGTGAGATCTTTTAGATAAATGGGGTCTTATAAAGACAGCTATTACAGTTTAGAAAATCGCATGGCGGTTACGTTAATTTTTTCATTTTTATGTGTAGTTACATTAAGATGTATTCAAAAAAATGAAGATCAGTTTAAGGTATGACACACTTATTTTTTTTTAAATAACGTAACGCACACAGTTTTAAAAATGTGGACTTACATTATAAAAAGTAATTTATAGCAATTCCAATCTTATTCACTTGTAATAAAGTCTGACATACAAAAAAATCTTCTCGTTTAGTTAATTTATGGCAGGTTTGTAAGATGAATAAAATAGGTTTTTAAGTATTAAACAGTTTAATAATTATACTTAAAACTTTACAACTAAGTATAAAAAAAGTCTTGAATCTCTTTAAATGTCAATAAGCAGTAACTTTTACCGGAGATCAACAAAAACACCTAGCTTTCTATAATATTTGGTACTTTTCTTTATTATTTATCTTGGGTTATAAGAGAACAGTTATAATAAAACAATTTTTAGTTATAATAGTATAATAAAAAATTACCTACAACAGTATAAAAAAATCTTAAACCTCTTTAAATGTCAATAAGTAGTAACTTTTACTTGGGATCAACAAAAAAACACCTAGTTTTCTATTATTATTTGCTACTTAACCTCGCTTTGCTTTTAATCGACACAATAAAAAACAGTTATTATTAAATTGTAATAGGTTATAATAGTTATTATTAAAACTTTACAACTTAGTATCAACATTGAAAAGACTGAAACCTCATTTAATTATCAATATATATAGTAACTTTTACCTAAGATCGACAAAAAACATCTAGCTTTCTGTCCTATTTGCTATTTTTCTTTACTGCTTTTTCTCGCTTTGTTTTTTCTCTCCATTTTTCAACAGTACCGGTGGCTTTAACTACTACTTCAGCTTTCCCTTTTTTCTTTTCCTTATTTGTCTGACTCCTTGCTTTTTGTATGGGTTCTTTTTTATTTACTGTGTTTTTTTCGTTGCTTTCATCTATTTCCTCACTTTGGTCTTGGGTTTCACCGTCATTAGTTGGAACTTCATCTTGCGTAATATCGTCTAAATAATCTGTCTTGTCCACATAAGGGAGCTGTAAATAATCTTGCACGTATTGTTTAGGTATCACCTCGACGTCACATAGCTTTTTAAGGTCCATGTACTTTTTTGTAGAAATTGGCAATCGCTGCACATAAAGTTTTTGCAGAGAATCATTCGATGGATTGTTCGTTACGACCCGTGCATTTGACTGACCTTTCCCTTTTCCCTTTCCTTTCCCTATTACTTTCTTTGTCCCTTGACCCAACATTATTTTGAATGTATCACCGTCATCCTTCATTGTGTATTTAACTTACAATTCATTTAAGTTTGTTTTTTTTACACACATACATGCCGGTAGATTCGATGCATAGTGTCATAGAACGTGAGGTTCGAAAACTCATTGTTTGAAGCCCAGTACAATGGCCCACTTTCATGCATACAGCACGAAAGACACCGCGTCCTTATATTGTTAACACCTTGGACCACACCGACTTCATAAACTGGGAGATTATAGCCAATCAAATATTCACTCCAAAAACAACATTAGATCAACATTTAAGACTGAAAGATATTACAATCGCTACAGTAAAAAAAAAAAACTTAAATGAATTGCAAGTTAAATACATAATGAAGGATGACGGTGATACATTCAAAATAAGATTGGGTCATGGAACAAAGAAAATAATAGGGAAAGGAAAGGGAAAAGGTGAAGGTCAGTCTAATGCACGGGTCGTAACGAACCGTCAATCGAATGATTCTCTGCAAAACCTTTATGTGCAACGATTGCCAATTTCTACAAAAAAGTACATGGAACTTAAAAAGCTCTGTGACGACGAGGTGATACCTAAATAATACGTGCAAGATTATTTACAGCTCCCTTATGTGGACAAGACAGATTATTTAGACGATATTATTCAAGATGAAGTTCCAACTAATGACGGTGAAACCCAAGACCAAAGTGAGGAAGTAGATGAAAGCAACGAAAAAAACACAGTAAATAAAAAAGAACCCATACAAAAAGCAAGGAGTCAGACAAATAAGGAAAAGAAAAAAGGGAAAGCTGAAGTAGTAGTTAAAGCCACCGGTACTGTTGAAAAAGGGAGAGGAAAAACAAAGCGAGGAAAAGCAGTAAAGAAAAATAGCAAATAGGATAGAAAGCTACATGTTTTTGGTCGATCTCAGGTAAAAGTTACTATATATTGATAATTAAAAGAGGTTTAAGTCTTTTCAATGTTGATACTAAGTTGTAAAGTTTTAATAATAACTATTATAACCTATTATGATTTAATTATAACTGTTTTTTATTGTGTCGATTAAAAGCAAAGCGAGGTTAAGTAGCAAATAACTAGGTGTTTTTTTGTTGATCTCAGGTAAAACTTACTAACTACTTATTGACATTTAAAAAGGTTTAAGATTTGTTTATACTGTTGTAGGTAAATTTTTATTATACTATTATAACTAAAAATTGTTTTATTATAACTGTTCTCTTATAACCGAAGATAAATAATAAAGAAAAGTACCAAATATTATAGAAAGCTAGGTGTTTTTGTGGATCTCAAGTAAAAGTTACCGCTTATTGACTTTTAAAGAGATTCAAGACTTTTTTTATCCTAAGTTGTAAAGTTTTAAGTATAATTATTAAACTGTTTAATACTTAAAAACCTATTTTATTCATCTTACAAGCCTGCCATAAATTAACTAAACGAGAAGATTTTTTTGTAGGTCAGACTTTATTACAAGTGAATAAGATTGGAATTGCTATAAATAACTCTTTATCCCTTTACACTCGGCTTGAAACAATCGTGAGTGTTAACTTTTAAAAATTGTTCCGCGTATTTCAAACTGCTCTCGCGAACGCAACCGATGCCGATCGATCGTGCAACTATCCTAGAATACGAGAAAAAATAGCTGAGGCTCATGAGTACGCGTTGCGACTTGTCAGTCCAGTCGACGTTGCTTGGGGAGATGGCTGCGTTCTTTGGGCTTGGAGCTCGTTCACGTAAGTGTTTTTTTTTTACAAATATCATCAAATATGTTTGAGATTCACTACCTAATTGCAAAGAGTACTGTGTGCGACACACGTTTTTACTATTCTGTGTTAATATGCGTAAAATAAATTCATGCAATTTGCTTTCAAATTTTAACTCTCACGATCGTGCGATTTCGGTTGCGTGGAGTAAAATTGAACTCTCACGATCGTGCGGTGTAGGTTGCGTCCAGTGATATTGGCTTAGTAGGTATAACCTTTTTCCGTACACGCCTGGCTTACTAACGGGGATGTTATGCTTCTTTTAGGAGGTCCATTAAGCGACAAACTTATAGAAGATCTGCTTACAAATGGAAACCTCTCCAAAATTGAAGATCTAGACGATGAAGACTTGGAATATTGCCTGACTTTTTCGATAGCCTAGCGTGTGATGACTTAATGTCGGATGACAATATTTCCAGTGGATATTTTTACGAGGTTAGGCCACGGTCACGGTCTCCTTTGCGTTCACCGCGATCGCCTACTCCGCCTACTTGTTCCCGACCACCGACTCCACCACTATCAACATTTTCACCGCCTTCTATTTCACCATTATTACTCGGTGCTGGAAGACGACGAGGTGATCGAGGCAGGTCGACCTCTGTACCTACCTAGAAATATTCAAAGAGGAAGTACTGTACTGTAGGTCTGTAGCTATAAGGAGAAATGTACGCAGAGGAAGATCCGTGCACCTCGAAAAAGAATATAAAAGCGACTTCCAGATAAGTCCCATAATTACACCTCACTGCCTGTGGAACCCGTCCGGTCTCCAATAGAATACTTTCGTGATTACATAGACAATGACTTCGTGGAGGAGATCGCTAGGTGTAAGAATTTATATTACATGCGTCAAACAGGCAAATAATTAAAAACATCTGAAGCATCCGAAATCTGCAAGTTCTTTTCGATTCATCTAGTTGCCAATGTACTGGAGAACTGGGACTAAATTGGCATTAGTTTGTGACGTTATGGCAAGAGACGGGTATTTAGCTGTTCACAATGCACTTCAAGTAGATGATTCGGATTTTCACGTGGAGAATAACAAAAATAATCCTCTGTGGAAAGTCCAGCCTTATACACGTATACCTGATTACGGATTTTGAGGTTACAACTAATCAAGTTGATTAATTTGTAATGTTTTCTATGAAAACGTTGTGATTTAGTGCCTAAACTATTAATAAATAAAAGAAACTTTCGTTTTATATTTAAATCTATGTTTTATTTCATTTAATTCTGCAAATAACATTGAAAACTTAACATGTCCGCATAATAACATCATGACATTCACGAACGTGCGAGTTACGTTTTATTCCTGAGCCACACGAACGTGAGGGTCTGGTTGTGGAAGATCAGCTAAGCCAGAATTTTTTTCGTGATTTTTCCTAGACTCTTTATGAAGTATTAACACACTTAAGCACTGTTATTAGATTATTTTAAAGATTCGTTGCTCTCGGGTGTAAAGGGTTATAATGTAAGTCCACATTTTGAAAACTGATCTTAATTTTCTTTAAAACATCTTAATGTAACTACACATAAAAATGAAAAAATTAACGTAACCGCCATGCGATTATCTAAACTTCAATAGCTGTCTTTATAAGACCCCATTTATCTAAAAGATCTCATAAATATAAGATAAAAGCTGTAAACATAATTCCAATAGGCTAAGTATATAAAAAGTTACAACACTTTTTCTAATTTACAAATTACTTTTTGGCCTCTCCTGAAAAATCGCCATTTGGCGGTTACGTTAATTCATATTACAAGCGACGGTTATTTTTATTATACTAGCAAGCGAGGAGCATTGCATTTGGTTTGATTTAAAAGTTTTTTTATCTAGCTTTGACTTTAGCATAACAGTCTATAAGTTATAATATGCCACAAAATGGGTAATGTAAGAGTTATTTTGAAACAGACGAATGACTTTTCTTTAACGTTGGTCAACACATTAATACACTATCTAGCATTGACTTTAGCGTAACAGTCAATCAGTTATAATATTCCACAAAATGAGTAATGTAAGAGTCATGTTGATACAGATGAGTCTCTTACATTAATGATTTTTTTCATCTTTGGTGAATACATTAATACACAATCACAGATTCGTCCTTACATTAACTTATAATAAGTAACTTATGAAAAATGTGCCATACATTAAAAAAAACACGGTAAAATGAAAAAAATGGTCTGATTTTGGTTAACGTAACTGACATTTTTTTCAAGATATCGAAATTTTAATAACAGCAATCGAAAGGTCTTCAAATTTGCTGTCGAACTGTATACTCAACTCAATTTCGACATTTTGGCGGTTACGTTAATTCATATTACAAGCGACGATATTATGTTTATAGTATTGAGGGAACACTGACTAGGTTAAAGGTTGGCGTTGTAAATTAGTTTAATTTATACGACTGTTACAGTAATTAGGAAGTAGCTATGGGTCATCTACCATTGAGATTTACGGCATGGAGTAGCTTTGCTCTGACGTGAACGCAGTATTTATAGCAATAAATATCATTTGCCAAAGGATTTGTAGGCTGCATCAAATTTCATAAATAGTTATGGCTGTACCCGTTAAGAAGATTAACTGAATACACGTTTACGTGAAGTAAATAATAAATACAAAAGTATCAATAACGTAATTATGTAATTGCGAACTAACCGCGGCGTATTTCTGTGGTAAGCGATGAAATTATAGCCACTGCTCGAGCTAATCGTAATTCGACTTTTAGAGCTGAATAGAGTTATTTTATTCCGTTTAAGTAGTAAAACAGTATTTGTTTCTTCATTTAACGTAATTAGTAACCTCAACACAATATATTATGTTTCTTCAAAAGTTTTAAGCTAAAAGAAAACCTTATACCGCATGATATATAAGATAAACCAAAGCTACACGGCAGATTCGACTTACAAAAGATTTTTTTTACTGAAGATCGTTACATTTATTTTTAAAAATATATCTCAAGAATCATTAGTCTTCATAAAAGGCAACAAGATCCATTCAAGATATTCTGTGACAGATTTATCCGCGCAACGGGATTATTCAATATATGGCGTTTGAAACTTCACTATATAACATAAGCAAAAATTCTCCGAAGTAAATAATAATCGTGACACTCACAAAGAAGCGAGACAATCAAAGCCCGACAATGACTGATAATAACATTACTGACATACTTGAAAATGCGAGGAACTGCACAATCTAGTGCACATCCCCTGTTACCGAGATAGGAGAAACCGACTCAAATGGGAAAGTAATAAATGATAAATCAGTTATTAAGCCGTTTTATGCCACTAACGACTTGGCGCGTGGCACGCGCTATTACTGTAATGAGGAGCTATAGAAAATACAGTACTAATCGTACGACAGCTGCGTTTCTATGTCGTGGTTACCGGATATAAGCAATGGGATGATTGTTGCTTACTAAGATGCTAACAATCCTATGCACAAACATGATTAGGTTTATAACGAAAAGCAATTTTTATAGATACTGCCTATGGCTTGTTTGTATCGCTTACAGAATGTGTATAAAAATACATAAATTCATTATATAAATCACGTCTTTATCCATTAGTCTAAAGTAACAAGACCTAAATGCTACCTTTAGCATGATTGTGGGCATATAGGTGTAAAGGGGAGTCAAGTTAGTGATGCGTTGCTAGCCGCATCGCTTATAATATGATTTCTAAGATTTTCGCCCATTCGCACGATGGACTTTTACCATCTGCGCGGGAAAAGAAGCAATTGGTACATTCTATGTTTTTTCTTTAGCCCCAAACCAGCAATGGAAGAACCAACATACAATTGGCATTGTTATTTTTTTTAATATGCTCCAATTCGAATATCATTTGGAGGAAAACAAGCAGTTATCCGATTTCAAAAATACTTTACGATTGCAGATATTTTTTTAAAAGTACTTTTGACGTTTGTTTGACATAACGACCCGGTATTTTGGCAGAACCGGGCATTAAATGCTTACCACAAAAATGAAAAAATGAAGTTTAGCTACGGTAACTGTCATGTCATCTCAAATCTACGTCATAACATTACCTATTACATTCCTACTTAATCAACAAACGTTAGAAATAAAAGCAAATTCAAAGTTTAAAATGTGAAATATCCAATGAATATTTATAAAAAAGGGGTCAAACGAGAAAAGCAAAAACAGCACGGAAAACAATAACAACACCAACGGACGGAACGAATTCGAACACGCGAACGTTGTTGTTGAGGTTGACGATGACTTCACACACACATTCACAGATCTATGACGTTGACATATAGACAAAACCGTTTTTTTTTATTGCTGAACGAAGGCGATTGGGATCGTGCCAAAATTATCAAATTACAGCGAAACAAAGCTACGTAAAAGAATAATATTCAAATTAGTTTTTTGAAATAGTCCATTTTATCAAATAAAAGATGTTAAAAGCACAGCTTAGAACAATACCAATTATACAAAGTCCAGGTTAGCTTGAAAAGTAGGTAAAGCAGTGACTGACCTGTAGATTACTTATATCATAAAGTTACCGGAGATTCATAAATTTGAAATGAAGTAGGTTAACAAAATTTTATTTGAAACTATTCGAAAGAAATTGCTGTTACATTTTATTTCACATTATTCAGTTCTAATGTGGTAACATCTGCGTCTTCGGGCTAGTTAGAGGCGTGGCGAATTTAACACTCGGACGTCTTCTCACTTCTGTCTTAATGGTTACTCAACTTACACAAGAAAAAAGCAGGTGGCCAGCGGTGTACAGTTTTCCTCATGTAATTAAATAGACGCCTCAGAAGCGGCCGCGTGAGGCATGGTTATTTTGGTACAGAGATCGAAATCGGATCAAAAATCGAGCCTTATTGTGGGGTCCCTAACCAAATACTAAACTAATTACTTTCTTTGCTTTTCCACGGCTGTATTGGTATTATTTTTTGTAACGTTTTACTTTCAGTACCTCACCCGGGTTAATTATCTAATAAATTCCACGGACTTTGACGAATTGCAAATCGATCTGGTCAGCATTTATAGTCGTTAAATTGTTGGATAACTTCGTACCGTTTGCATATTTACAGACCTTTTACTACGCGTAATTGAAATACTAAGTTTGATACAAACAAAGTGAATAGAGCTCACATTCGGTGCTAGCGCAGGTGATTAATGAATGAATCTAGAGCGGAGAAATTTATTGATCAGGGATTATAACTTATAACGTTTGCTTTCGTCGTTAGAGGCGGCTTGAACTCGTGGAAAATTACGTCAATACTCGACATTCTACGTGCATTTTCTCTTTGAAATAAACAAACAATTTTATCACAGAAAGATTCATTGAAATGATTACCGTTTGACCACATTACTTTTGCAGTAAGAAACTTTTATTACTACATAGATTGTCGGTACATTTTAATTTCATTAGGTGTTACATCACATTTTGAAATAAATGTTATTAGTTATTAACAAATCTGTGCACCTTTATGTAAAGCAGTAAAAACTACACGTAAAAGTTAAAGTGGCGTAATAAAACTCTAAGTAAAACTTGCTTCAGCAAATAAGTTTTTCCCGATGAAGTTAGTTTTGAGAATCAAAATACAGAATCGGCCAAATGCGACGAAGGGAATGAATTTGAGAGTAAAAAAAGATTATTTGAGCTCGCGTGAGTATTAACAATGTACCTAATATGTTCGAGTTTATTGATATAGAGATTCTCCGCGAAATAAGTAAGGCTTGGATTTATAAATCACTAGTTTATACCAGTGCAAGAATAAAAACAGGAAAGGTCTGTATCCCGTGGTAACGTCGGGCAATTTGAAGTATCAGCCTCGGTAGTTAGGATGTGCCTTTTCTGTCTGGCAGTCAATCACGGCATCAACCATAAAAAATAAATATGATGAAACCAAACAAATGGACACGGAAAATTAAAACAAACATAAAACTACTGCAGAAGTCATGTCTTTGGATTGTCGCAATTCAATGACACGGTTGTTTAGATCATTATTTTGGACAAACCTGACAAAAGTTGTTAATCATAAACAAACACTTTCACCATTCCATTCATGGAAGTTACTAATGCATTAGCATAGGAAGGCCGATGGGTGGCCGTTGGAGACAAACCGCATGCCTTAGGCTTTCGATGAGAGATATAAACAGATATAGATTCTTACGACAGCAGAAGAAATTACAGAATGTAGGACTTTAAGGCAAAGTTTATAGTACTATTAATGTCAAAATTACAGATTACTTAAGTTTCGTAATTTTTTGAACCTTTTTTTTATTTTACACTTCCTGTACTTCAAACTTTATTTTTAGGTTTTATCGTATTTCATTTCAACATCATCATGTCCAACCTATTACAACCCACTACTGGACACATGCCTCCTCTCATAATAAGAAGGCTTGGGCTATAATTAGTTGTTTACTTTGGTTCTAGACGAATTTATTTTCATCTCGTTTCATTCATCTTATTTTTTATTATATTTTCATTTTCTGTTGACTGCCTTGTACGTATAATATGAATCGATGTTATACTATGTAAATTTAACAGATTACACTCCGAAATTTAGGTTGCTGCCATTTTTACCAAATATTAAGTTCATTGTGATGATCTATCTACCCTGTAAGGGATATAGACGTGATTTGTGATAATCGATAAATGTAAGTGATATTAACTTGTATCAAAATATTCTTGCAATTTCCTTCTTGATCGTGTAAATATTCAAAAGAACTATCAGATGAAATGACAAAGATACATCGCAAAAATTTACTAGAAATCCTTTCTACACTATAAAGTCTAGGTATAAAATTTTCATTCCCATAAGGATTGGCCACGCATTTTACAAGAATGCCGTCAGAGGCGTGGCGAAGAAAGTTCCTGACTCATGATTCGATGTTTAATATTGGCAAGTGATGAAGCTGCGAGGTATGCGAATTTGTTCCGGCTCCGAATTGTGATGGTTTTCTTTATTTCTACACGCTGAAGACATTTGTAATCAATGTTAAGTATTAACGCTTATTGTGCTTGTTTCTGGAATAATTTAAATGCTCGAATACATGCCAAGGATAACACAACGGCAATCTTCTTCCGAATATCGCAATTGCTCTCTACGTCCTTACGACACATATTAAGCTTTTATAGTCGCCAGTAGTACTCGCGAGGGCTATGATCTTCATGAGTATGGTCATTGTTTAAATATAACTGTGAATTTCGTAATATGAAGTCTATTTAAAATTCGGATTTGAATTGATGTGATTGGTTAAATCTGCATGTCCTCGCTGTTGCGAACTCTTTGCCTTTTTTATGACATTTATGTATTTTTTCTAATTTGATTTTGATTTTGATATGACTTTTTGTCAGTTGTAGTATTTTGCTGGACGGCATTATATCAAGTCTTGAGCTGAGGAACTGCTTTTTCATTCAGATACATTTCTAACTATACAGTCCATTCACTTTTATCCGGTTCACTCGCTCTATTCCGCGTCCATAAAATCTTAAATTTGGAAAACTATTGACCCGCTTTTGAGTTTCTAATGTTTTAATTAATATTACAATGTTACATTATCAGAGAAAAAGTTACATTTTACAGTTACAGTTGTCCTTGTTAAGCGTATTGCTTCTTCTAAATGGATGAGCAAGGTTATTTCTGTCTTAATCAAGACCTAGACAATCGTATGTAGGTACGCCTTCTAAAAAAAATCACAGAAGATTGATCTCAACCTGTTTGCGTCGATAATCATTATACACACATGATACACACGAATCGATTGTCTCTAAGCGATCTATTAATACCCCCGTTGTCAAGTGAGCCGCAACAATACCTATTCTAGTAACCGAAGCCTGACGTGTATTACGTAAAGACAAAACTCGTTCATTTATCGCTCCCAAATAGCTAATCGAGACATGTTCCGATTATATCGATGAGTAATAAAACGCGTTTTCGATTCTCGATCGACTGGTCCGACCACCTGCAAGACTAAACATACGGTCAGTATGGCAAATATTTATGCTACAGTCCAGCCCAATTAATATCGTATGGACGGGAACAGCATACGAACATTTCGGAAAGCAATTTACTCTAAACGAGATATTCCAATTAACAGAGAATATGTATTGAATAGCGATTAATTTCGTCCATTTCCTTTTTCACGCATCAGGTTTTTTACTACTTCAAGTTTAAACATACAGAGATAAGGTGGATATTTAAGATGAGATAAGATAAAATAAATGTTTATTTTGACAGTTATTTTAGAATTTGGAATAATGAGTGCGACCCGACATATATTTTATGGCATTGCTTGTTACAAGAAATCATTTTATGGTTGTTGTCAATTGATGAATTTTTAGTAGAGTGTTTCAAGCACTTTCGTATCACATCAAAAATTTGTGTTTCATCAATTAGCAACTTTGTATTGATGTCGAGCTGTTCTTTGGACATATCCCTGTATTTCTAATATTTTGGATGCCATAAAAAGTTTCATATATTGCGTATACACAGCCATTTTTCAAAATATATGATCGTGAGTGCCAGAGAGTGAGCAGAAGGCGTTTAGTGTAATATAGGTATCTAATCAGCATCTCAAACTATTCTTTTTAACAATGACGTAACCAGTAGTAAGCTAGCCTCCCACCAGTAGGCCACGCCCCTCCGTCAGTAACATTATGTACATACTTCAAGTTTTTTTGGCGCACTAACCGACTTGAAGCGAAGTTCAATGCCACCACGCCAGGTGGTGTGAATCAAGGAACTATAGTTAGAACGGAAGAGGTTTGGGTGTAGATTTAAATGGTAATGCGGCGTAGTTATTGACTATTTTAATTTTAAATCGAGCCATTGTGTTTTTTTTTACAAAGACAACATGAATAAGTAATTTTAGCAAATTCTGAATAAGAGGTTATGGAACTGGAACCCGCTTTAGTTCACGTTCTAATTTAAATCTCGAAGTGCTGTAATTTATTTGTATTGAAAGTCTTCACCGCGTTAGTTCTATTTTTATTATCGCATTTTCGACATAAATTTAATAAGAAGGTAGTAAACTGTTGCCGTGTAACGTATCTTAATTCGACTTATTTAACAACTAATCCTCATTGAATACCTGACAACGCCTATAATTGATTTGACATCAGAGGTACAAGCGAGATACTCAGCGCGGCTCTATAAACCGACCGCTTAAATGAGTCCTCGCCCCTTCCTCGTCGTCGCTCGCGGTCGGTCGATCTATAGTATTAATTAGTCTACAGCGAGGTTGTTTTAAATGTCTTTCGTTGGACGGTTTTTACTCTTTTCCCCGCCATATTGCTTTTGCCCGTACCACCTAATTTAAGCGTCCTTTGTCACGCGGCGCATAGTAGCCTCTCCTCTTGCTGTTCTCTAAGCCAGCCCCTGCATTACTTTCAGTCTTAGTAGCCTTAGTCTTAGTGCTTCCATGCTGGTCTGGGAGCAAAGAAAAAACATAGAATGTACCAGTTGCTTCTCTACCCGCGCAGATGGTAAAAGCCCATCGAGGGAATGGGCGATTATAATAGGAATCATGTTACAGGCGATGAGGCTAGCAACCCATCACTATTTTGATTCCTTTTTCCACCTTTACACCCGCAATCTTGCTAAATATGGCCTGTAGGTACCTGTTATCTTAGGCTCTGTCTACCCCGCAAGGGATGAAGACGTGATTTGTGTGTGTGTGTATGTGTTAGTACCTATTGATTTCAAACCTACAACGATGCCTCATCTAGTCCGGCTATATCGAGTGCGGATCGTAATGATAATGATACCTTAGAGCCGCCGACGGCCTCGGCCGATAGACATGTCATTTTCTCACCGCGTTAATTGAATACAAGATATATTTTACTGTTAAACGACAAAAAATCACACGTCAAAATGGTGCTAAATGACATGAGGGTCTGGCATGGTAACATTTAAATTCTCTAGGTTCCGATCCATCGATACCTGAACAACTTTAAAAAAAAGAGTCACTTTTAGTATTGCGACATTATGACAACCGACATGTATACGGCTCAGCTCCTCGGTAAGTGCATTGATGTACAGGTTGAAGAGCATTGGTGACGTTCTGTCCCCCTGCCGCACCCTGCACTCCAACCTGTACTCATCAGACCAATTGTTACCCCATCTGACAGTGTTGACTTAACACACGTACCAGCTCCTAAATATGCGTATAAGTTCCTCGGGAACCCCCTCTTTTTCTAGTTTGACCCATAGTAGTTCATAGTTTACCAAGTCGAAAGCTTTCGAAAGGTCCAGGAAGCACGCATATATTGCTGCGAATTCTATGTAATTTGAAATTACTACCTTATTCGATCCTAATGGGGCATAAAAATGTCCCAACGTTTTTCCTTTTTTTTTTCCATACACTTAATATTGTATTTTGCGATTTTATCTCTCTTATTCGGATGGATAGTGCTTGAAATTATTACTGGACTAAAAAATACATAATCGGTGGATATTTTTTTGAGATTGCTCACTTAACTCAAATCGCATTTGTCAATTACGTGTACCTACGTATAAAATCTCGTGTTTTTAGGTTAGAAATTGCTTAGAAGTGACAGCTGTCATGTGAGAACTTAAGTTTATTGGTGGACGTAAACATGCGGGTGAGTGTAGACAAACTTTGTCGACACGTGTAAAAAACCGCACTACACTGGTAAGCCGCAAAACGGCACAAGAACAACGGTTGTGTAAAGTATGCAATAGTAATGCACTATTTACTGTGTAGAGGTTTTTAAAATAATATGTTATTACAGTACCTACATTCTTGTTTTTTCTTTCTTTTTTAATATGGCCCAATCGATCGATGCGATGATTTCGCCAATATCAAAGTAATAAATACAGTATTCAAAAATGTCGGCAACGTTGTACGGTAGAACACGGTCAAACCCCCCCCCCCCCCCTGTCGGGCTTTTAGCCAACGGATAATGTTATCCCTTAGAATCTACCAGGAAATCATTAACCGATGCCCAGGGTGCACCGGACCAAGCACGGACGGATCCAAAAACGAACCGCAGCTCTTGACCACACGCGGCGGCCTATTAGATACACTACGTTGGAAACGGAAAGAATACATTATTGGTGGTAATGTTGGTCAAACTGAAACTACCTATTTGACTAGATAAACGAGCGTCAACAGTCATCGTATATTTTCATTTCAAAAGGTTTGAAGTGCTTTGTGGTCGATGGGCTAACGACCGGTCACTGCAATATCACATACTTTATAATTGTTGAAAGTGGCACTGAAATTTCACGGGTAAGCTGTAGGCTTACACTTGCACACCTTTAGGGAATACAAGTGAGAATAATAATATACATGTATGTATGTAGAGGTAAGAGTGACTTGAAATTTGATATACGTATGACTAATGGTTGCGAGTACAGTAAGCAACACAAGCTTTTTTTAACACTAACTTATTTCCTCGGGGATTCCAAAGAGTAAAATTGAAGGGTGTCTGTTCCACCAATAACGGATAGGATTAATGAGTTGTTACTTCAATCATGCTCAACGTAGCCTTTAGGTCTGTTACCTTAGGCTCTGTCTACCCCGTAAGGGATATACATATACAGACGTGATTTTTGTGCACTTCAATCATTTTAATGAAAGTATTTATTTACCGTTCACACTGAAACCTGATTTGATTGACGTATAAGGTTAAACTGTCCATTGTTAAATTTTAATTGATGTCACTGACTCCTAAAACTGAAAAGCAGATTAAATTATTGAATAATTGCAAACCGTTATTACAATTACAAGGTACGATTATATCCGTGGTGAACGGTTGCTATTTTCCACGCCATAAATATTATAATTGTGGTTTAACGTTTTAAATCTTGCGTACGTTTTTTTGGCGTATTATAAGATTGTTATAAAAAATTGGCCAAGTGTTAGTTGGGCTCTCACACGATGGATTCCCATTAAACTTGAAAATGAACGCCAATATTATTCTTGCTTAGTAAGTATTCATTATGATTCCAAAGATACAACCTTAAAACAGATGGACGGATAGACGGACGGACGGACAGATGTTGGAGCTTTAGTTAGGGTTGAGTGGGCATCCTTTGAATATTGAACCCTAAAAATACATAGTGTTTCATTCCAGTCATCAATCATCGCTCTTCGTCAATAGGCACAAATATGAACCGAGTTAATTATTTCCGTTTGAATCGAAAAAGCGACTTATTAGAGCATTACATACATACCTACAGTCACGCCTCTTTCCCGTAGGGGTAGGCATTTTTTTTTTACATTTACATAAGGTTGACCTAGTGTGTAAACCGCTGCTAAATTCGAGCTCAATTATTGTATGGAATGGCAATGAGCATGTAATTCTAGATGTGTACTTTTAATTTAGGCAAATATATCATTATCTCGGTCATTACCCACATTTGAGAACTCAGCCTAATTAACGTCTCGTTTCTGTGAAAAAAGCGACGCGCTAATAAATCTAAAGATCTAAATTATGACCGATCTATCTTGACATTCATTCATCCACGCTGGCCTGCGAGTAAAGAAAAACCATAGAATGCACCACTTCGCTTCCCAGGCAGATGGTAAAACCCCATCGTGGGAATGAGCGAAAATCTGAGGAATCATGTTGTAGGCGATGCCGCTAGCAACCCGTCACTATTTTTATTTCCGTTTTCACCCATACGCCCACAATCATGCTAAGCTTGGCCTTTAGGTCTTGTTACCTTAAACTCTGTCCCCCCCCCCCCCCCCTAAGGGATATAGTCGTGAATTATGTATGTATGTATCATGACATCAATTAGGAAACTTGGTAATTTAGAGTAATTTTTCATCACAGGTCAGACTGCAATCACATCTGTAATCGAATACAATTTGGTACTCCAACAAAGTAGAGTTCTCTGCCAATAACGACTTGACCTAGCTAGCAGTCACATTTTTCTTCGATCAAAGAGTAAAGGGCGTTCAAACGGACACAACATTTACTGGTGAACTTGTCTGATTGTCATTACTGTCCGGCCATAATAGTGCTCTGTCTCACAAACAAAGAACTAAAATCGATTACCATACAGTAGCATGTTTAGCAAGATAATTACGTCGTCTACGTATTACTTTTATCTGTGTACACGTATGTCGCAGAGACAATCTGTCTCACACGAGCGGCCACGGCCGGCCAGTGGTCGAATAATGGTTTGAAAAATTTGAAGTGGGCAACTTATATCCTAGGATAAGGATAGCCCTATACAAAATGTTTCACAGTTCTTTAATATTTCAGGAAGCATACACGTGATTGATTGAGCACTCACTGTTAAGGTTTTTGAGCGTAATTTTTCATTAACATTTTCGCCGCCACGTCTAATACAAGACCCACCCCAGACTCACCCATACGCCAGACTTCTGTATTGCGATGCCTCAAGTTGGAGCCCAATTGAACGAAGGTTGCTTTCGCATTGAAGTAATAGACGGTATATAGGTAAGTGTCGTTGGCATAGAAAAGGTTATAAATTAAGGCATCTTTGACACCGTACGCTTTGAATATCGTCCACATGAAATCCTTTGTCATCTAGAGACTCCTGAGAATGGGGTGCGAGTCGGGTTACCTCCGCGTGTGGTCACGAGCTGCGGTTCCTTTTTGGATCCGTCCGAGGGGAAGAGCAGTGTTTGGTCCGGTGCACCCTGGGCATCGGCTAATGATTTCCTGGCGGTCTCCGAGGGATATCATTGACCGTTGGCTAATAGCCCGACAGGGGGGTCTTTTGACCGTGTTCTACATACACAATATTTTTGGATGCTGTATTTATTACTTTGACATTGGCGAAATCATCGCATCGATCGATGGGGCCATATTGAAAAAGAAGAAGAAGACTCCTGAGAAATACAATACAATACAATACAAATACTCTTTATTGAACACCACAAATCAGTACAAAACAATACAGAAACAAAGAACAAAGTAGACAATGGGAGAAATAGGTATGAATAGGCGTGTTCAGTCACAGTAATCCAACCTGCTGAAGAGCTTCAGAATATTTCAGAACACAGTGCATACAAGCAGTACGTAAAACAAAATGTATACAAATTCAAATGTATTTTAGTCACCGCCGCTCAGTCTCGTGAGTCGTGTGCCGTCTCTTCTACAATTCATTTTCTATCTCAGCATGCCCTTAGCATGTAATTTCGTGATTATCATTATGTTTCGTCTATTTATACCGCTGACACAGTATCTCGGACAAATTACACGTTAGCTTGGACTGAACAGCTATTTATAGTTAAAGTTATATCGGCATCATAATCATATACAGTCCTCGGTTAATGTTATGGGTGTTTTTGCAATGTATTTTTGTTCTTAAACATTTTCATTTATCGTTACTTGGTTGCTAAAACTTGGTTTCATCTTCTTCAAAATCGGCCAGCCTAGTGGTTTGAAGACCTGGTCAGATTCTAATCAGGTTTCCATAGTAACGAAGCTTGAGATCCTGGGGCCTTACCATGACGTCGTAGCTGTCATTTTTGACAATTCTAGTATGGATCTGACAATGAACAATCCAACTTTGGTTCGAAATTGAATCGCATTAAGTCGCCATAGTATGGACTCTAGTTAGATTCCCGATAGGGATTATTGTTACTGCATACAATTGACGAGCAAAAATACGTAACGGGTCACATTTCATACAACTTTTAAATATTATGCTCTGCTCTATTCGTTTCTATCTTAATTGAACACTATACGTTTTACACCAACCTAAAAACAAAACCTCAATTTGGCAACTGTAACATTATTTAAATTTACAACGCTAATAGCCTAATTCAATTGATAAATTAATTAATCAAAATCCTCAATTAAAACATAATTGCAGAAACAGTTCAAAGAGCGAACAAAAAAACGTATCATTCAAAAACCATCAGAACCGTATTAAACACAACCTACACGGTCCCATTAAAACTAATTACACACGCTAAGAGACCACATATAAATTAAAGTCAGAAAATTAAATAAATAAAATGTAAGTCTTTGCTTCTGGCGTAGTGGTAAGAATACAGTAGGCGGTCAAACACGCATGTCTCGGTTCACGTAGCGAAAGTGCCTACGGCATTCTGCTGCCCCAGTATTACATATAATATGATTTAACATAGAACCTTGTTATAAAGTAGCAATTTATTTTGGTCATGCTACGACTTGATACTTAATTTTGTGCGTACAGTTGAATGATGAGTGTAATAGACACTACGTTTGATTTTGATCGCCATTTTAAAAAGGAACGGGATCAGAAATGCTAAGGTTTTTTATGTCAGTTCCTACATCAGAATAAAACAAATTAGGCTGATTGACGTATTGACTTGCAAGTCAAAATAGTCATTGACATTCTAAGCCATAATAAAGACGTTGTACCTTAGGATTGTAAAGGAATTTCTTGGCCGACTGTACCACAAAATAAAGTACCCGGTTTTTAGATAGGCAGTCTCCATTACATACATCGATACTCAAAAATGTTACAGTCAATCTCAAGCGCGTATTCTGACATTTTTGAGCACTTCGATAGCTAAGATGTATCCGATGGCGATTGTACCGTAAAAATAATTAATACACCGTAAACAAAATTAAATCTTAATGTTAGATTTGAGATAAGCCCAACGGTTACTTCTCCTTTACGATAACATAAACTCGAACCCATCAAAACGTACCGAAATAGGCAATTTGTAAGCTAATTCCCCATATTCGGGAGCGCATGCGGAAACAAACTAGCATTACTGGTGTTACTCAATCTGAATATAAATGAACTAAACTTGCGTGACCACCGATAAGAATGTCACATATCACTCTCTCAAAACCAACGGCTACCAGTGGAGACAGTTTTCAATGTGAAAACAGTGCCCCGGGCATCCAGGGAAGTGATAAATGGCTTACACGTTTACTATTTATGAGCTTCGAAAGAGGTAAAGTCAATATTTTTTTAGTTCGTTAGTAGTTTGGAAATATCACCCAATGCTTCACTTGCTACTTAAGATATATGATTATGCGTCAACATTGTACAATGTACAATATAGCAGGGAGATATGTACCTATTGATCACTATAAAGTGTAAAATTTAGGTATCTAATAATTATTAATATACAACATAAATTAATACTTTCTTTGAATATGCTCGAATACAACAAAGTATTTGTCATTATTGACTTTTAGGTGAAAAAAGGAAATGATTCCACAAAGTTCTCTTATGTTCTCATTTGGCAAAACAACTTTTCGAACACGCTGTACAGTACTCTACTTGAGTTTTATTATTATTCCACTTTTACAATGCCCTTACAGTGTTTAGTTTTATACCAAAGCAAAAATGAATCTATTGATCTTAAGCAGGTTCATTTGCAATCTGCGGGAATGATACTGACACAAAATTTATAAATAGCTGTAGGTACAGTCAAGGGCAAAGATATGTAAACACCACTGAGTGTCAAAAAGCATGGTCATCTAAATGGTCATAAATTTGGCAACATACAAAAGTACATAAATTAGTATACATGATTTGAGAGATAACTATGTATACAACATTTGCAATATTATGTCCTCATGTATTAGGCCATAAACTTAGAAACACCGTAAAGTTCAAAAATATGTATACACTATTTAACCATTAATTATGTATCTAATATGATAACCAAAAATATGTAAACAATCCAAAATTCTATTAACACAATTCTATTGTCAGGAGCTTATGAACGTATTTGCGTAACATCGAACTCTGTAATCTTAATGTAATCAGCCAACCACTTGAAGCTTCAAGTCGTATACAACAACTGCTATTCCAAACTCTTTAACTGATCATTAATCTATTTATTTTAAATCATGTCATGTGCCCACAATCTTGCTAAATGTGGCCTGTAGGTTGTAGGTACCTGCTACCATAGACTCTGTCTACCCCGTAAGGGATAAAGACGTGATTTGTGCATATGTATGTGCATGTGTCATGTGTCACTTTTGGATTTTTTAATTCCATTTGACTTACCGTTTCTTATGGTTTATCTGGCGGCTTTTCATTAATTTTGAAGGAGAAAATGTATCGTTTAAGCGATCATTTAAAACATAGGATTGTTGCCTTATGCGAGGAAGGTATATCCGTGCTTGATATAGCTCTGCTGACGAATTAGGCATCACGGTAAGAAATATTAATCATGTTAATAATAACGTACTATAGAAAATATTACTCTCTAATCACTTTGTCTTAAGTTTAAGGAGTGGTTTTCTTTATTATACAGTTATTTTAAGTATACTTTGCCTTTTATTAAGTAAAAAAGTGGACTTGTAATGGCTGAAATGATGATGATGATGATGGTGATGAAGTAAAAAAAAAATTGAAAATAGCGTAAATCGCCAATTACTGTATGATTTGATATTGACGACACGGATGGCTCAGTGGTGAAGCAACCGCTTTCTGAGTCGAAGGTCCCGGGGTCGAGATCCGGCCAGGGTAATGTTTGTGTGATCAACTTGAATATTTGTGCTTGGGTCATGGATGTTCTACATACATACATACATACGATATACATATATCACGTCTTTATCCCTTACGGGGTAGACAGAGCCTGAGGAAACAAAACCTTAAGGCCACGTTTAGCATGATTGTAGGCGTGTAGGTGGAAAAATTAATCAAAATAGTGATGGGTTGCTAGCCGCATCGCCTATAACATGATTCCAAAGAATTTCGCCCATTCCCTCGATGGACTTTTACCATCTACGCGGGACGAGAAGCAACTGGTACATTCTATGTTTTTCTTATACATACATACATTCACACATACATACATACATACGTACATTCTATGTTCTATATATTTAAGTATGTATTTATTTATATAGGTATGTATATCGTCATCTACTCGTAACTAGTAGATACCCATAACACAAGCCTTCTTGAGTTGTCCCTGAATTTACCTAGCGTTTTCATCTTCAATCAAAATCAACGAAATCTGAATCTGTAAAATCTATTAAACATGCCGATTGATAACGTCGTGGTGACAGGTCAAAACATGCGACAAACATATGCAATGACAAGTCTGTACTGTTTTCGTGAATTGTCAAAACATACTTTACAAATTTGTTTCGTGTGACTAGGCCGTAAAGTTGATATTCGCAGATTACATTTTGTATACATATTTTTGTGGCAATTACTGAATCTATATTTAATTACATAAGTATGACTATAATATTTTGCATTATTTGCAGGATACTAATAATGGAATTTTGATTGTATACAAGTTTTTGGACTTGCCAGGTACATATTTATGTTGCCAGTGTAGTTTGCATATTAATTCCCATTTGAATGAGTATATATCTTTTTAACTTTATATGATTACTTATTTTCTTTCACATTACTTGCATATATATCTTTGCCCTTGACTGTACTAAGCATTTTGAGGTTAATTTAATTCTTAGTACTTACAAAGTACTTCTTATCTATCACTTCGTCTGCACGGCAAGCCTACAAAGTTTACAAACCATACACGAGGTGAGGTGCAAGCAATGAGATAAGATCGAGGTTGAAAGGAAAGCATAAATAAGCCAGATAAATGAATTAAACTGCTTTACTATTGGTTTATTTGTTGCGATAAATAATACCGCCCAGAGTGTTGGAAATATAAGGACTGCTAATAGGCGAAACAAAATGTTATTACTTATTAGAATCAATTTTTAGCTGGTGATGAATACTCTCATGAAAATTATTAGTAGATACGTAAAATTTTACATTGTAGCCTCAAAAAGTGTCTTACACTTAATACATAATTAAGTAAATCACGTATGTCATCATTCTGTATACGCATGTTTAAAGAGTGTTTTTCTTAGTTTTCCACTTTTCTCCCACCGTAGTTGATGTTAGAAGTTGAATGTTTAATGTTCGTTTTCTTAATAAGACTTATAATTTTATAGCTTTGTAACCAATCTCCAGAAGCTCACTTAATAACGTGGGTTTAATTCCAGCACTTAAACATAGAAATGATAATATCCCTTGAAAACGAATAGTCTTGACACAATTATTATAATAAATTGAAATAACAGTCTATTTTATCTCCCATCAGTACAGTTACGACTTCCTTAAATAAATTGAATGTGGAATCGCCATATTTTATGTCACCTGGTTTATTCCTGTGTAAGGAAGTCGTAGGTCTAAAGGTTTACGATTTATTTAAAACCGTTTACTTATAAAACACATCAGTCACATTATCGGAATAGGCAATTCATTTTCAATCAATGGCATTTAAAATTATGCAGCCAATCGTTACCTATTTAAGCCATCCGAATCCAACCAGTTTGAAAGACATTCAAATCATAAAAATATCTGAGCTCCGCGCACCTACGAGCATCTATTTATGAGTGATTAAAATCAACATGTGGTGGTCCGATGCAAATAAGATCTGTACAAACCGGATCGATATCACTTTCGATAGCTGAAACCGAACCGATGTATCGAGAGGTTTCATTGTGAAGTGTAACAACCGTTAACATTCCACGACGGGCCGTCATCAGATGTGCATATTCAACAGAATCCATGGAAACACAATTTGGTGACCGTTACTGATCCTTCATTCGGCGCACGTAAGCTCGCACTATCTTATTGTTGCCTAGAACCACTTCTTATACATTATTCATGGGAAATGCACCGCAAATTACCTAGTACCAGTGCATTTGCAACCTATAAACCAGTGACCCCTGAGTGGAATGTACTAACAATGTCAGTAGTTGTAAAGATGTACGGAACACTCAAAGAAAGCTGTTACATGGACCGTGAGCTACATCCTAATCGTAGTTTCAAAGGCACAAAAACAAACGCTTTGGCAGTAGCCACAGGTTTGAAAGCACATAAAATCAACACGGCAATGTACTTAATTTCAAAGAAATAATAAATCTGATGCATTCTAAAAGATAAGCAACTGTCGTACTACATTTAAATAGGAAGCGACATTCCCAACACGTATATTGACATCTTTGTCAACGCTAATAGATTTATCGCCGACTCATCGTGGTTTGGTATCCGCTGATCAGTTCCCTGTTATAATTAAAGCATTTCAAAATCGAGCCGTGGTAATAATTTGAATACGACATTAACAGTACCATCGTTAGCAATTAAAATTGAAGTGTTCAATCGCTTTCAACACCTTCCGCTGGGAATCCTCATAATTCCCATGACCACAATACAAACAGCGTATTAACTGAGCCTCGTCAATTTGCCACAATTTGCTTGAAACCGCGAGTAGGTCTAATGTAGGTTGGTGGGTAAGGGTAATTAGCTAAAGGTAATTGAGTCGATCGTACGTGACAACCACAATGGCTCCCATGCATTGGGTTCACACGGCTTTCACAACCCATTACATGTGCCAGGACGTGCATTGTCGGACAGACGGCTCGCCTGACAGTAGCCGCAGGGTTGACTCATACAACAAGATGAATGGGAGATCTTAAGAACTGACTTATGAATATTTAGCTTCAGCACAAGTTGATAAGAGTCTCTTAAGACTAACATTAATCTTCGAATGTGCATTATAAAATATTGGCCCTCGAGCATATTTAAGTTTTTAATACTTTTTATTGAGCATTCAAATGAGACGACATGACTGAGTTATTGTTTGTTTAAAATATCAAACCTTTAAACATAATTGAAGCTTCAACAGTCCGGACTTTATATTGACGGTATCACAATCATTAAAGCGTATTCATGTATCGCATAAATAAATAAAAATAGAAATGTTCTGTTACGCAAATTGTTCCCAAAAATTTGTAGCAAAAGACAGATTCCCAAGAGGCAGCGTTAAACCATACATAAATCACGTCTTTAACCCTTACGCGGTAGACAGACCCTAAGGTAACAATACCTAAAGACCACGTTTAGCATGATTGTAGGCGTATGGATGGAAAGAGGATTAAGCCATAACTATTTATAATCCTATTAACTTACAAAAAATAGAAAGCCATGCTTTTGCAATCTATAGCTAAATCAATTCATGATTTGAGCAAGAGAAAAGTAAACCCTAGACCAATAATCATAGCAGCCCTATCAAAAATAACCTCGCTCCGGGTGCAATTTTGCGGTTACATCACATCCACCATGCAATCTCACAACCCATTATGCATATCATTCGGTATTCGATGTGCATTGTTAGGGGTGATCGGATCTATCTGATGATTGAAATTATGCTTATTTATCGATGATTTGTTGAAATTGCAAATGAGAACAACATGAAAATGTTACGTTTTGGATAAGTTTTAATGTTTTCACGTTAACATTCGGTGGAAAAAAAGTGGTTCTTACCAAGTTTTTTCCAGATTCATGTCCACTTTTTTCAGTAAAAAACAAATTTTATCAATACACGATCTATAGAGTTATGGAGAACTACTTAATACCTGTCTAAGTTTTTGGTGTTAATCTCAGCCATAGCTATCAAACGACTACCTACCAAAAGACAACAGGAAGTAGCTCAAAAGGTATATTTTTGAAGAGTTCCACAGTACTTAATGTGGAATTTTTAGCGGTAGTCAGTAAACTTTTTGTTAAATAATTAAGTTATTCTAAATAAGAATTATGTGTTCTAGTCCGCGTGCAACTGTATGTTCTTTGTTTGGGTATGTGTAAAACTTTATAGCAATAAATGTATTTTTTATTTTTCCTTCAGTGGCCGTTCCTGGGTTTGAAAGGATGGAAACAAAGGGCAATGTCCTGACTCTTACAAAAACATACATGGTGTGGGCGTTACTTTGACACAATGAAAATCCACATTAACATCTTAGGCCTAAGATAGCCGTCCCACTTGATTCTTCGCACACGTTAATGCTAAGCGACTACTTTTCAATAATTCATTGGATTGTACTGTAAAGTAGTTAGCCGGGACCCGTTACGTAAGGATAGCAAAGTCGGTATGAACTTCAACGGTTATAAACAGAGCGTTTATTTGAAACGGATTTTAAACAATGTTTCTGAAGTAAAATTAATTTATTTTTACTAGGACAACATAAGTACTTATTATGTCAGCTAGGCTTAGCGCTATGCTTTTGCCCAATGAAGCAAAAATGGGACGAAAGTCATCCCCCTTCGCAGTCCTCTCAAATAATGGGGCATAACAATTCGTACTTACAGCGATTACTTAATACTATCTCATTCCAGATTGAATCATTTTCAGATTTATGGTAACTGTTTCTTTTATCAAAGATGTGAATAGCTGACTAAATTGACTTGTTTATGTCTCAACGTTATTTAAATCAAAACTCTCCAGAAAATCGATCACCGCTCGACTTTACACGGAAAAATCTATGGTACTTTACTAAAAATGGCAGTAACACACGTTTCCCGTCTTGAAACCTAGCCAGCAACAATGTAGCAGATTCTGCTAACCGTACAGCCTCCATCCGTTTGTTTTTTCCCCCTCGGTCCAATTGCACGCGTGCGATATGTATGCTATGTATGTTAGCGGACGTACCGCCACCAGCTCAAATGGAACGGACACTGCAAGACATTCGACCAAATGAGGAACACCATCCAAGCTTAACTAAGCCCCAACAGAACTAGCTTTTCTAACTCGTCGGACAACCATGCGACCTCCCCAAGGACGGAGCGGAGTTTCGATTCTGCTTACTCAACACACTTACACTGTTCTAAAGGTTGTATGATACGGAGCTAAGTGGAATGCAGTTTTGAGATTCTGAATTATCAACTGTTTGCAGAGGAATTTGACGTTTTCTAATAAGGATCCGGTTCGTAGTGACCCGCTTGTTTAAAATGTTTAGTCATCATTCAAGTGGGTTGCTTTTAATGGCGCTCAACAATGTTAAGCTAACTTAAACTCGGTGAAATCTGAAGCACTTTCTTCGAAGGCTAACAGTACTGAATAATATAAGAATTAAAGTGAATTACCGAACGCGCAAAACCATAAATTGTGCGATCTAAGATAATTAATTCTATAAATGATAATGAAACATCAAATTAAAAGCAATAAAGTGCTCCGAAATTAAATATTTCAAACACTTTCGCCCGAAAGTGAAATCCTAAGACATAAATAACCGCTGTCGGAAATGCTATAAAATTAATGTTGAGGCTTGAGATTACAAGAAAGGTGATTCAATGCTTTGTTGATTATGAGATGCTGATAAGGGCCTTATCTCCTGCGTATAGCAGTGCATCAAAGATTGTATATTCAGGGTCGGCGACAATGGGACTTGAGGTCAAAAAGAAAAAGAAAGAGAAAGATAAATAACAGTGAAGTGGTGAGTGTAACATTATGTTGTTGGACACAACTGCAATATCGATTCAAACATACGCATATCCAAGCAAAAGGAGGAACAAACAAGCAATTACAGCAAAAGACTTTCATTTTCTAGTGCATAAAAATGTAATATAAAATAAGCATTTTAACTTCACTAACCTATCACATTAAGTATCCTTATTATGCAGACAGTGCGCAATCGTCTTGACAGGTTATGCTTTTGATGCAAATTTTATGAAAATTGGCAACAATACAAACTTACAAATGAAGAACAACAAATATAATTAATTCAATGCAATTTTGTCCCCGGAACGGGGTAGCCTCGCAAATAGATTTGGTAAATTTCCTAACCCACATAAAAAGCTATCATCATTAACCATCGCCTGTTCGGCCGCAACATGTTTACACGAATGATTATTAGAGTCCGCGGGGCAGTGACCTACTGATAGTTCGATGATGTTACAATATAACTATTTAGTATCGATTAGTATCGTTAATACCAAGTCATACTACAACCTACTTTGAAGAAATGACTTTTATATTTTGCGACGTCTCAATTGGTCTCGCAAAAAAGCGTAATGTAACTTTTGAGCTCTCATATAATATTTAGCTTGTCCGCTGAATTTATATCTTAGACGCTTGGTATAGGATTGATTTTGGATGAATACAATCTAGTGAGATACGAGATTTTGTGGGCTATTTTTATGGAGTCGTCTATGCAAACAATGTGAGTGTGTTCCTTATTAGGAGGTATTTACATTTGCAGAGGGTAAAAATAGTTTATGACGTTTGCGATGGAACGATAATTATAGTTATTTAGAATAGTAATTCCTATAAGAATATTTTTGAAAAAAAAATACCCTTTCCATTCCTAATGTGTATTTTCCCATTGAAACAAATTTCGGTTAGCGTGTCAGAAGAGACCCTGGTTCCCTTTTTCCTCTTAGGGCACGAACGAAGTCCTTTTTAGTACCCCGGGAACATATCACAGAATAACAACAAAAGCTACTTTTTGATTTTTAGCTCTCATTCAACTACATACAAACAAACTCACGAACAAAGTTAACCTCTGTATCGTAATAAGATATTAGTATAGATTATGTTTAACTTACGTTAACTAATGTGAATATTAGCCAAACGAATGTGGCCCTCGGTATGTGTGACGCGAAATCCGATGCCATTTTGGACCTGAAAAAAGCAAATTTACATGTAAGTGTTAAATAAACGTATTAGCACAAATAAGCGCAGGCTATGATTGGAAACGCTTATCAAATACTAAGAGCCAAGGCAGTCTTAAGTGAAACTCCTAAAACAAGCACGAACCAAGGCAGTTGAACTTCTTAAAAGTTTATAGTAGGCAACTAATTTATGAGAGAAAATGAGGAAGAATTACCTACTTAGTAAATATTTGAAGAACATTGAATAGTTTTAGAGACACTTCAAAACACATAATATTTAATTTAGATTAATTAATGAAAAGTCGAATTAACACAAAACCTATCTGTTACAAAGAACATAAAAACAAAAGGTAATCAACATTTTTTAAACGTAATAAGGAGCTAACAATACTGCGTAATATGAGTGGCCAGTATTAAATTGAAGTAAAAAGTTTTAATCACATTTAGGTACCTATTTTTATTTATTCAGTCTAGTGGCCAGTATTAGGACAATATTTTTGAATACGGTCTTCATTAAAAATATTCATGAACATTGTAGACCATTGTGAAGAGTATGTAAATACTAAAATATGTAATCCATTTTAAATACGATTCTACCCGGACATGGGCTGGACACAGTTCACAGGTTCATCATCGACCTAAGGCATTTCCATAAGTGAAAATACATGAATAAAATGCTAATTTACTTAGTAAACAAGTTTAGCGGGGACCAATATCAGTATTGCTTTCACGCGAATTATAATATCAATGGCAATGTCAACCCTGTTTTGAGGTTATTTTCCTTTTGAAGACGCTTTTAATAACTTGTAAGGAATGTTACTGAGCCTCGTATTACGTCCGGTTAGCGCTGGTTTTAAAACATTTTCAATATTAGATAATTGCAAGTCAATAAATGCCAATACAGTAGTAGTCATGTCTTAAACTAGCGCAAGTTTTTTACTATGATCATTTCTTTATCAAAAAGTTTTGTTTTTTAAGTTTTTTCTAATCACGCTAAACATGGCCTTTAGGTCGTCTTATCCTAGGCTCTGTCTAATCCATAAGAGATAAAGACGTGATTTATGTATTATGTCTTTTTAGAAACAAAATACAAGTAACTAGAAAACTTTACATTCACGTGCACTCTGACAACTTGTAGGTAGATAATTAACAGGAACGTTAGAGAGTAATTTTCTCCGTACATAAGATAATGTTCGAATCATTAATTGAAATCACGATGAACTAAAATGATAAATACTTCCCTTGTTCATAATACCTTTGGAATTGAAGCTAATGGTGTAAATACACGATACGAGGTAAAGATACGCTACACTATACGCTTAGGGATGCCAGACGTACGATAATTTCGACTCTGGTACGAAGTACAATACAAAATATACCTATTATCGTATGCTTAAGTACGGTAATTTGCAAGACTCCTCTTAAAGCCCCTCTCAATACTCTCACATTCAAAAACAGACAAGAATAGAGCAAACATGACAATGTTGTTTTAGGCCAACAACATAACTTTGCGACCACTTAGCATCACGTCCGATATTTTGCGACTTTGGTACGATAATTAACTCATTCATCAGGCATCCCTACATGTTCTTACGGTAAGTTAGAATTTATGATCTAATGTGTGCCATCCTAACATTACATGGCGTGCCGGTAGTAAATGAAGACAGATTGCAAAGTATCATTATTTATACGGCTATTGTACGTACCATTTATACCATTATTCATCAAAAATAAAGTGTTGCTAAACGTATGATTTTTCAGAGCCTAAGGGCCTGGTTCACCACTATCTCGGTTATCTATGGTGTCGTCTCTGTCTGTTTACTGATACCTTAGATAAAATAAATAAATATCTTGGGATAATTGACACGAATTGACTTAGCCCCAAACTAAGCAAAGCTTGTAATATGGGTACTAGACAACAGATAAACATACTTATATAGATAAACAGATACTTAAATACACATAATAAACATCCAAGACTTGAGAACAAACATTCGTATTTTTCATAAATATCAGCCCCAATCGAGGATCAAACCCGGGATCTCAAGCTCCGTAGTCAGGTACTCTAACCACTAGGCTATCCAGTCGTATCAGGGACTAAACAGAGAGTGGTGAAACATGTAGTTCGAAAAACCCGAAATTTTCATGACTCTATAAACGGACTTCGCCACGGCGTCACGTGGCTTGTTGTCAAAGTCATCGCACGACCTACGTCAAGAAATCAGATTCCATATAATGCCTATGAACGGAAAGATCAAGTTATGATTGCCTCTAGCGCATTGATCACGACACAGACGAAGTTCACCTCAATTAATTAGCTGATTACGAACAAAGATGCGAATCGGTCCATCGGTTTTGAGAGCTAAGTACGATGACACAAATGGAAACACAAAAAATACTAGACACACACTGTTGCAATCTACATTATTTCATGGTAGCAACATTAAATTTTATGTTTTTTTTTTTGCCTATCGCAACTCTCGCCCCTTGTCGGCCGACAATATACGAAGAAACGCACCATCCCGCTTTTTATTTCAAATAATAAAGAACCACGCAGTATCAGACCAATCCAGTGATTTGTTCACACACATCAAAATTGAAAATATCAAACACATTGAACAAACCAACATTTTAAATAAATTAGTTTTTCGAATCCCGGACGCGCTTCAATTCTATATGCGCCAACCATCCTACCAACGTCTAGTACAGTCTTGTCAACATTGTTTCTCCTGACTATGTTATCCAGAACATCTATTTACTTAGTTAAAGTAGGAGCTGCCCACATTTCATTATAGTGGTCGTTACTTCCATTTCTATGAGGGATTTGTTCCACCCACTACCACTTAAGCTTAAAGAAGCCGACTATCTATCTTGTAATTTATATTGTTTTGTTAATGACTACGGAAAATGTAGGCTTTTCCTGCCGTGGGAGGTTAATATCTTAATTATAACAATGGGTTAGTTTAGTGCTCGATTAGAGGTTCATTGTGAACTTGAGCGCCGTTTTAACGTATTGTTTCACGTTTTATGAGTTAGATGGGATGGAGATAAGATTGCTCTAATAGATTTATTTACGGGCGTAGTTTTACTGTGTGTGTTCTGACTATTACATTTCATTCATGGATGGTGTTTTCTTTTAATTCATAGCTTGGTAAAATTTATGGGAAAAGAGTATAAGAGAGCTGTCAGTACCAGAAAGCAGTTGTAATGAAGCGGAGCGGCGCGTGCGTCTCCTTGCACGCGCATGCTCCGTAGGTACTTTCGTTTCTTGTAAAAACAACGCATTTTTTTCGCTCGAACGCCTGTGGCATTTCCAATTTTATGAGATGATAATGTGACCAGTTTGTATAATTCCGATGAATTCAACTTGAATTGGAACTAAAGAAGAATTTAACGATCTCGCAAATTCTAATTTTAAATAGAAAAAACTCATTTTTTATGTGAAAAATGTGTAACAGCAATACGAATACGACCGCTTAAAACACACGTAAATCTAATTTAAAGACAAAAATGACAAATGAATAAACCTCACATGTCATTTTTCAAACTTCACTATGATGCATATCTTGAAATTAAGCCAACACCATATTCATCAAACCCCGAATAAATTAAATCATCTCTAGTCTTAATTGCGTTTGATTTAATGACATTAATATGTGCATATTGGTCACAAATATTTGTGAAACTCCGCGACCCAGACGTTTGGAACCGGTAAAGAGTTGCGTGCTCAGTATGCGACACCTGATACTTATGGTAATGACCTTTACTTATGCCGAGGAAATGGTAAGAAAATGGGTATTATTTAGCGGACCCTCTTTACACAGTCACGAAGAGGAATAAGCAGCTTGGATGGACACGCTCGCCGGCAAACGGACATTGGAATGTGGATACATGTAGGTGAAGGTAGGGTTAAAAGTTTCTGGACATAATGTACTGTTACCTATTAAACTCGTCGCAAAATAAAAGGCCCGTTTTGACAGTTCACGCCTATGAAGTTCTCTATTTTTTACCGATCGAAATGTTCTGAAGGTAATTACATTTTTCATTGATGGGTACCGCCCACTCGGCTAAGTGCTGTGCATAACGATTTTTTCATATTGTCCACAGACTAATAATAATCGAATAATAATCGGTTAAAGAAAAAAATAAATCGATCAAGATGTTTTTTTAAGGCCGACTCGCACTTGGCCGGTTTTATTTATTTAAATACTAGTGTTCATCAATCCATTAATTACTGAATTTCACCAGCTGTGTAGTGATCTTTACTGAAAATTATGAGCTTGGAGCTCCAAGCCGTAAAGATTTCACATCGAATGCGAAGAAACTTTTTTCCCCGACCTGTTAGGTAGGTATTTGAAGAAAATTTCTAAACAGAACTTTAATCCAATGCACTTTACAATATATATTCAAATCGATCAAGTACTCATGCAAACTTGAATCGATTTATCGTGAGTATCGAGTACCGAGTCGTATGGTTACATCACTAGTTACGTCGCAAAGACAAATGTCAAAACGGGCCTTTTATTTTGCGACGAGTTTAGCAGAGTAGCTGTCTTATATCGTAAACAACACTTTAACGGTCATGTTATCGGCATTCAGTTTCTATAAGTAAACTATTGGAAGGAAAATCAAGGAAATCTAATCGTGTGCGACTATTATTGAGTATTTTGACAGTATTTTTTTTCCTTCAGATAACTAGTTATTGATGATAAGGATAAATTGGTTCAATACAGAACACGGCTGAATTGAAAAATAGGATAAATCATGATGTTATTTTCAGCGAGATAATTGTGAAGGTGAGCAATGAGTTGAAAAATCCGACAGCAAATAATGGTAGCTTTCAAGATTATTATTTCACGTTGTCGCTAACAATAAAGTCATAATTCATAAAGAAAGCTTATAAAGCGGTTGCGAGCGGTGTAACTGTGGAATCTAGCTCTTTGCAATTTTCACGCTTCGTTGAGGAATTCTTCCATAATCATTACATGAAGACATTATTTGCCCGTGTGTTAAACCGATGGTTTTCTTACCAGTATTATTAGTGTCAGATGTCCCACCGTTAGTACCTAGTTTGAAAGCTAGTTTGTGCAAATGTACGTAAGTGCTTGTCGGTCGATGTAAGTACGTAATTAATATTGTTGGTTTACATACATGATAATAATGGCATTTAAATCTGAGACATTTAAATGTCTTTATTAACCGAGAGAAATTATAACCACATTTTATTTTAGGTAATATAAAACTAAACTTCTTAGTTACGATTGTAGTTGGAAACGAGACAAATAGTTCCGGGGTAATATACACACACGCGCCACCGCTGAGGAAGGCTTCCCGAAAAGATCGAAACCCACGGCTCGTACATGACTTACAGCGGCGAGATAGCTGTTTAATATTAATTCATATAAATCATGTCACACGGTATCCTACTAATATTATAAATGCAAAAGTTTGTGGGTGTGTGTTTGTTCCTTCTTCACGCTGAAACGACTGAACGGATTGGGATAAAATTTGAAACAGAGATAGCTGGTACCCTAGATTAACACATAGGCTACTTTTTATCCCGAAAAATTGCGTAGTTCCCGCGGGATAGCGATAAACATGTCAAAGGTTGCTGCCTAGAGTCGCGACGTTATTAATTATTGCTGAATTATCAACATCCAGTTCTTAAGTCTAATTCTACGCGGACGAAGTCGCAGGCAGAAACTAGTCTTAAATGATAATTACAAACTCATAATTATTTAGAGACCAAAAAGCTCCGAATGACAGCGATGGATCTGGTTTTGTTAAGCAAATACGGAAGTATCTACTTAACAGTAAATTTAAACCAAAAGATAGAGAAAGCCTTTATAGTCATGCCAGTTCATAAATTAAGTCAAAGTGCGTTAAACACATAAAGGCTACTAATTGCAGTGTCTGATATAAAATTTATCGATCATAAATTACTGTAGGTATTCGTATTACTCTTGTAATCATTTCTTATTATCGTTAATTATAACATTTAATGTTAAATGTAAAACGTGGCATTTTGAATAATATTTACAAATATGTAATGATACTGAGCTTCAATTTTGTATTAGGGCGTTTTCAAAAAAAACTCTACATGAACATTTTTTCCAGAATTTAAATATTTTGGGTTTTACTTACTCAGAATCGTTCACCCTATCGATTCTGATACAAGAAAAAATGTGTCCCAGATTTTACTATGGATGTTTTTCCTCTTCGTCACGTTCTATACATAGGTATAGACTACAGGCCCACGTACAAAAAATGTGGGTCATATGAACCACCAGGTGACGTATATAGGACGATATAAGAGCATAAAATAATAAGATTCAGCACTATGCCGTCACTTGTAAGTCAAGTACGTCACCTGGTGGTTCATATGACCCACATTTTTTGTACGTGGGCCTGTAGTCTAGTACATATATATTCAAAAAAGTGACGAACTGGAATCGATGTTTTGGGACACTTTTTTTTTGTATGAGGATAGATAGAGTAAACGATTCTGAGTAAGAAAAACCCAAAATAGTTAAATTCTGGAAAAATGTTCATGTGGACTTTTTTTGAAAAACGCCCATTCTTGCCATTTGGAATATGAATTATTATTTTAAGCCTAAATATATCTCAACGGAACTATCGACCGACCGCTTAAATGAGTCCTCGCCCGCGAGGCACAGGGGCCCAGGGTAGGACGACAATGTTGCGGTGGTCACCGTAGTGCGCCCGCAACGCTCGCAGTTCAAGGCCTGGAGGGAACGTGTGTGTTTTTAGACGGTAGGCCTCTCCCCTCCTTCCATAGGGAAGGCAGCGGCGAGTTGGAGAGCCCGTCATACCTCCGTTCGTGCTGCCCCGAGCGCGGAGATGTAGGACGACAAAGGGGTAGGCGCACTACCTGCACCTCTCTCGGTGCCCTTTGTCGTCCTACCCTGCGCCCCTGTGGCGCGCGGGCGAGGACTCATTTAGGCGGTCGGTCTGTAACCCAGCTACGGCTATAATATAACTAAAGATGCTCAGACTACCTAATCTAAAGGCGTGGTTTCGATACGGTAAAGGTAAGGTTTAAATTTTACAAAAATGATATAATGAAGAGAAAAAGATCAAAACAGCTTTGCACCCAGACCCAATTAACTCTTATCGAAATAATTATGGACTTTTTGCCGCCACGTGATGCAGTGAGGTGCAAAATTATGAATCAGTATTCATAAAGAAAGAACCAAGCGAATGAATTAAATTGTGACAGAGGAACATTTACTTTCGCAAAATGACTTTTTAATACAAACATTAACTTTTATGACCGCTTTTTTTGCTGTACAATAAAATAAAATAAAATATTGGTATTCGACAAGTAAGTAAGTAAATGCTTTATTGTATAAGTTAAGGAACTATGCACTTTATGGCGCTCCTTCTCTGTAAGCTTCAAGTGTCAAAAAGCCACCCCCAGCTACAACACCTCACCTACCTACTCCCTCGCCTCTCAAACGTCATTTTTGATTTTCTGTCATTCGGTGCAAATGGAAAATCGACCATTTTGAATTTTGACCAAAATGAATACCATCCAAAGTGAATTTTGTCTAAATGTAGTTGTGCTGAAAAATATTTTACAACCAAATTTATTTTCGTTGTAAATTTATTAAGTCAGAATGGAACTTTGTTCATTTTAAATTAGGAACAAAATGAAACAAGCACAAAGTGAATACAGTCCAAAATGAACTAGGGCTGAATTAAAGACTTTCTCGGACCTGTTTGTTTCATTGAATCAGGGGCTCTACCTTGAAATTCATAATTCTAACTTCGTCTATTTCTATCCCTTTTGCTCTTAATGCGTAACTAATTTGCAAAAAGTGACGGGGCGATCCTAGTTCGAATTACGGATTTCAAAGTAGAGCCGCTGTATATCAGGACTATAGGTGCCAATATTGGGTGCCAACGAACTGGCATTGGTTAATTTAATACCGCTAGTGACGTCGTTTTGCACTGTGTGTATATACGCAGTATTTACCAGTGCTAGTTACGCGGTATTGCACTATCCCCCCACGATATATCCGACGATATTGGAAATGGTTGAATATAGAGAGAATTATTTTATTTAATAAACGACATCACTAAAAGTGTCCAGCCTTTATTATAAATTTTATTAATCACGAATGGAAATCAGGCTTGCATGTGGGTCGTTTTCATCAATCAGCTCGGCCGCTTCGCTTGACCATTGATTTACGAATGGCCGGGCGTTTCAGAACACCGGTTTCGGCAAAATTGCCAGTTATTACTGTTTGAACACGCGGTTTGTGCAAAAATTATGACACGACGCGAGCATAAGTCTAGTGACAATGTAATAAATGCAATGGGCTGTCATTCGTCTTCACGTTGTGCTAGAAAAAGTTCAATCTATACTTACCTACTTAGTTTTAGGGCCTGTTTCATCACACCTTGTTAAGTTATCTATGATGACGTCTCCGTCTGTTTCGTAGTAAGAAATAGAGACGGAATCATAGATAACTGGCACTTGCGATAACTGGAATTTAACAGGGAGTAGTGAAACGGCCCTCAAACTCGATTTAATCGAGGCTTTAAACCAGATTTAGCGACTATATCGAGGTTATATTTTTCTGCAAGACTGCCGTAGTCGTTTATGTAATTTTACATGAGGGCCTGTTTCACAAATTTCAGTTAAGCTCCAGTTATCTTAAGTGTCAGTTATCTATGATGACGTCTCTGTCTGTTTCGTAGTAAATAGAGACGGAATCATAGTAGCTGATAATTAAGATAACTGAAACTTAACAGAGAGTAGTGAGACAGACCCTAAAGGTGCGATAGAGAGTGGTGGTGATGGTTGCAAACTGTGTGACAGTGATGTTTTTTTTTTAAAAGGGCAAAAATTTCCAGGTACAGATTCAAGCGTATGATAGATACCCTACATAACATCATGGGAGCAAAGTAACCTAACAACTTCCTAACAATATCACCTTGTCTAGATTATTCATAAGTAGGCCCGTGTCACATGGAGGGAATTGCATCTCCGCTATTTCGCGATAGATAAGTAAGCCTGCAGGCCGCCCGTGGATAGCGATGGGAGTTAGAAAGTAACGGAGAAGACAATTAATATTATATAATAATGATTTTAAATAGTTTTGCATGTTTTATTATTATTTACCAAAGTTATTGCTTTCTTGAATATGTGCATATTTTTGTAATTATTTATTTGTTCATTGATTATAAAATTCTATGGTAATAAAAAAAATTAAAGAGTCTTCACCCAGTTAATAATAAAAAAAAAATTAATACAAATATAGAATAGAATCACAAATGCACTGAATTTAAATGTCTGATCATCTTTGTCCGATTAAATCCGCGACATAACAAGCGTATTCAGCTTTTTAAATAGGTATACTGAAATAGCTCTAACGCGGCTAAGTACTATATAAAAATTAGTTTAATTTTATAATAACATAACATAACGAGTCGTCGTTTGGGAATAACTTGGCAGACTTGCTTTTTATTTAATTTTCCTAATTTTTTTTTCATAAAAATGTAGTCAGTAGCTTGACTTGCTAGTCGAAGCTAATAAATAATAAAGTCATTCGACAAGTTTCTCGCAATAATGAAATTCATAACTTCAAACATTTTGATGAGTTGAATCTGGTAGGTAGAACCTGTATTTCATTTTAACAACGTTGATCTTCGAGATACAACCCGACTTAATAATTTTAAATGTCTACCGCCATCTCGCATCCCTTCTTTGCTCTATTGCCGTATGCAATAACGCATGATGAAGATACATAGACGGTGTCGGCAAAGATCGGTAACTGCGCCGATGCCCTGCGGAGTCCGGGTAAAGGCCTGCCTTAACTGACTTAGTGGGTGGACACCAGCTAATAGGATATATTCGTCATCATCATCATCCTCCAAAAGATATTAATAATGGCCCTCTTAGAATTCCACAATGAACGACGATTTGCCAACTGCATCCACAAAAGCAAAATCAAAATTTTATTTTTGCAAATTGGCCGCCAAGGGCCTTTTACAACATTTTGAAACTACCAGCGCATTTGGAAAGACCATCATTGCCAAGAAGAATGCGCCGCAAAACTTGGCAGAAAGTCATTTGTTCAAAATAAAATACAGTAAGAATACTTAAATTCTACTTAAATTAAATACATTCATAAATGGGATAAGGTCCCCGAGCCTTAAATTATATTGGTCTATAGTAAAGATGTATAAAGTCTCTACTAGTCTCTCTCTCTAAAAATCTCGCCATGTCATCGATATATACTGCGACTACAATAAAGCGCGACCACAATTAAAATTGGGTTTGGTCCTGGGTCATAAAGGATAATCGAACCCTCGTAGGATCACTTCGCAACTGTCTGTCTGTCTTGTCAGACAGTCGTCAAGTTATCTTGTCGTCAAGATCCTTTTTCTCAGATGCGTGGAGATATCAAGTAGATACTAAAGGGCTTTGTTTAGTTGGTTGGTAGATGTTCCACGGGAATTTGTAATTGTGTCGTACAGACACATCATTCAAACAGATAACGCTTAGCGACAAAAATTCGCATAGTAACAAAGGCCACGTGACAGCTAGTAACAGGTAGAAAAATGCGAAGACTACCCACCTGCTATGGTTGGTGTAGGAGTATAGCACGCGTCACGGAATGACGATGATCCGGGTTAGATTCCCGGCCATAGCTTTACTTTTCGGATTTTTCTGTGTTCTAATTTTCACTGACATTTAGAAATTTGGTTTCTTACCTTTTGAAAGTGAAATTTCATAGAAAAACTGTATGGAAAATTTGGATTAGGAAAATGACAAGGTATTCACGTTCATGTGCAGTCAACCGTAATATATGTATTAAGACAAAATTTCAAAAATATGTACTCTTAGAAGTTCGTATTAGCTACTTATTTTTGCACTTGGCCGTACAATCATCCTTCACCATAGACTATCAGTAACAGTATTGTGTATACCGCTTTACTTTACTAACTTGATGGAACTGTCTTGCTGTAGGCACGTCTAGTATTAAATACATTCTTAACGATTATACAATTGAAAATAATATCGTGATGTTTGTCTTTTGCGATGACAAAGTTGCAGAATTATAAATCACATTAGGTACTCATAGGACGTCCACTGCTGGACAAAGGTCTCCTCCGTTATAAATACAAAAGCCTTATTAAAAATCGTATGTAGCAGGTACATACATATATACATAAATCACGTATTTATCCCTAACGAGGTAGACAGAGCCTAAGGTAACAAGACCTGAAGACCACGTTCAGCATGCGGCTAGCAACCCATCACTGTTATGATTCCCCTTTCCACCTATACGCCCACATCCATGCTAAACGTGGCCTTCAGGTCTTGTTACCTTAGGCTCTGTCTACCCCGTAAGGGATAAAGACGTGATTTATGTATGTATGTATGTATGTTTATATTCATACGTACATAAATCACGTCTTTTTTAAGTATTAATTATTATAATTGTAATATCTTACCAGCCACTGATTTTCCGACGGCTAGGGTTCTTCGTTCGCCAAACTATCATTGTTCACAACACAGCACTGGCATGGGCCACAACACAAATGTCACCTTCTGTTCTTGGTCGCAAGAGTTGTTTTGGCACTGAACATAATCCCCTTGACACTGCACTTCCCTTGTCCTTCTTGAAACTCTTAATCTGCAACAAAAGGTGACATCAAAAGTTTTGCAAAATTATGGAATTCAACTTTTTTTTTAAATTACGGAAAATTTGAAGTAGTGACCATTCAATTTTGTTTTAAGGGCCTGTTTCACCACTCTCTGTTAAGTTCCTGTTATCTATGATGACGTCTTTGTCTGTTTCGTAGTAATAAATAGAGACGGAATCAATACGTAGTCGCTAAAGTCAAAGTGTAAGTAAAGTCGCTTTTTAAAGTCGGATTTTGATGCGGATAGATAGAGTGATTCAAGAGGAAGGTTTATATCAGGGGTGGCCAACAGGTCGATCGCGATCGACCGGTCGATCGCGACTGTCAGTCCAGTCGATCGTGGCAAGGCAAAAAATATAAATACGTAGACCAGACTGCGCAACGTAATCACCAACTGCCTGATTTAAGGTTTCATGAAGTATGTAATTGGTAGATCGCACAGGGTTTCGTTAGTAAACAGGAGATCTTGGGTCTGATCAAGTTGGCCATCCCTGGTTTATATGTATAAATCTACGCAGACAAAGGCGCGGGCAGAAGCTTCATGGATAAATAACACTTAAGTTAACTGGAACTTAACAGGCAATGGTGAAACTAGCCCTGAATGTCAGTACCAATTTTTTTTGTACATTTATATTGCGTAACGGTTCAGCGCAGTAAGTCCAAGATTTAACTGGTTTCGTAAGTGTATTTTTCAAAACTACAAATGTACAAAAAGAAGAACACATAAATTTTTAACAAAAAAATTGTTGAAAGAAAGAAAGAAGACATTTATTCCTTTTTGCAAGACACAGAAATATAAGAGAATATACACACATTTATAGAAAATAAACAGGAAAAATAAACACAGACGTGAAAAATAGATCATCAGCGTTGTGTGTGTCTTCGCAAAAGTGAAACGGCCGCTGGCTCAGCATTACGCTGGTCGTTCGCTGAACAACCTCATATAAAATAATGTACACGCAAACTAAAGGTTTAACTGTCGATATTGGTCTTAATTCGTCCGTGTCCCATTATTCACAGAACCAAAGTCTAAATCTGTTGATTACCTACATAAATATGTTTACTCAATCGCATACCGTAATGAAAGAGAGAGAAAGAGTGAATGGTGTGTATGCTCTCATCAAAAAATGTTTAATACTTTTGCATGTAGGTATTTCCACGATGCGATACATCTATTTAGTCTGCGTAATCACAAACTTGACCGATTTCATTTGTGCGTATAACTATAACCAAATGCTTATTCAACACGAACACGATTCATTCATGTTCTTTTGGTAGTACGTTTTGTCAGATATCGAGATTGACGCACGTTTTCGGCCCAACATTGTATCGCAATGCTACAGATTTAGAAAGTCGAGAATAATGGAGTTGCCGTGTTAAAGGCCAAAAGGGAACTAAATTAAAAGATAGGGATTAGCTGCAAAACAAATTAAAAACAATAGACAAAAGCGAACGCTGTGTTCTTTCAAGCAAGTCTAAATTCAATCCGAGTAGACCACACATCCTTGGATATAAATCTTGAGATGACCTTTGATAACCTAACATAGATTAAATCTAGGCACTAAGTTAAAGCACTAAAATCCACATAAATATCAACTTAGTATTTGTCTGGGCATTTATAGAGTCTCTAAAAGCCTATGTTTATGGCTCTAGAACCGAACTACTAGTAGGTATCATACACACCTGCTTTCAATAAAATGACGTCAGACTAAATAAAGAAATGTCCGTTTTAATTAAATTATTAATCATAACTGTTTCTTCCTCTAATGTTTACCATAAATCCTATGTGAATGACATTTTTATGAAAATTATATCATGTTATAACTTCGATGCCTCGTTAGCGCGTTTAAGCGCAGAAAAGGAAATTAGTTGAAATTTTATTAGTCGACACGAATTTATAATTTAACACGGTACTTAAATGTTGCCGCTAAATTATACTAATAATGAGCTTTGTTGGTTCAAGGACTTCTGTTGTCTATTTAGATTTTACTTGAAGTATTCTATTTTACTCAACAACGTGAGCTTTGATCAAATTGTCATACTTAGTAGACGTATTATGAGAAAAAAACTATATATTTTCTACAAACTTTTTTCTATTGAAACATTTAATAAGTTACATTGGTATACATACATACTACTGTTGATCATAAAATGTTTAAACCTACAATCTCAACATAGTTAAGTCAAAATATATATTAATTCGACCTAAGTCCCGATTCAATGTATCAGGCCATAAAGTAAACCATTTAAAAACTAAAAGCGTTTTAAATTCAAAAATAGAACACCGTTGTGGAAAACGCGTGGAGACCGAGTGATCGTCAGACGGACGGTACCGCGGTAACGGTATGTGTTACGGCGGATATCGAGTACGCACCTTGCTTTAGTATTCCCGTCAATAGATGAAAATAATATATTTTCAGACAAGAAATTGAATAAATAAAATGCATTGTTATCAGTTTTTGTTTAACGTTACTTGTAAAGGTTGTGTTGCAAGGTTGATTTTACCAATTTCCAATGGCAATCAACTTAAAATTTTGTCTATAGATTGGAATATAAAGCAAGTTAGTGAAGTCCGTGAAGTGACATTCAGTCCGTAAGTTCACAGAATGACGCTCGGATTTGTCTTGCTAATTCCCTCATTCGGCCGATTGAAGTATCAAACCCATAAGAGTGAGTGAAACAGTTAGACAAATCCGAATGACATTCTAAGAACCCACGGACTGTACGTCGCTTTTACATTTTAAAATACAGCGCTTCAGCGACATTAACTTAATTACGATTAAGTTAACTCATAAACGCACGTCATCTGTTGAATCCGTTTCTTAAAATTTACTAAGCACGAATGTCATTACGTCGCATGCTCTGGCTCTTACAATGTTGTGATCCAGTTGAGGCTTTATAATATGACAGTAAGATCAACATTATGGCAGATGTCCACGCATTACATGGCTTTGGCTAATGTTTGCAACACTTAGCAGACACATGCCTAATAGACTACAAGCCCATTGAAAAAAAATTAAGTTTAATAAGGCATGTAGAAATTTTGTTGGTTTCTTTTTACCTACCGCATCATTTTGGTGTTCTTTGGACATTATTCTCGTAACATAACATCGTCAGTAAGTTTTCTCCTTTTTATTTTGACTTTAGTCCCTAATCTACACAAAGTATCAGTGGTACCTTTTGTATTTTGTTCATGTCTGGTCCTTTATAAGTAGGCACTATACACCCATCGATTTCTGAAGTTAGATTTCCAGTACTTACTTTTACAAAGATTTAACCACATTTTGAGGTGCCAAGTAGAAAACACAAGATAAAGAAAGAAGACATTTATTCACTTTTTAAAAGACACGCAAATAATTATTAGGTACAAAAAAAAAAACAAAAAAAAACAGATAAAAATAGAGTGTGTCTTCGCAAAAGTGGAACGGTCCCTGGCTCAGCATTATGTTGAAGCGTTTAGACACCTACAGTACTGATTACTTAATTAGTATTTCAATTCCGTCAGTCAAAACGACAACGCTAGAATAAAACTATAAATGCGTTTAGTTTAATACATCTGTCTTCTAGACTATCAATATCACCTTTCCGTTACTACCTCTAGATTAACAGTCCCCTCGTTTAAGTGCCCTATACCAAACGGCCCATCTGTTACGGTAACACCAAGACACCCACATTTCAACAAGATCACTATACTGAACGGGGCAATTTCTACTTTCACCTCAGTTTTTGAGCCAGTCATTGTTTGAGATGATGTGGTTAGCAGTAATGACCGTGGTGTCGCTTACACGGTAGGCTTGATTATTGGCGTGAAGTGTGCTTTATTAAGCGACGTTGTGATCTTCAGGTGTTTTTTACTGTCCCTATGGAATAGTGTGTTAAGGGAACGTGCTGGTGTGAAAGAATTTATTTAGAGGATATGAGGTATTGTTTGATTGTCCCTACGGATTAGTGTGATAAGGGGACGTGCTGGCGTGAAAGAAGATTAAACAGATTTATAATATAGCGAGTGTGAATGGATGCATTGGAGGGGGAAAGTCTAGGACGTTTCGCGACCAAATTAGGGACGTTTTGACAAAAGGTCAAGTGTGGAATACCCAGAACTGACGAGCATTTATGAAGAGTTCGATGAATGTGAATGTGGAAGAAGAATAGAGATACGTCGGGATCGTAGCAAGTGGAACAAAGTAGTCTCTGTCTACCCCTATAGGGTAAAGGCGTGACGGTATGTGTGTATGTAACTGGAGCAAGTGCTTTATAATAAAATGTTTTGCTTAGTTAGTTAGGACTAGGACAACTGGTATATTGTCCCATTTCGTTTTTCTATTTATAAAAGAAAGGAGTAGGGGACTTATTATTTAAAAGTCATCACTTAGTTACCGTACCAATATAGATTATAAGACGTCAGACTTTTAGAGTTATAAAAGGCAAAAAAAATTGAGTGGCTTTTAATATTTCCTTCGCAATCTATGCAAACTTGCGCTCTCAATAGTTCTTAGAATTTGTCTACATTGTACTTATACTCGTCTAAATACGAAGATTACTTTTATCGATTAACTTGTTAAGCCTCAATCACTGAACTATAGAAAAAAATCTCTTCAGAAGCCTTTAAACACAATCCGTGGTTACCTTTACGCGCTATAATCACATAATCAGCTCCAAAGAAGCCATAACCTGTAATTATCTTGTATTTTGAACACCTGTATCTAATTGTTCACATCTGCCCTATTACATCTTATTACGCATTTTCTGTGTAACATTTTAAATTGTTTCATAATTTAAATTATTTACTAGCACTTCTTATTTCTTAGGTACATAACTGTCGATGTGAAAAGCAAAACTCGTGCTAAAAAGTTGTCTTAGTGTGCATGAGAGACTCTATGCATTGAGAATAGCTAAGAACGTTTCGTTTTACGGTCATGTAGACATGTCACACAGATATACACGATTATACGTCTCTAAGAACTTTTAATGACAAGGAAAGTAACGGTGAGGTGAGGTTTCAATGAAGATTTAACGAACGAAACGCATTCTAAGTCGAAATCTATACTAATAAAATTGTAATATTCGAACTAGGATCCAGATCCGGCCAAATCCAGGTAGAGGGGCGCCCAACATATTCGCGAGAAGACTATTATAATGTGAACTATCAAGTTAATATCGTGGGATGATAAATCGATGTGTTAAAAGGTCATACACCTTTACGCTTTATGATGTTAAAATTTGATAGAGATTAATCACTGTAACTTATAAGTCAATCGATATTGGTTTTTCCCACCGTTTTGTTATATTGCTCGGCTAAACTACCAAATGTCTAAAAGGATAACCAGCGCCCACTTAGACACAAATTGCATTTAAAAAGAAGTCATTTAAATAGCGGTTTCTCTTTCCTTTAAAATTTCGCATCTCTCCTAGTCCGACGCAATGTCAGGCCACTAATAATTAAAAACATGAAACTTATTATCTCATTCGAAATTCAAATTGAATCATTTCCATTCCTTTTAACCCCCAACGATTTGAAATCGCAATCGTTCCTGTCATTTAAGGGTCCGTATTGCAAACACTGAAATGGAAATGGTCAGGTCATATTCAGAGAGCAACGGATGAGAGGTGGTCACAAACAATTACAAATTGGTATCCTATATATAAAAAAAGAAAGAAAGGAAGACCACTTAAAAGATGGAGTGACGATATAGTAGAAATAGCCGGAAACCTATGGTCGAGGCTTGCAAAAGATAGAGTCACCTGGAGCAGTTTGGAGGAGGCTTTCACCGCAAAAGGCGGCCCTTACACCTAACAATACTTACCTTATATTAAGCACAAAACTAACATTACTAACAAATAAATAAGTATCTACACAAATTACAAAATAGTATAGTAACCATTACATGTAAGGGATAAAATAAAGCTTATAAATAAATAAATAAATAAAAATTGCAAATAATGAGGTCCGTATTGTAATCAGGCATCTATCGAGTCAAATCGAGCCTATCAATAATCTCGGACGGACCGAAGGCGAGTAAAATTCACATCTTCGTTCGTAATTGGACAGCGTTTCCGGTACTTTAAGGCCAGCGAGCTGATATCATCTTGCCTATAGCTTTTCATTTTATTTTAGTATTTGCTTACGGCCGCGGCTTCTGCCCCCGTTGCAGAAAATGTATCTTTTCCGAAGAAATTTCGCAAATTTTTCTCTTAATTCCGAGTATACATTATTATAAAAGACATCAATATGCAAAATTCGATTTATCTAAATCGTAGGATTTGGGTTGAACTTTAATGAGTCAGTCAGTTTTTTTTTGTAAATAAAGATTAACATGATAAAAATTACGTTAAAACACAACTTTGTAGAGGTTCGAATGCAATTGTATTTAAAAATGAGTAGGTTCCGTTTGATATTAAAATCAAGACCTTGATTTAGCTTAACGCGTTAAAAAAGCACTCATTGCGTGACTTAATTGACGTTTTAAACTCAACATTTTAATGTAGAGCTGCAGACATTATCTCAGACTGCTGATTACAAAGGTTCAATTTAGGCACAACAATACATATAAATCAATTTTACTCCAAACCTCCTAATATAATCCTAATGTCGTATCTCTACACGTCTTCTTTTGTCTTATCCTCAATTAATACTGTAACCTGTAAATGATTAAAACCACATTGAACTGTAGAGTTCATTATTTATTACTCTACTTTGTATATAATTAAAGCCTAATACGCAGGTCACGTCTTTGAAACAAATTGGAATAATAACATTCCATTACAGTTTGTATCAATAATGTTCTATTGGAGGCGCGCACGCCCCGTTTTATTGTGAGCGGATCCATATTGCTTCATTCAAATTGAAACACTAATCGTTTTGTACTTGATTATAAACCGCAGAGCTAACAGTGTTTGGTTTTTTGTTGTTGTTGAGTCAACTTTGAGAGAGAGAGAGAGAAAGATTTATTTACAGGACACATTCATTTGATACGAAGAAATATAAAGAAAAAATTCTAAACGACACAGTAAAGCTATGGTCGGGAATCCAACCCGGATCCTCGTCATTCCGTGACGCGTGCTGTACCTACCCCTATACCACCCTTAGCAGGTGGGTAAGCCTTCGATTTTTCTATCTGTTTTTTACTACGCGATTTTTTGTCGCCAAGCGTCATCTAATATAATATACTTAAAAATAGATTGACTGACTACACTACTACTACTACACACTCTACTATAGAATAACTTAGATATTTGTTACATGAAAAAGTTATTACTTAAGTCAAAAACTTGTTTAAAATTGATATTTTCTTTCATAATTATTTGGTAACTTTTTTGGCAGTTTTCGGCAGGCATCATACGGTAAGTACCTAAGGTGCATTGGGGTGAATTCGAAATTGGAAGAATTTGGAAAATCGTGGATATCAACTATACGGGGAACAATTCCATAATCTGGCAACGCTTATCTAGAAGCCAAATACATTGGAGCTTGGTAAACGTTACTAGATTATGTAATTGTTCCCCGTTTAGTGGATATCGACACGTTTTGAAATTCCCCCAATGCACTATAATACAAAGCACGAGTATAGTAAGGTAACGAAGTTAAGCTAACCTGACCAACCAATTTTGGTAGTAGTTCATTTCTTATGGGGTAAAATTGAGACTCTTGCAAGTACTCTCATATATAATTATAGCTATCCTGACAACTGAGACAACTGCTCGGAAGGGGGATGAACCCGTCTTGAAACACGTCCTAAGATTTTTAAACCATGAGATTCGTCTTCTCCCAAGTTTCATATCGCCTTGAATTTTACCCTGCACTATAAGCGGGAGTAGATTTGAGATTATATAAGTGAAAACTACCTACATATTTTCAGTTACTACAAGTTTGTAGAGGTGGTGCAATGAGCCTCAACTCTACTTCCGATAGCTAAACTTTAACAGCTTTGATTAAACAGTGTTTGTGATTCACATTAAGATTTAATCCAACAAGTAGAACCACTTCTTAGATTTGCAATTTATTTTGAACTTACGCCTATTATTTGAAGAAGATACGCATCTGTTTCTTGCGTATGCTGTGCGTTTATTGATTATGAGGTGGCACGCAATAATTGCGTACTAAGTTCGTACTTTAAGAATTAATACACGGTTGCGAGCTCTTACAATATTATAGTGCTAATATTGCTCGTGGCCAACGGCGATCCAGCCATCGGACGTTAGATTGGCTTATTTAGACGGGGTTCCATAAAGTTTTACAGTATACAAAATTGTAACCGTATTCAAGCATTTTACGTCATATGCTACGTCTCCTGGAACTGTTCCAAAATAGTTCAGAAGGTAGTTGGGTTAGCTCAATAGACACTCCCTTAACCTTCTTAGACACAGAGTATCACGTTTTACTTTTGAGATATTATAGTATAATATACAAATAATTTTACCCAGGGTCTGAGTAGGTAGGTTTTCACAGTAATTTTAGATTCGAAATAAAATCACCCCTTTAGTTTACTGACACCGCAGACCATAAACATAGACTCAACCATCGTATGAAATACATACATACATAAATCACGTCTTTATTCTTTACGGGATAGACAGAGCCTAAGGTAACAAGCCCTAAAGGCCACGTTTAGCATGATATAAGTATAACATGAGCCCTAAGATTTTCGCCCAATCCCTCGAAATAAAAAATACAAAGACGTATTTCATTGCCAAATTAAGAGTTGTCGATAGTATGGCTTTAGCTGAATTTGGCTTAAAAATGGAGATAAGAAGACGCGAGTGGTGAGTATCTTCAGTTGAAATACATATTCAACAAATCTAGTGTCTATACATCGGTCAATAGAAGGCATACGGTCTTATCAGCTGTCAAAAGGTTAAGACCACTCTTGTAATTTAATTCCCCCACGGAAAACTGTTTGAGCATTGCCTCGCTGTAGTGGCTGAGCGATACACGATAGTCGTCACTTGGTTTACGGGCGAATGTAATAAAAGAGTAAATTTAATTGGACATCAATTTTAATATAGGATAAATCGATAGCAACTTAACATTGGCCGTATATACACAATTTCCGCTCGTTTTTCCTTTGGCACGTACTCGTACTTCTAATGGGACAGATACGAATCAGGATCTTGAAATTCTTGACAATTTTCGCGAAGTAGCTTGGTCATTTTGTCCCCATTTTATAAATTGGTTATCTATTAGCCATAATTCTCTTACTAAGTATCTTTCATTTTAGTACAAGCTCGTAGGCCTCACATCTGATCCAAAGATACATAAAGGAATGACGTTCCTAAGCTTTATTCAACTAGACAACTTCCAGTAGCTTCAATTTACGTGAACAAACAAACTGTTCCCTTGCTATTCCGTTACCACGTCGCGTGTTGTCTTGCACATGTTAACAGGGTGACAGATTTTTATTCATGGAAGTGGACCTCCGCAAATTAACGCCAGAGTCAAAAACTATTTCAATTTCCATAGTAAGAAATCATCTATGTAAATAAAAATTAATGGCTAATTGTGATCCTAAACGCTAAACTGGAATACAACTGGACCTATTCGGTTAATTTTTTTTTTTAATTACTCAATGAAGTCAGAGGAATGTGATAAGAAAATTTGCACGGAAAAACTTTTAAAAAAGACAGAATCTTCGTTACAAGTCCTAATTCTGTAGTACCTAATCACTATCTCCAAGAGAACCCTCTAAAAGGAATCCTTTCCTACGTGTCATTACGACGAGCCATTATTTTTTTCTAATCAAAGCCGCTCCCATGCGTGGGTGTGTTAGATTTTAAACTAGTATTCGAACATGTAATCATCAGCAATTACCAGTTAACGTGACCCCTGCCCATTTCTTGGAGACGTTCGTTTGTGGTACAACGTTCGGGAGGTGAGAGCTCTAGTTGGGCTGGGCGATATATTTGAACACCTTAGGGCATCCTTGGAGGTACGAGTTGAATCGCGAACTTGTCTGTTTAAGAGCTAATAGTTTGTAATGGATGAGTTATTAATCAGATTGTAATGTGCATTGCCATCGATTGGATTCTCGTTTATCTTTTATTTCGGAAACAAAAGTAAAAGGTACACGTATTAAAAATAGCTGAAGTAAATACATATATCACGTCTTTATCCCTTACGGGGTACAGAGCCAAAGGCAACAATACCTTAAGCCAAGTTTAGCATGATTAATGCCGTATAGGAAAGGGAAATCAAAATAGTGGTCGGTTGCTAGCCGCATCGCCTATAACATGATTCCTAAGACTTTCGCCCTTTCCCTCGATGGGCTTTTACCATCTGCGCGGGAAGAGAAGCAACTGGTTAATTCTATGTTTTTCCTTTACTCCCAGACCAGCATGAAAGAATGGTTGATATAATACTCTTTTTTAAATCCGGTAAGCTTAAAGTAGCCAGAACAGGAGTCAACAAATTATGCTCGCAGCATTACTGAATGAATGAATGAATGGACCCGCCTTATAAGCGACACAAAGATGGATGTCACCATTTTGAATGATGGTCACATTAGTAGTATAAATAGCCAATTGGATGCATAAGCCGTTGATAATCTGGCATTATCAATAGTATTTTGGAGTATACGTTTGTTTAAGTCAATGGACAATGGTCTTTCACATTTGTTAATCTTTTCGGTTTTTTAGGGGTCTTTGCCTTAAAAAACAAATAAGGAACCCTTTATCACTTTGTTGTCCGTCTCTCTCTCAAAACCCTTTGTTATAACGTGTGGTATCAAGTTAAAAATATGTATATAATATTTAAGACTACGGTTTTTTCCCAATCTAATAAAATAAACATTCTAACTTCACGTGACCAAAAGATGTTGGAATCAAAACATAAAGGGTGCTTCAAGTTGACATAAAATTATAAAATTTTGCATATTAGCCTCACAAGGTACATTATTTTATCATTATAACCACCGGTTTACAATTCCAATTTACCATTGTAAAAATATATACTGAACTCTCAATACGCGAGTATAACTCAAACTTTACCAGCTTTTTTTATTCGTGTTAATGACCATCTGTGTAAGATGTACTTTTAACTATGCGTATCTGACATTTACTTAAATGGATGTGGTATAAAAAAGATTGTTACCATCTGCCATCTGTCACACGTAGTAGGCGCATATAAGTATATATTGTCCAGTTGTTTATAAATGGAAACTTTTGAAAATCCCATTTTGTACGCAATCTTATTAATGCCGTCAGTTTTTTTCTTTGATATGAATTTACGTTACCAGAGGTATTCAGTTGCCACGAAAATATTCAATACATTATATTACCACAAATTAAAACTATTCATTTTATTATATAAATATATAGGTATTTCTTCCATGCTGCTCTGGGAGCAAAGAACAAACATCGAATGTACCAGCTGCTTCTCTACCCGCGCAGATGGTAAAAGTCCATCGAGGGATTGGGCGAAAATCTTAGGGCTCTTTCTATAGGCGATGTGGCTAGCAACCCATCACTGTTTTGATTCCCCTTTCCATCCATATGCCCACAACCATGCTAAACGTGGTCTTTAGGTCTTGTTACCTTAGGCTCTGTCTACCCCGTAAGGGATAAAGACGTGGTTTATGTATGTATGTATGTTAAAACTATTCGCTTTTTATATAGCCAGAAAGTCTTAAACCAGTTTTTAAAACCGCCTACCACCCACCGTCCCATTTTTGTAGGTTAAACGAAATTCATACACGATTTTAATCCGAGACATCGCAACATGCTATTGTTTTAAAACAGAAGCCTTGTGGTGACAATCGGTCTTCATACTAGTTTTAACCGGGATTATACAGGTGTTCCGTTTTTTTATGAAGAAAACAAATAAATGCAGAATTTGTGCCTATAGAAAATATTACCATGCACACAGTTTCAAGTAGTAAAAATACTTAAAGGATTTTTTTATCACTCATAAATAAACGCGATTACGCAGGACGAAGTTCCAATAACTCTAGCTAGCTACACACAGCAACGCTATTCGGTAATTTTGCCATGTGTCTCTTTTGTAAGTGTCAACGGGGTACCTACCTAAGTTTTTGAAATTTCAGGTGCTAATATACATAAAATTGAACAATAGAACAACACGTAAAGAAACGGTTCTACTTACACAACCTTTTCATACATGTTTTAAGAAATTATAAAGTGAAGGAATCCTTCATTGTTTTTAAAATTTTAAAACACGCTGTATACTTATATGTATATCATAACATAAATATGTATTTTGACGGTAGCTGTCGAAGAGCATTGTCATAATATTCTTTACAGTTACACGACTTGATGCATTATTCATTCATACGAAAAAATCCTGCTCGGGCTCTTTTGGATCGGCGAATTTCATTACTCTTCAGGCTAACTTGCCTTTCGACTTTATTACCATAGTAATGTGGTCGGCAACGGAATGAACACTTCAACCATTTGGTCACCATGTAGTGACTCTTCTTTTCTTTACACAAGTAGTAACATTTACTACACATACCCCAATTGAAATTTTTGTATGAGAAACTAACCATAAGATTTTGGCTGACTATATCATCAAGCCTGTAAATTTGTCTTACTACTGGGCCAGTAGGCTTATTACCTAACTCGCTCACAATCGCCATCGTGTTCATTTTGACAGTTCATGTAAGGGATGACAATTGGCATCGGAATCAGGTAGCTGTCCCACCGAACAACGATTAAATAAATAACGACACTGTCTTCTTCAACCTCGACATTGGCGGAATCATCGACAGTATCGATGGCGCTATTTCTTTTTTAAAAATTGAATTGAATCAGGTAGCTGTCACATTCACACAAGAACTGTCAAAATGAACACATGATGGCGATTGCGAGCGATTTAGGTAATAAGCCAACAGATCTCCTCTAAGAATAAGAGAGCTTGGTGTGTAGTTCTTACGTGGGTCTAGTGTGGATTGGGGAACGTTACACACATGTTATGTGACACAAAATTTCTTCTAATAAACTGTATTACTCTATCCCCTTGTTAGTGACGAGACAAAATAGCAACAAGAAAAAGATGATACACCCATTTACAAAAAAAATTTACACGTTAGTAGATCAGCAGACTTTACCTGTCTCTTTATTCCTGCCTGTCAGCGTTTACGGTCTAAAAAACACAAATTTTATCTACAGGCATTTGTTTAATTTGCAGCTCCATCTAGCGGAGTTATGCCTCGTTTAATCTTTGATAGATCACCAACATGAAGGGAATAGCATAATATAAATGCAATAAGTGATTTACCGTCTATTCTGTTTTACGATTTTGTAAATTGAAATCGGATTGAGTGTGATCATAAAACATGGTTACAGTCAGTGAATTTAATACCTTTTTTACATTAAATGTGCTTTGAAGAAAGTTTTCAGTACCTATTATTTACGTGGAGAAATTAACATGGTGTTGTTATTTTTTAACTGACAAAATAAGGGAAGTTTTATTTTCGCGTGTATAATGTTTTTAACAACTTCACCCATTGTAGTTCGATTTAGATTTTTTTTGTTAGAAGGGTGTTCTATCTCATTTCAATTTTATCATAATCTTTCACATAATTGATTTAATTAAGTCACATACCTATTAATACTTTGCGTAATACCACTACGACATTATAAATGAAAATAATAAGAAAACATTATTTCACAAGTAACAAGATCAGAAGGCATAAGTAAATATTAAAAGATTCCACAGTTGGTCAAAAGTTAATCAGTCTGATGTAGTTCTGATGATACATTGTCTGCCGTCATCATAAAATGCTTATGTGTATACTTTGTGCATGGTGTTTTGACCATGAAATTGCAGCGCCTGAGAACTCTACAATCGTAGATTTGTAAAAGGATTTAACGCGTTAACAGTTCTAATAATAGCTTCACGCCCAATTAGAGTAAAATATTTAGCCTCAATAGATTTGAATAAATGCATGGGGTTTTAAAATTGTTCTGGATATATCAGCTGGTTGGGTTTAGTTTGATTCAACATCATATTAAAGATTTTCATTTTATTTTTGAGTAAAAATTGAGTCGTCCCTTTGACGCCGTATACCTTAAACATATTAGTTTTTTGTCAACCACAATTCAAAAATCCTGAAAAACATTTGCAGGGACTTTCAATCAAGGTAACCCATCTGATTCAGAAATATTCTGGGTTAATTTTAAGACAGTGTATAGATACAGAGAATCACGCAGCTGGGATAGAAATAGCCTTTGTTTAACCGGAATACCTAACCTAACCTTGTAATATTCTGTATATCTTTTTTCTGTTTTGGTTGTTATATGTGGTGTTCAATAAAGAGTTATTGTATTGTATTGTATTGTATTGTAATAAAATATCGGTCATAAAATTCCAGATATACCACAACAAACATAATCATAATAGTAATTGCATCTCAATGTACATTCATTTACTTTAAAGATCTCTGATTTATGGTACAAAAATTAAAAACTATTTGAACTGCTTTACATACATCACCATTTTATAACCCCCTGTATAACTGAAGCACCAGTAGTTGCGCAGACTGTGTCAGTGTTACAACGTAACTGCGCTAGTGTGCGTACTATGCTAGTGTTAGTGCTTCACTCATGTCCGAAGTCCGAGCAGTTATCGTGCCTTCTCTACCTGATAATGAGAGCGAAGTTGCATTAATTTCTGAGGAAAATCGGAACAATTGTTTATAAGAGATCGCGCGTCCGTTATATTTTTAATTTCAAATGTCGCGGTCTGCTGCGAGCGGCTTCAGAGTCTCGCAGACTTGGCGTCGAATAACGTAATGTTATGTGATACGTGTAAATTCTACGCCAAGTCTATTAATTAATTTAATAGGTAGGTAGTCTATTATAATGAATACGAGTGAAAATATAAAAAGATTATAACGATATTAAGATAAGATAAGTGTTTTTTTTCGTAACGACCATGACCGTAAGACTTAGTTATAATTAAGCATGCTAAACTTGAAAGTTTAAGGAAGATTTCGATTTGTTAATTTTTTCAAACCTCATGCAATTAAATTTAAAATACCTATTCAACATTTTTCTTGCATCTACATTTCCGCGTGAACCTAACCTAACCTAACCTTTTTTACGCAGCCTATATAAAATATTTTCCGAATTATTTTCACCAAAAATACGCTACCCTTCGGACAGATGAGCTGTGCTGTTTTTGACATAGATCTCGCAAAGAAGGTAAGTAAAATATCACAAAGGAAGTATCGAGCTAATTTTATCTACCAACACTCGGAATACATTCGGTGGCAGTTCTACGCGTTCCCAACTTGCCAGGCCGTACGGTACATTGCGCTTGCGTGTAGAGATCGGGTACTGGCGCACGAAATTCATTTGCCGCAAGAATTCTTATTAAAATAGAGATTCTTTGGTGACATTGTGTTTGTCTTTGTAATAAGAGTAACGCATGAGCATTTGGATGGAAGATCTCGAAATAAAGAGACATGATTATTTTCTACGGAATAAGGGCGGCGATTGTCTTTTATTAGCTCCCAAAGTCTAATGTTAAGCCAGGATTTTATTGAACTACTATTACCGAAATGGTTTTTAAATAGGTAAATGTCAAAATATGTAAAAACGTTACGCTAAATAAGAAGAAGAATTGTATTATTCTTCACGGATTGAGATTTGACTTTTTGGAGAAAATAAAAATGTAACCATGAAAAAACATGTTTTCGACTTCGCTATGACCCAAATAAACATGATGTCCTGTAACTGTATGTAGTACGATAAACTTAAGGAAAAATAGGTAGGTATAACCAGGTTCTACCAAATATAGAAAAATTACCTTACTAAAAATGTCACAGTTTACGAGATATTTCGACTTTTAGTTGTAATTTTTCCTCTGCTACTTGACTTTGTTCAAAGTTTTGACCTGTCTTGGGGAATAAAACTTAGTGACACTTTTACTATTGCCCGCATATCTCCCCCGTAAGTTTATAGTACTTACGGTAGTATTATACGCCTATAATAAAGGTAATCATAGAGAAACAAAGGTCTGTTATATCTGTACCACACGCTTATTTGCCAGTAACGACCTCTCTCTACCGCGTTAACGCTAAGTGGATGGTTTCGCTACTAAATCACAGTAGGTAACCATTAAATTTATGACACACCCTGTTTGTGAAGATAACGCTTTTTATATTTGATTGGCATTATTTTGATTTATGTGTCATAAGTATTTACTACAATAGATAATCATTAGAATAGAATAATATACAGAAATTAGGCTCTCGAACCAGAAGATGCACGTTGGCAAACCTCACAATACGTCTGGATATACGGACGATATCGCAAGAATTGCAACCGATGGATGCAGGTGGTAATTAAGTTGGCGTTCATCGTGGCTAAGAAGACGCAAGCCCCCCCTCCCCCTCCCAAAAAAAATGGGTTGTAAGTGGAAAGGGGAATCAAAATAGTGATGGGTCGGATGGACCTATAACATGATTCCTAAGATTAAGGTTTTTAACCGCGGAAAGAGAAGCAACTTGTACACTCTATTTTCTTTACTTCCAGACCAGCATGGACGAATTTCATATCTATGGGGGAAACAGAAAGCAACGGGTATATCGGAACTTCATAAAGCCGCAACCCCCTCCGTTAATCCATCAAGTAGTGACGTTATCTGCGCTTGCGCCGCGTTCGAGGATGCTGCGCGGGCATCCGACCGTGTGGAGAGAGCGTATACATTAATAAATTAATAATGATTTTATGGAATTCCGCTAGCTTGCGGTCAGTCAAGTGAGAGTTGAGATTAAGGATGCAATATAGGCTTATTAAACTACGGGACAAATCAGAAGACAAAAATTAAGAGAAAATAATAATAAAAAAAAGATACTAACATTTTTTGATGACTACCTATACTAGCATTGCCATCCATCTTACTCTAAGTGCACCAAATTTCAAGGCCATATGTCCGTTAGAAGTGGGTCAAAGTATCGTAACATTTGACCCAAACAACAAGAAACAAGAATTTTATTGTCTGACTCGCTCGCAATCGCCATCGTGTTCATTTTGACAGTTCTTGTATGAATGTGACAGCTAGCTGATTCCGATGCCAATTGTCAGCCCATACATGAACTGTCAAAATGAACACGATGGCGATTGCGAGCGAGTTACACAATAAGCCTTGTCAGGTTAATGAAAAGCTTGTAAAAGGTACATTTATTGGCACAAATTTACCACAGCTTAAAAAAAAATTACACGTGGACTTAAAGAAATACTAATATCACAAAACAACTTTGAACATCACCAATGGTTTTTCAGAATTTTAGGCATTAAAGCTTAGAAAGTAAGATTTTACGAACATAAAATATAAAAACAATGCGTGCCCGTTTTTTTTTTGCGAGGGGGTGTACATAGGCTGGAGAGATGATGAACCACCTGCTGATGTATACACAAAAATAATATGCAAAATAGTAATTATAAACGTGTATATTGTGATTTGCGTACAAGATTCTTTAAAAAACGAATGCAATTGTTTAATTCTTTGTTGGAATTCGTACTTCCATGCTGGTCTGGGAGCGAAGAAAAAACAAAATGCACCAGTTGCTTCTCTTCCCGCGCAGATGCTAAAAGTCCATCGAGATAATCCTGGTCGGCTCATGTCTCCGAGGTTAGCCGAAAGCTCTTTGCCTCGGTCCACTCTCTCAGGCGCCTGCAAAATTTTCTCCCCCTTCGTACCAAGATTACTCTTGCGCAATCTCTTCTTCTCCCGCTGCTCGACTACGGCGACGTAGCTTACCTCGACCTCTCTGAGCAGCTGCTTGACAAGCTTGAGCGGCTCCAGAATGTTTGTGTTCGCTTCATATTTGGCCTCCGTAAGTATGACCATGTGTCTGATTTTCGCGCTCAGCTTAAGTGGTTGCCTATTCGTCTTCGTCGTAATGTTCACATCCTGTCGTTGCTTTTTAACGTCCTTTTTAATCCACAGTCTCCTTCCTACCTCTCCCAAAGATTTAGTTACTTGGCTGCTGGTTCCCAGAACCGGTTGCGGTCGAATGACAATCTTTCTCTCGCTTTTCCCGTCTCCAGATCCAAATTCTATTCCAATTCCTTTTCCATGCACGCTGTTCGACTCTGGAATCGGTTGCCAAATGATATCAGGCAATCGCAGACTGTTGCTACCCTGCGCAATCGCTTGAAGGCGCATTGGCTCGATGGATCCTCTTAAATGAATGTGATGTGTTTTGTAACTTGTGTGTGTATTTATATATTTATATATTATGTAGTATATTTTATTTATTGTGTATTAGTTTATCGTATTTATCTATTATGTGTAGTTTATTATTATATCTTACATTATTTAAAATTTAGACATTTAGGATTATTTAAGTTTCGATCGGTTTTTCTACTTTTTCTGTGTGTCTACTCTTGCTTCATACTTATGTCCTGTCAATCGTTCAAAGGTTAACTGGAAGAGATCCCTTTTAGGGATAAGTTCGCCTTTGTGCATATAAGTTATCCTGTATTCATCTTTTTCTTGTGTTTTATGTACAATAAAGAGTTATACATACATACATACATAATGGATGAAAACCGAATCACGTTATAGGCGATGCGGCTGGCAATACATCACTAATTTGAGTCCCCTTTCCACCTATACGCCCACAATTATGCTAAACGTGGCCTTTAGGTCTTGTTACTTTAGGCCCTGTCTACCCCGTAAAGGATAAAGACGTGATTTACGTATGAATGTATTCGTACCTACTTAGCTGCAACAGCAGACAGGGAATTGATATAGGCTTGTTCACACACCTACGAGTAATGCTTACGTTTGGTGCAAGTTATGAAAGAGCATCAATAAAGGAAGGATCAGGAATATTTTTAATCGTAAAACTGTACTGACGAGCAAAAATAATGGGTCACTTTACATGCAACTTGGTATGGGAAGTGACACCATTTTTTTCGTCAATGTATGTCATCATGTGTAAACAATTTAAAATGCGAATTCTTTATCTGTACAGTATTATGACCAAACTGTCAGCTGCGGTACCTACATAAAAATCAAATAAAATTATCGTTAACATTTATGTTGACAATAAGTCCCCTTATACTTACAAATAATCACTTGTAGGTAGGTACTCAAACTGCCGCCCCGGTATTTTTTTTCAAAGTTTTATTTTATACAGACCTTGTCCAAACAGTAACAAACACAACTAAAAAAGAATTATCCAATTCGGTGCAGTCGTTTGGAAGTTATGCGCGCATACATTTAGACGATTCATTTTTATTTACATAGAAGATTTAATGTTGTCATTGATCTCATTCAAGCTTTTAGAGTGAAATACCTGTCAATGTGCCATTGACTCTAATCCATCGGTTCTTCGACTCTTGTGCAACTGTCATAGCTCTAAGTGTTCACACCACTTGCATTAAATTTCACGTAGGTAGAGTTATTCTAGAATGATTCGGGTTAGTTCAATAGAACAGTCTTGTAAAGTAATTTTCGATTCAAAAATAAATGACCCTTTTAATGCCGTACCGTTAAATACCGTCCAATTTATGAAAACTTGTCAATTTCAATTAAAAATCCTGAGAAACACTGACAGTGCTGTTCAGACAATCAAACCTAAACACGCGTCGCAGTATTCCGGACAAATTGTCCAAAACAGTGTTGTTACACTGTGTTAGACAATGTAACAAGTATGTTTACTTTCCATGCAATGTACCTACCGAAATAACCTCCATTTTCCAATTAATTCGTATTGAAACGCTAATCAGTGATCCCTTGAACCAAAACCAAAAGGTACGCAACTAGTCCCACACTAGCGTCTATAAATTAAACTTATCTTAATGAATTATATCCAATGGGTTCCTTTAAATAAATTACTCGCCGTTGAATTATGAAGTGTATCGAATTGATAGGATTTGTAAGAGTTAATGGGGAATGATTAGGTTAACAACAGTTTTAGGGTAACAATGAACATAAATTTACATTAGGTAACAACATTAAAACTTTGGTTTAGAACGTTTGGATTTCTTCTTAAACTGAGAAGACACGCTTAGTGGAGTAATGGCCAGTCTGCTGTCTTTGGTGAACCGTTCGACTTCCATATGTTTATGTTTATTTAATCATTCAATATAAAATTACATCACTTAAAATTAAATGTCAAGGAATTTATATTGAAATCGTCAGCTTAAAATAAAAAATAAAAAATTACAACAATACACACTAATAGACACTAATGTTAACATTGTGGCATATCTCGTAAACGCTCAATATCTTTCTAACGAAACTAGTTGAACAAGGATGCAAATGGTCGCAGACAAAAGACAAACGATATGCCTCCGTAGCATGTAACAGTAACAGAGAACAACATCTCATTCTTCCATGCTGGTTTGGGAGTCAAGAAAAAAAAAAATAGAATGTACAGTTCTCTTCCCGCGCAGATCGAGGGAATTGGCGCATAAGGAATCATGTTACAGATGCGGCTAGCAAGCAACCCATCACTACTTTGATTCCCCTTTCCACCTATACGCCCACAATTATGCTAAACGTGGTTAAGGTCGTTACCTTAGGCTCTGTCTACTCCATAAGGGATAAAGACGTGATTTATGTCTGTACCTAGGTGTGTATAATATCTCAGATGAGGAACACCTCGAGCCGACGACCCTGCAAGCTCGCTTTACTTAACTAACAATTTATTAATTTCTAAACTGAACAGTGATAACAATCTTATCTCGCCAATTAGTTCTGACATTATCCAAGCACAGGTTTAACTTTACTTGTAATTACAACTCGTAACATACAAGTTCTGTCCCACCTAGTCCTACACAATAAAGTTGTATTTAGCGCGGCGTGTTTAAAGTGTGTTATAAAGATGTGTAGCGCGCGTGAAAGATACGTGGAGTAAAGGCAATTATATTTCGCATACGAGTGACCCAGTTTTGCTTTACTGGCTCTGGGTTTGCTGTTCGCCACTTTCTTCTGATAATCGCTGTAACTGTGACATTGTATTAGGTAAATTGCCATCATAATTTGTCATTTTATCGGCGGTAGGACCTTATGCAAGATAATAATGGACCGTACCGCTATCGTGTCGTTTGTAACGCTTTTTAGGATTTTTGCGGATCGTATGATCAGCGAAATGTTAGGTATGTTTTAACATGATAACGTCTTATAAATCGATGAACGCCGGCTGCACTCACGAAAAAGCATGAGCCATCGCGTTACGTTCCGCGTGACGTCAGAGTGTGCAAGCGAGAGCGCGGAACAAGAGCTAGCAGTTCGAATGTTTCTTTATAGACTACAGGCCCACGTACAAAAAATGTGGGTCATATGAACCACCAGGTGACGTATATAGGACGATATAAGAGCATAAAATAATAAGATTCAGCACTATGCCGTCACTTGTAAGCTGTCCAACTGGGTGCTGGTGAGAATTCAAAAGTGCAGGTAGAGTGAGTACATTTTGGTCATATGATTATGTACGGCATTTTTACCATCGATAGATCCATGAAAAATAATAAGAAAGCGCGCAGTGCCGTAAAAAAATGGTGATCCACAAAGTCGATATTTTCTTTTGATTTTCTGACAATTTCCAGGGTAAATTTGGTCATTTGATTCTGTACGGCATCAGTTTCATACTGTTTCAATACAGCTTCTAATCCATTATTCCGCAACGCCGTACAAAAATTGTGCGACAAGGGGACAAAATCGAGGGTTGCAACCCCCTCTTTTTCCGTGGTCCGGGGGGTGATTTGATACAACATAAAATTAATTTATTTTGAAAGTATTTTATGCATAGATAATATTTTTTTACATGCCGTACATTTTCGTTGGTCCAAAGGTTTGTAGAGAAAAAACACTCAAGGAACGAACCCATAGAACGAAATGTAAGAAAAAAATGATCTGCATTAAAATGTACGGCATAATTTTTTCCTAATTTATTTATCTTAATACTATTTAAAACAAGGGAAAAATTTAGAAAATTGCTATATTTTATTAATCTATGAATATTTAAACTTTTGCAAATTCAGTTTTTGTATTTCTCTGTAATTTTTTTTTCTCAAACATGCTCGGAAATGTATGCGTTAATGTCCCGATATGAGGACATGAAGTTTCTCGTTTATGGCTCCCTACATTACTTCTTGGCTTAGGCCACAAAAGTTAGTATGAAAATCCATTTTTGTCCGCTGCTCTAATTTTTTAAATTTCTATACTAAAATTAAATTGGCAAAGGAAAAAATTACATACAGCCAACCACCACCACAATCTGTACCTAAGCATAATTGCGACATAAAAAAAAATCTATGGTACTATATTTATGTGCGGTTAAACATGGTGCTCAAATAGCTGGATCAAATTAGTACATTTAAAAAATAAAAAAGGTGGCAAATCGAAAATCTTTTTTTCTGCTTATGCGTATTTCGTAGTGATTGTTATTATAATTTAACAGAAATAAAAATGACTTCTAGTGATGAAAGTGACGGGGAACTTATGAACTGTACTCCGCCTCATTTAAAAGAGGAGGCAAATTTAGCTATGCAAAATATGCTACCGGAAAAAAGTAAAGAGATTTACATGAAAACATATTTCCTCACATTGTTTGAGAAAAGCACTATACAAGCTTTGGCCGGAACAGGGATTGCAGGACTCGTTCTATCTGGCCTCGTCTTCGACTCGGCCACCTACCCCAAACTCGTCCAGCAATCCCTTACTTCACGGCCTCTGCAGTAATGTACTATTAGAACAGTTTCTTTTGAACGGCAATACTATATAACAATTGTATTTTACAATATCATGTTAAAAAAAAAGTTGCCGTACAGAGTCAAATGATTTTACAGCTTTATAAATCAAGTATACCATGAAGTTAAGATAATCATTCAAATGAACAATAATTTTTTGACGGCATTATTTGTAATAGTACTTTTGAGTGCTAGATAATGTTTTGGAACCGAAGCCGTACTTGTTCAAATCACCCCCCGGACCACGGAAAAAGAGGGGGTTGCAACCCTCGATTTTGTCCCCTTGTCGCACAATTTTTGTACGGCGTTGCGGAATAATGGATTAGAAGCTGTATTGAAACAGTATGAAACTGATGCCGTACAGAATCAAATGACCAAATTTACCCTGGAAATTGTCAGAAAATCAAAAGAAAATATCGACTTTGTGGCTCACCATTTTTTTACGGCACTGCGCGCTTTCTTATTATTTTTCAAGGATCTATTGATGGTAAAAATGCCGTACATAATCATATGACCAAAATGTACTTACTCTACCTGCACTTTTGAATTCTCACCAGCACCCAGTTGGACAGCTTACAAGTGACGGCATAGTGCTGAATCTTATTATTTTATGCTCTTATATCGTCCTATATACGTCACCTGGTGGTTCATATGACCCACATTTTTTGTACGAGGGCCTGTAGTCTATTATGACATTATCACGTAAAACTATCGTACGTAAACCGACTTTGCAGACAATCGTTTTTTTTGACACCCAGTTTTCTTATAAGTACATAAAACGCAAGCTCGGCACGGTAAACCTTGTAGATACGAGTCTAATGGAAAACACCTTTGAAAATACATATATTCACCAAAAAAAAATACCAGCGATTTCCGAATGAACCTATTTATAAAGAACGCGCCAAAAGATACTTGGCAAGTCTTTTTTTCACGAAAGAATATTATACAAATCTTAAGACGCATGTACACACGCAAACATATCCTTTTAAGGGAACAGTCCGACTATCTAGTTTTACCTACCTATGTAGTAAGATACGTAACTCTTCCTGAAATAAGGAGGCAAATAGTTCTAGTTTATTTATACTGCATATACCGAATACATTCATTAGTATAACTGTCCAAAGAAATGTCTTTTAAAGCACTCTAAAAGTATCAGCAAGCAATTAATCTCCTAATCCGCGTTTTAGCGAAATATGTAAAAGCAATTAAGGATCATAAAATGTGATCAAAATTCACGAATAAGTCGTTTATTTTCTCAGTGATGATGTAAGGCCAGGTGGGCTTATACCGTTACGAAGAAAAATTTTAAAAGGATTTTTTTGGTATTTTTCACACGGTAATTAGGCAATCTATTTGCAATATAATTAACTTGTCCATCACTAGCTGTTGCCCGCGACTCATAGCCTCACACACACACACACAAATAATGTGGCTTACTATTGGCAAAAGAACTGTCAAAATCGGTTCATTAAATACTGATATTACCTCTTTATAGTAAAAAGATAAGTTAAGTACGGTCTAGGGACCCATCGCGGCTTCGCACGGGTCCAATGTAGATATCGTCATATTTTGATATTCATATTCGTCATATTCTCATTACACTGTGGCGTTGAGTCTGACTTCTAACCCATTTACAATATAATGTAATGGAACCTATAGGATTTTCTTGCAAGTCTAAACTAACCTTTAGGCGAGATCTATAATGGCGCTCCTCCACTGCCAGTTTTAAGTGTCAAAATGTCACCCCCACCTACATCACCTATCAAACGTAAGTTTTTGACACTTGAAACTTGTAGTGTTGCACTACGATAAGATCATAACTCCCTTATTTATACGCTCTATAGTCTTCTGCTAACTTAGCAATATTCTTCTTCATCTTCTTTTTATTTGTGGCGTATCAACTCGTTATAGCGACGACAACTTCGCCAATGTCAAAGTAACAAAAATATAATTAAAAAATCTTGTGACAAAATGTCGGCAACGTTGTACGGTAATAGTCAAAGACCCCCTCCCCCTGTCGGGCTCTTAGCCAACGGTCAATGATATCCCTCAGAAACTGTCATTAAATCATTAGCCGATGCCCAGGGTGCACCGGACCAAGCACTGCTCTTCCCCCCGGACGGATCCAAAAACGAACCGCAGCTCTTGACCACACGTGGAGGTAACCCGACTCGCACCCCAACTTAGCAATCGCTTGTCCTTATCTGTGAAAGGTAATCGTCAAAGTGACAGACAAGGACCAACGATTGCTAAGTTAGCAGAGGCCTACAGAGCGTTTATGAATAAGGGGTTAGTTTTTAACTCGAAAAGACATACACTAATCTTATATATAAAATTATCGTGTCACAATGTTCGTTCCCGTACTCCTCCGAAACGGCTTTACCGATTCTTACCAAATTTTATATGCGTATTCAGTAGGTCTGAGAATCGGCTACTATCTATTTTTCATATTGAAATTTAGAAGAAAAAAAAACGGGAGCGAAGCCGCGGGCAACAGCTAGTTACTCGTACATTATACAAGTATGTATGTTTGTGACAAAATTGGTAACTTTCTGTTGAATATTAACTAATGTAGAGCTAAAATTATGACAAGATATAAGAACAAGAAAACGGCCTGACTAACAAATCAATAAAAAATATAATTTATTAGTACCATATAATTGGAAACTTTTCATATTATTTCTCCATCATTACGGAACATTATACGTCTTTTAAGTGCCCATAGAGTTTCACACTAAAATGACGGTAACAAAACACCAATTTGAATAATTAATTAAATCAGTCGTTACACTTTGTGGAGGTATATCCATGAAAGAAAATCAGTTGTCAAAATCAAAATCAAAATTTATTTTGCAAATAGGCCGCCAAGGGCTCTTTTACATGTATTTTTTTTAAAACCAGAACAAAGTATTTTTTTTTCAAAATAAATATCTTTACAATAGTTAAATTTTATGCAAGGAATTCATAATAACTCTTTTTGGGATGTATACGTTCCCCAGTCAAGTTAACTTGCTACTCCGCAATATATGCAAGACAGCTATATCAGTGCGACACATATCTGCATGCAAAGCCCGCCCTTCGCTTAAAGAACAGAGAATCACAAAAAAACAATTTAACAGTGTTTTAATTGAAAAAAAAACGTTAATTGATTCGTGAAAGCCACGTTATCAGATTATTAATCAAAGACTTTAGTTTACAAAACCGCTATTGATTCTCACTCTGAGTGACACGAAACTTAAGCACGCGGCCCGTTGATGTCTTTTGTTAAAAGCTTTTAACGTACAAAATCTCTATTTGTGCTGCAATCTTATCTTGAATCTCACGAACGCATCTCGATTACCAAAAGCTTATTTCACTTGCAATAGAAAACATTCGAATGGCACACTTAACTAAGCTAAAAAGATTTCCCCCACAAACAAGTTTAAACACATGATACCAAAACAAGGCTCGTGTGCACTCACCTTTACAAAAAAAAACAAAAGGGGGTCGATACAAAAATCCGCGCGTGGCACTGCACTGTTCGAGTTTTAAATTTCGAATTAGTTTTTGGAACTAGGGTTGCGCGCACGTGTGGATACGGTTGTCGATGGTGGCGACGTGTGGCCGCGGCGGCGGTCGCGGGAGACTGGCGCGCCGGCGCGTCTGTAGGCACCTGCCCCGGACCCCGCGGCTAGGGACAGGTGGCTATCGATGTGTCGATAAAAATACATTGCTGGCGTTAAACCAGAATTTTTCGATAGAAATAATGAACTTACTGATTCATGATTTAAAATAGTGATACTAAGTTTTCTATTATTTTTTTTGCTGAAGGTACAACTTGCATTGTCATTCACACTTACATGATTTGACACTAATGCATATGTTCTAACACAAAAAACTAAAAATGAACAAAAATTAAAGCAGTGTACAACAACCTTGTTTTTCCGTTATAAATTTGTGGCAAAAAAAAAAGCTAGTTTCGTCACCATCACCTTAAAATACGCAGTTCAAAATTCTTGCACAAGTGTTGACTATATTGCTAAAATATTCAAGTGACTTAGCCGCTTGTAGCTCTTATAAAATGGGTTTTATTGCAAAATAAAACTTTTAAATGTTGAACATTGGTACTATAGGTAGATACATCCTCACAAAGAACCAAAAATCTAAGTTACTTTGATCACTTTGGCATGATATCCACACGCAAGCATTTAGCACGATAATTACTTTGACACACTTATTTTATCGACAACTCGAAACCAGACCACCGCCCCTCACTATAAGCTACAACGTACACTGATCAAATTAATTACCGCCTCATCTCAACGCGGCAGCCACGCTCCGAGAAAAAACTATCACCCCTCCTTCTCTCGCGTACTAAAAACTCTCACAACTATGTTTCTGTCTCGCTCTGTAAAAAAACCTGGCTAAGTGCGAAACGAACTCGCGCACCGAGGGTTCCGTACCACCACACGATAATTATTAACTATATTTATTTTGTATTTATTATTTATTTAACGAATAAAGCTTATGTAACTAACTAGGAAAAAAATGAAAGATATCACGAAAAGGAGCGTTGATATCTTATGAATACATAAGAACATCCGCAGTAATAATAAATAAGATGTAGGTCGTCTACGAACGTTTTATCGTCTCGAACGCGTTAGCGTCAAAATGACAAATTCTATGCGAAAACTCACACTACAAGTCTTCATTTCCGCTTCAATTCCGACTCAAGGGCCTTACCATGACGTCTTAAAGGGAATCAATTCCGATTCAGTTTAGGTTTGCTCGCTGTCAGATCCATACTAAAAACGACAGCTGAAACCTGAACTGAGTCGGGATTGAATCGCATTAAGGCGTCATGGTAAGGCCCAGTTCAGGTTTTAGCTGTCATTTTTAGTATGGATCTGACAGCGAGCGAATCTAAACTGAATCGGAATTGAATCGCATTAAGGCGTCATGGTCAAGCCCCAGAGCTTCCTAACGAAGGTTGGGAAATCCTGCACTAGATGCTCCGAACGCCACGTCCGCACTGATTTTGGTTTGAGTAATGCACACGTTTACAGCTAGTACAGTCAGCGTCACAGTATGAGACGTCCAAGGTGACCACAAAGTACGACACATACTATTTCTGGTGTACCGAACTATTCGGCCGACTTGCATCAAACTGATGCTTGCACCCGGCTTTACGGACCCCTAAAATTGCTTGAAATCTTCGGCAGTAGCGCGTGCCGAATGTGAAACGAAGGTTTCACCTGCGACTTGTGAATGAGCTAGCGGTACCGTTTGATCTCGGAACACCGTTGATGATTGATAAGGAAACGGCCTGAGGACTTTCATTAGCATCTCAATGGTTTGTGGTGCTCGTACAATGGTATCATTTCGGCAACAATGTTAACTATTCACCGCCGACTTTTTTAGGGTACCGTATCTAAAAATGGAACCCTTATAAGATCACTTTAAGATCTTCAACATTATTTTCAACCCTTCTGCTCCTATGTATCTTTTCGAGCGATTTAGTTACTTGGCTGCCGGTAGCCAGCATCGGCTACGGTCTAATACTAATCTCCTTTTAGCCTGTCCTTTTTCATCTTCCAAAATTTACTCCAAATCCTTCACAGTTCACTCTGGTAGGCTGTGGAATCGGTTACCGACCTCCATCAGGCAATCTGCCTCCGTGGCGTCGTTCAAGGAAGGCTTGAAGAAGATGTGGCTCACACCATCTCCTTAAATATTGTATGTGTGTACTCATATTGTACGTAGTGTGTATGTATGCATGTGTTTAATGATATTTAGTAGTTTATTTATGAATGTTTGTTGTATTTTGAGATGTACGCTCTATTGTGGCTTTCACTATATGGATATTTCCGACGGTCTCTCGCTTAATGCTCCTCTCATTACTCAAAGGTTAACTGGTAGAGATCCTTTATAGGGATAAGTACGCCTTTGTGCATATATTTAAGGTCTTTTTTGTGATTTGTTTCTGCTTATTTAATAAAGCATTTACTTACTTACTTTCTTTGTTGTCCGTCAAGAGAATTTTTCCCAGGAACTCGTAGAGGTCTCTAGGAACTCTATACCCGAGTTGAAATTAGTACCCACCAAATACTTGAGTCTGCGCTGCGGCAGTGGCGTAGCGTGCCTTGTAAGTACCTGTCACCTTGGAGGGGGCCTGTATCAAAATTAGTTGGGGAGCCCAAATGAAGGGTAAAGGATAACATTTTACAAATTTTTGCTTACACACGTTAGGGACCTCTGTAGCCCGGGCGCCCCGTAACTTTAATACGGGTGATACTGTACGCCTAGAACCATGCTAAACGTGGTCTTTAAGGCGCGCTTATAGACGAATTTTAGGTATTTGCGGGGGTGAAGCAGACATGAAGTGGAGGCGCATGCGGGGCGCCCCGCGCACGGCCTTATTCTGTTCGTAACCGTATTCTGGGTGAAGTAAATTCCGGAGCTTTCCGAAAATTATAAAATACTTTATTTTTGGTTAATTAAAAGAAATGCTTCATTTGATACTAATTTAATGTAAATAGTAACACTTAGTGGTAACAATAGACCGTGTTTTTATCAATGACGGCATTGACAGCGCACACCGTAGTTATAGCTCTTCAAAGGTTAATTGTTTGGAGCAAGAAGCGATGTTTTCCTTATTTTCGTCACTTGTAAAATATGGACATGTCGGGCTTTCATTGTAAATCTGACGTTTTTCTGAGTTTGCCTTCTTCTATCGCCGCTTCACGCGCACGCTTAGCTGCTACTGCCATGGATTCAACAGCGGTTAATTCCCAGTTATCATAGATAATATCTTGACTTTTTGAATAAGTTGCTGCCGTAAATATTGGTATATCCATGCACGCTGTGATTTCTGTAAACTGGGAATACTTCCATGCTGGTCTGGGAGCAAAGAAAAAACATAGAATGTACCAGTTGCTTCTCTACCCGCGCAGATGGTAAAAGCCCATCGAGGGAATGGGCGATTAAAATAGGAAACATGTTATAGGCGATGAGGCTAGCAACCCATCACTATTTTGATTTGATTTTCCACCTATACGCCCACAATCTTGCTAAATGTGGCCTGTAGGTACCTGTTTCCTTAGGCTCTGTCTACCCCGTAAGGGATAAAGACGTGATTTGTGTGTGTGTGTGTGTGGGAATAGCCGATTCCAGCCGAAGTAATTCCTGTAATTCTCCTATAAGTGACACATGAGTAAAATTGCAATTAAACAAGGAATCGTGGCTGGCAGCTGTGTCTGCAGCTGCTGAATAAAATAAGTTATGTCAATAAGTTTCGTCCTGAATTTGTGACCAATTCTCTTCATTCGATCTGGTCTCGACTTGCAGATCTTCAGTAATTTCTCTGAACATATAATTAAGTTTAGTGCTTCCTGCCGCTAAGCAGCAGTGCTTGCACTGCTGTGTTCCGGTGTGGAGAGTAAGACAGCCGGGGAAATTACGGGCACAAGAGGCGTTTCATCTTAATCCTCTAGGTTGGCAACGCATCTGCAATCCCTCCGGGGTTGCGGGTGTCTATGGGCAGTGGTGATCACTTACCATCAGGTGACCCACTTGCTCGTTTGCCTTCCTATTCATATAAAATATATACATACATACATATATCACGTCTGTATCCCTTACGGGGTAGACAAATAAAAAATATATATATATATATATATATATTGTCTACCGCGGGCAACAGCTAAAATTAAAATATTATGTTATTTAATCATTTAAAAAAATATATTTAGACCATATTTCTCATCGAGGTGGGTTGTCCCGGAGCCGGTTTAAGTTACAAAATGCCGGATAAGTCGAACACTATGCGTGACAACAAAAAAAATATCTTTGTTTTATTACCATAATAAACAGGTAACAAAAAAAGCACATCGCCTGATTTTTACCTCATTTGTAAACCTCTGAATATATGCATATATATTTGTCCGGAGACACGCTCTCATTCCGCGGGCAAATTTTGGGAACGATTTATTTGCCGAGTTTGACCCTTAAGCCCCTCCGTCTCCCGCGCACCCCGAGCGATAGTCAAACTGCGGCGCTCAGCGAGAGTAGACGTGTGTAACGGCGAACGTTTCCGAGCAAAACGTGGGCATTTATCATCGCCATGGTGTGGGGACAAAAAAAGTTTCATTCCGGAGTTAGTCATAGCTTTTGTATTTTGTATCACTTTTGTTTTAAATTTATATTATATCACGTCTAATGTAGTTCTGATTTCAAGAGTTTAATTAGTTTAAGAACACGAGGCTTACTTTTTTTTAATATTTATTTTTATGTCAAGTTTCTCATTCCACCATATTTATTCCGGTGTTTCCGGTGTAGTAAAATGACTTAAATACTCACCAAAATGAAAATAACACCGGAATGACATCAAATGTAGCTTCACTTTATTATTATGAAATGGTTCCGTAGCATAATTTCTAAAATCAAATACTGAACTTATTTTATTGTACCACAGCTCATGTCTAAGATAAAATTTACGCTTTTAGGCTATCAGGGGGTGCTACAAAAAAGGCTTAAAAATTTGGTTTCCGTACCCAAAGGGCAAAAACAGGACCCTATTACTAAGATCACTGCTCGTCTCTCTGTCTGTCACCAGGGGAATCTCATGAACCGTGAATACCGTGATAGCTAGACAGTTAATTTTCACATACGATGTAGGATTCTTTCGCAGCTACACAATAAATACTAAAGACAGAATTATTTTTATGTTGGTCTGTCTATATAAGGTAGTGTCATTCTTACCTGTCCTATTTGGTAAACAAAATTCTAACCTCAAAACGTCTTATTTTTGTAATTTTTTAACTATTTCATCGTAAATAAAGGAACTGGAGATAAAATATCAGCAAAATTATGTACAAAAGATTAACTCAGGTTTATAATCACTTCTTAACAAACAACGATTTACAAACTATTCATTTCAGACACCTGTCATTCCTAAAAATATTCAATTTACAAATAATTACTCGGTAATAATCTCATATATCTATCTATTCTACAACATAATATGATGTTTTTTCAAGTATCTAATGTTTTATGCAATTTCTAATTTGTGAATCGTTGATTTGCCTAACGTAGTTTGTAAAATGAATTCATGAAATGTTGTTTACCAAGTGATGAAATACCTACTTAAAAAATATTCATTAACTGGCACCAAATTTTCGCTCTTAGGACTATTAAAATATACTTAAGGTCTGTCTGTATTTTTTCTAAATAAAAGACGTGATTATGGAGCCTTATTTATTACTTTAATTCCGGTGGTCCATATTTCATTCCAGTGGGCTGATATTATCATCCCCGTGTATATTTATCATTCCGTTGTAAGGTGTCATTCATTCCGGTGTACATTGTATAATTCCGTTCCGCTGTGTGTTTAGAAATTCGACCTCTAATAACTCGAAAACTACTTAAGGTTTTAGGTTCCCTTTTACATTATGTCTTGTAAAATTGCCTAAGGTGTCGTTCGACATTTAAAAATCTAAAAAAAAACACATATAAGGGACCACACCGAAATGATACAAAAAATGAGTACTGTTGAAATTGACCCACATGGTTGGTGATTGTAGGTGTTCTAGAGTTGATAGAGATGGCCTAAGGTAATTAAGCCGACAAGTTATTTCTGCCCTGAAATAAAAACATTATTTTTAGACGGCAGAAATTGAAACATCTAGACAAGCGGCAGCATGACCAGCCATTCCAGCCAAGTTCACCTAACAAACTGGCGAGCATCGCCATTTTTTTTTTTAAGTAACATAGAAGTCATATAATGATATTCCGACTTAGAGATAGGATAATAATCAAGCGTTTTCGTAATAAGCTCTAATATTTCATAATAATTCTGCTGAGCTGCGTGAGCGACCACGCGCAGTAAATGTGCTGCGGCCGCTCTGATTAAGGGTTTCGGACGAACCCGACACATGTCAAGCGTATATCGACTACTTATAATGTTCATGGGTGTGCGCTTCTTTTTTTTTATTATTTTCTGAGACAAGGACGACACGAGTGAGATATGGAATAATAAAGCATTTCTCGAATTAAACTATCCGGGGAAAATACAGTAATAATGTGAGTTAAGAATTATCTAAGTTATGGTAATGAAACTTACTCCTTACGAGAAGGATTAGGGGTTTCAGTGTCCGTTGAGTTTGGCAGTGACGCATCTATCGGTGTCAGGGTTCTAAGTGACGTTCCGGGGTTTTCAAGCTGAGAGAGTCCTGTTTTGCTCTAAAATTACAATTATACTAAACTAGCTGTTGCCCGCAACTCCATCTGCATAGAATTCGTTTATCGCTATCCCACAGGAATTACGCAATTTTCCAGGATAAAAGTAGCCTATCCTATGTGTTATTCCAGACTATAATCTATCTATGTTCCAAATTTCATCCAGATCTGTCCAGCCGTTCTGGCGTGAAAGAGTAACAAACATCCAAACATCCATACTCACAAACTTTCACATTTATAATATTAGTAGGATGGTATTTATTCAACACCTCTAAAATAATGATACTTAATTCACGTGTAGTTTAGTTACAAATTAATGCATTACAAACCGGATTTTAAATTATCGTAAGACATATTTAATACTCATTAAGGAAATAACGGCTGTAACTCACTTGAAAATAACTAGAATAGAATAGAACTGTATAACACACAATTAGTAAAACTGCAAACTAACTACGTCAAAACGAATGTGAAATCGCTACGACGCGGTCTGGTATGTAGGTACTTACCGTTTAGGCACTCTAATGTTTCTCATTATGTTCTCTTAGTTCACTTAAGCGTTTCCTCTTTCGCTTAACTTTATTTACACTGCGATTACCCATATTGCTTGCTGTCTAAAGTACTATTACCGAGTTAGAAAAATGTGCACAGGTCCGGCGTCGGCAGCGGCCACGAGCGTACTGGCCACTGGGCAATAGTCGGCCGCCGCCGCGCGTTGAACCATTTTATTTTGCCAAAAACGAAATAAGTTGGTATGATTGATGTACTCAACTTATTAAAAATCTATGAAGCACAAATCGAGATCTACTAAAAAACTATTAAATAAAACAAATTTTGTGCAGATATTCATAATAGTCATCGAAATATTTGGTTTAAGGTTTAAAAAAAGGGTTATTTTCAAAAAAAAAAACTATCGAGGTTTTTTTCAGCAATCGTGTTTCTGATGAAGTAAAAATCTAGGGAATAGACTGAAAATATACATATAAAAAAATTGCAGTTGTAAGTTCTGTGCAAGTATTTTATTAATATTTTCTAAAATTGTAGTTTTCACTATCTACAGCGCCTTAAGTCTTGTTACCTTAGGCTCTGTATACCCCGTATTTACGTTACGTATTGACGTGATTTATGTATGTATGTTTCCATATAAATTGCCGTGCTCCCAAAACATAGAGGGTAGGTACTTCCAGTGTTTCTAGATACTTAAAATCTCGTAACTATAACGTCTGGGGCCCGCGGCAAATTTGTCAGATGGGGCTCCTACCTCAATATAAAGAAGTGCATCAGCGTCCCTTCTGTGCTCTAAACCAAGCCAGTTCGGGGCCCCGAAGAGCTATAGGGGCCCCTGGCATTTTGCCACCCCTGCCACCCTATAGTTACGCCACTGCTTAAAATATGCATTCATTGTACGGAACCCCCGATGCGCAAGTACGACTCGCACTTGGCCGGTTTTAATAGAATAGGGTGGTCAACGAGCAATTGGGTCATAGACGCCTTAGAGCCCTGCGTCACTCGGACGCCATGGCGACGTCGCCGGCTACCTCACCTCATCTCCAGCCTGTATACGTCCCACTGCTGGGCACAGGCCTCCTCTCAGAATGAGAGCACTTGGGCTATAGCTCGCAAGCGGGAACTTCAGACACACCATTGAATTGCTTCGCAGACGTGTGCAGGTTTCTTCACGATGTTTTAACTAAAAGTTATACCACCCAGCTGTCATACGCGGGACGTCTTCTATCACATGTCATATATCACATGTGATTCCAAATATTTGATTGATATACTTAGGACGAAAGTAAAAAAAACTATAAATACATTGCCGGCATTGGACGAGTTATAAGTGACAGCCTCGAATCAACTTTAAAGTAGAATACAAAATGATTTGTAGTTTATTACACTAGATAGAACTCCGTCCAAGTCGATCTCACAAATACTAATATTGACGCTAATCAGCAGAGGTTCCACTTCTCGTGTGGAGAGGATTGCCAGACTTACACGCACAAAGACGCAAAAGGGCCATTAGTAAAAAAAACTGATTTTATCACTAAATCTGGTTCAAAGTTTGACAGTCCTATAAATTTTTACACTAGGTACTAAACTGAGGTTTTTTCAGCGAGTGGCCATAAATAGGCAACATTTCATTTTCGCAAATTCTCCGGCTGTGGATGAACTCCGTGTCGAAGTTTTCCCGAGAGACTACAGTATTTGGTTCTTAAGATGGGAGTATTAATATTTTTCGAAGGTTGGCAACACACCTACTAGTTCCCTGGACTTCCAAGCTACCATAGGCTAGGGTAGCCGCTTACCATCAGGCGGGCCGAACGCTGCACCGACGTAGAAAAGTTAAACCTCGATTAACTGTTAATCTCGAACTAGTAGTGTCAAAATATATGACTGAAGCTTTAAACACTGTCCTGCTAGCACGAGAGCCCGCGAGATAGACTTCCTGTCTCTTTCCAAAACGAACAGTAAGAAAAAGATGGGTAATCTATGTCGATGCTTGCTATTAAGACGTGCAGATTAACCCCTTATTCATAAACGCTCTATAGGCTTCTGCTTACTTAGCAATCGTTTGTCCTTATCTATGAAAGGTAAATGTCAAAGTGACAGATAAGGACAAACGATTGCTAAGTTAGCAGAGGCCTACAGGGCGTTTCTGAACAAGGCGGTTAGCGACTAAATAGCGATTCTATTTTTCCAGCAAGACGGCTTTGAGTTACAAGATAGTGTTCACTGAATGTGTTCTATTACAACTCGACCTAAATGTTTGTAACTGGCATAATGCACCATTGCATCAGTCAAGCGTGAATTTAATGTCGCGCCTCTTTTTCTGTTTTTACTTGCGGCTTTAGTCCATTCACGCCGTCGAGTCAGAATGTGCAAAAAATGATTCAATTCACTGCTTATTCATTGAAAGAGCTGAGATTAAACTTTAGTGTAAAACATCTACCTCCTAAGGCCAACATACAATGTCTGACAGTGGATTCTGAAATTAGGAAATAAGGAAAATTGAAAAACATCCCATAGTCACTCTTTCTGTCTGTGTGGATGTTTTAAGTATTTCTATGGGTAGGTCGGTATGTTCTCATAGTTATTTGTTTAGGCACATTCTTGTGTGAGTAATGTGAATGGCACTAAGTCCTAGGTCGGGCAAACGTCTCAATTAATATAAAAGACAGGTAATGTCTTGAATATAATGTTATGTGAATAAACATTCATTCATTTGTATAATACTTACCTCACTCCAGCCACTCCCCAAAGATAAATTGTCTTCAACTCTTGGCATTAATGCTTCATGAAAAAATTTTGTTTCCAATATGGGGCCCAACTTTTAATAATGTAAGAAATATAAATAAATAAAAAATGTTTATTTTACTTAAATCTTAACCTAGTATAATAATAACAGCATTCAGGAGTTTTCTGTTTCTTTGTATCTGCAAAGAAAAAGTGAAAAGATTAAATGTAAAATGTAATAATAAATGCCAATGCCAATCAAGGAGGTAGTTTTGTAAAAAAATCTAACTTATAGCAAATAGAACACACACCAAACTAAAAAAGAAAAAAAAATAAAGATATAATATAAATAAACAGTTTTGTGAACACTCAAATGTTCAACCAACTATGCACACAAGCCAATGCATAGTAAGCAGGTATCACTTTGACATTCACAGAACTCCATCTTTACTTTATACCAGTGATGCATTGCCCTAACAAAAGTATTCCCACCGGGTTCCTTTATTAAAATCCTCTCTCCTTTTTCAACATGTTTTTTATTTGCATTGGTTATCCAAGAAACATTTTAATGAAAAAACTAATGCTTTATATTTATTTGGTTGCACACACAATGCTCAGAACGAAATAGGTGTATTCATTTCGTTTATTTATGCAGTTTTGTAACTGCAATGTACCAACAAATTAATTTATTAATCAGTTTACTTACTTGCAACTCGTACATGTGTAGAATACTGTCTGTCCTTCATCGGCAGACCTCAGTTGTAAAGTAGCATAGGACATCCTATCATTACCACATTTTGGACATTTCCGTTCAACAACGGGACCTTCAGGATTATCCATGTTGAGTATATTCTCATTAACTATTGTTGACACAGTATTGAAATGTATTGTGTATTGAAATTTTACATTGTTGAATTCTGAAAAATAAAAATGTGTGAGGCTCGCTTGTTATTAGTCATCATCAGCATTATCTCCAGCCTATAATTATTCCACTGCTGTGCACAGGTCTCCTTCCACAACAAGAGGGCTTGGGCTTTAGTTCCCACGCATGACCAGTGCTTCACAGGTGTGAAAATGTATGGTCATGGTTATTTTTATTGGTGCCACTGACAGGAAGCTTAGTTTATTTTTATTAATAATTGTTGTAATAGCAGATAACAGGCCTACAAATAACAGTTGAAAGCCCTGGCTGACGGAGGGATTGATGGTCAGTGAAGCTTAAGTTATACTCTTCACTACATAGTATAAAACAAAGTCGCTTTCTCTATCCCTATGTCCCTATGTAAGCTTATATCTTCAAAACTACACAACGGATTTTGATGCAGTTTTTTTTAATAGATAGTGATTCAAGAGGAAGGTTTTTATGTATAATTCTACGCAGACGAAGTCGCGGGCAGAAGCTAGTTAAAATATAAAATCCACGTTCTTTTAAACAATAGTGAAATATAATCAGGAAGTCTCTTCATAACTTACTTTCAGCACCATACACAGATTTGCAACTATAACATTTAACTGAACCAAACTCCTGTAGTAGTGGCAGAATGGACCCACAATTAGCACAGAACGCTGTTATGCTTGTAAATGGACTTTGTTTTGCCATCTGAAAAAAAAAACAATTTAGTACCACAACAAACTTTAGAGGTTAGAAAAATGTAAACTCAACATGTTTATTTATTTACGTAGATAGCCCTAGTTAACAAAACAAAGCACGTACTGTTCTAAATGGTTCTAATGTGCCTGGCCAAATATCAATCCAAAATTGTTACAAATAACCAATGTTCTGGTTCTTCAGGTAGAAAAATACAATTTTGATAATTATTTTGAAGTTTGAATAATTAGAATTTGTAGGTTAGGTTATTTCACTTTTTTCTTCATGTGAAAAGGTAAACGGATAATATTTCATGCATACAGTTCCACATAAGGTACAACCAAAATATTAAATATTTGCGAATTGTCTCTAAAGTCAGGAGGGCAGCAACATCTGTTGCACTTTTGAGGATACTTAACAAACCACGTTACTACATAGTTCAGCGTGTGGTCTCTGGGCAGCATTAATTGCAAATGACATTGAGCGATCCATCAAATTTCCATAGAAAATGATAAAAATTGGTTAAACCAGTTTAGACAATTTTCAAGGTGCGATAAAAAAGTAAATTATCACTAAAATAGCTAGAAAAAAATTACTATGCGACTGTAAAACGTACTTAATAGAAGAAGTAACTTTGGTTTTACAGTATTCCGATATTTAGATAATGTGAAGTAGCGTAATCCAAACGTTCCCGATAGGGCACTCGTTCATGTTGCATACAAATCCGATGAGGCACTTTATGTCGTTGGCATAAGTTTTAATTTCGCCTTAGCTATAGAAAAGTTCATTATTCTTTTGTGGAACTTTATCACACTAATAATTAGGTATAAGTTTGTTAATGGAGATAAACTGGATTATTTGGAGGCAAATTAGTGATCTTAACATTGACATATTTTGATTCAATACTTTTATTATAATAATAATAATAGATATTAAAGTTCAAATATTTTGCGGATAGCATTAAATCAGGTCGTTGAAGAATCTAGTGATTCAGAAAAAAGTCGGTCATAAAGTCTCAAGTTAACTGTTTACCTGGCCCTTACGTAAGTACGACTTCTTTCAACCAATTGGGAATGGATGATTATTTTAAAAGTGCTTGATGATTTTTCTATTGATAGGAATAACCATCCTTAGCTACAGAAAAGTCACAGATTTTTCCATCGAGCCATATATTTTATAAAAATAAAAACGTTTTACTCAGTCGTTTTACTAAACCATACACGGGGAACTTCATTAAACATTAATATTAATTTATTATATAACATTCAGTAGTGTTGTTGATTCTGAGTAGAAATAACCCCAAAAAATTCCAAAATCTGGGGAAAAGTATATTATGGTCATTTTTATTGAAAATCCCCAAAAGACCGACACACCACACTATTTCTATGGTGTACTAAACTATTTGGCCGACTTGGATGCTTCAAACTATATGACGCTGACTGTACTAAAACAAAAATACTTATTATTTCCGTAAATTTCACATTTATCACAAAACATATACCATTTAAAAACATGAAACCACCGTATTTACTTTTTTTTATGCCATAATTATTTTAAATTGTACCTCAATGCATGGAGTTCCTCATCGGGAACACAAATAATTTTTTTTTTTCGAAACTATGTATGGTTTATTTTTTTATTACTGTACTCTATGAGCAAATACCAGTACTTAGCACATTTAATTTTATTTCCCAAAAAAAAGTCATGAACTGTCTGGTTAAGTTCTGGACAGTTCAACTTCACTACCGTAAAATGCTTTGCAACTTTGCACGGAATATCATGTTTTTCAAGAATAGTTCTTACGGTATACGTTATCTGTGGCCCTCGTCGTTTTGTACGCTAATTAAAACCATAAATAACAGCGCTTATGGTTCATAACTCAAAAGTGGTTGCCAAACATGACATTTATTTATTTATTTATTCTCATTATACGACGAAAAAATAGATAGCCGTTTGGTAAATAATCGTAGTTTTTCAAAACAGGCAAAATTGCATCAGATTGGAAATGTTGCAACATTTTACGGTAATTCAATCTTTTCTATTCAACATAGATGCATGGACAATTGTTCTGATATAAGGCAGTGGGGTTGAACTTAAAAAAAAATCATTAACGTCAATGTCATAGTCATTGTCACTAGTCAGCTCAATACGACGCGGCGTCTATTTCTATAAATTCCATTCCACCCGATTAATATTGAATCTGAATTTATTAATTTTAATAGTCTTCATTGACGTCAATTTACACTATTTTCCCTTCATTTCCCAAGTGAGTAACGTGCACGTGCAATTATGCTAATTCAGTATGGTAACAAGTATTAACAATTTATTTGTTTACTTTCAGCGATGGAAGAAGCCATCGAGTCTCTTTCTGAAAGCTCGATGCAGGCTGGTGTCGACTTGAACTTCCAGCCTAACCCTGAACCTGTGCAGTCTATGGAGACTAACCAGATACCAGAAATACCGCCGATAACCCAGACTGGCGTTACTGGGCCTCAAGGCGGGAAACACGAAGAGTTCTCCGTAGAAAAAGTCTTGGACCGACGCATTAAAAACGGAAAAGTGGAGTACCTGTTGAAATGGAAGGGATACTCTCAGTAAGTTTGTCAAATCTTGTTATGAAAAGTCATCTTTTTTTACTGTAGCCTGTGGGTAGTTGAATATCACACACCTGAAATGAAAATACTTTACTTTGTTTATTTTTAACTAAAGCTGTTGCCCAAGACTTCATCCTTTCAGAATTAAAATTTGTTTCCCATCTCTATTTTTTCTGACACTACAAAACAACAATATAATACCTAAATCTTCCTTGTGAATCACACTATTGGTGAAAATTGCATGGATGTCTGTTTAGTAGTTTCTGAGCTTATCGCAAACGGACAGACATGGAGTAGGACTACGGTTTATAAATGTAGTGATGCATTCTCCTTTGTTTTTAGCTTTGCTTCTTTGTCTAGCATCACATCTTTCAAACTGATACCTTTCTGGCACATCTTTGTTGATTGGGCAGTTAACGGGTATGCATGGCTGCACACTGCACAACACTGTACACATCAGACTAGGGTTTTTGGTCAATGTAACTTGTTACGATGATGGTCGATCTTGCAGATGAGTTTAGGCTTAGCACAACATACATACATACATAAAATATGATTTTATCCCTTATGGGGTAGATAAAGCCTAAGCTAACAAGACGTAAAGGCCATGATTGTGGGGGTATAGGTAGACAAGAAACAAATTAGTGATGGGTTTCCTAAGATTTTCGCACGTCCTTGATGGGCTTTTACTGCTTGTCTGCATGGAGAGAGAAGCAACTGGTACATTGGTATCTTTTATTTTTAATTCACATGTCGTAGGTGTAACAAAATGATAACGCATCATAATGATAGTCTTAGCATCTTATATGTATGTATTTAACATTGTAGCGATGACAACACATGGGAGCCAGAAGACAATCTCGACTGCCCAGAGTTAATATCGGCATACGAGGAAGCTCGTACTAAGAGGGAGCGTGAAGCCGAGGAGGCTGCCGCCGCCGCCGCGGCCGCAGCTGCGGCTGCCGCTGCTGCCGCTGCCGCTGCCACAGCCGCCGCGGCCGCTGCAACTGCCGCTGCTGCCGTTCCGTCAGTGCCTGCAGAAACTGTGGAAGAAGGCTATTCCACCAGGAAGAGGGGACGTCGAGGAGTGGAGAAGAAGAAAAAGATTGAAGTGAGTTTTCTAATTATCATTTGGTGAAGTTCCCAATCCGCACTGGGCCCGAATCCTAGCCCTCTAGTTCTGAGAGGAGGCCTGTGCCCAGCTGTGGGACGTATATGACTAATTGTCATCATCATCATGATTATCAGTCAAAAGATGTCCACAGCTGAACATAGGCCTCTCCCAAAGAGTGCCATATAGACAGCCCTCATCCAGTGGATACTCCCACAACCTTCCCCAGGTCTTCCGGTATGTGGTGGAGTTTAGCAATTCTTCGGGCTATGTCAGCCACCTTTGTTCTTTTGCAGATCTATTTACAGTTAGAGGTTTATTAAGGTCATGTCTTTATTGGATTAGTTCCATGTAGAGTACTATTGCAAAAAAAATGTACCCAGTGTAGTAAATGACAAGTCACTTTTAGTTTAGTTATCACTTTATTGGTTAATTTTTCTATGTCAATCCAGGATCACCAGGCATTAAACTCAAACTCAAACTCACACTTTTATTTGCTTTGATACAAGATACAATATACAAGATCAAACCCTGTAGGGGCACTGCAAATATTACATTAAAATAAATGAGCATCAAATTTGAAATACTGAAACTAACAAATGAGATCTTAAATCAAGTTCCTAGGTAAAATACCATGATTGCAATTTTGTTTTTGTATTACAGGAAATTGAGAAACCCAGAGGTTTGGCAAGAGGTCTATTGCCAGAGAGAATCCTAGCTGGTCAGCTGTTCCACGGTACCCTTTACTTCCTGGTCAAATGGTAAATATTTTTCTTTAAAATGTCAACATACATTTCTATGAGTATGGTCAAGTGCAAAAATAAGTATTGATACGAACTTCTCAAATATATGTCCCACGACCTTATTACGCCAGTGTAAGAGCGTATGGTACTTATTATTGAAACTTTGACTAGATACATATTATTACACTTGACTGTACTATAGCCAAATAGTATATAAATAGTAGGCATAGAAACAGTATGGTGCGTCGAACTTTTTGGTCTAAGGTGACGTTTCATTCTATATGACGTTTAGTTTAATAACCCATGCAAAGCTGGGGTGGATCGCTAGTAATAAAGAACTAAGCTGACTAAGCTACTATGGGCGGTGTAGGAGTTAAGTACGTATCACGGAATGATGATAATCTGGGTTCAATTCCCAGCCATGGCTCAACTTTTCGGAGTTTTCTATGTGGTCTAGTTTTCGGTAAAATTTAGAAATATTTAGGTCATATTGCCAGCAGCCAGCATGGCTTACCCTCCGAATATGCAAAAGATAACGCTTAAAACGTCATGGGGTGTATCTATATCTACTGTCTATAACATTATTATGTAAATTGTTTTAGGCCTGCTGCCTGCTCCTCTCCCTAAATCGATATTTTGTTAACCAAACTCTTCATGTGTGTAGTGTCACTACTTTCTGGGCAACGGTTTCTCCCAGGGAAAGCCATTATAGACAAAAACTAATTCATTATTTTGTTGCATGTTTCCAGGGAAGGCTGCACAGAGTTTGACGTGGTGCCAGGCCACGATCTCGGGGAGGCTTACCCCGACTTTGTTATCAAGTACTATGAGTCCTGTGCTCCCTTCAGCGTTAGGCACAAAGTGGGGAAAGTACCCAGGATAGCTCCAGAGGTAAATTGACTTCAGAATTCAAAGACTAGCTTATTCCTGTTGAAGACTTAACAGTAAACCAGAGGACCAATTTCTTTACTTCATTAAAAAATATGTTACCAGAATAGTGAAAAGCTGTGTGTTGTTGCAAAACTACAGCTTTGATTAAAGTTTCCATTAGTTGACAAGATTCATTAGAGCTTTAATTTTCTTTCACTCTATTTGTATATCAAATTAAGCATTATTTTTGTGTAGTCATGTGTTAGCTATCTCGTCGATATCAGAGGTATATTCCGCCAATTACAAAGTATCTATGTCACCTAATGAACTAGTATATGCTACAAATGGGGACCTAGTTGCAATAAAAAAAGTACAATATTTTATTTATTTAATAAGACAGCAAAGGTCCAAAATTGTATAGTGACAAAAAGCTTAACTTAATAGTTACTGTACACTACGCTATACTATTTTAGAAGTAACCTAATTGAAATATCAAAATTGTGCATGCGTAAATGCTGATCGTGTCAATATGTAATTTGCGGGTGGTAGGGCCTTGTGCAAGGTCCGTCCGGATCGCTACCACCATCTTACTTGCTAATCCTGCCGCTAAGTAGCAGTGCTTGCACTGCTGTGTTCCGGTGTGGAGAGTAAGACAGCCGGGGAAATTACGGGCACAAGAGGCATTTCATCTTAGTCCTCTAGGTTGGCAACGCATCTGCAATCCCTCCGGGGTTGCGGGTGTCTATGGGCAGTGGTGATCACTTACCATCAGGTGACCCACTTGCTCGTTTGCCTTCCTATTCACATAAAAAGAAAAAAAAATATCGACATAAAAAGTAGTAATAGTATTATTACTCATATGTTTTATTTCATTTACCAACTATCTACCAGTGGCGTGGCGTCAAGTATGTATGTATGTATGTATGTATAACTCTTTATTGTACATAAAACACAAGTATATCAGAAGGCAAGCCAAAGGGAATTTAACTAGCCTTTTCCTCTAATTCTGCACAATAAAAGTGCCTAACTGCCTTAAACATAGGCAAGCCGGTGGGAATCGAGTTCTATGGACACCACGCCACTGCTATCTATATACCTTAATCAAATCCTAGCCGTTTTAGCGTAAAACGAGTAACAAATACTCAGACAGAAACAAATTTTCGCAATTATTATATTAGTGAATCGTGATGTGATCTGTCGTTGACGACTGGATGGTCTAGTGGTTAGAGAACCTGACTATGAAGCTTGAGGTCCCGGGTTCGATCCCGGGTTATTGCAGATATTTGTAGAAAAAATACGAATGTATGTTCTCAAGTCTTGGATGTTTTATCCATATAAGTATGTTTATCCGTTGTCTAGTAAGCTTTTCTTACTTTGGGACTAGGTCGATTGGTGTCAATTGTCCCAAGATGTTTATTTATTTTATGTTAACAGCTACCACCGACGCCTACGTCATCGCCGCCTCCCGTGCTCCCAGAAACAGACAGCATTCCCATGGACACCTCGCTGCCTGCTCTCGATACTCCATCCCTTGATGCATCCACAGGTAATGGACCACGTTACATTTCATTCCACATACCTTTAGGTTTACATACCTGAACCTCTTGACCGCCACACTATGATTGAAGTGATGTGCTTTATGCCACAGAACAAACGTCTAGTGTAAATACGAATTTAATTTTTATTATAGATGGATTTGTTTCGACTAGAACGTTGGTTATGTATTTGATGACCGTGGCGTGGGAGGCGTTCCATTGGCTGGCACAACTAGATGACTATGGCGGTCAATTGGAAATGATTTTTATTACAACCTTTTTTTGGTTAACTTGCATTGTCAGAATCCTAAATTATGTATACCAAATTTCAAGTCAATCAGACAAACCGTTGAGAGTTCCCTTCTATGAAGACTGTCCTGCTTGGGGATTCGGGGGTTTTAGTTTTTCTTAATTATGGCTTAAATTTTGATCAATTTGATGTGATCGCACTGAATAAATAATTATTAGATAGCTCGTTATAGATTTGATAGGATATGCGGTCAGAACTCTTCTTTTTTCTGTCACACTTTGACAGCTGTTGAAAATCCCCAGCAAAAAAGACGAAGCGCCCCGAATAGCTTACTAAGAACTCATCGCGTTCTCATCGGATTGTGTGCAAATGTCAGTTTTGGCGACCCCGAATAGCAAATTAAACGTTAGGCACTGCAAATGGTTGGTAATAGCTTAGGCGTGTCAGCGCCGAATAGAGGCCCTGGCTGGGTCACCAGAATTTCACTTCAAGATTATTGTATTGTCACAGGACTTACATAAGTATGCCCAATTTCAAGTCAATTCAACCGCAGGACGTGGGTCAAAATTCACTTGTAGATGATTATGGACGCCGGGACGGTCGAAAGGAAATGAAAGCTTATAAAAATTTAAACCCTCAAAGGATCACTTTGTTGTCTGTACACGGACGGTCCCTTGCTCGCATGCGCAATGAAGGCAACTAGGACAAGAGGAGACGAATCGTGAGGCAGGTTGCAAACACTTGAAGTGACGACCACGACCACTGTTCTTTTTAGAGTAAAAAACAAAACGTTTTAACCATAAAATTAAGCAGTCGCAGTAAGGTCGCAGCTTCAACTCCGTGGCCTTATAACCTAATTCTTTATCCCTTGGGGAATTTAGAACAATCTGATCTTTTATCATGGCCAGTAGGCCTATTACCTAACTCGCTCGCAATCGCCATCATGTTCATTTTGACAGTTCATGTACGGGCTGACAATTGGCATCGGAATCAGCTAGCTGTCACATTCATACAAGAACTGTCAAAATGAACACGATGGCGATTGCGAGCGAGTTAGGTAATAAGCCTACTGATTTCACATTTCTAGATCCAAGTGTCTTGGCTGGTTGTTGATAAGTTAGTTTCCCTCTTCATTACTACTTGTAATAAAAAATTATCGGTATTCGGTATCGGTTACAAATTTATTTTTTGATACATGCCTTTTTGCTGACTGTTCTTACACTGTCTTCCACTACATTATTGTATCTATACCACATTTGAAGTCAATCCAACCACTAGAAGTGGTTTAAATTTTAATTGCTACATTTTCAACATACGTTTCGAGTAGTCCTGATTGGCCAACTAAAAAAATGTTTTTTTTTTACAGAACCTGCCCCCTTGAATCCACCTCCTGAACCTATGCCAGATATGCCCGAAGGAGCAGCTCAAACTATGGAAGTACCAGTAAACTAATGCTTAGCTTAGTAACAATTAGAATATTTTATTATAACGAATTATTTGTAGATTTAAGTTATCGTTAGACTAAGGTAAGAATAGACTGGAAAAAAAAAACTTTTCTACTTTTACAATAAGACCCTGAGCAAGATTTAAAACCTGCAAAAAAGTCATTCAATTGCTACAAATTCGAATTGCAAATAATTATAGAAAATACGTGGGTGCTTTTCATGTATAAAGGGTAAGCTACCCTACGATAGTATCCTTTTCAATAGATTGTTTTTCCGAGCCGTTCAGTAAGTATTCTTTGTATGAAATTCCATAATATCAACATGGTAACGGCCTAACCTCTATCGGTTACCGCTGCGCTTGCGTCTCGCCGTCGGCGCGAGGACATCGCGCCGCTTGCCTTCAATCCAGCCGCTGCCTCGCCGAAAGCGCGCTGTTACCCAACTGTAGCCGCGTTGACATCTTGGATGTACTGAGTCACTTCTGTTACGTCATTGGATGGCGAATCGATCAAGGTGGTGGTGCCGAATAATTAAGATTAATGATGACAATGGTTGGGTGAAAGCAATAGGGTGGTATATATACCCTTTTGGACTTTAGAGTACTTTGACCAAATATCGAAGCGATAATGTTGTTTCTGTATATTTGAAAACTTAGATAATAAGTTAAAACTATTAAAAATTAAACAATCACGGATAATCGACTCGTGTACTATACATTGTAGAAAATGCTGATTCAGGATTTTGAAATAATACGCAGTTGCAATTATGTATAATTGTTTTATTACATTATCCCTGTATAATATTAAAAATAAGTATAAATTTGCAGTGGTAGCATTATAAAATAGAATGAAAAAAATAATTTACCTGGCTAACTACGCTACTTACGTGCAAGATAGCCAAGACTGTGCGAAATATATATGCTTTTACATACAATCCCTCCCTCCTCTACTGCCACATAAAACACACATAAATCACACAAAATTAACTATCCTCTACACCGCACAACACTGACACGTTTCGATCCCTCTACGGGATCATCATCAAATGGACCTCCGCAAAGTTCTGTACTCCGCCTGATTCAATAAAATATAAAATAGAAAGCGCTAATGAGTATCTATAACTAATAATACTTTGGCAAGATGTCATTTATTTATCTACTTGAATTTATCGAGTGCAGTGACATGACACTGAAATAACCTTCGGTTAATTATAGTTTATGGTCCATTTGGAAAAGATTCAAACTAGTTATACAATCAACTCAAATAGTTATAACATCCTGGATTTGTGCCATTTTAAATGGCCGAGCCTCTAGGTACAGTAAATAATGGAATGGAGACTCAAAATATCTCCAAAGCTTCACTTTTTCCAATACTGTTGCATTTGTTTTTAACTTTTTTATTCATTGTCTATGTCACGCACCCAAGATAGAGCTATAAAGAGAAGCGGAATTCCAGCACGTGTCTGCCCGATTCGAGTGCTTTCAAATCGAGCAGGGCACGTGTCTTTCGAAAGTTTACCTTTAGCTATGCTATCTGTAGCCGTATCACTTCTACAGTTCATCAAATCTAAGAAGTACCGTTTGACAGTGACTTTCAAATGAAAGACATTAATATAAGTTTAGTGATAAATAATTGTAAATCTTATGATAAAACAGTTAGCTTCATAAATGAAAATTATGAAACGTCAGACGGTACCTCTTAGATTTGACGGACTTTAATATTTTATTCTTATCGTTCCTAGTACAATGAATCTTAGAGTTTGTTAATGTATCGTTCTATGGAGGCGTAGTTCTCGCATTCCGGGATTACTTTGCCTCGTAGCTTCACGCAGGTCTGACCGCAGAGTGGTCCGTCGAACCAAGCTCCCAGCATTTTTTTGCATTGGGCGCAGTTTTCTATGCATATATCCAGCAGTTCGAAACCGGAAGCTGAAATAGAAAAAAATAAGGTAAAAAGGCATATTGAATAGAAATAGAATACGTTTCCTGGCCGACCTATCGTTATGTGCCACCCTAGGGGCACAACTAGGTCTTACTAGGTGATCAAGGGCCCTGGTGCAAAAAAAAACTGGGGCGCCTAACTAAACTGTTTAGTTGTAATTGTATTAAATCCAAATATTTCAATGTGAGGTTTGCTGGTCAGGACTTGGGGGGCATCCCTGAGCTTGGTGGTTCCATTGTCCGGCACTGCCTAGCCCTTCGGTAGCTACTCGTACGACAATGGACGACAAGGTAAGTCCCATACATTTTGATACTTCATAACCATGGGTTAGATGTTTGCTCGCAGTTATACCTACCTTTAAGTAAACAAGGTCCAAGCCAGTCAGCCGGGTCCTGTTCGAAACAGCGCAAAATATTTTTTTATTCAAATTCCATTTGACAAATCTAGGCAAAGTCCGGTCGAGGGTGTTTTCCAAAAAAATGACAGTTTCAGAATTTAAATTTATGGTTTTTCTTACCCAGAGCCGTTTACCCCATCGATTCTCATAGAAGAAAAAAATGTGTCCCAGATTTTACTATGGAATTATTTTTCCTGTTCGTCGGGTTCCGTACTTAGGTACCTACTATATTAAAGGAAGTGACGAACATGCGGACTTTTTTTTGGAAAAGGTCTTCCTATTCGTGTTCTGTGTAGTACCTATTGAAATTATCAAACAATACATCGACTACGTCGCGACTCACTTGGCGAACGCTTAGGTCTCTCGGTCCCAAAAAACAATTTCTGATCTTGAACTTCACTTACGAGAATATTCACCGCCTAAGTGCTTTTTATCAATTCACAGCATATTTTGCTAAATTATTTGCGTGTCACAAAACCCATTCTTTCGCCTACAGCGCGTACCCTCTCAAAGCTTTCTTTTGTCCGAAATATTAAACAAAATCACTTCGTCCCACCGGAAAGGACACTTCAGTTAGGTATGCCTCTTGAAAGGTTCATGCAAAATACCTACTGATCTACAACGAAACTTTCGAACTCGCTAAGCTCTGTGCAGACGGTTTCACTCAACCATTATACATTATTTCCCTAAGAAAACTTCGCAATCCAGTCACAATTAAAATATCAGAAGAGAAAATCGTTCATGGTCATTGCTTATTGAAATTGAGAATTCGGGAAAAAATACGCTGACAAAGATGAGGGATAAAAGGCGGGAAAGGATTATTATTTTTAGAATTTTCTTACGATGTTACTTAATTATTGTTTGGTCCGGGGACAACGAGCACGTGTCAGGGCCTTCCTTTGCCAGATTACGTTGAGCTCTGGTGTTTGTGACACGACCTGCATTCGCGAGGTCAAGTGTAAGCGGCTAAGGTGAGATTGCGTAACAAAACATACGGCGAAAGTAAACCGTTCAAATCCGCGGATTGGGGTCATTGCCTCGGTTCGCACGCGACTCTTCTATGACTGCTTTCCAATTGTTTACATGACATCCTTTAACGGATCTTTGTGAAATCTGCAAGTTGTTCCTTGAATATTGACCATGAAATGCCCATGTTTCTAGAACAGACGGTAAAACGGACTGTTATTCCATTAACAAGTTCTCGTAACCTATAACATATTCTGCGGCATTTTTAAATTCTAAAATTCTGTATATCGATACAAAACCACAGCTCAAACTACCTACTTAGTTGACAAGATTAATTACAGTTTAGTTTTCTACTCTTATTACAAATTCAGCTAAATGTTACACTACATTCGAATGCTAGGTACTTTTGAGTGATCTAGGTACCTACTTTAAAAAATCCAAAGCTTTAAGAAATGGTGACATAAACTCACGGGTTACGATTGACTGTCCGTTCCAGCCAAGAAAGCTAATCTATGGCTATACAACAAAATTTCATCTCAACCAAAACTTCACTCAATTTGTCCTACACTATACACGCAGTTAGATATAGGTATTATATGTCGATCAGCGTTGCCAGACTTCCCGATGTTTTAAATCAGAATTAAATGTCCCGCTTTTCATGGACAACTCGACTAAGAAGACTCAACTGGGGTGTACATGATTCCTTGTTCTTGTGGGAAAAACTATATCGGAGAGACCGGGCGTAATAATTATATCCACGAGATTGGCGGAGCACATACGCAGTATGAAGAAACAGGATGACAAGGGGTCTGCTGTCGCTGAACATTCGATGGGATCTGATTCGACGCATTATATCAGGTTTGATAAGGTGTCCGTACTGGCGAGAGAAAAGTTTTTCATTCCGCGGAAAGTACGTGAAGCCATTGAAATAAGTCGGTATCCCAATTTCAACCGGGATAGTGGATGGTCGGTGCCCCCGAGTTGGAAAACTGTTTTAAATATTGACCAAACGGTGAGTGTGAGCGAACCTTTACGGAGTGACGTGTCAGTGTTGTGTGCTGCCCGACATTTGACAATAATAAAAATGACGATGAAAACGAGGGTAGTCGTGCGCCGCTGTCAGTTGCGTCGAACAGCCGCGCGAGCAGAGCGCTGGCGCGCAGTGTTCGTGTTGCTGCCGGCGGAGCGAGCGCTCTTGGAAAAAGGACTACGAAATAGTCCGAAACACGTCGAGCATCACTCGACTTTTTATACGTCAGTTATCCGTTTATGTGTAATGATGATTAAGTCTCACGGTAGTTTCATGTTGAAAGACTCAACTGCCTAAAAATAGATTAAATTTGATTTAAAAAAATCATATTTTTGTTAAAATACATTTCTGTATATGAGGCAAAAGGTACCTAAAGAAAATTAAAGAGCTGACTAAAATATTCTGTCTTCCATTCCACCCCATAAGGCAGAATGTGAAGTAAAAACCCTACTCGCTACTACTTTACTGGCAGAATACCCCAATAAGTTTTCTTCTAGCATTTTATGTGTATGTAACACTCTCTTAGATTGGATTAGGTATTTGGATTTGGTAATATTTCGTCTGCGTTCTATGACAGCTTAATACGATGGAAAACGATAAGCCCGCTTTGAAAATAGAGTTGCATAATTTATTAGTAATTTCTTCTGCAGGCTGCAAGAAAAAGCTATTGGATGAAATAAATGTGTAATATATATGTGATTCATACCGTTTGCAAATAAAAATGTCAGACACGTGGCCACAAATCACCTTAGGAATTCATCGACGTCCCTAAAATTCTTGGTAGGTAGGTACGTTATGATTAGGCAAAGCGTATTTTTAAATTGACCTTCTCGATTTTTTACTGTCGTAAAATACAAAACCATAAACATTTCAAAAATATCAAGAAATGTGTACCTACCTATCATTTGGATCGCGGAGGTTGATTTCGCGACTTTAGGCAATATGCATGACTCACATAATTGCTGGTGTGGATCTTACTAATACAGTTTATTTTCGTTATCTAGAGTAAGTTCCCTAAATATGGACTACCTTATGGATTTAATGAAATGAAACGCAGAACTTTGAAGTTATACAAGTGTAATTAACGTCAGTCAGTCGAGAAACTATCTAGATAGTTACATCCTATCCCGAAATAGCAATAAAAAACAAATCCTCAAACAAACTTCTTGTTTTTATAAAATATGTCGTACTTAAGTATTACAAAAGAGGTAACTTAATATGGGCCACTAGGTATTTAATATGGACTAGGGGTACAAAATATGGACCATGATATTTTGAGTATGATATAATTTTAATTTTGCAAAAATTATAAGGAACTTGTTGATGTATACTGTCTTAAATGACAAAGAAATATATTTTTAAAATCCCGCCCTCATATACCATTATATTTAGCAATATTCCTATCAAAATAAAATACCATTAACACCAGCTTATTTAGCATGGTCCAAAACACAGAATTTTAAAGTTAAACTAGTCTAATTAATATGAATCAGTCAAATAACTATCTAGTACTTACATTCTATAATAAAAATGCAATAAAGAAACAAATCCTCTAACAAAATTTTCTTTTTTATAAAATATGTCAAACGTAATTCTTACAACAGAGGTAACTTAATATGGACCGCTAGGTCTTTTATACTAAAAAGGGTTGCATAATATGGACCATGTTATTTTTAATACGATATAACCACAATTTTGGAAACAATTATTAGGAACTTCTTTTTATAATCAGTCTCAAATAACAAACAAGTATAATTGTCATCATACCTCATAATATGGACCACTAGACCATATTTGAATCCTCATCATCGGTCCATAATAAAAGCAAGTACCATTTGAGCGTTAAACATTTTACAAAAATTATAGGTATGACGTACAGTTACACATTATATCAAGAATTTTACATAACAAAACAATGTTTCTAGAATACGGAGATTCAAGAATAAGTTGTTGTAATTAACGTAGTAATAAACTTACAAAACTCACCGTAAAATTACATAAAATGTGCCTAAAATATTAAAATGGCGATCCAAGACGCGCACGGCCATGTAGCCTCGCGGCAATTGACTGACAGTGGGGCGCGACGCAAGGGCATCGAAAGCGCCCAACTTCACTGCGATAGCAATGACATCTAGCGAAATATTTTCGTGGTCCATATTATGTGACTGGTCCATATTTAGAGAACTTACTCTACTTATTTCAAAGTTTACGCACATAGTCGTCTGCAGATTGAGGTCTTGAATGAGTTGGGAAATGACCAATAAGTACTAAGATGGTTGTCCTGTTTAATAGTCCAAGCCACAGCCACAGCAAAGAGCCGGTCAAGGCCAGGCACATATGTTTTTGTGTCAACTAGAGACGCAGTTTGGTTGCGGATACGCGCTGCCAGTGGCACAGCTAATTTTTTCTGAAGTTCTGTAAACATCGCAAAGGTTTTCGGGACGTTTCTTGTGCCAAAAACTTACACTACAGGGTCTACACTGCCGCGCCGTCATAATTCAAAAGGATATAATTATGTTTCTCTGTTCCTTTCTGTTGAGAAAATTGTGATAGTTTGATGTCTAATCTGTCTGTCCAAAAATGTTACTGTTTGTTTGGACTTTCCTTTTGAATTCAGATGGTAGTACAGGCTCGGTATGCAGTACCTATGTAATTGCTGTATTAGATAACTATTCTTCAGTTGTATCCATAATATCCGTGCATCGCATATTATTAAAAAGGTGGCATAAGAAGTGGCGAGCAGAATAGATATAAATGTAGCATACCTAGCTGCTACTGATCATGCTCAAAGCTCGTTTTCTCTCTCTGTCTTTCGTTATGACCGAAAATAGAGGCGGGGAAGAGTTGAGAGAGAAAACAGGGGTTGTACAGTGCAGTGTGGCGTAGGGGCTTAGTTACGCAATCCTAAATAAACATAGGTGTGTGTGGGAAAACACGATTTTGTATGAAATCACTCGAGTAATTTGCACTTCTTTGCAATACCGGTTGTATGAAACTTCATGATTCATCTAGCGTCTATTAGCACAATCAATAAGTAAATGATTGTTTAACTGTAAGAAGCAAAACGATTCGTATGAAACATGACAGACAATTTTATGCGACACGGAGTCATGCACGTGACTTTTGTAGATAGACAGAAGAAAAAAGTTTAATGGTACCTAACCATTGTATGTTTTATTTCGTTGATGATAGAATCAGGTTTCATATTTCTATAATATTGAGCTCTAAAATTGCAATTAGTATTATAAACGACAGTACAATGAGAAAAAAACGACGGGTAGCACTCCGGGAGTGCCGACACTGCCTACAGAAGTGAAAACTACACACACGCACACTCGCGCAAGCGCCCAGCCCCGCTTTAACGAGCCAGCAGCAACACTTCCACCGTCTTACCTGACGGTCACGTGACCGTCAGCATCTGACGCGAGTTCAACATTTTTTACCCATCCTAAAAAAGTGCACAACGGTGCTAAAGAAGTTTTCACTTCAAAAAATTCAAGTCTCGCTATATCGTAAATCATAAGTGCCTGTTTGGAGAGCTTGTGGCGCGAAAGCTCGAAATCTAGTTGTCACTTATATACAGGGTAAAACTTAAACCGTGAACATAAATTAGCGTTTCATGCTCAGTTAGTGCTGGACGATATCATTGACCCATTTGTTGAAATTGGTCGGATCAAATTTGCGGTTTCCATACATAGACTTGGTAATTTAATTTGAAAAGTGTATGGAAATTGCAATTTTTCTCAGACTATTATCAACAAACGTGTTAATGCATTATAACTATTTTGTTTACGATTTAAGCTTCACCTGTATAGTATAATAATAATTGATAATAAGAGACGATTAAGACGCTAATGTTTTAGCCCCAACTAGGCTTCGACGGATTTTCTCGCGATTGTTATAAATTAGGTAATTGGTGGAGAAATATGTACCTTACATAATTATGTATATCCGATATTTATGATGTCTCTACCTATATGTATGAGAAACAAAATAGGTTCATAGAAAGGAAGGATCAAGGTAGTCACTTACTTGGTTATTTAGAATATGAAAAACTGCGTGAACGCTACTATTTTTATTAAAATTATGGAACAATTTTTTTTCGATAAGTACCTTCTAATTTTTGGTCTGGAGATTTTAATAATAGAAAAGATTCATCTCATTTTCGATTAAGAATGACTTTTTTAATCGACGTGTGTTTTCGGGCATTGATAAACGCGCCGTTATAAATTCTATAGCATGAGAAAAAAATCCATTCGTTTTATTAGTCATAATATATGCACGACATGGTATTCCTAATTAAGATTTAGAGCCGGATTTTACACGAGCATTTTTAATTGATTAATTAATCTGGCCAGTATTACTCATACTTATATTTCACATAACCAAAAATTATTGTATATTGAACCAAAAGTAAAAAAATCGAAACCTTAAGTTCGTAAGTAATAGATTTTACGTCGTAGTAAAAATACAAGTAGATTATTATCTAGTCATTTATGTTTTACTAAATATAAACTGATTCAATTCATGAGATTCAGACTGTGTGGACTTATTTACTTACTGATCAAAGAGCAATTTTATTCAAACTGCATTTTCCAACGTGGTTAAAGTATGAGTCACTTAAGCTGTAATTATGTAATTTAAGTAATTTCAAATTCTGAGTGAAACGGAAAATGCTAGAAAATGATTTTTCCTTAATATCTACTTTAGGACAGGTTTTACAAACAATATACCAACTTCTTATAATTCAAACTTGCCACGCGTAGATATCGTCATCACCACGTGGTTTTATCTTTTCGGTTACGTTTACAAAAAATCCACAATTTTCAAATTCCATAATTAAATTTACATATTGCGGAATACCGCATATTTATATAGACCACAATAATGACTAATGTGGGTATCGTCGCATGATTATGGAAAAGATACGAAAACCGCGAAATGTAGCGTCAATGGTTGAAAATTTGAACTATTTTCCCATTTTTAGCGCTATATGTACCTACTGGCGAAAGTGTCCAAATATACCGGAAAAAGGCTTTAAATGATAGAGCATGCCTATGTTCCACTATGTTTGGACGCTGGTCTGCGCAATATCTGAAGTTATCTGTATGATGTTAGTACTAAAATAAAATTACATTTTCTTTCCGTATAGAATGTCTATCATACTTCGCTAAAAGTCATCGATAGAAGCACGAAATTGTAGTTACGTAAATTTAAGGCACCATTGGGAAATTATCAAGTAGAAAAAGGCATTAATTTATCAAACTCAAGAAAGGTCGCTTGGAAGGAGTCAAGAACAAAGCGTAATGAGTTGAGTATCTTTGTGCATATTTCGCAACTCGGTAGGTACTATATTGGAACCCATAATATATAGCTTGAGTCCTGACAACTGATATTTCCTCACAACTATAAATTCCCCCAAAATTTTAAAAAAATGCAAAACTGAAGCTACGAGCGACTCTTAAATATTCCGTTACTATCTTAGTCCGTTAAATCAGCGTCTAAATGATTATTATAGTAATTTATAGTTATAATTCTTTGCCTTTTATATACCAACGATGATTAAAGCCATCAAGAGCGGTCCAAACTACAGCGTCCTATTGCGACTATAAATGTGCTTAAAGTTTTGAGAACAAAGTGACGTGTAGTATAACTTTATACTTTAGTATATGCCCTTGATAGTATAGTGAAGGTACTTATTTTTGATCAAGCTGATGTAAGACAGTCCACTTACCAATAGCAGGGTTGCAGCTCGTGAACCCTAGGTTGACCAGAAGAATAGCGAAGAGCAGGAAGGCGACTTTTCCGGACATAGTTACGTGGTCTGTGGAATTAATATTTTTATAAATATACAATGTGTCTTAAAATTTCTTTATATTTGAGGAGGTAGTTCGTTTGTTCACTTTCGGCTGAACACCCCTTATGTTTTTCAGATTTTTTTTGTTGATAAATTTCCATACTGTCTGTATTCAAAGTGTGCGACTTCCAAGGGGTGACAATATAAAATCAAAAATAATTACGAAAAATTGCGATAGGCGTGGCCAAACTAACAACCACCTGTTGAAATGAGAATAATTGTAAACACTGCATACAAATACAAATATAATCCAGATGTTTCGCTACTCTCGAAAACTCAACGGTATCTCATGAAGTTTTCACTACCTAGTAGATTAAGATTAGCATAGAGCTAAAGTTATAGGTTTAGTTTAATCAAAATATAGGTTCCGCCCTCTTGATCCCACTGTTATATCCCCACTGTTATAAAAAAAGTCGAATTACACTCCACCATAAGGTGCTCCACCATTAGTGCTTTCGCGGGGTTCCTATTTCTATGCCGTTCGCTCTTCGGGCATTTGAAGATACCTAACAAACCTAACCTAATTTTATTATCTCTAGTAAGGGTTTTTATAACAGTGGGGCATAACAGTGGGACCACGAGAACTAACCTAAAATATATTGGCATTAAAAGTTTAGGACTCTTTTTATTTCTGATTCTGACTACTTAATAATAGATTTTGTAGATGACGATAATTTTTTCTGTCTGTCAACAAATTAAACATACCTAATATTAGACATGACGTGGACCTGTACGTCAGGTATAATGTTGTTATTTAATTGCAAATCATCTTGTTCACATAACAAGACAAGTTTCTTTGTATATCTTTGTTAGAGTCCATAGCTTAATAAAGAAATAAAGTCTAGTCAAGTACATGAATATTTTAATTGAAGCATAACTCATATGCCGTAAAGGTCTTAATATTTACAATACATTCTTTAATGAATGACATATTTTAACGCAACCGGCTTTAGTGGTAGGTCTGCACTGTTCAGAACTGACAAACAAAAGCTTCTAGTCAAGAGCAACTTAAACGGGTCGTATTCTTTAGAAAGTAGTATACATTCGTACCCGTTTTTATTGCTGTCGAGTGTAGAAGGAAAATTAACCTTTGGTTTCTCCCGGCCATTGGCATTAACTAAATGTTACAAACTCCACTTCTTAATAACAAACTCCATTTTTTACTTTTTATTTTAAGGGACCCTTTTTGTGACCCACAACCAATGTTTTTTCCTTTATTATTATTTTATTCCAATTTCATTAATACGCTATCTCTAGAACTACTGAACTAATACTAAATCGATTATTTCACTTCCAGAAAGCTGCAGTATTTCAGATTAATGTAGATTTTTTATCGGGAAAGTGCGAAGTTCTTGCAAGATTTAACAAAGTTACGGGCAACAGGCTAGTCTTTGGAATAAATTCAATTATTAAACTGGACATAAAGCATACCGGTACTATTAAACTTTACAAGTTCAGCACCATTATGTGAACAGCAAAAACTTACATTTTTGTGACATTATCGACACATCAGAAAACACCACACAGTTGCTCCAGTCAGTGATATCACAATAAAAAGGCACTTACTTCGATGCGTATGAGTTTAGAATTTATCGACTTCATTTACACGGACGCAACACAACCTCCGTCGCTAAGCTTATCACTGTCAAGACTACGGTCCAAATCGTAAGGCACCAACATATAACCTACCTAGTGATTGACTTGGTCTCAAACTGGTTGCTTTATAGGTACGTAAATAAGTGCTCGGTCGGTGGGGAGCATTGTGAAGTTACTTGTCGCAGTCGCACATGGACCCGAAAATAAAAATAAATAAATAAATATTTTGGGACAAATTACACCAATTGACCCAGCCCCAAACTAAGCAAAGCTTGTACTATGGGTACCAGGCAACGGATAAACATACTTATGTAATGTAGATAAATACATACTTAAATACATACAACATCCATGACTCGGGCACAAACATTCGTATTCATCATACAACTGTCTGCCCCTACCGGGATTCGAACCCAGCTCCTCTAGCTTCATAGTCAGGGTCACTAACCACTAGGCTATCCGGTCGCCAAAAATATCTCAGGAAATGCGAGTAATTAATTATAGGCGAAAGCAGAAAACTTTTCTAAGTAGGAAGTAGTTATTTTATGGGTGAGGAGACATGTGGATAAGATTTTTTTACGCGTCGTATTTTTTTTGTAACGGGGCGACATGGTGAACTCGATTGAAGTACAGTCCTTCTACTTCTGAATGTATCTCGGAAAACTTTGTGCTTCGTAAGTCGGATTTCCATCAGATGCCCTTTAGACTTGGTGCAGACCGGACGTACTCAGCGAATTGGAAAATATATTGAGTTGATACTACCCCCTTTATGGCACTATTATGTAATTTATAAATAATGTTGTTTTCATAGGAAAGCAGTTCTACAGCACTATATATACCCCTTGCAAAAAATCGGGCAACTATGGTTTTCAGATTTTTAGGCATTAAAGCTTAGAAAAGCTAAAATTATATTATTATTATTATAGTTATTGCTTAGCCCATCGAGGGAATGAGCGAAAATCTATGTAACCATGTTATAGGCGATGCGGCTAGCAACCCATGACTATTTTGATTCCCCTTTCCACCTATAATTTATGTATGTAAAGCTTAGAAAGTAAGCTTTTATGCACATAAGATACGAAAACTATAGGTGCCCGTTTTTTTTGTAAAGGGGAGTAGATCACGCGAGAATCAAAACAAAAGAACAATAAAATACTAAGTGCAAAATTCATTCGTTTGTATTCGGAAATGCGAAGATTGCCGAACTGCATTAATAAAATAGAAGCACGTATCACACTAATCACACTTATATTATGAAGGGGAAAGTTTGGGAGTGTGTGTGTATGTGTGCATGTTTGTTAGGGGAGACCGAGGAGAGTTGAGACAGAGGTGAGTTGATACAAAGCCGATTTCTCAGAATTTTGACAGTTTATCGGGCTGGTAACTTTGCAAATTCGTTGCTCTTTCTACACTCCACAGTTTGTGTGAAGTTGTGACCTCGCTAACTGTCATAGGTGCAGAGAAATCGGCTTTGTATCAACTCACTTCTGTCTCAACTCTCCTCGGTCTCCCCTACTTCTTCACGAGCAAACGGCTCGACGGATTTGGACAAAATTTGGAATGGAGATAGCTGGTACCCTAGGTTAACACATAAGCTACTTTTTATCCGGGAAAATTGCTTAGTTCCTGAGGGATAGTGATAAATACGTCAAAAGTCCTAGCTGTCTAGAGTCACAAGGTAAATAATTATTGCAGAATATAACTATCAACATCAGTTCTTAAATCTAATTCTACGCGGACGAAGTCGCGGGTAGAAGCTAGTTAAATATAATTATCATAATTCAATCAAACAAAAACTTACTCCGGTCCGGTACCTAATTTATTTTTAATCAAAAACATATTTATTTTGAACGCCAGTGCACCTAAGTGCACACGTTAAGATCCAAGTTTGCTTTTAACATTTTACGCCACTGTGGCGTGCCAAATTTTGTGTCTTTGGCGTCCAAAAGCCTCATGACGATGAACGATCTACGGAACCTTATAAAATCAAATTGCAAACTGAATATGAGAAAATCCCGTGACTGAGCAGATACTACGAAATAAAAATTTGATTGACGTGGGTTAGGTAGCAAAAACTGCAACCCATAATTATGTTCACAAGAGTCGTGATACCGCTAGCTGTAGGAAAAGAACAAAAACATATTAGTTCTTACCGTTCCGACATTAGAGTCGTATTTACATTTTCGGGTTGTTGGATGTAGTTAGCTCACTTCCTAATACTAAGTAATTCTAATTTAAAAATTTCCCAGCGTCAAGTGCCTGTTAGTCACAGGTCAGAAAAAACTAGTAAATTTCGCGCACTAAGTATCCACAGAGCTGATAGTAAAGATAAAAATCTTCTATCATTTATGCCCTAAACAGAACATTGTCTACATTGTATTATATTTTCATTTTTTAAACACCGTTTCACGCCAGTGGTTGACGCACAGAGACAAAGTGATTTTGAGAGCTAAGTCCTTATTACATCCCTTTCTGTAAAAAGGTAAAGGATGAAGATGAAAAGAGACGGCGAATGTGATCGCAAGCGCCCGCGCGTTACACAATAAGGTATGTTCTGACGACCCGCTTTCGAGCGGCTAATGTTATATCTTGACTATAAGAGTAGTTTTAAAAAAAATCACACAAGGGCTTAATTACGACAAAAAATATTTAATTGTTTATTGTAACCATACTATTGTACATCTGTTAATAACTAATAAGTAGGTAAATTTAGTTTCATATGGGCCCTGGTCGGGCATGGCAATGTCACATTTCTTAACCTAAACTTAAAAATATTTTAACATTAAGTACAAGTAAAGAATCTCAAATAAAATGTACGTATTTTATGTCAAGTTTCTATCATTAAATAATTCGTCTACGGGATAATAAGCTTCTCTAATAAGTAGGTTTCACCTTTCTTCTATTGGAATTGTGGTGAAAAAGTCGTAACACAAAGGAATAAATTAACTTCTGTTTTAATTAAGGCCCTTAACTATGTACATGTTTTTTGAAAACGACTCATAAATGATTGAAGGTGTCCGTAGATTTATTTATTTACTTAAATATTCTTTTCTCACTGAGGAAGCTTCTATTTACTCACGGTCATTCAGTGCCAAAAAAAATATCAATCCCCTAATGCAAGGGATGCGAATTATTCGTTAATCAAGTAGGAATCTAGCAGTAATCTTTGACCATTAAAGCACCAACGCCATGCCAATATTTGTTGCATTTTTATCATAATTAAATACTTGTCCATGCTATACTTTCGCCTCGGTGCAGACTGGCTTGCCTTCATAGCCGGAGGCGCGTGGACATACCCATTCGGATGATACTCCGAGGGCTATTCCATAACATTTTACGTCAAAATAATCCACACTGCAAATTCAACAAGTTAATTTCACGAAAATTGACAGATACGAATATTAAGGTACACATTTCAATATTGGGCGACGCAATTTCGATTTGAAACATCTCCAGCTTAATCAATGACATTGTAAAGCTGTTTTAAGTCGCGGGGCAACAGAAATTAATGTAAGTCTGCATTGAATATCTTTTGTTTATCATGAGAATGGCCCTCCATTTCGAACAGAAGTAATTTAAACTTCCGCGTTGACGGACAAAAAGTTAAATGTTAATAACCTGCATTACGGTGCGTCACAATAAGATTTTGAAGTCGAGGTTCCACTTTCATTGCGCCGTGCCCTCTCAGATGTACAACGTGGTGTAACGTAAACAGTAATGGACAGTGTGCTAGATCGAAATAAAACTTGCGTCATTTAGGAAGTGGATCTACTTATCATTTGATCGCCGAAGTTACCAGATTGTAACTATGAACACTTCCTAAATTTAAAATTATCAATATGAAACTATGCCGGAATAAGTGCTGGCTTATGATTGATTTTTATATTACCATCCTGTAGCGTTTCCTTGTGTATGTTTATAGACAAAAAAACAATTTTTTGCTCATTATGAACAGGTAGGTATTTGCTTTTTGTCGAGTTTATTTATAAGCACGTGAATAACTTGTACAAGCACATAACCTATAAGTTTAAAGCTCATTTAAGGTTTTTGTTAAATAAAAAGGTGTTCGGATTTTGACTTGCTAGTTCTTCCACCCCTAAATAACTCAAGTTCTTTTGAAACCCTAAACTTCTAACTTTGGCTTCACCTTACTTTAGTTTGTACTCATTCAATATAGAATTACATTATTTTTTTATGAAATGCCAAAATGGAATTTATGTGGAACTTGCGATTAACTTTATACTTTTTTTTTATATGAATAGGAAGGCAAACGAGCAACTGGGTGAAAGGGCATTGGGCAAGTTTCTATGAAGCATATTGAATTTTTTTCTCCAACGGCCACGGATGATTTTATACATCGTTATTTAGAGGACGTGTAAATACACATAGATAGGTATATATAATTTATAGCGTTGAATAGGTAATATTGGAGCCGAGGTATTCAATTTTAAATAAATATGCTTGGTTAACAATGTGTTAACATATTCTGTATGATGGAGATGGAGGAGGCTCATGGTCTGCTTGAGGATCACCGGAACACTTTTCCGCACTAACACTGCCATCATAACGACCATTTATTTGTATGACCGTCCATTATTGAGGGTAGACGTGCACGTGAGTGACGAAATAAGAACGCGTCCGGATAGCAAAAGGTTGACTTTAATTAGCAATATTCACTTCACATGAAAATCACACGAGATTGTCTTAAATTAAACGGATTCAATTTTAAATGAAAGGAAACGAGGTGATCCCAAAGATAGCGTTACGTCACGACCGCTCGGTTCGACTGTCTCCACCATAATGGCGCCTGGCCGGCCTGCTCCCGCCATACTCCGGAACGTGACGCAACGCCATCTCTGATTTCACCCGGGCAACTACCCGACGTTTCCTAGTAAAACTTAATAATCGAAACAATCGAAACAATCAAACTCGTAGTTACGCCAGCGTGCCACCAGATGGCGACACATGGTATCGTTATAGCCTTCCGATAGATGGCTCCACTCCGACATGTATATTACTAAGGCTACTACTTATTGTTGTGTCCAAAAAAATGCCGTAGTAGCAAGATTTTCTTAATGTCTTCTATCAATTGTTTACTTTTCACTTATGTTTATGTCTGACACCAATAACCATAGACTAGGTAGTATTGATAAAAATAAGATGGATAAGGACTATTTATAATTGCTTAACTAATTTTATTTGTAAGTAGTATTTACAATTGTTATCTCCCCACCCTTTTCTTTCCGTGAAAGTCATAATCTTATGCTATGAGTCGACTATGGGATTTGGGATCTTGTGTGTTCTGGGCGATGAGGTAGCAATCTATCACTGCTCTCTGCTACTCTTTTTGGCCATTTTGGCCTATGATACAGGAGTCAGAAAATGTATCTAACTGGATTTTATAACTTTTCTATTTGGCCTATGAAATTATATAAGTATTAAAAATATCTCGGCTCGGATACACTTTGGAGTATTACGCGCTATTACAAAGTATGATTATTTTAAATAGATCTGTCAGAATTTACCACTTTAGTCAGTGGCCGTTCACCTAAAAATGTCAATATTTTTACCCAGACCCTTTTACAGAAGCAGATTAATTATTATTATCGTAGGAATCATGTTATAGGCGATGTGGCTAGCAACCCATCACTATTTTGAATCCATTTTCCACCCATACGCCCACAATCTTGCTAAACGTGGCCTGTACGTCTTACACGTAGGCTCTGTCTACCCCGTAAGGGAAAAAGACGTGATATGTGTATGTGTATGTGTATTAATTATGAAGTAAAATAATCATCCTGATACAAGGTATCGAACCATCAGCGCGGTATAATAATTTGATGAATCAAAACGTATTCGTTAATGTTAATTAGATGAAATTATAATATAATTAGCATGAAAAATGTTATAATTTGTGCTATTACATTTTGCTCTGCTTAATATGCTTAATAATATTATATTTTGTTTGCATGGTTTTAATGAGAATGTGAAATAAAGTGTACGTACACCATTATCCTTTAATTGAGACCCTTTCCAAATAATGTCAGTTTACTGCCCTCAGTGACTAATGTCTTGTCTGACTTGTAATATCTTTTTTAAATGGCTTTTTTATTAATTTATGTTTATGTTTGACACCAATAACCATAGACTACTAGTATTGATAAAAATAAGTTGGATAATAACTAAGTACTATTTATAATTGCATTCGTAATTAGTATTTATAATTTTCATCTCTCCGCCCCTTTCTTCCCGTGAGAGTCAATCTAAGGCTGTGAGTCAACATCGGGATTCGGGATCATGTGTGTTCTGGGCGAATGGTTTAGCAACCTTTCACTGCAATATCATATTGTGTCCATCTCTGCCTACTCTTTTTGGCCCTTTTGGCCTATAATACAGGAGTCAGAAATGTATCTATCTGGATTTTATAATTTTTCTATTTGACCTATGAACATCTATTAAAAATATCTCAGCTCCAGTGCACTTTAGAGTATTCCATGCTATTACAAAATATGATTATTTTGAATAGATCTATCATAATATACCATAAAATGGATATAGACGTGATTTATGTATGTATGTACGGTCAAGTGCAAAAATAAGTATCGATACTATTGATGCGAACTTCTCAAAAATATGTCCCAAGACCTTATTACGCCGGTGTAAGAGCGTATGGTACTTATTATTGAAACTTTGACTAGATACATATTATTACACTTGACTGTACACCCCTTGCATAAAAAATCGGGCAGTAATGGTTTTTCAGATTTTTAGGCATTAAAACTTAGAAAGTAAGCTTTTATGCACATCATGGGTGCCCATTTTTTTAAAGGGGGTGTATTATGTTATCTACTCGTCACTAATAATGCGCGATAAAAGGCCGTTTTATGCGCGTCCGAAGATTTAAATAAGGCTTAATTTACATAAATTATTAATTTATGTAAATTATCAAAATATGATACTCGTACCTTAGCAAAATTTTATCGGTAAGAATAGATTTCTATAGTAAAGTTTAGGAATTGAAGAAGTTGACTGTCACATTGTCTCATATAAGTTAAAATAATATTTTTTCATTAAAAAAATCTAATTCATACTTTTATTTGCTATTCATGTTAGACGATACAGATAGTTAAGTAATAAATAAGGGAGCCTGCGTTCCCTTATTTAACAAAAAAACCACCCCAACCAGTAGTATAATCAATAAACCACTACAATTTATTACAAGTTAGCTAACTTCTTCGTTTGAAGGCTGTCAAAACCAACTTTGTTCCTCAACACAAGCCACAGAAACCATAGAAATGCAACTTAACTTACTTATCGGATTTCCAGATGCAGAGTCAGCCGAGGGTTGAATGTGAAGACGGAGCAATATTCACAGGTTTTATACTATTTTCTTCCCACTTTCTAAACTAACCGTGACTAAGACGGGAACAACGGGAGCGATAGTGTACAAAGTTACATTTGTCGCTGAAGAAAAACAACAGCCTTCGTATTTTTCCAATTTCATCACGCTGTGATTGTAGTTCCGCAGTTGGACGCACGAATGCTTAAGTTTGTTAAATCATAATTTGATTTGGCTGGTAGGAAATTAGCTGTGAGTGCATCTACAAGATGACAGCTTTTATTATGTTTTTAACCAACTTCATAAGATGACCAGGTTCTATGTTTCACTGTATTTTTTTTATGTATACCAATAAGGTAGGTAAGGACTGTAAATTAAATTTCTGCTATTTTTTTTTTGTTTTCTGTGGTCTAAATTACTTTACTTTTACTTCCACGCTGGTCTGGGAGCAAAGAAAGAACATAAAATGTACCAGTTGCTTCTCTCTTCCCGCGCAAATGGTAAAAACCCATTGAGGGAATGGGCGAAAATCATAGGAATCATGTTATAGGCGATGTGGCTACAATCCTTCGATCAACAATACAACTAGATTCACGGTGATAGCTCTGAAAACGGCTCCGAGAAATAAGGCCACAAAATAAATTTGTGGCCTTAGTTCTGACAGTATGCGCCAACCTCGGCCAACGTGAGGACGTGTCAAAATGCCACAATGTGCGTTCAAAAATTGCAAAAACAGCCACCGAAACACTAAGGTTTCGGAAGGAATATCTTTCTTTAAGTAAATACAAGTCAGTATTTCATAAAGTACGTAAAAATTGGCAGTTTACATTTTAAAATCAATAATTTATTGTTTGGCTAATGTTGGCCCACCATCTTGACAATAATCGGATGTTTTAGAACAAGAAATTCATGGAGTAGTTCTTGTTTTAAAATAAAATATATATTGCATTTTTTTGTAGATTTCTTAGTGATCCTTTTTGCTGTGCGGAATGGGTAACTATTGTCGCGAGAGAAAGAGAAGAAGAACTTTACATGCCTTACAAAAATTCTGCTATAATGTTCGATTCATTTTGACAAATTCGACATAACTGGAAATAGCCAAAGACGTAGATTACAGAAAAAGGCGATTCCCAAATTGCAGGTATAGTTACATAGAAATGTTTAAAATAATATAAGATGAAGTATAGTGAGAAGGAACAGAGGAGCTATCACTTATTAAAGAAGACGTAAAGCTTCAAGAAAAGTTCAAGCCGTACAATATTTATAACACACACACAAATCACGTCTTTATCCCTTACGGGGTACACAGAGCCTAAGGTAACAGGTACCTACATGCCACATTTAGCAAGATTGTGGGCGTCTAGGTGGAAAATCGAATCAAAATAGTGATGGGTTGCTAGCCTCATCGCCTATAACATGATTCCTATTATAATCGCCCATTCCCTCGACGACTTTCTGCTTGAGAGGCGGTAGGTCGAACAACTAGGCTACTACGGCTGTTGCCTGGCTGGGCCTGCGTGGGAACTATGACCCAATCCCTCTCGTTGTTAAAGGAAGCCTGTGCTCAGCAGTGGAACGTAGATGGGCTTAATTAATAAAATTCATGTTAATATTTGTATTTGTAAATATCTGTCAAATAAAAAAAATCTGAGTTATATACTTAATTGCGACTCCATTATTACCCCGTTCCTCAAATAGAATGACATCTTTTTGAAACGAAGGTAGTTCTTTTGTTTATCGAACGCTTTCGCTCGCTTGTGACGAAACGTCGTAAGTATTATATACAATTATAATTATTTGGATCTTTGTTGCTTAGACTTAAGGTTTATTTTACGTTAATAAAGAAGGTAAAACAGATATAGCTATAAGCATAAGCAACAGGGCCACTTTTTCGCTTTGATTTTGTATGGGACCTTGAATCTAGTTGTATTGTTGATCGAAGCTACAATCCATCACTATTTTGATTCCACTTTCCACCTCTTCGCCCTCAATGTCTTGCTAAACGTGGCATGTAGGTCTTGTTACCTTAGGCTCTGTCTACCCCGTAAGGGATAAAGACGTGATTTGTGTATGTGTACGTATGTAAATTACTTTGCTAGACATTTATTTTTGCATTGATTTCTAAAGCGACCTATAGTTTAAATAATACTGGGTTAAGCCGGGTGCACATCTGCGTGCTTAACCGTAACTAATACACGTTACAGTAGCCAAAACAACTAGTGTGGACGTGGCGTTCCGCTCTCGGCAAACTCGCGAGCTTCGTCTGCATTAGGGTTTATGTTCACTGTAACGTGCAAAGTTATAGTTACAGCTCGCAGATGAGTACCCGGCTTTAAAGTACATGTTTCCATACATTTTGACAATACTTACAGTATTCCTGAGCCTACCTAAGAATGATGAATCGGAACTAGCTAGCTACCCGATCAGAGTGAAATAATACTTGTCCATAAAACTAACTTTAAATATAATAATTATAATTTGCAATCAAACGAAAAACGTTCCTTTAAGCGTTCTATTTATAAATGCACAACAAAATGACACTTTCAATTTGCTCCAAAATAACGCACTCGCGCGGGGCAAAGTTAAATGGGCAATTTTGTAACTTTGAAAAGATTCGAGACATGTTCCAAGCGGTGACCGAGAAAATTGCCTCGGGGCGGGAACCAATACGAAATGACTGCCAAATTATCGCGAGAAAGGGAGAATTTTCTTAAATCAAAATGTAACTTTCCGGTAAAGATTTAACCATGGACGTACGACTAAATCTGGACCGTGCTTCACATTGTTTTTGAGACAATTTTGGAGCATGTTTGCTCTCACTTGGTTTCGTCATTACCAAAGACAAAGTCGTCCAATATCCCACGTAAAAGAAACTTCTGAAACTAGTACCAGTTAGCCCTGAAGACTTACCTACTAGGTACATCTTTTCAATTTAGCGTCTTTGCATAAAGGCGACCAGCAAAAATTTTGGTATTAGATTTCGTCTGTCCCAATATATTCTTGCATGAGAGCAATAATCATGTTTGCTTCTCTTTCTTGCATTGATGGTATTTTGTGAAGTGCTTGTGCTTAGCCGTAACTGAGTCCAGGTTTGATCATACATCCATGCATTGAACTTTTTTTAATGCTCCGTCTTCGGAACTTCATCGGCCATGCTCGCGAGAATTAGGTTTTTGTCGGTGCCGGTCGGCTTCTTCGGTTCCAGGGCCGCCCTCATTTCAAGGGCGCGCGTGTCCGTTTCCAAGGACTGGTTCTTGTCGGCCAAGTCCATGGCTATCTTGATAGATGCGGCCTCGAGGGCATTGTACGTTGCTCTGGAAAAGCGGGAAAGTTGATTGAATTCTATTGTTCGATTATCCTCTTTTAGAACCATGGTATTTTTTGAGTTAGCTGTATAGTTTCAACATGAAACTACCGTGAGACTTAATCATCATTACACATAAACGCGAACGCGAGCGCTCTTGGAAAAAGGACTACGAAATAGTCCGAAACATGGCGAGCATCACTCGACTTTTTATACGTGAGTTATCCGTTTATGTGTAATGATAGCTGTATAGTCTTACATATTAAACCCATTAGCAAAAAAACGGGCATCCAAGATTTTCCATGCCACGAAGAATTGCTGCAGTCAATCAGCACACTCGATATTAATCGATTAATCTTTTATTCCATTGTTTGTAACTTTTAAGTACTAAACCAGAAAGTAAATTGAAATTCTCTTATTTTTTTTCATAAATAGTAGTTTTCAAAAAAAGTGATAGGTAGATTGTAGAGTCAACAGTTAAATATGAAACCATCAGCGAGTAACCGGCTAATTAAGTAAGCCGAAGTGGCAGACAGATAATGTGAAGACGTGTTAGCCGAAGTATTTGGAGACATGTTCAGCGACCACATAAGGCAAAAGCAGTAATCCAATCGCGCCTTTAAGAGGGACATTCAAAAGTTTTACAAATTTCCCCTTACGACTCATGATTTTAAAGCGTAAAAATCCATGACTGTGCCACATGACATGATTTGGAACTAAATGACAGTTATTAGCTTGATATTTTAAGAAATAACGTGAATTATACAGGTTGGTTTTACTTATTGGTTCACAAGATTGTGGGCGGGAGCGCCTTTATATAGAGACGACAGGTGACACATGAATGCGATGACGTCTATGGACTTGCCGAAGTTAGTGTGCGTGCACGCATGTCGCGTCGCCACGTGAGTCCGATTTTCCACCCTTAATGCACTCGTAAGGAGCAAGCCACACAGATGAGAAGTAGAATGAGGATGTGATGCAGACCTTAATTTCCGTTACAATGAATGTTTCTTATTTCTTATTTTTCACCTCTTATGTGATGGCTCGCACCTAAACGCAATCGGTTTCTGCTGGTGGGTCACCACACGTGAGCGACCCCACCATTTTAACCGATACCGGCACTAGGTTCTCTTCCACCAGACGACAACCTGACTGACATTTTAGTCGTTTGTGTCGTATTTTGAGCCAGATGGAGACAAAACGACTTAAACTCAGTCAGGTGGATGTCTGGTCGGAAACAGAAACGGTTATCCGTTTGCTTGCAAAATGATCTTCTTAGCTTCCAAAGAACGGTTCAATGGGAGCACCCTTTGGCATGCTAAACAAATTTCCCCTGAGCAGGCTGTTTAGCAGTTCGTTTTCTCTCCGGTAAGCTGTAAAAGGCATCAGCGGCTAACAGTAACAATTCGTTATGAAAAATTCTGCTGGTCAGAGGAAACCGAACTGTATACATACTATTAGAATTGTTCTAAAAACGTAATGTGGTCGCTGAAGCTTTTAGACGTGCCTATTGTCTGCAAGTCTGCAAGCATAATATTTTGTATGAACTCCCTCCATTAATTTGTTGCATAAATTATATCCCGCGTGGTGAATAAATAATTTGACCTCGGACCTTCCCATGCGACTTGTGAATTTCATAGGATTATCCTGCGTTGGCGGTGTAACATGCTTTTCGCAGATCGTAATTTGTGGTGAAATCGGGTTATAGTTTGTCCATTAGCCCTTTGGGGGAGGATAAACAGATTTGCAGGCCAGCCGTGACAAAGCCTAACCGCAGTTTATTTATACACACGTGCTATTACCTGTGGTTTGGCTCGTGCGGTTCTTCCATTATTTCTACCCTGAATTGAAATTGGGATTTGATACAAAAGTACGCATGGACGCGTCATCAGTTTCACCAGTTTTGCAACGTTGGACCTCTAAAATCTACTTAGTAGGTTTTTTTATGGAAAGAGGGACACTAACGAGCATGCGAGCCACCTGGTAAGCGAAAACCTCCACCTATGAGAACCAGCAACCCCAAGAGACTTGACGGTCAGTTGCCATCCTTTAAGGGAACAGTAAATTCTTTTTTTGAAGGCCCCGATGTCGTAATTGGTTGGGAACGCCACTGGCTGGAGCTCCTTTATCAAGGTGGTGACGATGAAACCAATTTACGGCGAGCAGCTCCTCAGAACACCCAACCGGATATAGACAATAGATTGAGAGTCAGCGAAAGGTATTCTCCTACAATATGGAGTGCCAAAAACAGAACGTCATCAAGAAGCAACACTAACAAACACCAAGTGCTTCAAGTCGTCTTCTCTTCAGACCAGACTCTACCTTTAGCAATAAATGATACCAACAGAGATAAACGGACGATTTTAAATCGTTTCCTGTGTTGTATAAACGTAGAATACACGAAATCAAGTGACCCATTACAATATAACGCGGGCTGCGATAGCTTTTGTCGGGACGCCGAAATACAATCATTTGGAAAAAATCTCGCGGTCTTTCATTTTTTTGGTGAATTGTTATTTAGTCAAATCAAAATCAAATCTTTTTTATGCATGCCGCTAGGGGCTTCTTCAAATGTTTTTTATTTAGACAATTACAATTTTCTTAACCACTAAATTATTAAAAAGGTGAAAAAGAGTAGCGAGTATCTATGCATAACAAAAGGTTAAACAATCCGAGTCATGCATGATGAAGCTATGTTAGTTATGACAGATCACATCGCATCAACTTACTTGCCGCAATCCAGTTTCTCCTGCAACTGCCGAATTGTTTCCCTTAGGTTGCGTACTTCCTCCTTCAGTCCGATATCAGCCTCGTCCGATGCCAGTTCATTGCCAGGGCGATAGCCTCGCGTCTCCAGCCGAGTCTCGGCCACTTTGAGGGCGTTTACTTTGTCAGCAAACTGCTCTCCCATTACTTTTAGCTCGGTGGCTAGTTTGTCCATGTTTTCTTCCATCTAAATAGTAATAATTTATTAAAATTATAATAAATCAGGATAAGTTCTATCCCGTTTATGAACATCGCACATTGAGTCATTTGACTCGTACCCGAATTCGCTCGACGATTTGACGAGGCATAGAACGAGGCAATCCACGAGCTTCTAATTTTGAGTTAAAGTCTTATGAAAAACTTGTAGTTAATCTATGTAACTAAGCGAGCTGCAACAGGGACACACAAATGCCTAAATAAAGAGTCTTCTTCTTCTTCTTTTATTTGTGGCGTATCAAGTCGTTATAGTGACGACAACTTCGCCAATGTCAATGTAAAATTTTTTATTTAAAAATCTTGTGACAAAATGTCGGCAACGTTGTACGGTAATGGTCAAAGACCCCCCTCCCCCCCTGTCGGGCTCTTAGCCAACGGTCAATGATATCCCTCAGAAACTGCCAGGAAATCATTAGCCGTTGCTCAGGGCGCACCGGACCAAGCACTGCTCTTCCCCCCGGACGGATCCAAAAACGAACCGCAGCTCTTAATCACACGTGGAGGTAACCCGACTCGCACAAAGAGTCTGTAATATTAAACCCAGCTTTGACTTGCTAGTAAAAATCTGGAAGTCGAATTACATTGTAGCACTTGAACGCGTTCGCATTGGCCAGGCAATGTTAAAAATATCTTCGGACAATTGACACAAATTGACCTAGTCCTAAACTAAGCAAAGTTTGTAATATGGGTACTAAACAACGGGTAATTAAACATACTTACATAGATAAATAAATACATACTTAAACACATATCAAAACATCCAAGACTCGAGAACACACATTCGCATTTTCATACAAATATCTGCACCGACCGGGGACCGAACCCGAGACTTCAAGCATCATAGTCAGGCTCTCTAACCACTAGGCTATCCGATCGTCAATATATAATAAAACTTTCAGGATTTCTCCTGTAAATATAAACTTGGCTTTAAGACGAGTAGTCAATCGAATGAGAGAAGTTACAACTATGTATTTATTCAGTGTTCAGAACACTGAACAATCTTAAGTCAATGTGCTAGTAACTTTTTGTTGTGCTCAACGAGAGTTATTTTTCTGACGCCGTTGGCATTTAGCAAACTTACCTTCATTTTCTGCCAATCCAACTCGTTCCTGGCCCTCTGCGTGTCATATATGCGCCTGCGCATCATATAGTTAGTGACGTCAGTTTGAGCCCGCAAGGCGTTCCTGGCGCGACCTCTGGCCACGAAGAGAGATTCACGCAGACAAAGGGTGTCTTGGAGCTCCGTTATCGCCATTTGTTTCGTAGACTCGCAATGGTCCAACCATTGATCGTAAGTTATCATTCTGTAATGTTTACATTCGAAATGATTACATTTGAATTAAGTAAATAGTAAACCGTGTAAACCTGGTCGGCGTGAAAGGCTAAGGCTTAAGTTAACATTGCTGATAACTTTGCTCCAATGCCTGTCCCTCCATCTGTCACAAGCACAAATGCAATATGTATTGAAGTGGATGATGAATATTAATGTCATAATTAAATTTAGTGCCAGCCCTAACCCTTGATCTGGCTAGAGCATGGTTATCTATGCGTGCATGGTTGTTTATTCCGGCGTTTTTGCTCAATCGATTGAAATACAGATCTGTATGGCGGTACGGTATTCCTAGAGAGCGAGTATTAATAGGATTTGTACTTGGCTGGTTTCAACTTAGTACAGCCACATAAACAATACTACATTTACCTCTTCGGTGTCTTCAACGAATCCGTTTTGTACGTGATGTTCGCGCAATCTTTATCCAAACTGAGCATGTCTTTGTCAATTTGTAGAGTCTCATTCTTGTCGTTCAAGTCCAGCTGCAGTTTGAATTTCACCACTTCCAGTTTGTTTATCTTCTCCCAAGCCGACTGGCAACGGTCTATTAGCATTTTCTTGTTGCTTTCAGTAACGCAAAGTTCCTAAAAGAATTCCGCCAACATTTTATTTTTACAATTTAACTTAGATAATGCTTGCTTAGATAATGAAATTATTAAATTGAAAAATCATTAGCGCACATTCATGAATGTAATGACTGAAATTTTTGCGTTTAAAAATCTAAAAGACCTTATAATTCTGGGGGCACGGTAGTGCCACCGCCAAGACGGAACAAAGATAACGTTATTTTATTAGACATGTCTAAGCACATTCATGGCATGCAAAACATGATCTTGATTCTTGACTTAATAAATGTGTTTACTAAATGGCCACTATTCATTATTAGATCAAAATTGCGTAGGTACTGAATGTCTAATCACGATTCTTTTCTCTTGTAAGAATCAGTAATTAAATAATAAAATCTATTTTACGCCACAATTAATTATTTCTAAGGAATAGATTAACCACAAAAAATAGCCATGAACTCATCACCTGATACTGTAATTAATAAACACTACCCACTTATCCCTTGCTTGTTAAACTTATGTTAACATATGAATGCTGTCATTTTGACTACATCTTACTATTAGATCCATGAATCCAAGTGACGTAAGCACCAGATAAAAAAAACCAGTTTGGCAGTCTGGCAAAACAAGTTTAAAACCTTTTATGAATCAAGGAGTAAAAACAAAAACTAGCAGGGGCCTTACCATGACGTCTTAATGGGAATCATTTCCGATTCAGTTTTAATTCGCTCGCTGTCAGATCCATGCTAAAAACGACAGCTAAAACCTGAACTGAGTCGGAGTCGAACAGCATTAAGACGTCATGGTAAGGCCCCAGAACATTGAAAAGAAGCGTTATTCACAAATACCTTTTTCAATTCAGTATCAGCCAGATCGTACGTCAACTCGGAACTTCTTCGGCCATCTCTGTTCGAGAGACACTCGGAACACACCAACAGAGGCATATTGAGCTGTTCGAGCTCACGTTCAGTTGACGCTTTCTCTTCTTTGAGAGCCCCCATCTCTTTATCGAGGCGATCCAGCAGTTCTTGAAGAGTCGACCTCCATTGTTCTATTTCATACACTCTAAAAATTAAAAATATTATTTTGTATTTGTGTTTATATACATATAAACCTTCCCCTCACTCTATCCATTAAAACTACTAAATCTAACTATTGCAACATCGAGAACCATACTAAATGAGGAGACTCGCCGTTAGCGATCTTTGATATTTTTCGAACCTACACTCATCTGAGTTTTTTCCAAAAAAAAAGTCCAGATGATCACATTTTCCAGAATTTAACTATTTTGGATTTTTTTTACTCAGAATCGTTTACATAGGACACATTTTTCCTTGTATGAGAATCGATAGGGTAAACGATTATGAGTAAAAAAAAAACCCAAAATATTTAAATTCTGGAAAAAGTGTACACGTGGACTTTTTATTTAAAAACTCTCATTTATGAAATAAATAGCCTCAATAATTTCTTATAAATACGCTTTTAAGACCTGACACCATTTACTGATAAAGTATAAAGCACCTCGCTCTGAGTCGATTGTTGTTATGGTAGCTGTCCCACTCTGTTTTGATTTTGGTCTCGTTTCTGAGCTGATGAGCACCATGACGAAGATCGAAGGCATCTGCTCTTCTAGTGTCTGAAGTTACCTGTAAAAAATTAAACAAATGACGCTCGGCGAGAAAGGTTATTGGGTAACCGATAGTCTTTTTAATTATAGACAAAACAAATAGGCAAAAACAAGTCTTAGATGTATTTTTATGTTTTCAGAAGACTTGGTTTTGCGTAAGTAGCATACGACAGGCTAAACTAAAATACACAGTGTGTCAAAACCACCAAATAAGATTACTATAATATTTACATATTATATTTCCGGGACAAATTCTTTTTTACTAAAAGAGCAACTATTCCAGTAAAAAAAGTAATAAAGTGGACCAAAAGTGTCCCTTTTGGAAGCTTTAATACACAAAAGCTCGCAACTGCGCACTTCAAAACCTTATTCAATCTCGCAAAATTTGAATCCTCGATCTTTGCCATTTCCATAGAGGAATTAACCAAATGAGCGGAAATGTCATATAATTTTGAACGAAAAAATAATCCTGCTATAAATCTGAAATAAGATTGCTACTTCCTGATTGGCAGATCCAACGTTAATCGTGGCACTGCAGTTGCATTGGGCAAGTAGATATAACTAATTATATTGACAGAAAATAATTACGATTGCCTATTGCATTGCACAATAAATAATAGTCACTTGATATTAATAACTTAGTTCTATGCTGATCTGGGAGCAAAGAAAAAACATAGAATGTAACAGTTGCTTCTCTTCCCGCGCAGATGGTAAAAGCCCATCGAGGGAATGGGCGAAAATCATGTTATAGGCAATGCAGCTAGCAACCCATCACTATTTTGTTTCCTTTTTTTGCCATCTATACGCCCACAATCGAGCTAATCGCGGCCTAGGTCTTGCTACCTTAGGCTCTGTCTACCTCGTAAGGGATAAAGACGTGATTTATTTGTGTGTATGTGTGTGTGTGTAAGAGATAAAGTAACACCGATCGCGAAAAGACTTTTGCTAATAAGGTATTAGTGATAATTCGTTTCAGAATTTGTTTGGTGTATTCACTCTCTATCGGTAATTGCTCTATGGCTATCTCCGACGACCAAAAACAATCTAATATGAATGTAGACTGGAATAAATTCAACTTTACATCGGAAAGAAAGTTTGACGAAATGAATATTTACGAGGATCCAAGTTTGAATGTGTATGAATGAAAATTGTGTTTTACGGGAGCAATTTCAAGTGTTTTTTCGACCTTTAAATTTTTACCACTGCGTGTGTAAGTAAGTACTTATATCCTCAAATTTATATAAATGAGTAATTTCGGGACAATTTTATGCCGAGGCGAGTCTTCATGATGGAACTGAGCAACTAGTAAAAAGATTATTCATTTCAGCATTTTTCTTTACGAATAACGCTTATGGTTAAATTAAAACTAAACTTATTACTAAGTTTTATAGGTCACTTGTGGGTCAGTGAGCATCACTATTTAACCCATGGACTTAGTTAAATTCCTCAAGATCTCAAGTTGACGCAACTATATACTTTTTTATACAGTCACTAGCTTCTGCCCGCGACTTCGTCTGCGTAGAATTATACATAAAAACCTTCCTCTTGAATCACTCTGTCCATTAAAAAAAACCGCATCAAAATCCGTTGGGTAGTTTTGAAGATATAAGCATACATAGGGACATAGGGACAGAGAAAGCGACTTTGTTTTATACTACGTAGTGATTGTCAGATACATCGTAGCGACCAATGTGTCCAACTGTACGTATGATGACGTTAAGGACTTGACATAAAGCCTAGTTTCAGTGACACTTTCGCCATATTTGAAGCTGACTGTATGAACAACGTTCATAATTTTTTACAGTTAGTAAAAGTGAAAGATTCAGTTAAATAAAAGTAGTGAGAATTTGAAAGATCCCATATAAATATGAAAAATAAAACATCTTAGGAGGTTCAAAATAGGAGATATTGTTCTACCAACTCAAAACCCGCTCCTGTGAAACGCAATAATGCTGTTACAATTGGCATTGTTCATTTTTTTTAGTATGCTCCAATTCGAAAACCATTTCGCGGAAAACCATCAATTATCCGATTTATCTTGTCCGATTTCAAAAATACTTTATGATTGCAGATATTTTTGTAAAAGTACTTTGAACCTTTGTTTGACCGAACGACCGGGTTTTTAGACAGAATCCAGCATCGAATGTTTGCCACAAAAATGAAAAAAAAAGTTTGGCTACGGCAACTGTCACGTGTCACTGTCAAATCTAACAAAACTATAGACAAAGCCGTTTTTTTTATAGCCAGCCGAACGAAGGCGATTGGGATTCTGTCTAAATTCACGAATTATCAAACAGCGAAAAAATATTTATTATTAATTAACAAAGCTACGTAAAAGCATAATATTCAAATTAGTTGCTTGAAATAGTCCATTTTATCAAATAAAGGTGTTAAAAGCACAGCTTAAAAAAAATGAACAATGCCAATTTTGACGGTAGAAAAAAGAAGATTTTCAATCAAAGACAGGAAATTGAATCACATAGTTTTCTTTGATAACTAATATAGACGCAGTCTGATTACTTCTTGATTAGTACCCTGTTAATGACAAGCCTGGATCTTAATTAACGAAATTAACTTACACTTGAAGATTCCAAACTTCAAGTTTTGGGACCAACGGAAAATTTTATGACTTTCAGCGTTGCTATGTAGCTTAGAAATGATTTACATTTTTAATGCTATAGAAAATTATATGAAATAACTATGCTGCCGATTGCCTTCATTTGTTAAAGCGGATATAACAATTTAAAATAACATTCAACATAACAGTTTGAACATTTGCAGCCCATTCAACAAAAAATCTAAAGTTAGTTGACCCAAGTTACTATAACAATAATTTTATCCATATCCGACGATTTTGACATTATATTCAAAATCCCTTGGTGATGGTAAAAGCCCATTGAGGGAATGGGCGAAAATTTCAGGAATCATGTTACAGGCGATGCGGCTAGCAACCCATCACTATTTTGATTCCCTTTTCCACCTATACGCCCACAATCATGCTAAACGTGGCCTTAAGGTTTTGTTACCTAATGCTTTGTCTACCCCGTAAGGGATAAAGACGTGATATATGTATGTATGTATGTATGTATTCAAAATCAATCTTTTAAATAATAATAATAATATTTTATAATGATAAATTATCATTATCGTAGCCGATCGACCAAAACACAAGCTATCGTTTTATCATCGTAACCAAATCGACGCTAGTCGTTCACAGGGCACTTGGACCTCCGAAAGGCTTTGCCAGGCAATTTCGGCGGCGTGGTACGGACAAGAAAACTTTTCTAATTTGCCGTCGAAATCAGAGCGACCCCGAAATGATTGGGGCGACGTGGCCGTCGGGGATGGAACAATGATTTATCATTTGCCAAATATTTTCAAGGTCCTCGAGTGATTTTGGAGCAATAATTCATTTGTGGCATGATACGGGTAAGCCCGCAAGCCGTTTGCCGTCGCTCTTTCTTAATAAACAATGGTAAGATTTTATTTACTTAGTAATTTTGTCTGGTTCATGCGAATGTAAATAAAATATGTATATGGAAAAGAGAGTTCAAGTCTTTGAAATAATGTAGCTCCCTTCCCCCATTTGAATTGTAATTCTAAAGAGTTACCTATGTTGTCAAGAATTTATCTTATTTAGAGTTTTACAACTCAGATAAAAAATGTTTTTAAGAGATTAAACGTACACTTCAGGTCTAAAGTCTAAATTTTGAAAACCCTCACGCATTAATCGAGTAACACACAAGTGACACACACACACACACACACACACACACACACACACACACACACACACACACACACACACACACACACACACACACACACACACACACACACACACACACACACACACGCACGCACGCAGGCACGCACGCACGCACGCACGCACGCACGCACGCACGCATCGACATCAAACTTATAATCACTGCTCTTTTAGTAAATCAACTGCTTTTTAGTGTTTGCAAACACGTTGTAGGGTAATGCTTATAAAAAAAATTAGCGTTCCACATTGCAGTGGCTTATGATTTACAGGCCACGAGTGTAGTCTATACTAATATTATAAAGAGGAAAGATTTGTACCTATTTTTGTATGTTTGTAATGAATAGGCTCAAAAAGTACTGGGCCGATCTGGATGAAATTTGGAACATAGATAGATTATAGTCTGGAATAACACATAGGCTACTTTTTATCCCGGAAAATTGTGTGATTCCCGCGGGATAGCGATAAACGGATTCTACGCAGACGAAGTTGCGGGCAACTGCTAGTGTATTATAAACAGCTTAATAATATAAGTAAGGAGACCAGGAGAGTTCTATCTCTGCCCTCCCATTTCGTTTAAAACTCGAAAGTGTAACAATTGAAGTGTCAATGCCGAACAAAAATAACTAGGGAATATGCATCAAAATAGTATCTCACCTGCAATCCATACAACCGAGCATCCCAATCAGGCAAACTTAAATGCGGCAACGGCTTTTCAAATGTCACTACCGACTGCATATTTAGATTTCACGAATAATACGGGTTAAAAACTAATTATTTATTGGCTAAATTATTAGAAAACGCACGAAAAAGAGACTGTCAATAAATCAAAATGGTTTTTTTTTCATCGACGTGGCCAGCTCGCAACCCTATTCCTTACCTTCTATAATGGCCAGTGGGTTAGTTTAATAATTAAATTTTATGGTAAAGACCTCCATGGTCCCATTTTGATATATATATTTTTACGTTTGAAACTCGGAGGGTATTTGGCGGGAAATTGATGAGAGTTAATTGTGTTTACGATAAATTTGTTTTTTTGTTGCTTTTAAGCATATAATATCTTGTTTGTGGTTGATAAAGATTGTGCTCCACAAATGAAGAAATCAGTTAAAAACGCGTATTCTCTCAGTTTTATTGCCCCCAAGTACCCACCAGCTGCTTCTCGCCGTAGCTCTCGCCGTGAAGTACACTATGGCTTTACGGCTGTATGGGCTTTGAACCCTTTGCCGTCCTTGTCTAGAGAAGAAAATAAAAACAAAAATTGAAACATGTAAACTAACTTTAACAACCGCCAACTTCTGAAATAAATGGGACTTATGACTAAAATTATGCATATAAATAAGGATGAAACCTATACCTATGGCTTAAACTAGTATATCGCCGGGTTGGAGCCAAAACCTACTAATTAGCCTAAAAAAACTTTTTTTTTGAGTAAACGCTTTTTGAATGTTCGCTATTAAAATTAAGACCTTACAATTGAAATAATCTCAGTTTTATGTTTAAGAACTTACAGTACAGTTATCCAAATTTTAGATAATTATATGCCAGATAATATTTCATATTATGATATACATAGTCATATTTGTGCAAAAAAATAAAATATAAAATATAACCTTAATTTAGTTGTTTTTGCTTCTTTAGTAAGCAATTTAGTCGGTTTTGCTTCTACGCTAATTGCTAAGAAGTAACCGAAATATTACATCCCAGAACCAACTTCATTTATATCTTGTTTCCTAGCGACCCGCCCCGGCTTCGCACGGTATATTATGCATTTATTATACATATAAACCTTCCTCTTGAATCACTCTATCTATTAAAAAAAATCGCATCCAAATCCGTTGTGTGGTTTTGAAGATATAAGCATACATAGGGACACGGGGACAGAAAAAGCGACTTTATTTTATACTATTGTATTGATGATTAACTCTAAAGATTTTTAGTATTTCTACTACACTCTTCTGGAGCAAAAAAGTACTAGGTAAGTAAACATAATATTTTTTGCCTTAGTAATTTGGACCATGCTGTTATTATTAATATAGCACCAAAAATAACTAAAAAGGTTTCGTATTTTTTGCATCTATGTGTCCAAAATATCTCGTCAAAATTATGAAGAATTATTTGTTTTTGATTTTGTAAAATATTTTTTTCTCAACTTAGTTGTTTTTGCATTTGATACCCTATAGCTTGATAAGCCAATATTCGGTTTTTACATTCGATAAGTCAGCAACGGTGCGTCACACAGTTTAGTGGGTTTTACTACTAGATAGATAAAAAATTGCCGATTCGAATGGTAATTTAAGTCAAAAACTCGAAAAAATAGCAGATAATTGGTTTTGGCTCCAACCCGATGATATAATTATGAATATCCCGATTGTATTTTGTTTATGATGTGTTTACTACGACTTAAGCTACAACTTTATTAAGTACATGTTTAATAACAGAAAGCCAGAATATTACGCAACCATGTCAAGGTCACATCAACTTAGTAAAATAACAAAAGAGGAAGTAAACAAGCTCCCAAATATTCGATGGAAAGCTACAACTTTACAAGTAAATTCAAACGAAATTGTAATGCTATCCCTTACCAACTACATACTTAAGAGTGAATAAGCATCATCCCCATTGCGGGACTGTAATATTCAGAAAGGTGGCTATAGGGTTGCCAGTTTTTAGAATGGAAAATGCGGACATTTAGTTCGTTTGAGTGGAAAATTAAAATCGTTCAATAAAACCAATCGGGTGATAGAAATGTCCATTGAGAACCATTTTTAGGCTGAACTCATTCGCTGTGAAATACGATTCAACGGGTTCAAGATGAATTTACTTTTGACAAAGTCTTTAATCGGTCGCTCTAAAATACGCTATAGGGAAACAATTATGAGCATGTTAAAGTTGATCGAGTAAGTTTTCAATTTTAAGCGATTCATGAATGAAATACGAGTAAATGAAATTACAACTGCCGTGTGATGAGATGACAGCGAAAAGGTTTTTAAATTTTCGGACTTTTTCTGAGTTGGGGCCCAACTATTTGTTAAATTTTATCAGTTTTGATTCTCAAACCGTGAAAAATGAAAACACAGTTTTAAAAGGTTTCATCTTTTATCGCGTTCACCAAAAAAATATTTTTTTCGGTACCTGTAGCAAAGAGAGAGCCTTAAAGTATTTAATATTAATTTTAACTTGATACCTCCGCATGTTTCTTAATAGTCACACGGACAGATAAACAGACAAAAGCTTACACGCACGTTAGCACGCTTAGTTTTAAGTTTGATTTACTTTATATAAATGTATGTATACTCTATTTGTGGTAATAAAATTCTATTCTATTCTATTCTATTCTATTCAAAAGGACAACAAATTGATTATATAAGGGTTTTTTCTTTGTTCCTTTTTTTTAGGTAGGTACCAAATTTTAAAAAAGGTTACGTCTACCCACATTTACGTATAAGACGTTACTTGTATTTATCTCTAACCCTCCAGGCAAAAAAGGGCTCGTGTGGCATTTGCGGTCAGAAATGGCGTTTGTTTTTGTTTAGGATTCTGCAATGTTGCCACAATTTAATTATGACTTATGCCTGATATTATATTTTGCTACCTCTTAGCTAGCCTCTTGGATAAGGGATGAAACAAGTGCTTAAAATCGTGTCATCAGTAAAATTAGAAGAACAGTTGCTGATACACGCCGCTTGTGGCGCTGCCAATTTGCTCATATTGATTGAAATGTTTACAAACGCGTTCGAGCAAACAAAAAACGTTTACCTTTTTATTCCGCCAACAAGTAAATGTAAAGATTATTAATATAGACTTCTGCAAAGTAACGCCTGATTCAACCAACAGCGTTTTTCGTACCGACCGCGGCTTTTTATAGCAGGTTGAGACCGATAGACACCAACCAAGTAATTTTTTTTTATTTTGTTTATAAAATTTGAGCATTTTTAGGGTGAAGTTGTGAGTCGCGTAAATTCGGTGAGTTATTTCTGCTAGGGACATTCAGTTTTATACAAAACTCCTGTTTCGTACACGCGGCGACGCAATATTTTCATTGAATAAATTGTACTCCAGTACATTCAGTACCTAGTTATTCTTTCTTTTAGTTTGTACCAAACAAAAACAAAGTATGCAAAAACTTACGGGATTATTGTACCAAAACTTGTACTACAAGGCCTGTACCCTCATTGGTATTGTCCTTATTTTTACCAAATCGTAGTGACCCTACAGGCCTAAAGTTTCTCTACCATGAGGGCAAGTTCGACTGCCACTCAGACGCACTATCCCGCGATCATAAATTTCCTTGCTAATGCGTTTTGGAATGCTGCCACATTCTTATCTTGCTTATTTTGCAGGCCGAGTTTTAGGAAAGAACAAACATGGCTGTTTTAGATCGTACTTTTAAATCCTGCCGCTCTGTTTTTACCCATTATTTTTAGCTTCATTATGTAATATCTTATTATCCGGCACGATAAATGGGAGGAACTTGCTTGAAAGAGGAGTGAATAGCGGAGGAGTCTAGCAGGGGTGCGACTCGGGTTACCTCCACGTGTGGTCAAGAGCTGCGGTTCGTTTTTGGATCCGTCCAGCGGAAAGAGCAGTGCTTGGTCCGGTGCACCCTGGGCATTGGCTAATAATTTCCTGGCAGTTTCTGAGGGATATCATTGACCGTTGGCTAAGAGCCAGACAGGGGTGGAGGGGGTCTTTGACCATTACCGTACAACGTTGCCGACATTTTGTCGCAAGATTTGTTAATTATATTTCTGTTACTTTGACATTGGCGAAGTTGTCGTCCCTATAACAACTTGATACGCCACAAATAAGACGAAGAAAAAGGAGTCTAGCAGATGAACGTCAAGCGCACGACCAAGCTTTTTTCCAAACCAGAGCACGTGTTGGAACAATCGTCCCTTCTTGGTCGCTTTTACAAGTCCATTGTGCGGTCGGAGATGCCGCCCCGTATAGGCTTGTTCAGCCGCTAAAGAAAGTGCTACTGACATAATGCTTGAATCATCTGTTATAGATGTAAAGGCCTTTAAAATGTTCCTAATATCTTTAACGATGATCAGATACTCAGAACTGTATGGAGAGACGGTTCAGGGTCGGGTGGAAAGCAAATGAACTCGCTGGTGTAAAATGATCAAAAAAGGTTCAGAGTTCGTTATCATCACTACGGTGGGTAGCAGAGGCATTGCATTGCATTCCAGCAGAACTTAAGGAGGACAGCCGGCAGTGGCTGGATGAGGGAAGCCCAGGATCGCGAAAGTTGGCGCATTATGAAGGAGTCCTACGTCCACTACGTCCAGCAGTGGACGGACAATGGCTGTAGATAGATAGATAGCAGAACTGGAAGCACATCGGAAAGAGAACAGTCTTCGGGAAACTAGACGATCCACCGTCTCTCCGTGTGACTGGTCTGCGCAATCTTGATCACTCTGACAAGAGTGTTCGACTGAGAAGAACTACCTAACTAGATTCAATGTGTAGATAACAGAACCTAGACCTATAGACCACGTTTAACATGATTGTGGGCGAGGTGGAAATGGGATTATTTTATTAACTCTTGCGAAATTTTGCACTTACTCCTAATTGGTCCAATTAGTTTAAAATTTGGCACACAGGGCTCCAAAGACAAGGCAATAATCAAGTACCGTTACCAAAGAGCGTGTTTTAAAAGTTTTATTTTCACTAACTTATCATAAGAATGGCATAAGTTTGTCCTGATGATTTATGCTCGTACGGTTCGCAGCTGTCCTAAATAAGCGAAGTAAATCCGTATTTGTTTAGGACGATTACTATTCGAATAGATGTTGCCAACGACTTTGTCTACGAGGAATTCTTTTAACGATCTTGCGGGAAGTAAGCAATTTTCCGGGATAAAAAGCATCCTACAGTAAGACGACTCTGAAGGGACCGTGCAAACTACCCGTCTTGAACTCTATAGTAACAAAACTTACTCTAATCTCTTTGTTACATTATAACGCTTCCAATCAATAGACACAAGACAAGGTTAACTGGTAGAGATCCCTTATAGAGATAAGTTCGCCTTTGTGCATTTATTAATGTTATTTTTTTTGTGAATTGTGTCTGTTTCTTTATATTTGTACGATAAAGCATTTACTTACTTACATACTTTTTATAAGCTATTAAAAAGGTGATTTCTCCATAGTTTTGTGTATCAACATAATTAGCTGTGATGTCTATTATTTGCTAACTTATTTCAAAATATCAATACTTGTACCTACATCAAACTTTACATTTGCTGAAAGTTTTCAGTTCTAATATTTTTTAATAAAGTTTTATTTGGATTTATATGACTAACTAGTCTACATATTTAGGGCAAAATTTTACTTATTCTCACAGTTGACTTCATTTCAGTAGCAAATGGATTTAATGGACTATAAAATCTATTCACAATCATACCTGTTACAATGTATTAATGCTAAGCAACACGCGACACATTAAAATCAATATGCACCCAATACCGACATTTGAATACAATTCCATTCTATGCATATTTACTGTATTCATGTATCACCTTTCATCTCTTTTCAAAGAAAAATAAACAACACGACTTGGCATTCCATTATGCCACACGTGAACAAGAAAAACGGTATTCTGGACGAAATACGTTCTCGCAAAAGAAAATACTACGGTCCTATTGCGGTCTTTTTAAGCACAGCAATTAACTTGCTCATGTGAGCGTAGTTGATAAAAGTTTGCGAGGATATCATTAGATAGAGGAATTAACCCTGACAGAGTGACAACAATTACTCAGTCTTCCTTCTAATATTGTAATATATTTATTTATTTATTTAGGCATTAATCCCATTACAATATTTAATTACAATTACAATTTTCAAATTAATTAATTAATAGGTGAATTAAATTAAATTACATTAAATAAAATGGATTAGATTAACTTAAAAAAAATTAAATAACATAAAATGATGTAAAACAAAATCATTATTTTTATCACACATTAAAAGACGTCGACGTTATGTCACTACAACTATACTAATATTATAAAGAGGTAAAGTTTGTGAGTTTGTGACGCAGGTGTTAATCTCTAGATCTATAGGACCGATTTTGAAAATTCTTTTGTATAAAGCCACATTGTTTGTGAGTCTCATTATATTTAATACTGCGCGGACGAAGTTGCGGCCAACAGCTAGTTATGGAATAAAACCACTGTATTGGGATATCGATAACACCTAATATCTGCTTGCCCAACTCTAGTGTCATTTTTGGGCCGGCCAATCGAAGCGCAGCAAACGCCGGATTGGTTTGGTGAACTTCATTAAGACAATTATGTCTTTCGACAATTCCTTTCCAATGGTTACCTTTTGTCGTGATGGATTAATTAGAAGAACAATGTTTTGTAATAGTGATTTTCGATTCAAACAAACACAAATTTCTAAAATACTAAAATACAGTTACTTAGCTACAAAAAAAATGCAACGTATTTTTAAACTTCGCTCCGATTACCGTTACATTTTCATTTGCATTCCATTGCAGCTCTCATTTGATCGCTTACACGTCGTTTACAGTGATAACCCGCAATGCAAAGCATCTTCATCAATTATCGAACACATTGTGTAGAAATTTCTAAATGTCTGTGAAAATCAGAACACATAGAAAAATCCGAAAAGTAAAGCTATGGCCGGGAATCGAACCCGGATCCTCGTCATTCCGTGACGCGTGCTATACCACTACACCACCCATAGCAGGTGGGTAGTCTCCGAATTTTTCTACCTGTTACCGACCGTCACGTGACCTTTGTTACTATGCGAATTTTTTGTCGCTAAGCGTCATCTGTTTGAATGATGTGTCTGTACGACACAATTACAAACTCCCGTGGAACATCTACTGCTCACCAGGGACGAGAGAAGGCGCTGTTTTTCAAATGATAGGTACTATCAAATGAATCAAGAAATTTTTATTTCTTGATTTTTATGTTTTACTTTTACGGTTTTACCGTTAGAAATTTAATTTCTAAATGTCTGTGAAAATCAGAACACATAGAAAAATCCGAAAAGTAAAGCTATGGCCGGGAATCGAACCCGGATCCTCGTCATTCCGTGACGCGTGCTATACCACTACACCACCCATAGCAGGTGGGTAGTCTCCGAATTTTTCTACCTGTTACCGACCGTCACGTGACCTTTGTTACTATGCGAATTTTTTGTCGCTAAGCGTCATCTGTTTGAATGATGTGTCTGTACGACACAATTACAAACTCCCGTGGAACATCTACTGCTCACCAGGGACGAGAGAAGGCGCTGTTTTTCAAATGATAGGTACTATCAAATGAATCAAGAAATTTTTATTTCTTGATTTTTATGTTTTACTTTTACGGTTTTACCGTTAGAAATTTAATTTCTAAATGTCTGTGAAAATCAGAACACATAGAAAAATCCGAAAAGTAAAGCTATGGCCGGGAATCGAACCCGGATCCTCGTCATTCCGTGACGCGTGCTATACCACTACACCACCCATAGCAGGTGGGTAGTCTCCGAATTTTTCTACCTGTTACCGACCGTCACGTGACCTTTGTTACTATGCGAATTTTTTGTCGCTAAGCGTCATCTGTTTGAATGATGTGTCTGTACGACACAATTACAAACTCCCGTGGAACATCTACTGCTCACCAGGGACGAGAGAAGGCGCTGTTTTTCAAATGATAGGTACTATCAAATGAATCAAGAAATTTTTATTTCTTGATTTTTATGTTTTACTTTTACGGTTTTACCGTTAGAAATTTAATTTCTAAATGTCTGTGAAAATCAGAACACATAGAAAAATCCGAAAAGTAAAGCTATGGCCGGGAATCGAACCCGGATCCTCGTCATTCCGTGACGCGTGCTATACCACTACACCACCCATAGCAGGTGGGTAGTCTCCGAATTTTTCTACCTGTTACCGACCGTCACGTGACCTTTGTTACTATGCGAATTTTTTGTCGCTAAGCGTCATCTGTTTGAATGATGTGTCTGTACGACACAATTACAAACTCCCGTGGAACATCTACTGCTCACCAGGGACGAGAGAAGGCGCTGTTTTTCAAATGATAGGTACTATCAAATGAATCAAGAAATTTTTATTTCTTGATTTTTATGTTTTACTTTTACGGTTTTACCGTTAGAAATTTAATTTCTAAATGTCTGTGAAAATCAGAACACATAGAAAAATCCGAAAAGTCACGTGACCTTTGTTACTATGCGAATTTTTTGTCGCTAAGCGTCATCTGTTTGAATGATGTGTCTGTACGACACAATTACAAACTCCCGTGGAACATTTTTTCACGTGACCTTTGTTACTATGCGAATTTTTTGTCGCTAAGCGTCATCTGTTTGAATGATGTGTCTGTACGACACAATTACAAACTCCCGTGGAACATTTTTTCACGTGACCTTTGTTACTATGCGAATTTTTTGTCGCTAAGCGTCATCTGTTTGAATGATGTGTCTGTACGACACAATTACAAACTCCCGTGGAACACAGAACAAAGGTCACGTGACGGTCGGTAACAGGTAGAAAAATTCGGAGACTACCCACCTGCTATGGGTGGTGTAGTGGTATAGCACGCGTCACGGAATGACGAGGATCCGGGTTCGATTCCCGGCCATAGCTTTACTTTTCGGATTTTTCTATGTGTTCTGATTTTCACAGACATTTAGAAATTAAATTTCTAACGGTAAAACCGTAAAAGTAAAACATAAAAATCAAGAAATAAAAATTTCTTGATTCATTTGATAGTACCTATCATTTGAAAAACAGCGCCTTCTCTCGTCCCTGGTGAGCAGTAGATGTTCCACGGGAGTTTGTAATTGTGTCGTACAGACACATCATTCAAACAGATGACGCTTAGCGACAAAAAATTCGCATAGTAACAAAGGTCACGTGACGGTCGGTAACAGGTAGAAAAATTCGGAGACTACCCACCTGCTATGGGTGGTGTAGTGGTATAGCACGCGTCACGGAATGACGAGGATCCGGGTTCGATTCCCGGCTATAGCTTTACTTTTCGGATTTTTCTATGTGTTCTGATTTTCACAGACATTTAGAAATTAAATTTCTAACGGTAAAACCGTAAAAGTAAAACATAAAAATCAAGAAATAAAAATTTCTTGATTCATTTGATAGTACCTATCATTTGAAAAACAGCGCCTTCTCTCGTCCCTGGTGAGCAGTAGATGTTCCACGGGAGTTTGTAATTGTGTCGTACAGACACATCATTCAAACAGATGACGCTTAGCGACAAAAAATTCGCATAGTAACAAAGGTCACGTGACGGTCGGTAACAGGTAGAAAAATTCGGAGACTACCCACCTGCTATGGGTGGTGTAGTGGTATAGCACGCGTCACGGAATGACGAGGATCCGGGTTCGATTCCCGGCCATAGCTTTACTTTTCGGATTTTTCTATGTGTTCTGATTTTCACAGACATTTAGAAATTAGATTTCTAACGGTAAAACCGTAAAAGTAAAACATAAAAATCAAGAAATAAAAATTTCTTAATTCATTTGATAGTACCTATCATTTGAAAAACAGCGCCTTCTCTCGTCCCTGGTGAGCAGTAGATGTTCCACGGGAGTTTGTAATTGTGTCGTACAGACACATCATTCAAACAGATGACGCTTAGCGACAAAAAATTCGCATAGTAACAAAGGTCACGTGACGGTCGGTAACAGGTAGAAAAATTCGGAGACTACCCACCTGCTATGGGTGGTGTAGTGGTATAGCACGCGTCACGGAATGACGAGGATCCGGGTTCGATTCCCGGCCATAGCTTTACTTTTCGGATTTTTCTATGTGTTCTGATTTTCACAGACATTTAGAAATTAAATTTCTAACGGTAAAACCGTAAAAGTAAAACATAAAAATCAAGAAATAAAAATTTCTTGATTCATTTGATAGTACCTAACATTGTGTAGAGTTTTAATAGGGCTAAGTTCAACCACTTAGCACTAGTGATGCCCGCGTGACGTCTTATTTCCGACCAACCATAGTCTCCATGTCGTTAATCTTTGAACGTCTTCGGACCCTTAGCAAACGTTGGAGACGACAGACCCCGCATATAAATTTGGAATTATTATTCGATAGGAACTTGGTCGCCTTCAAGGCCTATTATTCAGGTACAATATTGAATGCCTGCGGCCCACTGGTGCTGAATAACGAAACATTGACGACGAAAAGTGTAATGAGAAATGTTTAAGAATAGACCCTCTGTAACTCTAAAGTAAAATATAATTTTTCACGCAATATACAAGGTGTTTTAGCGAAGTATCCTTACTAATATTATAAATGCGAAAGTAACTCTGTCTGTCTGTCTGTCTGTCTGTCTGTCTGTCTGTTACCTTTTCACGCTTAAACCGCTGGGCCGATTTAGTTGAAATTTGGTATACAGATAGTTTGAGTCCCGGGAAAGGACATAGGATAGTTTTTATCCCGGAAAATAGCGTAGTTCCCGCGGGTTAGCACAGCCCAAACCACTGGACTTAGAGACTTGAAATTTTGCACATAGATACCTTATACAATACTGCCTGCTTGCATACTTACATGCTTGCATGCTTGCTTGAAAGCTTGCAGGTTCGCTTGCTTGCTTGCTTGCATGCCTGCTTGCATGCCTGCTTGCATACTTACATGCTTGCATGCTTGCTTGAAAGCTTGCAGTTTCGCTTGCTTGCTTGCTTGATTGCTTGCTTCTTTGAAATGCTCATGGTTCACGCGTGCGAAGCCGCGGGCAAAAGCTAGTTCTGAAATATTTCAGTAATTGAACACTGTTCTTAAGATTTTTAATCGAAATTTTGTATTCGAGTTACCCCTTTCATGCCGTACATTCCAATTATCAAATACGTAACACTTATTTGTGCTGACTCCGGTTCAATTCGATTGATGCAAGGATGTGAAGGGTATGACTGAAAATCAGCGCTGTAGCAGGCAACTACTAAGCATAATGCTAAGTCAAATTGGCTGAGTAAAGTATTCTGAAGAGGTGCATTTTCTTTTTCTACAGTCGACGTCCTAATAATCGAGGAACTGCAACTCTTTTATTTTGATTTGCTATTGTTAATTAACTAGCAATATTTTTTTTAAGTGGTCGATATGACATTTGTGAGATTTAATGGCTGATAAGCTTCGTGCCTACCTAGGACGAGCTTAGAATTAAAAAAAAACTACCTACGTCTTCTGTCAGCTTTGACTTTGTCAAAAAATAATACCACGATACGGTTTGCATAATATAGTAGAGGAACACTGATTGCATCGGTGCGAAGCCGGGGCGGGTCGCTAGTACATGATATAGATCAATTCCATTCAAATGATTTTTCATAGAATTCAAATGGGCGGATTGCCTGAAACTCGACGTTCAACCTAGTTTTATTTAAGCTTTGTATTAATGATAGACAATAGTTCTATTGTTAACCTAGAACATAGAGGAATTGCGTAATAAAGTGGTACCTACCTAATACGGCCTATTAAATTTTGCAATTCGGCCTAAGAGTGAGTGGGGCAGCAAGACAGACCCGAACGCTTTCTTAAATACTATCCCAGTGTAGATTTCCTTCTTATCGTAAAACCATAATGCTAATCATCATAATACGAGTATAACTGCATAGTGACTATTTTACTATCGATATCGATCAAAATTTACCCCTGCCAACTCTAGTGCCCAGCTTGAATTGGGGCTATCCAATCAAAGTACAATAATTGCCGTAGCCGTCGCAATTTTTTCCAACATAAACATATTACTTCCATGCTGGTCTGGGAGCAAAGAAAAAACATAGAATGTACCAGTTGCTTCTCGACCCGCGCAGATGGTAAAAGCCTATCGAGGGAATGGACGACAATCTTAGGAATCATGTTATAGGCGATGCGGCTAGCCCCATCACTATTTTGATTCACCTTTCCAACTATACGCCCACAATCTTGCTAAATGTAGACTGTAGGTACCTGTTACCATAGGCTCTGTCTACCCCTTAAGGGATAAAGACGTGATTTGTGTATTTGTATGTATGTAATTTATTTGTCACTTTCACTCCATCGGTTAATTCTTTCATGTTCTAGAAATAATTTCGCACAAACTCAAAGACCTGTACGATTCGCCCTTAATAAATACTCGAATCTACGGACGCCCTATACAATGATACCGAAATAATTGACCTTTCCCTTAATATCTTTGGGAGCGTCTGCCGCTTTGTTTGAGGATTCCCGCCCTTTCACTTTTCTAGACAGCTGCGAATTACTACAGCTCTTGTGTTTTATAACTAAATGAGAATGATCAATCACACGTCTGAGGGGATTTTGCCTTTCTGTTGCGTAAACTCTGCGCTAATGTAGGCTTTTGAAAGTGCTTTTTGTTTCCCCGCACATGTCCATTGCGTTAAAAGTTTGGTGAATGTTAGGAAATAGGCACAGTTTTAATGCACGGGATGTGGTTAAGTATACGTTAGAGTGACAACCACGTATTTCTATCTCGCTTAAAGTAGTGTTTCTTTTCCTTTTTCAGCCACGGACCCCTAGGAAAAGTACACTTTTTAAGGACACCCTAATTAAAAAATAAATGGGCGCGTAGTTGATACGATACTTTTGGTGGTATTTATTTAAATATTGTTGTCAAGTGCTCCAAAGATGGGACAGCGGACCCCCATACATATACTCACGGACCCCCAGTGGTCCGCGGCCCACAGGTTAAGAAACACTGCTTTAAGGACGCGGTTCAAGTTAATAGACGATAGGCAACGTTTGTATTACTGTAGAGCGAGCATAACACTAAAAAACATTTTATTACCTACTTTATTATTTTCTTAATTTCCCTTTCTCTTTTTTTGAAGAGTTTCTCGTGCGTGGGCTATGGGTGTTCCAGTTGAATAATTAATAAAGTTTAAAATGATTAATTAAAATTAACCTTTAGATAATTTCTGTGTAAATTTCGAGCAATATAAAATACAGGAACGTGAAAAGTTTAAGACTATATTTAGAAACATTAAAGGTCTAAACACTGTCCTGCATTAAAGCGATATTTCAAATAAGGAAAATAGGTAATACAAATGGCGTAAACAGTACCGAAAGAAACAATTTTTATGTAAATAAAGACACATACTTACTTTTACTTACCAGTACATCCAAAATTGTGTCTTGCTAAACCAAAGGGTATACTCATTTCCATTATATTTTGTACCGCGGTTTTACAAAGCTTTGAAATTTAATAAAAACACTGAAGTTTTTTTTTATGACATCCTAGGAGTACACTTTTTTCATTAAAATCCTACTCTTCTGCAGTTTTAATATCTTTTTCAGTTTTACGGCCGAATGAAAACACGCTTCAATAATTGGGGGCCAGGGAGTCGAATTTTGAATAATACCGTTAGAAAATTGGTGAAAATTTGAAATAAGAGTAAGGATATCAGAATATTACAGCTTTAATAATTCATTATCTTTTAATAGAGAGAATTATAGCAATATCATTTAGTTTTTTTATGGGTTTGATTTAAAAATTCGAAAGATTTATACGTTTTGAAGGGAAACCAGAGTAAAAAAAATCTGCTCTAGGTTATATATATTATATTACAAGCCAATAAGGTGAATTCTATCTTGCATGCATTGTATCCAAATCCGACGAAAATAACGCACCAGAGGCTCTGGACGATTACTGATGCCTTTACCCTAAACAGAGAGGTTTTCGCTTAAGTACACGACGAACAATGAAAGGGTATAAATAGAAACCTATATGAAAGTACTTAACGTCTTTTACAACGCCTAACAAAGAAAGCCTCTGGTCACATGTTTATCGCTCTCGCCTTTGGCTCGTGCGACACGAGTTCCTGCGATCTTTATTTCACCACCCTCTGGGTGCTATTCTTCTCCAGAAAACAAACTACGACGCCAGTCGCATCAAATTTAACTAATCGCCATCTCGAGAGCTCGTAAACACGCTCCGCTGATTGTTCCTTACTCTTAGTTGGGAAACGAGTCTCATATACAAGGTGTATTAGAATTATTTCAGAATATTTCAACAGACGGCTGGTGTTGGCGACTGGCTGCAGTGTGGCCTTTTTATAATCTTTCTGTCACGTTTCTTCCTCTATATGTTGTTTTTACGTTTAATGTCAGTTGTCAAGTGCCGATCCTGTCGTATCGCTTTATTGTGAACTACTTATTAAACCCGTGTTTCCACTAACATTTTAGCCTTTCATTCATACTGTCCACTCAATAGCTATCAGCTGGGTTAACTCACACTCTTATAGGATATTTAATTGCAATGTTTGAGTCAAAATTAAATCACCCCTTTGCCGTACACTTTGAACATTGACCAAAGTTTGGAAACAATTTCCGACCATAATTAGTAAATTCCAAAAAAATGTACGGGGTGGGCCCTGTACACAAAGTGTGCTACGCAGTGTAGGGTGTCCTGTTGCTAGATGAGGCGATATTTGCAAGACAGCAGGGATTGGAGGAGGAGAGCTGAAGATCTAGCCCAATGGCGTGCTATGGGATGCCTATGTCCAGCAGTGGCCTGCCACGGGCTGATGATGATGGGTGGGCCCTGTAACAAGCAAAAAATTAAACCACAGCTTCGTGTATTCATCCTGAGCTAACTTCGTTTCACAACTTTTCAAAATAACTTGTATTGCCATTTTTGACAAGCAATGTACCTATTGCTAAATCCGTCATTTAGTAATGTGACAGGAAATGTCATTTAGGCTATTGGATGCCGTACATTGAAAATATCATTTAAATTGTTTGGAATATTACAGGACTCACCCGGTATAACGGTGTTCAAACTAACCTAACCATTTTATGGAATCTTCCAGAATAATTCATAAAACACCTTGTATACATAATATATAACCAGCACATGACAGAGTAAGGCGCAGTCGTTAGCTTCGCGAAACGCATCCCCGGAGAAAAATACGTTCAACCGAGCTAATTATTACAAGTTCTTGGTAGAAATTTGCCCGGATTTTAACAATTTATACTTGTCGCGACCCAATTTGCTGTCCCTGGAAATTTGGTGTTTGCCGGGTAGATTTAATAGTCAGCACACCCAACGGATCCTGTAAGAGAGAAGCTAAAAAGTTATCTTTTTTGCTCACTGCTCTGCAATTTTTTCGTACTGGTTTGGAGGACAAGTGGAATTTTTAGTTAGGAGCTTTGATAAGACATTATTAGCGGGATTAAGATTGGATTTAGACCGCGATAGACCCTTTAACGAGTTCCCCACGTGATGTGATTTAATATAGTCAGACATCAATTCTTATTTTATTGAGTCTAAAAATAAAAAACTTCTTTGCTGGTCTGGGAGGGAAGAAAAAACATAGAATGTACCTGTTGCTTCTCTTCCCGCGCAGATGATAAAATCCCATCGAGGGAATGGGGGAAAATCTTGGGAGTCAAGTTGGCGATGCGGCTAGAAACCCGTCGCTATTTTGATTCCTCTTTCCTCTATACGCCCACAATCATGGTAAACGTAACGTGGCCTTTAGGTCTTGTTACCTTGGGCTCTGTCTACCCCGTAAGGGACAAAAACGTGATTTACATGTATGTGAGAGCGAGCAGCCACGGCATGCATTGTTTTGATTATAAAAGTCAGTCATTATAAGAGCAGTCATTTCACATCGAACTCCCGTGCCGGACGTGCACACTGAGTGCTTTCTTAATTATTGAAGACTTTCTTTGTAATTCATTTAAGACCTCCAAGGTCAATATCCGCGTATTTATTTCTTTCCCCGACATTCGTGTGTATATGTATGTAAAAATAAAACATTAATTCTAACTAGGCAAACTTTAAGTAAATAATAAAGTTGGAATTTTCACTAGTATGTTTCGGCGAAAATTCAAATTTTGCAAGAGACCACAAAATATTAAATGCTCTCGCTGCACAGAATTCAAATTTCGTACCGGTCGGTGCCATTTTTGCTTAAAATGCTAGCTAAATTGTGTTATATTCTAGAACAAACGCTTTGATAAATAGAGTATAAAATGCTCATATGTCTTAAGTTTCTAGACAAGAACGTGAATTATTAGGTTAAGAGGCCAAATTCCATTAAAAGACGTTTACCAGCCCATGTGAACTGAAATGTTTCTGCGTAGGTAATCTAATTATGGTTCGTTACTAAGTACTTAACGGTAACACTTGGTAAACGTCATTTATTATTGAAATTATGTTGGACTAGCTGTTGCCCGCGACTTCGTCTGCAAATAATTCGTTTATCACTATCCCGCGGGAATTATGCAATTTTACGGAATAAAAAGTAGCCCATGTGTTATTCCAGACTATGATTTATCTTCAGAAACTTTCGCATTTATAATATTAGTAGGATATGCTTTCACAACGTTCATAATAAAGTTTTTAAATTAAACAATACCGGAATCTTTTTAGTTTTTTCCGTTTTCGGAAACAACTAAGAGGCTAGGCACCCAAATAGTAAATTCAAAAGTATTTGGTTCGCTGCCAGATTTTTCTGTAAATATGAAAAAAAATGGAGCGGGCATTCTGGGTGACATTTTGGCTCATAAAATTAAAGTTCCGAATGTGCAGTTTGACATAATTTTCGTAAGTCTCAAAGTAGTTTGTTTCTGAAACAACAAGTTTTTTTTAAATTGATAATAAAGCAACCCAACCTAACCTACTGCAATCTCACGATATTTTCAAAATTTTTGAAAAACGCACGATTTCATGTGCTATCAAAAATATTATGACTAACGAAAATTAACCATTGATAACTAAATAAATAAATATATATCTTGGGACAATTGACACCAATTGACCTAGCCCCAAACTAAGCAAAGCTTGCAATAATGGGTACTGGACAACGGATAAACATACTTATATAGATAAATATAAATACTTAGACATTAAAAACCCAAGACTCGAGAATAAACATTCGTATTTTTTATACAAATAACTGGCCTCGGATCAAACCCGGGACCTCAAGCTTCATTAGTCAGGTTCTCTAACCACTAGGCCATCCGGTGTTCGAACTATGAGACCCGGGACACCACTACTCCACAACCATAGTGTCCCGGATTCTTTTGCATATCACGCAACCGCTGAGTTTTTCTTTTTTACCGTTATATTAATACCGTAAAATAAATTATTTATTTTTTGAAAGACCGGTTACGTCACTTCAGTAATTAGTAAACTTTCCTTGAGCGGCAGGAATCCTAAGAAATCCAGCGGGAAGTAATTAGCCTGAAGTACTATTAAAATCAATTAGTGGCACATTTATGGGTGCTGTTATGCCATAATTAAATATTCCAATTTAAAAAAAATCATAGGCGATGCCGCTAACTCTAAGACACCTTCTGTAAATTCTTCCGATATTTTGTTAATAAATAATTTACTTTTTACCAAAGGCGCACAGGCATAATAGGTACTCAAGTTCAGACTGCTTCCATGCTGGTCTGGGAGCAAAGAAAAAACATAAAATGTACCAGTGGGTTCTCTTCCCGCACAAATGGTAAAAGCCCATCGAGGAAATGGGCGAAAATCTTAGGCGATGTGGCTATTTTTATTCCACTTTCTACTTATACGCCCACAATTATGTTAAACGTGGCGTTTAGGTCTTTTAACTTTAGGCTCTGTCTATCCCGAAAGGGATAAATAATAACGTGATTTTATGTATGTACCTACTCGTAAGTTAGGACTCAAATTGCTGTAATCAACGTGTTCTCATAACTGGGTTTAAATAATTATTTAATTAATACTAAATTGATATATAACGCCAGTCTTATTATAATTAAATCCTAGGCTAATTCAACCTAATTTCACTATACATTAATATTAATAATATCACCCACATATTTCAATGGCTTCACTTCATAAATTACGGCCGTTAACGCTAAAGCGAAACTACAGAATCTACATAAGAACATGGGCCTGGTGTATGGTAATATATTTGTAAGCTTTAGAATTATTATTGTGTACGGGGCGGAGTAAGAGCAATTGAAATGGAGTAGGTACCTACACTTTGTAAAGTTTCCACCACGCTTGTTGTCGCGCACCGCAACTTAGGCTCCAACAGAAAACCAGCGTTGCGCTCCCACAAGAACAACACAGTGACATGTACGTGGAAACCCTTTCTTGGCGTGACGTTGTGTGATCACACCACACATAAAATTTTAAGTTGGCCAGTACTATTGTTGATTCTTGTTTTTATGGTGGTGGTATTATTGGAACCAAAATCGGAAAGATCTTACAAAAAAGAGTCCCTGGGGGAGCGAGTCGGGTTACCTCCGCTTGTCAAGAGCTGTCTTTTTTGGATCCGTCCGAGGGGAAGAGCAGTGCTTGGTCCGGTGCACCCTGGGCATCGGTTAATGATTTCCTGGCAGGTTCTGAGGGATATCATTATCCGTTGGCTAAGAGCCGAACAGGGGGGGGGGGGGGGTCTTTTGACGTTGCCGACATTTAGTCACAAGATTTTCGAATACTGTATATTTATTACTTTGACATTGGCAAAATCATCGCATCGATCGATGAGTCTATATTAATAAAGAAGAAGAAAAGAGTCCCTGTGTCCATTTTAATATAAGTATCGGACAACGGTGACAATAATGACCGACCTATCGCAAAAATAAACACAATATCCAGAACGACGATCACTAGGAAATGTTGCTAACAAAAATAGGTCCTGAAATAGAAAGGATCGCGAAGTTTACGGTCACTGTTGCCAAAGTTATTTAATAATGTTATAAGAAAAGGAATTAGTCTTCTTATCACGTTGCCAAAAAAGTTAATATTAAAAATGGAAAGCCAGAGGCAGCCGAATAACGACAATAACTCAATGGAATTGAAGTATAAATACAAAGTTGAAAATAGGAATGCGCGTAGAATTCCAGATTTTTATTAAAAATTCATAGGTACCGGTTACCAAATTCAAGAAGCATGATTGAAATCTGTATATTCTGTATTGAAACTGTATGTTGACCAGCGATGTATGGTGTTTGTGTGGGAAGGTAATTTGGTTACGCAGTGGACATTTTCAGCTGATAATGGTGCATCAAAATAATGCTACGCGAAGATGTGGTCTAAGATGGATCACACTCGTTCAGTAAAAATGTCCATTGATCCCAAAACGGCCAGATTGTAGCGTTCGGTTTCATTGCGTGTTGCCAGTAATGAACAACGGCGACTATTTTGCACGATTTGATCTCTATTTCGCGACGTAGCAAAGTAAAGTTTTGTCTGTATAGTATTTACAAAGTTTAGTTGAATGGGTGTTTTGAATGTGTGACAGTTTTGTTCTGAACATAACACATTTTACCGTATGTGTATACAAAGTAAGTGTGTCGGAAAAACTCTCTTAAGTAGCTTTGTCCAGTTTCTCATCACATCGGGGCAATTCTGTGGTATCAATAGAAATTAGAACGATAATCCGAATACCTTAGCAACGATTTATTTACCTTTGACGTCAAATGTAAGCCAATCGCGTTGTGACTGCGGGCAAATTACTGAGGGATCCCGATCGGTGTGTAATTCACCTTTAACGATTAGATCCATAGTTGAGTTCATGAATGTACCGTGCCTCTCCACGTCATAGAGCTTCTGTATTAGGTGATAGTAAATTACAAGTGATAAGTTCTTGTTTTTTTGCGGTAAAAATGTTGATTAACATTACAAGAATCACGGGGTAGATCGAGCTCAAGGTAACAAGAGCTAAATGAAATATTTTGTTTTTTCTTTGCCCCCAGACCAGCTTGGAAGGAAGTAAGTCGCACACTTCGTGGAAGAAAGACGTAAGTCCTATCAAGGCTCTACAGGACTTACGTCTTTCTTCCACGAAGGGTGCGAAGTATATTCTACGTATATTTTAATTATTTATATATGAGTAACACGCATGCTCTTTCTAGATATAGGCTATATTGTACGGTCAAAGTCTGCAACAAGTGGACACGTAAACTACTCTAAAATAATAAATATACAGGCTTTATAGCCACGACAATAGGGTTAATGAACTTATTATTACAAAACGAGGAAGGTAGCGTGTGTTTGTGGTAAGAGGATGGGTGTGTGTATCTTTACATATTTATTGTGATAGGTATACGTATAGGCTTTGTTTCTTTTTTGACGGCAGTATGATTGTCACTCCCAGAACTTGATGGCTGATTCAAGGAGAGAGAGGATGGGATGGGAGGGGGAGGGGTTTGTCTCATTTGGTAGGTAGCGAAAAAAAAAACGTTGAGAGAAAGTGACGCATGCGACACGTCACTGCGTATACGCAGCGTTGTGGTTGCTTCTTTACCTTAACTGCTTGCGATTAATAAGATACGCACCATGTATTTGCATTGGTACAGTTATTTTCACACATGAGCGTTACCGTAACGGACAACTGAACGATCGGCATGAATGGAAACGAATTTATGGCAAACGTGTTTTATTTTTCATGAAATCGCCACGCCGGTCGATCGTTAAATTCTGGTTCAGTTGTTTTTTCGTGACGTTCTTTTGTTGACTTTTAAATAAGTGTATTCCTGCGTGCAACGATAACAATTATGAACTAAGTTATAACCTGTCCCGTTAAATAGCTCCAAAATGGCGGCAAAGAGATGTTGAAGCAGTATAGAGTTACAACATTTTTAGTTTGTTTTGATCTCATATTTAATTTAGTCTGAGTTAGGTACTTTATACATAGTAGGTACTTAGTTTAGATGTAAGTAGTCAATAATATTTGCAGTGCCCTTACCAAGGTTTGATCTTGTATCTTGTATCAAAGCAAATAAATGTTTGAGTTTGAGTTTGAACATAGGATACGTACGAGTACCTATAAAATATAAGTAATTAAGTAAGTAAGTAAATGCTTTATTGTAGCTACAAATATAAAGGAACAGATACAATTCACAAAAAGTAAAAATAACATTAATATATGCACAAAGGCGAACTTATCCCTATAAGGGATCTTTACCAGTGAACCTTTGAGTAGATGAGTGGAGCATTTAACGAGGGACCGACAAAGTGTAAGTTTAAAATTCCAGATAGAATTACAAATATACTTTGTGTTCTTCATTTTACTGGTAGTCCTACTATACACACCAGAACAAAACAGTTGAAGCACTGGTGGTCATGATTATCAAATAAGATCCATAGTTGTAGAAAACCCGACGGATCATCAAGGCTAACAAGAGCGCGAGAGACTACCCGTCTCTTTCCAAAACGAACAGTAATAGCGGCTACAGACTCACGCGAGAAAGTCTTGCCGAGAAATTACGCGAGAACCGAGAAGGCATCACTCATGCGACCCTCTCATAGAAACCCCGAGAAACCCTTTGAAGCGGGCAAAAATACCGACACCGATCGGAGAACAGGCGAGCGCGAGAACGAGACGGCGAGAAAGCGATCACATTCACGCTTCTCGGGTGTTCTCGGTGGTTCTCGCCGTGAGTTTGAAGGCGCTATAAGAAAAATGAGTAGTCTATCTCGCGTGCACTTGTTTTAGCCGAGCATGTCATCATTATCATATCCTTGATGTATTCGTCAACGGCGAACCCTGATAGCTCCGGAGGTGAGAGCGAAAATGACTGGCGAAGCCAAATTTGGTTTTAAGGGGCGGTTGCACGGTACACAAGTAACAAGGTCCTAGTACCGACCAAATATGTTAAATTTCAACGCTATGAGTGTGTATATTTGATAACAACGCCATTAAAAATGATCAACATATTTTGTTTACAATACGCTTGAGAGCTAACGTTACGGGTCGGCAGACGTCGGTAAGCTTTCCTTTGAAATCTGAACGCTTAATGGTTGACAAATGCTTCACCGTTTGCATCTCCAATGCATTGTGAGTATTGACAGTAAGAGTGTTTTACACCTACACTATATAGGTACATAGGTACGTTTAGTCTATCAGTGCATCAGTGGATGATAAATAATACTCGTACTCGACACATACATCCATAGAACTCGATTCCCATCGGCTTGCCTATTTTAAGGCAGTTTGGCACTTTTATTGTGCAGAACTAGAGGAAAAGGCTAGTTAAATTTCCTTCGGCTTGCCTTCTTATATACTTGATGCCACGCCACTCATACATACATACATAAATCACGTCTTTATCCCTTGCGGGGTAGACAGAGCCCAAGGTAAGAAGACCTAAAGGCCACGTTTACCATAATTGTGGGCGTATAGGTGGAAAGGGGAATCAAAATAGTGAGGGGTCGCTAGCCGCATCGCCTATAACATGATTCCTAAGATTGTCGCTCATTCCCTCGATATGCTTTTACCATCTGCGCGGGAAAAGAAGCAACTAGTACATTCTATGTTTTTTCGTTACTCCCAGACCAGCATGCATACCTATATTAATGTAGAAATTGTATTTTTAACCGCAATAAATTGAAACCCGTAGAGGTTCGCGTAAAAGCTTACTAAGGGACTAAAAGCTTACTATATCTCTTCGTTTAATTCATTTTAGTTAGTTTTAGTATTCAATTAATTTTTTAAAGATCCAGCCCCATTCGATACTGTTGATGATTCTGCCAATAATGTCGAGGTTGAAGAAAACACTATTTGTTTTTAATCAGCCGTTATTCGGTAGGGGAGACCGAGGCGAGTTGATACAAAGCTTTTTTCTCTGCACCTATGACAGTTAGCGAGGTCACAACTTCACACAAACTATGGAGTGTAGAAAGAGCAACGAATTAGCTAAGTTACCAGCCCGATAAACTGTCACAGTTCAGAGAAATCGACTTTGTATCAACTCACCTCTGTCTCAACTCGCCTCGGTCTCCCCTACCTTTAGCGTGCGCTACTCTGATGAGAATCTAAAATAGACAACACACATAAATTGTTACACTACCTACAAATGTAATTTGTAATTTTTTGTAAATTAACATAGTACAGTTTAAGTCCTATATGCCCTGCACCAGCTGTATTAGCATAAAGCCCGGGCTTCACACATTTTTCAGTTAATTTCGAATCTCCTATGTCAATGAGCGCCCGTGGCGCTTAAATTATGCAAGCATAAATTGATGTTCACAAATGAGCATTAAAATTCCCGTTGAGGCTTCCATGCTCGTTACCCGATAGGATATTGCTAATTACTTATTACGAAGCTTGGAAGTAATCTATACGTAGATGATGTTATAAGATATTATGAGGCACATATACAGGGTGTCACAAAACCCTTTAACTTCCTTTCACAGAATTGTCAGGTAAGTCTATCTGAACACCCTGGGTGGCAAAGTTTGACGCTCGTGGTTAATTAATTGACCCTTTAACTAACGAATCTTAAGATGCATTTCAGGACTGCTCTCAGTGTATTTAGGCTGATTGGCTGATTTACGAAACTTCCGTATGCCGAAGTAGTCACCAACAATAGTTTGACGTGTAGTATTAGGAGTAGGCATGCGAGGAGCTTAAGCCTGTGGCACACTGAGCAAAGCTATTCATTTTTTTTTTAGTTTTAATTAGGGTCTCATACTTTGCAGGGGTGTTCAAACCAATATACCGAACAAGTTCGTGAATTATCGTTAAAGGGTTTTGTGAAGGCTTATAAATGCTAGAGGTGTCGTGTGGTGCAATTTTCTAACGACGTGTTTTCATTTCATGTTATCTTACTATACACCTGTCTAAGAACCACCACTGAGAAAGTACAAACCCAATGCAGAAAACCTCGTCTAAATCGGTCGAACCGTTCTGGAGATAAATGGGAAAATTCGATTGCGCACAAACAAACAAACAACCTCTGACCCCTTTCTCACTCCAAACGCATTATATCGTCTCTGTTCCGTCGTGGTCTCTTTCCAAAAACCGAAGTGCAATGTTTATGGCCGGGTACTGTAATTATATGTTAATTAACCATTTACTGTCATTAATGTTAATTAACGGGTTGCAGAAATAAGCGTTTTTATAACAAAAGCTCGCGATTCCGATGAACAAAAGGCCTTTATGCTGATTTGTGTAGAGTTTGTTGTGTGCTTGTATAAAAAATGACTACGACTGTTTTGTACTACTGCCCCAATTATTTGTAGTGTAATTGTGCTGTAACCTTCTATTTTGTATGCTGAAAATTAATTAAATCACTTATAAATTCGTATATAACATACCTCAGGTTTTGATCACTAAATTAGGATAATTATAGAGAGATTAATTAAAAACTGTTTCAGACATTTTATAAATCTCTCTATCTATAAATAAATACCGAATGCTTAATTGATTATTAAAAAAAATGCCCAAAATAGTATCCCACTGCTGGGCAAAGGCCTCCGCCCCGGACTTCCAACTCGCCCTGTCCGCACTCAAAAACGCGTCTAGAAAACTATACACAAGAAACCATTCCAAATTTCTTTTTTTTTGCTCCCGTTCCTAAAAATAAAAAATAAAAACAAAAGAATTAGAATTCTTCCAGAATGTTTTAGCAGCTGGTTAGATTAGTCTGATTGAACACTCCTGTATTTTTTGTCGTGATTTCGGATTCAATATTAAGTCGCTTTTTTGACCCCGTACACTTCGAACATCGACCAATGTACGCAAACACTTGTCAACCACGATTAAGAAATCTTGAAAAGTATTTACAGGGATTTTCAGTCAAACTAATCCCACCAAAAACATAAATGTGCTACGATAACCAAGAATTGATTATGTATAAGTCAGTGAGTCAGTCAAAAAATTGCCGATTTTTGAACGTTGCTATATCAGTATCTGTTTGAGCTACATTTATGAAATTTTGCGTTTTAGGCAAACTTAAGCGTCTAAATAAATGTGCCAAATTTCATGTATGCAGATTAAATAGGTTTCGAGTTGTGTAGGGTCAAAAGTAGCTCGAAATGGTTCGTGTAAATGTACACACGGCAGCGTCGCCAGTTCCTCATTCTTTGAACTTGACCGACAAGCTCCAGCGTCCAACCCCCTGCTGAAAATTCCAGAATAATTTAAAGATATTTTGTACAGTCTTGCAACCGAGCGCTCAGATGCTAACATTCTCTATTTGTCTCTGTATGATTCTCGAGGACGTTAAGACAGCTAAAGTCAGTCTAACACTAGCAACAAGGACAGTATGATTAACTACCATAACTCCGCAAATGAAGCCGTCCCAGGAATAACAGCACGTCGGGGAAATCGTGGCTTTCTTCATAAACTCAGGTGCAGCGATTGTGTCGTTTAAAAAAAATATAGCCATAAATGTTTCGTCGCTTGCAGTGTTGAGCGGGGTACTCATTGGCGAGTTGTAACTTGTCACCATAACTGATGCACTTCAGAGTAACCAATAACGCTAGTGTGGACGAGGTTTGCGAGCCTGCTGCGAGCTCACGGATGAGTATCCGGCTCAAACGGGTGTGTAATGATCGATATAAAAATATTTAATATATTTTCTATCGATATATCAACATTTGATATAATTTCAAAGGGTATAATCACTCATTGTGTATAATAAACGTTTGATATAATTTTAAAATATATACATTTATTTCGTATATTTATCGTTCGGTATAACGCTTATTTCTTATAACGATTATATGGTATAACGCTCATTTTATATAATGAACATTGTGTTTTATTTACCTAACCTAACCAACTTTTTTATTGCAGTTCGTTTTTGTTGGGGGACGCAGTTCAAACCTAACCTAACCTACTTTTTGATAGCAGTTCGTTTTGTGATTAAATAACGTTATGCCATAAGTTCATTATAGGAAATAAGCATTATACTTAAAGAATGTTATCTATATTAAATGATATTATATCAAATGATCATTATAGGAAATGATAATTATGTCATATGTAAATATATTAAGTGTTGTTATATGATTTAATAATTATATCAAATGAGCGTTATTGCTACTAATATTATACCAAAAATTTTATAGCCATCGATACGCACCCGGCTCAAACAACAAAGCATATCACTACATAGTATAAAACAAACTCGCTTTCCGCTGTCTGTCTCTCCCTATGTATGCTTGCGTCTTTACAACTACGCAACGAATTTTGATGCTGTTTTTTGAACAGATAGAGTGATTCAAGAGGAAGGTTTATATGTATAATACATGCAGAATATAGTAGAGAAACACCGATTGCCCCGTGCGAAGCCAGGGCGGGTCATAGTTATGATATCATTAAGCGAAAGAGTGCTTTGTTTCGTTTGCTGAATTAAACGTGAATTTTGTTAGTCTAGTACAGTGGTTCTTAACCGGTGGTCCGCGGAAGCATCAGAAGTGGTTCGCGGGGCTATTCTAGTAAATAATTAGATAAGTGTCAACGAGTCGGCACAGCACGTAAAGGTGCAATTCAGTCCATTACGGTCGATCGAAGCCATACATTTGATAATATTATGTATGTAGGTGGTCCATGGCAAGACCGAAATTTTGTCAAATGGTCCCTCATGTCCAAAAGGTTAAGAACCACTGGTCTAGTAAATATCACTGCAAAGAAGTAAGTGCCATTTTAATTCATATTCGTATATTCTGGTTGAGAGAAACAAGACAATAAAGCGGTAATAACCTGCAACAAAAGTACACCACACTAGTTATGAAATTATTCTCCACGATAGTTTTTCCTTTGTACCCTTAAATGGGACTAAACGTCACTAAAATTATGAATATTTTTATTTTCATAAAACTGAACCCCGCAAGTTCGTTTACGACTTTTGAGACTTTGGCGGGGTAAAAAGCATATTTTTTTATCAGTAGTGTAGTTTTCATTTAGAGGAGGAATGGTTTGAATGGATTTAGTAGTTTCAGAAATTAACTCCTAAATACAAACACAAACGTGTAAAGTTTACCTAAAATAAATTAGTTGAAGAGATCATTATGAAAAACGTTTACTTAAATAAATAGATAAATATTAGGGAACAATTCACTCAAATTGACCTGGTCCCAAAGTAAGCGCTAGTAAGGCTTGTGTTATGGGTACTAGACAACGATATACATACTTATATAGAGAAATACATACTTAAATAGATAGAAACATCCATGACTCAGGAACAAATATTCGTGCTCATCACACAAATATAATGCCCTTACCAAAATTCGAACCCGGGACGCTTGCTTCGCAGGCAGGATCACTACCAACTAGGCCAACCGCGTCGTCATTACTTATACTTAATACTTAATACTCGTAAAATCTTCCTTTGAATATTACAAATAATTTTTCTTACAGCAAAAATAAAATTTCAAAAGTTTATTTAGCGGAGTGGTGTAACACTGCTATTATTTTCTAAAAGGCGTCAATATTTATAAAACAAAACGGATGGTCAACATTTCGATATCTCGAAACAGAATAATAAAACTTGTTCTAAGAGCAAACGGTTACCCTTTAAAAAGGTTTACACTCCTTTTTACACCGACACAGAAACCCTTTCACGCACATCCACACCTCTAGAAACAATCGAGGGTGTAGTTTTAATGCGGTTTTGAATTTACGACTTTGTACGATTGTTGTTTTTTAACTATCAGCAAATCAAATTCAACATGACGGTACACGGCATCAAAAGAACATAAATACGAGTGCAAATAATTAAACAGAATGGTTTAAATGCGAGTTAAAAACATTTTAAGTAGCACATCATGCGAAGAATTAAACAAACATTTGATATTTATAAAATAGTATAAAACAAAGTCGCTTTCCACTGGCTGTTTGTCTCTATGTATGCTTAGATCTTTAAAACTACGCAAGAGGAAGGTTTATATGTATAATACGTAGATGAAGTCGCGGGTAGAAGCTAATTGTACAATAAAAAAACGATAGATTAGTTTATCATGTTTTCAAGCTAGCGATGAGGCTAGCAACCCATCACTATTTTGATTTCATTTTCCACCTATACGCCCACAATCTTGCTAAATGTGGCCTGTACGTACCTGTTGCCTTAGGCTCTGTCTACCCTGTAAGGGATAAAGATGTGAGTTGTGTATGTATGTTTTCAAGCTTTTCTGGAAGCAAAGTAAAACATACTATGTACCGGTTGTTTCTTTTCCTGCGCAGATGGTAAAATACCATCGAGGATATGGGCGAAAATCTTAGGAATCATGTTATAGGCGATGTGGTTAGCAACCCATCACAATGATTCTTCTTCCCACCTAAACGTCTCCTTTAGATCTTGTTACCTTAGGCTCTGTCTACCCCGCAAGGAATATAGACGTGATTTGTGTATATGTACGTGTAGATTAGTTGAATGACGGTTAATTGTTATTGCTGTAAATTTTAAAACGGAACATAATGCGTGACCCATATACCCTTGAACTAAACAGTAATTACGAATTCGCATTTCAATTGGCCGCTTTGTGCATAGCCGTATTAGAAAAACTAAAATCGCTGCTATAGAGAACAATCTATTCGAAAAGCGAATTCAATCGCAGCTTTGTTAATTTTCAGTACCACCTACTTACAACAAAGGTACATTGTGTTATTATCGCGTTCTTTACCTTGACTGCAAATCGTCTCAATCGAATAAAAACGTATTAGGAAGTTTAGGCGGCCTTAGTGAGCACCAAGCTAACTTAACAATAACTCCAATCGTATTCGACGATTTTGACATATTTTTCGTAGGTTTTATTAGTCAAAATTGACGGTTATGCTTGTAAAGTAAGCCGGTGCTACTTGAGCGTTTTCCAAAAATAGTCCACATAATCATTTTGTCCAGAATATAACTATTTTGAGTTTTTCTTACTCAGAATCGTTTACCCTATCGATCCTTATAAAAGAGAAAATGTGTCCCAAAATTTCCATTCCAGTTCGTCACTTTTTTTCATATAGGTATGTATGGAAGATGGCGAACAGGAAAAACAACCATAGTAAAATCTGGGACACATTTTTTCTTGTATGAGAATCGATAGGGTAACCGAACCTGAGTAAGAAAAACCCAAAATATTTAAATTCTGAAAAAAAAAAATTATGTGGACTTTTTTTTGGAAATTGCTCACTTAAACTTGGTGACTAAGCATCAGAACTATCATTTGTATAATGTAACACGGACACATTCCAAACGTTTGTTGTGACAAGAAACTAGCACCGAAGTCCCATATACAGTCAATTTAAGGAATTTTATTATGAAAAATGTTGTCGAAGACAATGAGCGATGTAAGTAGGTCCTGAAATTTAATAAAAAAATTCAATAAAACATGAGATTTTAAGTACGAAGACGAAAATACTTGACTCCGAGTACCCTGATGATTGGTTTACAAACGAGAATTTGGAAGAGAATTTAAGATATCGTTTTACAGAGTCAACGACATGAATTATTAGGAATTTAATATAATTATACAATTTTCTTGATGCTTTGTGCACGGTCGATCGTGATATATCTTTCTACTAATATTATAAATGAAAACGTTTCTGAGTGAGTGAGTGTGTTATGTTTGTTTCTTCTACATGCTGAAACGACTGAGTGGATTTGGATAAAATTTGGAACAAAGATAGCTGGTACCCTAGATTAAAACGAAGGCTACTTTTTATCCCGGAAATCTGCATAGTTTTCGCGGGATAGCGATAAACATGCGGAAGGTTACAGCTGCCTAGAGTAGCAACGTAAATACTCATTGCAGAATATATCTACTATCAATCAGTTCTTAAGTCTAATTCTACGCGGGCGAAGTCACGGGCAGAAGCTCGTTATATTATAAATTATAATGGAACACAACAGCGCATGCAGTGCTGTTTGGCGGCAGGATTAACGAGTAAGACAGTAGCACCGATCGGATTAGGATAAACTTTGCACAAAAGTTATACCCGCTCAAGTGATTTATGATAAACTAGCGACCCGCCCCGGCTTCGCACGGTATATTATGCATGTATTATACATATAAACCTTCCTCTTGAATCACTCTATCTATAAAAAAAACCGCATTAAAATCCGTTGTGTAGTTTTGAAGATATAAGCATACATCGGGACATGAGGACAGAAAAAGCGACTTTATTTTATACTATGTAGTGATAGTGATAATAAAATTATCGACGAGTGTTAAGAAGAATTTATTTTACCTACCTTATATTCATCTCTGTAGGTAGGTACTCAAAAATTTACTTTACACTTGACGTGTTGTATTTTCGGTCAGTTTCGACAGTTTCATTTATACGAAAAGGGTTCAATGAATTTTTTACCATATTATATATATTTGGTTTTTGATAACCTTAGAAAGCCATTCCAAAATCCAAGTTAGCTACACAATATCCTATTTGTTCCTTTTCCTCCCCATTTAATTGTCACATTCCATAAATTCGTTATGAAGTTAAATGAAACGTAACTAATTAATAGGTTTTAGTTAAAAAATAACATTTTTCACCACGGTTTACGGTACTAGTTATTTTGCGCATAGAAAAGAAAAAACATGTTTCACCTGGGTTTACGATACTAGTTTTTTTTTGCTCTGTGTCCTTAATGTTTTTTTACTTATGTGTTTTCTTTATTTTTTGTAATATTCAATTGATTTGTATTATTTAATTTCATCTTATTTACTCTTGACGATTTCAATCTAAATTCTTCTAACTTGACAATGTACAATTTAAGATGTAATTTTTATTGAATGAATAAATAATCTAAATCTAAATCTAAATCTTAGGAGTGACCAGTGACTGGTCCCTGTCACACCTGATGAAAAGTGTCCTGTAGATGAAGCTGACGGTGTCATCCATTCTTGGGATACAAATCACATGTAAGAGTCCAATTTGCGTATAGTAACACTTAAGTGTAATGCGCTACTTTTGCCTGGAAAATGCGAAATCCTCGGCGCAGTAGCATTACTGCTAGCAACTTAGTAAATTTGATTGCATCGTCAAAATATAATACCGCAAGATACGGAAGTTGCGTTGCAGGAGTAATTCAACTACTTACACCCATTGTAGTTAAAGTTAACGTGTTTTCCATGGTCTTATCAGAATAATCAGAATTCACAACGATAACAGGCTTTGGTTGTCGATTTGTTTCCAGTGAGATTCAGATGCATGTTTAAAAAGGATTTCCGGGCGACCTGCTCCAGGTCGGTTGACAACCGAAAGGTCTTCCTGTATGTTACTATACATAACTTGTATTTAAATTCTTTTTTATTCATTACCTAGTCGACCATCCTTTTGGGAACTGCTATAATATCTGAATATAGGTATCTCACGATTGAAACGAAATTATTTTTTAGATGAAAATAAAACAAATCTATCGATCCATCTGTCACCTTATATTTTTAGAAATAAATTAGGCATTGATTCCATGGTTAGACCATCAAATGTTATTGGTGACTTACAGTAAAACAATAAACTAAGCTACAAGATTGCTTGTTTCTCCAGCATAGAAATCAAGAGAACAAATATTTCATATACCTATCTGGTGTATGACCTAAATCCTAATCTTACCTTATCAAATCCGCGGCTAAGTTTAAATAAACCATTACATTACGCGGGAACAGCAAGCTACTTTCTTTTCTAAACACGTACCGATCGATATCCAACTTTGTAAACATTTTCAACGGCTCATAGAACATGCTACTTTTGTATTCCACGTTGACCTGGGCTAACAAAACTGAACCCTTGCTATGCCGTATCGGTTCAACCTTTGCTCGATGCCTCAATCGAGTTCCGATCCAGCAACTCGTGTGTTGTCACGATTTTCGCTTTAGTCTGGCCGCGGCAGCCGTGTGAGGAGGTCGTGTGTATCTTTCTCGACGGCGAGACATCGCGATCGTTGCAAATTTTAAAAACTTTTCCGTATAGTGCTGTGTTGTGTGACAATGAAGTTTGGTGGCAACTCTTTATGATATCTGAATGGTTTTGTTCGTATCTTAAACATAAGTTGTGCACGTGACGAGTGGATTTTCGACTTGCCCGGCGTTTTTGTTGTGAGTATTATAAAAAGTTACATGTACACTATGTACAGTGTTAACGTGTGTTACTGCTTCATTATTTTAAATAGGTCGTCAACCCGTAGTTTTTAAAATACGGCTTGAATAATTCACTACGAATACATTAATTATGCTGATACAGGTAGTAAGTAGGAGTAATGATGTAGCAAAGTACCCGTTTAGTGTAAATTACTTGACATACCTACACCGTTCCTGCTTTGTAAGAGAAACGTTACATTTGAACTGTCAAGGATTCTTGAAAATTGAATTCTCGCTAGGTTAATTGCTCCAGGCTGCTAAACCTTATGATGGATGAACCTTAAGTTAACATGGTTACTAGAATTGCCTTCTTGAAGATACTTATCCTTTAAGTTATTCGAAGTATAGTCTCTTAAGATCATGTTCTCAGCTTATGTTTAGCAAGCAGTTTTATTTCGCATGACTAATGGATTCTGTTCAGATCCATCAAAGAGCGGTGACGTAGCAATTTAGGAATAGTTTTTTGCCAAAGTGGCTGGTGTTGAGAGCCGTCTGTACAAATTGTTTTGATTGGAGATAATTTTCTCCATTGGTAGTATTTATTTCTTCCAAAATATTTATATTATTGTGTGAAACGTCGTTCGTTGCATTTGTGTTCGCTTTTGACGAATTTTACTACTCTTTTTAAACAACCTTAGTCGATTCTAAGTAACCTTCACTCCTCAATGTTGCTTTGGTTTAAAATGTTTACTATTTATTATTCAACTCGGACCATTAGAACAGCTCGGAACAACAAAATGGAGAAATCAGCGCCAAATCTTCAAGAAAACAGTGTGGCATATATTAGAACTAATACCCAAGCACATGTACGTGCCATCCTTAACAAGAAATTAGAAAAAAATAATCAAGGAATTGACTTCCAAAAACAGTGTCTGTAAAAAAAACAAAGCAGAGTTACAGAGAAAATAAACCTATTTGAAAAAGATAGATTTGCATTGCGGATTGCATCAAAATGGAATGGGTAGCTACCTAATTGTTGCAATTTCAAAATTATTTGAAAAACAAAGCTAGATACTGTTGTACTTATAATGATAATCCACCAAGGATGCTGTCAATCAGAAGTCGGAAATGTAACATCTACTCGATTTGTAAAATTATCAAGTACTATAATTACACAATCCACTTCTATGCTTTACGGGGCAGATAAAGCCTATGGTAACAAGACCTAAAGGCCACCTTTAGCATAATTATACAATTAATATAAATAATTATAGTTAATTAATGTGATTTCATCATTGTAGTGTCAATGTTCACTTGACAGATCCGGTTGTAAAGCCAGCGGATTATCGCGTGTTGCATATAAACACGACACTACAGGCTGCTGATAAAGTACTTGATAACATAATAGATTTCGCTGATAACGTTTAATTTGTATGTCACTTTGCAAAAATCCGCGAATCTGTTTGAAGGTCTTTTAATATTAGCGGAATTATTTAAAACTTTCTTGACACTTCTATTAAAGAATTCAGTCAAGATTTCGAGGGCAGGAAAGTTATATCAGAATCAGCGAAGAACATTTACTATCTTAATTATGATCAGGACAATAATTTCTTGTCTGCTCCAAAAGCTGAGATTCTAGGTGATAAATTATTAAGAGCTAGACAAAAGGAGAAAAACAAAGTGATAGTTAATGGTGTGGGGAAAGGAATTACTGGTCTAGATCAAGATATAACGAGCCGCTTTGCCTCGCTAGGAGACAGGTTCATTGTTATATGAACGTTCAATATGCGGATATAAATGTAGGTATAAGCAAAGCTCCATAAAATATAAATATTAGATGGATATCACCCGAATTCAACTAGTCTTAAGGCTTTCTTTAAATTATTATTTACTAGCTTCTGTCCACGACTTCGTCTGCGTAGAATTATACATAAAAACCTTCCTCTTGAATCACTCTATCTATTAAAAAAACCACATCAAAATCCGTTGTGTAGTTTTGAAGATATAAGCATACATAGGGACATAGGGACAGAGAAAGCGACTTTGTTTTATACTATGTAGTGATAAATAAATACATACGGTACACAAATAACATTGGGATAGCGGTTTTTACTGGGCTGTTACAATTTCTTAGTTAAATAGCAATCGTGTACGTTATTAATTTTCGCTTTGACTGGGAACAGAAATTATGTGAAACAAAATGAACATGTCACTCAGGTAGGTTCGCTTAAAACGTCACACCTACATCATGCCATGTTAACATTATGTTAAGTATTTCTTACAAACTTAGCTTTACATTAGTAATATGTAAAAAAACACCGATTATTTCTGACATTGCTAATGTTAGTATTACCTACCTACTTGAACTGTCATCAGACGTCGTGACGTGAGATCGTTCGCGACTTAAAATCGTCAGTTTAAGTTTTTGTTAATTTTAATGCATGTGTCTACTTTATAACAGTTTCCTATTTTATTTTTTATTAATTAATAATCTGTTGCAACTTTGTTAAGTATAGTTTAAGTTTTAATGTACCGTTTGAGCCTGGACATTTATCTTGTTCACCAATATTTCGCTTAGCGTATAAGCATACAGCTTATGCCATACAACGTGGCAATGCCTTCTGGGCACCCTCCCTATTGGCGGCGATTTGGGAGATTTTTTTTATCTTTAATTTTTTTTTTTTTTTAACTCCACTTATTCTTGCAATCTGCCTTCTATCTTTAATTTAATATTAATTTTAGCTAGGTTTAAGTTATTTTTAACTCTTGACTGTTTCTTGTTCAACAATTAATATCTATTAAATACTTGCTCTTCTGTATATTCTATGAAATTTGTTATTTATTGGCTGATCGATAGCATCGAAACAACATTCCGTCCGCCTTCAATGCTTTGAATTCTTGGAACGAGTCCTACATAACATTTGCTGCTTCATTTTTGCTAAATTAAGAACCTGAAATTAAAGCCAAATGTAGTAAAAAAATAATCAATTCAATGATCGTGACAGTCATTTTACTATGAAAAAAGATAGGGATCTGTTGCTCAATTTTAGGTAGTATACCTAGTACCTGTCAAACTTTTATGTAAAATATTAATTTTCATTCATTTCCGAGCCTTGTTTGAGTGAGGATTGTTCTCGTTATTCTCGGATTCATTAATCTTTACGTTAATGCTCAAATTACAGAGATCTCGAACATCCCAGTTGCTCGCCGAGGAAATTTCACAAATCGGTAGCAAATCTTCTTTAGTTGCGAGAACTGGCGGAGAAAATTCCAGATTATTTCGTCCGGGGGGATAAAAAGGTTTTATGGTGTCGTAAATAGCAGATCTTTCTTCTAGGCCTGCCCTGACAAATATCAACACTGGAGCGGTTACTGCTGATTGTATAGTCAGATGTAATACAATGAAATATGAGATGTTATGTGCGTGCGATAAAAAAGATTGGCCGAACCATGCTGGAGTTAGGGAGAGCTATTTGAAGAATAAATAAAAAAACTAATTTAATTAATCTCTTAGCACGACTCCATAGGTATCCGCCGGTTTCGAATTAATCTAAGTATTAAAATTGGTAAGGTTTTATGACGTAAAGCGCTGTGTGAAATACTCCATTGGTATCATTGATAATTGAAATCTGGATGTAAAGGATTATGTATACATTAGCAACGATAAAAATCGCAAGCTTCTTAGAATATACGAACCCAATCATAGGATTAACGAGCGAGGTCACACTTGCGCGGTGGGTTTCGCATATTTTCTGGCAATTTCGTAGAAAATTTTATGAAGTAATCCATGCGGCTGACATGAAGGGTTATGCAGATCAGCCTTCCAATGGCATATTATCGTGGCCGAAGGGTGAGCTCGCAGGTAACGTGAGGTCACGCGCGTAATATGAAGTCTTTGTACCTACATCCCAACTCAATGTAATCTGACTTCCGAACGTAGGAGCACCGCAGAATACTTAAGTAGCCTTAAAATAACAACATACTTTCGGGATCACATCGCATTATGCCTTCTGCTCAGTCTGTGTACTTTTCTTATTACTTTACGGCGCCAGGATTACGGTAAGCCTGGTTAGATTTTTAGTATTCTTGGCTAGCCTCTGGAGCTTTTAATGGATTTCGAAATTTGGCCAGGGCCCGGCCCGTCCTTTCCTGGGATTTCTATTAAAATGTAGTGTCAACTCGATCTTCTAGTACCCTCATCAAACAGCCTTATCCATGACTAAAATAGTTGTGAGTTTTCAACACTTCTACATACTTAATTAGCACTGCTTGAACTTTTCATTTAGTTTCAGGCCGATGTACTTTCTGACATGGGAATAGTTTTACTGAATAAAAAAAGTTGTAGTAAAAATAGTAAAATGCGACAAGGTGATGAATTTAATTTGATTAAACTTTGGTGAGGTCCACTTCATAAAACTTCACTAATCAGAATAATATATATATTATGAGGTAGACGGATGACTTGGTTAAAGTCGCGGGTTCACGGTGGATGCAGGCCGCTTCCAACCGAGACAACTGGAGGTCTATGGCTGATGATGATGATGATAGTGATGATGATGATGATGAATCAGAATTAAGTTGGTCGTTAATATAAGAAAACAAAGCTGCAGTAAATCAATCTTTTACGCGTGTCTTTATTTCGCGGAAGAAAATTCTTAACTTACGACAGAGGAAACGAAACCTGACAATTGGAGAATCCAAGTCAAAATCCATCTCAATTCAGGGCAAAGCGTTACTCATGTATATTTTATCGCGATGAATAAACCAACGGAATGTTCAATAAAGTTGCAAGAACTATTGTTGATGTGCGTTTGTGCATAATGTGAGTGCGTAAAACGCTTTTGTTTTCTCTTTGACGCTGAAAATCAATCTTTTGTTCTTTGTAGCTGTAAATCAGGATGCTATTGTTTTTAGGCTCATTTGATTATTTTTCTCGTAACTTGTTGCATAAGAGTATTATATCATCCTCTGATAGACTATAAACTGCATCAAATTCTACTCCAACATTAACCTATGAGCGTATAGAGTTTCTTTCTATTCAAGTGTTAAAAAATAACACCGCACTTTCATAATCATTTTTAGACGTAGACATGTTGGCCAATAATTAGGTCATGGCAATGCCGTCTCGTTGAAACATCAATGAATTACCCATTTAATGGATATGCTGCCATCTGCTACGGTAATCGGACAGTGTCGTAATTTCCCTCTTATCTGCTTGTTTGATATGACTACGAATATGATCCGTCTTCGTGTAGCTAGCCAACAACAGATCGTTAACGTTTCATTGCCGTTTTGCAGCGCTATTGTGACAGTGACATGTTGGAACGGCCAACGTCAAAAGAACGGGAACAGAACAACACGGTGAAAAAACAAACGGAGGAAACTAAACATTTATACGAGTGGATAGCACGAGACTCTTCCAGAGCTTTGCGATCGTCTCCCCAAAAATATCAACAAGATCTGGAATTCTTGACTCGTGCTGCTGAAGAATAATTCGTGATATTTTTAACACCCTGTCGGCCTCTTGACGTTTTCTTCTGACAGTGACACGTCAGTTCCTCCCAAATTGACAGTTCCCACGTCACCGTCGATACAGTCTATTATCTTAATCGAAATATTCCCCCGACATGATTCAAATTTTCCGATACTCTCTTGTGTTTTGGTTCGGCAGGAAAATTGAAGTAAAAATCTATATTTCTGTAATCCCCGAACCATCAATAATTCACTTTCTACTTTTAAGTTTAATGGATTGTTATCTTTCATGTTAGCAAAATAAAGGGCTTTCATCCGTTTGTGGTTGGGACTTTTACTTTTACTTGGCACTCAGTGATCGGCTGAATGTGTTTTTCGTAATATTTACACAAGAAACGATTTTGAACCTCAGAACATTACATTATCTTTTCTCTGAAATGTTTCGAATGTAGGGTAATATTAATGATTTAATTATGTTCTTATAGTAAGCGGATTTTCCATCCATCTGCACTTTTACTCTGTATCAATTATTAACCAAGAAAATTAAACAATCGGGCATTGCTTTTGTGTGTTACTTAGTTAACATAATTTTGCCAACATCCATAAATGATCTCAATGGACTTCTGTTACAGTAAGAACCTAATCAACAGACGTACATTCAAAGCATGTTTAAAAAGTAAACACCATAGCTTTAGTGTCGTGTTTTACTCATTAATCAAGGCATCTAGGTCACACAAACTAGAATATAATATAAACCTTATAGAGTTGGTTTAAAATGTATGATTGTTCAACGAGTAGGTATAACAGAAAAATGTTGTTGAATCAGTTGGTGTGAACTTATTCATTTTAACTTCTGATACAACGGTTAAAGGCACGCATTGTATTATTATAAGAAACGATTTGAATAATGGGTCTTGTACGTAAGAAGTCCTTTTATGAGCTAGTAGTTGTTTTGACTACTTATTTAGCAATAAACAAGATGCGAATAACTGCACAGGCAAATACACCGTACAACTATTGGAAACTGTGTATTTCATGTTGGGTTTTAAAAATTTAAATTCGATCGTTTATTTGGAATACTTCGTTGATCTTTGTCAACATTTTGGTAAATATACAGTACGGTTAGAAAAGAGTCATCGTACGATAGAAATTATGGGCTGTTTCGGGCTTTAGTTAGTCTCGTATCACATCAAAAATAGACCTATTTGCAGCGAAAGCTCAGCCACAAAAAATTCTACACTGAAACCAAAATGGGAACGCCGAAACCAGTGTTTTCCTTCCACATTACTCATACCTTTTGAAATCCGAAAACAATTCGGTTTCCCGGATTGAAAACAGCTTGGTTTTCGCAAATTGAATTGGAAAGGAAAAACTTCTCCGTAATATTTGGCTGGCGAAATTATTCACGGCTTGTAGGTACTAAATGAAAAGCGTAAATAACATCACTGAGTTTATAAATAATAAACGTGGCGTTACGACGGGGCCGTATGGAATGTGCAATTTGCGCCTTGAAAGCGTGGCGCCTTTTAATGAATGAATTTGCTCACTTGGGGATATGTCACGCGGTTGCCACACAAATGAGAAATGTGTAAATTGCATAAGGATACGCGGCTATAGATTGTCTATGTCCTAGCTCGTGATCAGAGTAGAGCGAGCTTGTCTTTCGGCGTCCATCGGTTTCTTGTCGTCCCTCGGCCAAGCTGTTTTGGCGCCCTATACTACCTGAGGGGCCCTTGACTGGCTACTCCATCTTACTTTACCCTAGAGCCGATCTTGACTGTCGTAGTATAATGATATCTTCTATATTTAAACGTCCATTTTTATCATTATCATATTTAGGGGCAAACAGTTAGGAATTTATCTATGTATGTACCTACACATTTGTTTTTGTCTCTGGCCGTTTTAAAATGGCATTAAGCAAATACCTTCCTGATTCCTTGTAAATTACAGACCTCACATACTTTAATAAGGCAAATGACCTCATTTCATACGGATTAGTTACAATCCTATTAAAGTGCACTCTTTTTATTGAAATGGGTATGAAATCATAAGCCTTTAAATGCCAAGGCTGTAATCTAAGGTAGAATTAAGCTTACTTATTCTTCATTGAGACCGCGAGTTGTGAGTGGGTGTTTAGGGCAATTAGGAGCACATAGTTTGCCTTCGTTATCCCTTATCCAAATTTACACCACAAGCCGTTGTATCCGATCGGTAAGACCTTGGCATCTATAACGTAGAACGTCGTAGGTTAAAGCCTGGCTAGAGCTGTAGAGAATAATACAAAGCAAATTGAACACCAAAAATCATTATAGCGAGTTAAAAAAATAATACAAAGAAAAGGCAGGTGATAGGCGATCTTATCGCTTAAAAGCGATCTCTACCAGACAATCAAGATACGGAAAAAAACTAATTAGTAGGTGGCAGAAACAAAGACAGGAGCAGAGTAAAATGTTTTTGAATAATTCAAATGAAACAAACATTTGACAAAAAAATACTTATACATAAAATAACTTTTTACGGTATTTCGGCAAAGGAGTTGCCGAATTAATGAAGAAATACATGGAAACATTTTCTCTTAACGGTTCTATGGAACGCGGCATCAGATTCGTCCCTACATTAACTCACTTAGCAAGCGCGGTACAGTCGTATTCTAGTTGAATTCGCTGTTTTGTGATTGCGTTTTACAGCGGGAAAGGGTGAAGGCGAGTGTACCATAAGGCGACGAAAAGGTCTGAAGTTGGCTGATACCTAACTCGGCTTCGTCAAACAAAAAGTCGTGACTCTGTAAATGAATAGGCTGAGAATTATTTTCACTCGAACAACTTTGAGTTGAGCAAATTATTCAAAATTAGATAAAGTCTGATATTTAGACAAAGAGATGGTTAAGTTTTCTGTTAACTATTTACTTGGGAATATCGTGCCAGGTACCTAAATATAGTCAAGCAACTTTAGTCATTTTTGACGTGACAACGTCTTATAAATTGGTTTGCCGGGTGACACTTCAAGAAACTGCGTTACGCTCCGCTCACGTTATGCGCTCACAATGAGAGCGAGTGAGAGGCATGGTTAGCCCGCCTAAGAGCGAGAGAGACAGACATAAAAAGTGAAAGGCACGCGTCCCTTCCACTCGAGCACAGTTAGCCCGCCTAAGAGCGAGAGAGACAGAGAGAGAGAGAGAGAGAGTGAGAGAGATAGGCATACACACCGGTTCATGTCTTGCGCTTCTTCCTACTATACGAATGAATATTCACATTAAAATTATTTTACCACTCAAAGTCGTTTTTTATGATAATTTCTCCATTGAAAACAAATGGCTAAGTGCGAGTCGGACTTGTGCACTGAGGGTTCCTTACATGCATATTTAGATCTATATGGGGAGTGTGAATGGTAACGTTGGGAGGGGAAGGCCTAGACGGACGTTTCGAGACCAAATAGGAGACGTTTTGGAAAAAGGTCAGGTCAGGAGTACCCGAAACCGACGAGCATGTATGAAGAGATTGATGAATGTGGATGAAGCGAAAGAAGTATGTCAGGATCGTAGCAAGTAGAACAAAGTAGTCTCTGCCTACCCCTGTGGGAAAGACGCGTGACGGTATGTATGTATGTATATTTATAAGACACCAAACTTTGACGGTGGTAGTGATATTTAGTTCGCAAATGAGTGATAATAAATATTCAGAATCATTTATTCAGTGCATTACGCGTCCGTGTACTTATCTGCTCATACTAAATTGATCAAAAATTACACCAAGATCAAAAATAATGCTGCTAAGACTGTAATATTAATCCGATACATCTCAACCAGATTCGACTTTGATACATGCGGGATCTGTGTAGTGAACACTAGATCTAAATTGTCATTCCTAAGTGTCAAGAGAAAATTAATCATAAGGACGTCTCGTTCTAACAGTTGTCTCGCTCACCCAAACTTTTGACTGGACTAGACTGAACTCAGAGTGAGCATATTTTTGTTCTAACAGATCTATCTTTTCTGATTAGTGACGCCATTTGTGCATCTCTATTTGGAAGGTGGCTTAATGTAAGCGTTGTCAATAGGATAATTTAAGCTTCCCTAAAAAAGCATGACAGGCTTCAAACAAGCTACCAATTAAATTAAACAAGAACGACAAGAACAATAGTTATTAGGCAGCTACTTGTTAAAACTACTAAAGAAGAAACAATGTGACTAAGTACGTAATGCTATGAAATGCTATACGCCATCTTAAGTTAAACTAGAAGTAAGTTTAAGTGCTCCGATCGTCCATTTTAGTTTGCTCGCCAATTCCTTTGGCAATTGGCTTTTGTTTTGATTTGAGAGCGGAAATATTTTGTTGCTTGTATAAGTTTGTACGGAAATACTGATAAGTTACTTATCAAGTGCTTATTCTAGAGATTGCCTTATCTCCTGCTTTACCCGCAAGCGAAAATGCAGTGGAATTTCTTGGATTTTTAATTTCGTTCAGACAGCAGTATCGCTAGTAAAAACATAATATTTTATGGTTGTTCATTGGCGATGGTGATAGTTTTCCATAGAATGTTATACATAACATGGCCACGATTAGCGTGATTGTGGGCGTGTAGTTCGAAAGGGGAATCAAAATAGTGATTGGTTGCTAGCCGCATCGCCTATAGCGTAATTCCAAAGATTTTCGCCGTTTCCCTCGATGGGCTTTTGCGATCTGCGCGGGAAAAAAACAGCAGGCACATTCTATATTATCTCTTTGTAAATATAAGTTTCTAACATAACAAACTTGCAAGACTTTACCCACAAAGACTGTAGTTTTGTTGGCTCTATAAAACGTAAATGTCTCGAAGTCTCAGTGAATGTAGACCACTTAGGTACACTCAGGTACCTTCCTGGTTCCGTGCCAAAAGCGAGATATTTTACGATTGGCTATGATACTATTCTCATCTTATAATGCTTTCTGGGGAAGTTTAGGAAGAAAACATTTACAATTTTTAACGCTTGAGTATTACAGAAGTTACATAAGTCACAAGAGGAAACATTACATTGCTTCCATGCAGGTCTGGGAGCAAAGAAAAAACATAGTATATACCAGTTGCTTCTCTTCCCGCGCATATGGTAAAACCCCATCGAGGGAACGGGTGAAATCTTAGGAATTGTGTTATAGGCGATGCGGCTAGCAACTCATCACTTTCCGCCTATACGCCCAAAATCATGCTAAACGTGGCCGTGGTTTAGGTCTTGTTACCTTAGGCTCGGTCTACCCCGTAAGGGATAAAGACGTGATTTATGTATGTACCTACGTATGTATGCATCCAAATATTAGATGTTCAATCACGCTAATCCAATCAGCTGCCGAAATATCCGGAATACTTCTAAGACGCCTTGTATCATTTAAACTATAATATATTTCCAACCTCGCCGCCTCTACTTACAAGCAACCTTGGACGAGCGTGACATCGGCGCGCTAATGACCTCAGCGTAAACATAAGAAATTACATAACTTTATTTAAATGCTGTATCGATGTTTGTCAATGCCAAATTATTGATTCATTTGGTCACGCTCCGCGGGAGCAGTATAGACTAATACTTAGAAATTATGTTCTTTTAAATTCTATCGATATCAAAAACGAGATCTGCAGCAGAAAAAATCTGCAGTCGAAGTTAAAATGGCCAGTACAACAATAAATATGCTTAGTGTAAATTTTCGTTCACGAAATACATCTCGAACGCGTTTGCGTTAAAATGTCAAATACTATGAGAACGGTTTGCTGCCGTTGCTGGCAATTATTCCATAGTAATTGAGACGTTTACGTGAACGCGTTCGAGACGTTTTTATATGCGAAAACTTACACTAGAGGCTCTGATTCGAGTATCGAGATTTTACGATAGTCAGATCTCTTAGTTATATAGTATAAGTTTTCGACTCATAAATCAGTCTCAGTTGTTGTGGACAAATTGGCAGCAGAATCGTCTAGTGGCACATAATCTTCAACAAACTGCTCACATAGTATTTGAAACTGTACCTAATGCGAAAGCATTCGAGAAGTTCGTTGTGACAAAAAACTTATTCTAACGGCTCGATTGAAATTCTAAAGCCTCAAGTTTGAGAGCTCGGTGGAACAAAGAGTTTCTTTCCGCTGTCTGTCCCTATTATATGCTTAGATCTTTAAAACTATGCAACGGATTTGATGCAGTTTTTACAAAGAACGTCTCTTTAAATATTTATATGTACAAAGTTTTTTTTTTCGCAGTTTAAATTAAATACATATTGTTATTTTTAAACTAAGTATTATTGTAAACGGTTATAACTAAGGGCAGACAAATGTATACAATTAAAATTATTTTCGTTTGTATTACATTTGCACTACACAGACAATTAAAATGATATAGGAAATTTTTGGTCAAATTGCGGCTGCAATCGTTTGGGAAATCAGTAAATGCAAACGTATGAACAATGCCAACATTGGATCAAAGTTTGTCCAACAAATTGGCCAATGGTGTATGTGCTGGGAGTGCGATATTACTACCCCAAAAGTACTTTATTTGGGGTTTCAACATAAATCTGAAGGCAGATTTACTAGCCACTGTTTTAAAGCTTCAAGGGGAATTTGGTGTCGCTCGCTGACTAATGTGACTCCGGCCGGATCAGGCACCGGATTGTAAATCAAACCGGTTCGTGTCCGACCGTATTTTAACAGATAGACCAGCTGAAATATGGAACTAATTTTAAATGACTTTTTTCTTTCGGAATATATCACATGTGCTTTTGTTTGATATATCGACAATGAGCAGACATTACAGACACAAAAAGCGCTATTTTTAATATGCTTTTTATTGTTGCTCGAAATACGAGAAATCCTAGCAACAAATTAAAATTGAAATCACTAATCAAACTGTCGGAAATTTATAAGATCAACAAGCGTGCCCTCACGTCAAGCCGTGGTCAAGCCTAACATTTGTACTGGGTGAGTGCGGGGTATGAAGCGACGTTCGGGCGCGAAACAAACCCCCCTCCCCCCGCTACCCCAATCCTCGATGGCTTGGAGGCGCCGACTGTAGATGAGAGCTGAGAGCGATGTGTGCGTACGTATCTATACTTGGGAACCAATTGTGTGTGTGTAAGTGCGATGAGACAGCGCTAAGGGCTGTAACATCCTGTTATACACAAAGACTAATTATTATTCCGGAAACTACGTCAAGCAAGATAAAGTTTCAAATCCCAGGAAATGCTTTAGGTAGTAACAAGTAGGTTGAAAAGTTTCAGAGCAAGTTAGTACGGACGGGAGCTTTTTCCTGTTCGTATTTGGAAGTTGTAAACTGCAGTAACATTTATTATTTAAAAAAGTATCTGCATACTGGGCATCCGTAAGCGTTGGCTGAAATTTGTTTAGTTGATTTTCTTTCAAACCTGTACACGCTTTAAATGGCCATAACTCAAGGGCCAAGATTTAAGCAAAAGCTAAAGCTATATCTGGCCTTGAGTCCACATAGAGCAGTATTATTAGTTGTTTTTGTTAGTTGTTGTAATATCATAAAGCGTTCCACAGATAACGCTTCTAACTAACAAAATGGCGTGGCAGTCTTCCAAAATTTGCTCGTAAAAGGTAAAACCGTAGACCATAATTGCATTAACCAGATCATTCCATTTTGTATTCCATGTGACTACTCTTGAAGTTCAGACAAAAACATCACCCGACAGAGCGCCCAATTGAAACCTACATAACGCTGTATTACGAAGAGTCTCATTCGGCCATTTCCCTCGAATCATACGAGCCCCCACGGGCGTAATCCGGAAAACTGAAAATGGCAATTTACGAAGTTATAAGTGGCACTTTTTGGCATATTTGTGTGGCTTGATTGCAAGAACTAAGTGGTCTATATCTCAATCAAACGAACAGACGTCAGGTTCTCAAAAAAAAAACCGCCTGGGAAGTGATTCCTGCGCTTGAGAAGCAATGATAATAAGATACATTCACGTGCTGGCAATACATTTATTTAATTTATTTATTTACTAACATTATTTACATGGCTTTGGCTTTCCGCACTATTAACGGCAAAACACTGAAGACACCAGACTTCTTGTAATGGCTTCAAGCGAATGGGTCGAGTTACGATTGTCTGTAAAATGCAGATATTATTTCACGAAAGAGTTTTATTCATAGGATCACAAGTGAAACATGTAGGTATGGTTATCTCTTATGGTAATGTCGGGAAAAACCCGTCTTTCTATATACATGTGGCCTTGAAGTGAGTAGAAATAGTCTGGGACAAACTCAATTAAAAGACAACGCTTAACAATAGCATGAAATACAAAAACCGCAACAGAATATTAAAGTAAACAAACGAAAAACGCAATTTCAGTAAACAACTTAATTCTGTTGTTTTGGTTTGGATGCCAAGTCTAATCATCTAATCAGCGTTTCAAAATGGCGACCTTTAAAGTTTCTTTGGGCCTGAGGCGGAAGGCTTGTTAGATGGGAAAAGAAATGGCGTAACTAATTGCCCTACTTCATTTGCTACTGCAAAGGAGACTTTTTTGGAGTTTCATCTTCAAAAGGTACCAATGCGGTTACTAAGACTTCATCCGTTCGTTCGAACAGTTAAATAATAAAAGAGGATGATACAAGAAACGACATTCTCAAGAAATTACACATCATTTAAATCTACATTACTGCACCGCCGCTCGTTCCAAATAAGTCTTAACTTTTTTATCTGAATGCATAGAAGACTCACATTTTCTGTATCTGTTCATTTCGCATTACAAGAGTGTCGTATTAGTGATTGCTAATGCGACTTAGTACAAAAGTGAGCATCTTATTTTGACGTTACAGCCTTTAGCCTTTCTAAGACAGTGTTTTGTTTCCAGGTCAGACAAATATTTACTTTATTCAAGACTTTTCTGCGAAAAGGCTTGGACGTTTTGTTGTTTGTTAGTATAGTGTTACATAAAATTAAAAGACTGTGTTCAGGAATTACCCTATTTCTAAAAATCTTTGATACATTGATTTGTTTGTGCTCTGCTGCTGTTTACTCAGAGTACTCGTAAATATCCCTAAACAGTACAGTGTACATGAGTGACTAATAGATAAAGCATAGAGGCCCGATTTTTAAAAGCACATATTATGTGAAAATACCACAAGAAAGTGGTGAAAAATTGTGCTGAATTTGAAATACGACTAGCTTAGAAGATAATTACGGCTCTCATTAATCTTGTGAACTAGTCAAAAATTTGATTAGAGCTGTAGTTTTTAAGATAAAAACAGATTTATTCCACTTCGAGTGGTACTTTCGAGTGATGTGCTTTCAAAAATCGCGCACCAAGTTAAAGTACTTGTAAACTTTATTGGAGCTGGGGACCTCAAATCCGTGTATCATAAAGATAAATTTAAGAAAAGTTTTTGGACCGGATAGACAACTAACGTATGGGGTGTTTTTGTCCGTATCAAGAACGTAGCATTATGTAATTAAGTTGTAAACGAAATACAGACGATGGGAGCTAATTCCATTCCTCAGCAGTTCGTATTAGCAAGATGGCAAGTAAGTCAGTAGATAACTGTGAAAGACGTCTTCGTTAGGTTTAATACTCTGAAGCTAGGTACAGTTATAGTTACGCAATACGCGCAACGAACTCATGACCAACTAATCTAACAAACGACATACTTTGTTTGCGCGACGATCCTTTAAGCCACTAACCACTTGAGATCTGAGTACAGTGTTACAGAGACAATGCAAATATTAGTGCAGTGAGCCAGAAGATCAGACTTTGTGCTCCAAAAGTATGACCGAGAGCTCGTTACGTGGCAATTCAAACGTGACACGGTTGGCATTGAAGGAAGGAATGGGTTAGATTTACATATTTGTCGTCGGAGAAAGCTAACGGTCCAGTTAATTTTTTATTTTATTTTTTACATGGAAGGTAAAGGAGCAAGTAGGTTACTGAATGAATACAAACGCTCATAGAGATCGACCACACCGAAGGATTGTTGAGGCATTGCTGGCTTAAAGGGGGTGGGATAGAATATCTCATGCTTCAGTAATTTAATTGCTCTCACATGATTAGGAAGTAAGTTAGTGGTAGTGATCCGAATACTTACTAAAGGTACCATTCGGAAAAAATAATTAATTACAGGTAATTCGTTTATTATAGCCGTGGTAGCCTAGTGGTTTGACCTGTGGCCTCTCAAGCAGAGGGTCGAGGGTTCGAATTCCGGGTTCGCACCTCTGAGTTTTTCGGAATCTATGAGCGAAAGCACATTTGATATTTGCCGTGAGGTTTTCGGTGAAGGAAAATATCGTGAGAAAACCTTGTACCCATTTGGGAATAAATTGAATGGTGAGTGTGAAGTTCCCAATTCGCACTGGGCCCGCGTGGGAACGATAGCCCAAGCCCTCCAATTCTATTGGAGAGGCTTAAGGAGTAGGAGAGGCACGCCGAATGACGCGATTTAATTTAAAAAAACACAAAAAGTAACGACATGTAATGAAAAAAATAGTAAATTCGGAATTAAAGGCCTGTATTATTATGTATGTATGTATGTATAACTCTTTATCATCATCACTACATAGTATAAAACAAAGTCGCTTTCTCTGTCCCTATGTCCCTATGTATGCTTATATCTTCAAAAGTACACAACGGATTTTGATGCGGTTTTTTTAATAGATAGAGTGATTCAAGAGGAAGGTTTTTATGTATAATTCTACGCAGACGAAGTCGCGGGCAGAAGCTAGTTGTACATAAAACACAAGAAAAAGATGAATACAGGACAACACACATGCACAAAGGCGAACTATTACTATTATTATAATTCGGTTATGTTATCTATGTAGCTGTAGATCGCCACTTCGTCTGCGTCAAATCGTGTCATTATAGCCGTTGACGCGAACGCGTATGAGACGTTTTTTGAGTGTAAATATACTTAAACTAAGTACTAATAAAAAATCTATTTTAAAACATGACGATAATGCTAGTTAGCCAGTTTGACCCAATTAACTTTAATTATCTTATTTAAGTTAAGCGATAAAATTAGAAGTGTAAATAAGTCGTTATCTTTCTACTAATATTACGAATGTGAAAGCTTGTGAATTTGTGTGTAGTGTGTGACATATTTGTTACTCTTTAAGACTTGATATTCCAACGGTATTTGGATAAATTTACACTTTTAAAATCCAGAAATCTCAACCGCTGAGCCTAGGGACATGAAAATTAGGAATGAAACTATAATATGGAGGCAATAGCAGCATTTTTGGGAAACCCCGATGGGGACTTGCGTAAAATCTCATAGAAACTCAGTAACATCTTGCCTTGGATAAGAACTAGTATTCTATTAATATCTATTCCACTCATTTGCTTATCTGCTAAGTACAACGATATCTGCGTTGGGTCAGTAGGCTAATAGATAATGTAATAATTATATTTGTTATTAATTGTTTTGAACTATATTTCTGTCAATAGGTGTAAGTAAAATTCCTTTGCAATGCCCTAAGTTGTCACTATTGTTTACAAATCTACATTTTCTGTTTAAGAAGCACAGTCTGTAGTTTTTGAAACAGTAAGGTCCTAGAGATGCAATCAAGATAATAGTCACATAGTTTCAGTTCTACGCCTATTGCGTGTGGTATCGATTTAAAAAAACAGTTCCGCTGTTGTTGGGCCTTAATTACAAAATTCAACATGATCCTTGTCAGGGCGCCAATTAATAAACATCCGACCAGATAACAGCACAATCCTAACCTAATTACGGATTGCGTTTCAACAAAACAAATATTCATTCACATCAATATTCACGGGTGACGTTGGCCTTTTGTGTGATCCGTTTCCGAAACAAATAAAATTAAAAACAAACGAGAATCGGTCCTTTAGAGGCTTTGACGGCAGGTTTTTGCCTAGACGCAAAAGGTTCCGCTTCCTATGAAATACCAGCTCCCACTGAACTATCAATAAGAGTAATAAAAATTAAATTTTATAGTTCGCATTTCTTTCCCGAATAATATAAATGTCGCTAATTTTTCGGTTTTCCTGCTACTAACGAGCACGTTTCTTTGCGTTTTTGTTTGTAATCCTTTTTGAACCATACCGTCTTCAATCAGGTACTTGCCTATTTTGTGATGGCTTTTTTAATTTGCGTGAATTATTTCTCTTATTATTCGTTCTGCGCTGGCGTCACACTCATCACGCCGCTCACGTCATTATTTCGTCCTATACAGTGCTTTCTCTCTCTGTTTCTCTGTCTTAATGACCCGCAAGAGAGACAGAGAAGAATTAAGCAAGAGAGCATTGTTTGCGTACTACATCGCATATTCTGGCAGCACGATGTTGCTCTTAACAGTAGTGTCGACTTGCATATGGCAATTCGAGAGCTTTATAAAGGGAGATATCGACACTGTCATTTTTACACTGGAACTAAACCCCAGGTTGGTTCCGACAACAGCGCTGTGGCAGCAATGACGGCAGCACGCGCTAGTCGGCTCTTTGTCGGAGCTGTGACCTGACAATTAAACATTTATGAATAACTTTAATGTATAGTATTTTTTTTATTTACTTGTCATGTCATGCTTGTCGAATAAAGTTTTTTATTCTATCTGTAAATACATACCGTCAGGCCTCTTTCCCAAAGGGGTTGGCAGAGACTACTTTGTTTCACTTGCTACGATCCTGACCTACCACTTTAGCTTCATCCACCTTCATCAATCTCTTCGTACAATGCTCGTCGGTATCGGGTACTCCTGACCTGACCATCTATCTTTACTTGAGTCTTCATATTTTAAGAGCAGTGTCACAGCAGTAAGATGTAAAACTACGTATAATCACCACGTCTTCTTGTTAATTATGTAAGATAACAGATTAATGACATAATAGAAGTTAAGAGTTTTGTATGGCCGTGATACCATGACATAATCAATCTTTCCGTGACCAAGACCGTTGCAAAGCGATGGAGATTTAAACGTGTCGGCCATTTTGAAGATATCTCTAGGTACTTATGGGTACATAATATCAACGAATCCTTGTGATTATAATAAATTTAAAAAGCAAGTTTTTTTTTTCTTGTAAATTTAAGTCAATCAAAGTAATTTTTGCGTCATTAATGTATATGCCCTTAACTTGGTCATAATTATGTTAGTTAATTAATTCAGAAATAATATTTGCCAGTAAAAGCAATAACTAAAATTAAAAACTAAAATTTTAGCGAATTTATGCTTTAACATCGCACTATAAAACAAGAGATACTTTTCTAATATTAACTTAACAGCAATAACTACGAAAATTGTAACGCCATAACTCTTTTCACACACAAGGGAGTACGGAATAGCCCCAATTCCTTTACTAATGATGCTCCTCTTTTGCTTATCATATATTTTCGTACCAAAATGAACCAGCAGCCTGTTATTTATGGGACATGCAGACAATTGCTGGGTGGAAACGTAACCACGAACATTCCCGCAAATGTGAGATTTTGAGCGCAAAGTATATTTTGTAGCAACAAAAATCTGGAACGCGATCGCGTTCAAGTGTTATATGCTATGCGGTTAGTTTGTTGCCATTACTTGCCGCTAGTGGCGCTGCTAATTGTTCCATAATAATCAAGAATTTTACGCAAACGCGTTCGAAACTGTTCCTATCAAAAATGTACACTAGAAACTACAGACTACTACATCTTTTTACAGTCAAGGGCATAAATATTTTACACGTTACCAAGACGTCAAAAACCATACACCTTTAAAATTATGTGCAATAAAGAGTTTACATACATACATACATACCTTTATGTCAGTTGACTCAATATAATTGACATAATGGCTGTATCGATATTTTATGCCCTCGACTGTACACACTCGAGACTAGAACTTTAATTGTTCAACATACATGGAATGCTGTCACAGTAAAGTTGATTTTTGGTGTAAAATTGTTCTAAAGTGTTGGCAAGGTCAATACGACAGCGTTCCAAAGTAGCTCAATTATTAAAGTACTCGAGTGTAGGTACTCTCTGATATGTTTGTGTATTTGATCGTTTCCAAAAATTACAAACTGTTAATTTTTATCTTTATTTTATTAGCTTGGATCATTTGAAAATGAACATGTCAGCTCCAAAGGCCTAATTTAAAAAACATTATCAACCACAAAAATATGTTTTTAACTTAAAAACGACAGAATTGTACAAATATTTATAAAAAAACCGTTATCAAATTTAGCCGGCTCAGACAGGTTTGGCCAATATTGTCTGGAAAACACGTACATTCAAAAGAGTAAAACCCCAAACTCTACATCTACTCTTGGCTCATGTTCCGCATAATTCTATAGACCAATTAATGAATCAGTTTTAAACCTAATACGTTAAAATGTTCGACATATATTAAGTAGTTACGAGCTTGTGTTTGATTGACGCCTGTTAATTAGGCAAGGCATTTATACCGAACCGGCACACATTTATAGGAAAAAACTAGAATCTAATACGAACTGTTAATGTTAACACGAGCATCTATTGATACATTTTTGTTTAAACAATTTATTCAGAGTATACTCACTCCAGTCTTAAAACATTGTTAGTTTGGATACTCCCGTAAATGTTCTCAAGGTTTTTTTCATTTTTGTAGTGGGTCGATCAGTACGGCTCAGAAGTGATTTTTTTGTGCCTGTGAGGTTCTAGAAATAATTTAATCCAAAAGTGAATGTTTGGTACAAAGTTGAGGAATATTAACAGTTGAGTTATAGTTACTGAAAATTTTATAATAGATGTTTGTGTCATGTTGTCGCTGGTGTGTGTGTCTATAATGATAATTTTCATTACCTACTTTTATCAGTATCTCTCTTTTCATGATGTGTATACACATAGTTTTGAATTGTAAATGATATTTTGTCTTAATTATATATGCTACATGTTATAATTTGTTTTGTGTGCCAAACAAGAAATAAATAAACCAAAAATTACGACGAAAAACTTGAACAAATGTTTTATTGAATCAGACGTTACTTTGCAGAGGTCCATTTCAATGAACAAAAAATATTTACCTTGCTCCTTCGCTACTCACGTGTAAGATAACCAAGTCTGTGTAAAATATATATGTTTTTCACGCAATCCCTTTCTCCACTACTGCCTCAATAAAACACATATAAATCGCACAAACTTAATTATCCCTTACACCACACAAACACTGACGCGTCAAGAAGCAAGGTAAATATTGAACAAGTGTGTTTAATAGCAGTAACTCAATCACCTGCTGAAAGTTTCTAGAATAATTTAACGATACCTTCCGTAATTGTTATATAATCAATTTGTCAGTCATCCTTAGTTCCTGCCAGAAGCACTCAGACATCCATGAAGCACCTATGTGACATGAAGTGTTACTTATCCAATAAAGAAGCTTCTGACAATTTGATTACCACCTCCTTCTTGACTCAACTAAGCAAATGGTACGCTTAGCTAGCTGTTACATAAATTATATATAATGTACACCGTATATAATATTAGAACTTAAAGGCAATCCAGCGCTATCTATTTATGCTTGAGTAAATTAGGTACTGGCAGCCTTTTGGGCCAAACAATAAACATAGATATTCGAAAAGGGAGCTCCGCCAGCATCTTCCAGGCTCGAGGGGACTTATTATTTTACTATAATTTAGTAACATAGTTTCAACTTACTTGTTATTGCAATTAATTTTCAATTAAGAGATTGCGATTAGGTCAATGGCCAAATTTGCGAGATTCTGGCGTTATCTTCCATGATGCTTGTTGTTGCTTCTCTTCCCGCGCAGACGGTGTCCATCGAGGGAATCGGCGAAAATCATAGGAATCATGTTATAGGCGATGCGGCTAGCGACCCAACACTATTTTGATTCCACTTTCCATCTATACGCCCACAATGTTTTGCTAAACGTGACCAGGTCTTGTTACCTTAGGCTCTGTCTGTTAATCACTGTTCCATTATTTTATTTTAATTAACAATGTTAGGTTTTGTACTCAATGGGTGCTAAAGGTTATTTCATCGTCGTCATTAGCCTATACTACTGCACTGCTTTCCAACTACACGCCGTTATGTGCCCGATCCTAGGCTACTCATCCAGCCCTTGCCAGAACCTCGTCGTCGCTCATCTCTCCACCTGGTCTAAGGACGTCCTACACCATACCTGTCGATGCCGTCTGTAGCTCCACTTTTTTGAACCGTGAAAAACGTAATAAAATAAAAAGGAATATTTGACGAACCCCAAACTAGGCTGAGCCTGTATCTTGGGATCCTGGAGTGCATTATGCGAAACAAATAGGTAAAAGAAAATAATATAATATGCATTTAACAGAACAAAAAGTATTACAGAAACACTACAAGAACAAGCGGACGCAAGCATAATGTGTGTGTCCGCATGAGCGTGTGCGTGCGTGTGCGTGTGCGTGTGCGTGCGCGTGTGCGTGCGCGCGCGCGTGTGTGTGTGTGTGTGTGTGTGTGTGTGTGTGTGTGTGTGTGTGTGTGTGTGTGTGTCTACAAGAACGGAAATCAGCTGGAAAGAAGGGCCCCCGTGTCATTATATGTCAAGGCCACTAGCCACTTTTTCGACCTAACTTTGCCCAATGTGCAATGCTGAATGTACAGCACTTTGCAGATATTATCATAAAGACGAAGGTGCATAAAGTCTGGCGAACGTTTAGCGAGACGCGATTTGTACCTCGGAAGGGGAACTCTGAACTTCCGCTTAGAGAGCTGTCTGGTAATATGGGAAACGATACCATAGTATAGGATCCCTAGCGTCGTTGACGTCTCCATTAGCTTTAATGCTCCAAGTGTATTCCTATTTACAATTGCATAACAGAATGCATGGTCAGCTCTCCAATGCGTACATTGCAGTTGATTGATTCGTACGATAACCAGCTTATTAGTATCAGTGTCGTGTGTTGTCGTAGCTCTGTTATTACGCGGCTCAATTTGCTCAATTGGTAGGTGATTGTTGTTATGCCCAGTTTACGGTAAAACAGCTATATTGGTGAAGCGACGGTGAAATGTGTTCCAATTTTATTCTAAACTAGCGACCCGCCCCGGCTTCGCACGGTATATTATGCACGTATTATACATATAAACTTTTCTCTTGAATCACTATCTATTAAAAAAACCGCATCAAAATCCGTTGCCTAGTATTAAAGATTTAAGCATACATATAATAGGGATACAGGGACAGAAAAAGCGACTTTGTTTTATACTATGTAGTGAATAAATGTTAAAGGCAGTAGGTACAGATAAAATATGCCTTTTTAGGTAGCTACCACATTAACATCAATGCTGGTCTGGGAGCAAAGGAAAAACATAGAATGTACCAGTTGCTTCTCGTCCCGCGCAGACGGTAAAAGCCCATCGAGGGAATGGGCGAAATTCTTAGGAATCATGTTATAGGCGATGCGGCTAGCAACCCATCACTATTTTGATTGCCCTTACCACCTATACGCCTACAACCATTCTAAACGTGGCCTTTAGGTCTTGTTACCTCAGGCTCTGTCTACCCCGTAAGGGATATAGACGTGATTTGTATTTGTATGTACCACACTTAGATGGGGGAACCCCAGTTTGATTGTTCGCTTAGGTGTTCCTTACATAATATATTCTATACCTAGTCCTAACCTATTACTGTTTTTTTTGTTACTCCATGGATACAAATGATTAAGCCAATTACGAGCATTTACTAGTGGAACGTTATTTGTTTGGTTTGTAATAACCGCTGACTAATGCAGAAATACATTAGTATTAGTTTACTGTTGTCGCCCAGGGTGCACCGGTCCAATCGATACTCACAAATGGACTGAGGAGGTTATCCAACTCGCAAAATTATCTTATCAGGAAGTGACGAATCTAAATGCTACCGCTCTTATCTATATTCCTTAATCTAGTACCTATTTCATTAAAGTAGGTTAAGTGAGTGCTTATGAATAAAGGGTATGGATAAGTCAACATGCTTTTAAGAAACCTGTTCTGGAGCTACGCGTCCAAGTTGACCTCGACAGGCACTAACAATATTCCTTCAAGGATAAAGGGCACATACTTTAAGTCAAATCGTGCGTCCTTGTCTGCAGAAATCTCCGTTTTGCGAGATAAGAGATAAAGGCAGAATGTTAAGAGATAAAGACATTTAGGTACTACATGCAATCAGAGATTACAATTTGGATAAACGATAATTACACATAAACGGATAACTCACGTATAAAAAGTCGAGTGATGCTTGACATGTTTCGGACTATTTCGTATCTTCTTTCGTATTTCGTATTTGACAGTAGTAGAAATGACGATGAAAACGAGGGTAGTTGTGCGCCGCTGTCAGTTGCGTCGAGCAGCCACGCGAACAGAGAGCTGGCG